>JARHKZ010000009.1:2400000-3600000 GCA_029204075.1 Mycena capillaripes | reverse complement strand
TGACGGTGCAAAGAAGTCCAAGGTTTACGATGCCCTTTGGTGAGGACCGTCGGAAATTTGTCTCGATAGGAAAGTTCGCTGAGAAGCATAGGACTTCGGTGGACGAAATCAACCAGACATCGCCCGCGCACTTTCAGATACCACGAAAGGTTGATTATTTTTTGAAGCTAAACTGAATCTGATATGAGTCTGACAACAGATGATCTTGCTGGCTGATCAAGTAAGGCCGTTTGCGCTGACAAGCAAACTCCAACCGCGGCGGCGCGTTGTTTTCGAACATTATCAGAAAGAAATCCAAGCCGCATATCTGTAACACACGTTTAATTCGCTAGCACTTTCTCGGCCGCCTTCGTACATTACTTGAAAAACGTTGCCATATGTTCAGTTTAATTTCAACGTCAATTGACATCTGTTTGTCGCAAGTCCGTCGGTCAAAACCTTATGACTTTGGTGCTAAGTTGGGGCGGATGAACCCGAGAGCTTGTTGGTTGCTCAGCCGACTTGGTCTCTCACATTTTTATTTTGCGTATACGTTCTGTGTTCGAATCTCCTCGTGTCGCCTTCTTTTGGAATCACAACTTGCCTCCGCCGGCGCTGGAAGTCGACGTGAAAATTTCTACGGCTACGATGATATTGTTAAGCAGTGACATGGTCTAATACTCTAGGAAGAGTTTTTGGGCCCGGTTAGCCCTGCCGTCCTGAAAAACGGACATAATGCCGGAATGTGCAGGCTGTGGCGGAAAAACCCTCCCAAATCAACCGGCGGCGGGATTGGCCCAAGCGTGCTAAACACAAGGTCGAGCCCGAAGGCGCTCGGGTTCAGCGGGTGTGGATGTGGGTATGGGTGTGGTCGGGTTGCGCGTGGGAGCACGCCCTCGTTGCTGCGGACTGACGAAGCATGGGCACACCGGCTTCCGAGCCTGTTCCCGGAGATTGCGCCGGGCTCGTGCCTGCACATAAGGTCAAATCCGAACACGCATGGAGCCTATGGAGGTGGAGCGCACCGTTCAGATTCGAAGATGACGCCCTTTGGGCGAGCACTGTGCGTGCGCAGCTGGAGGAGGACACGGGGTCGGAGTACCCGTTGCGATCTACGGGTTTCCGCCCAGGAGGCGTGTCGCCCAAAAATGCGTTTGTGGACGTTATGCGGGCAGCGGCTCAGCTGTGAAATGGAATGATCAGTATGTTACAGGATCCTTAGAAAGCCTTGAAGGATCTACACATAACTTGTGAGTATACAAGTGTGTTGTCATAATGGTAAACGTGTCCATCGCGTCGAGGTGGAGGAGATCCGGAGTCTTCTCCGAGGTATTTCCGGAGAGAATGGCGGCCTGTACAGCAGCGCCAGAGGCGACCGGCCTCGTCACAGTTGGTGCATTCCTTTTCATGGAAGAAATTCGAAACGAGCTTGACGATACGGCTGGAGCCACCAGCGAGGACGATCTTGTGGACGTTGGCGATTTTCGAATCCCGGGGGATCTTCTCGGCGAACTCCAGGGTGAGATTCTGGCACAGCGCCCCGAAACGGGGATGGAGGAGCAAGGTGTAAACGTTGAGGAGGGAGTTGCTGTCTGAGAAGGTCTGTGTGGCCAATGAAACGTCCACATGGCACCCTCCAGTACATACCGAGACTACGGAAGGCCCAGAGGGTGAAGAGGATCTACAAAGAATATTTAAAAATGCATTTGAGAGAGAGGAAGACGGCGCACCCAGGACCGAAATTTCTACGTAATCTGGGCCAAATCCTGCATGTGATCCGCGAGGGAAGAAGCTACAAGGTCGGACGCGCCCGAATGGCTTCAAACGCGACCAATTGGGCGCACGATATGAAGTCCATGCGAGAGCATGTCGTCAGAAAGATACGGTATCTTTTGAGAAGGCGGCGCTATCAGGTCCCCCGGTGCCAGCATTGAAACGAGAGAGACAACTAGCAGGTGGATTGAAGGAGCAGTATCGAGGCTGGAAGAGCGGAGAGGCAGAAGAGGCCGTGTGACATTTTCTCCAGAAAAAGGCATCCATATATGGGCCCAGGGCCTGCCAGGGCACCGAGGGCAGTAAAGCAGCAGGCGATCACTTCTGAATAGATCCGACTGCTACGGAACATACGGTACATTCAAGTCGCCCATCGAGCACTCCCAGCGACTTGGTTTTGGGCTCCCTTGGGCTCCAAAGCCAAGCTAAGGACATGTTGAAAGTGAGTGTTCAGTATCTTGCGTCGGCCTGATAAGTACTATGTCGGGCACAAAAAGTTGGTAGGTAGGTAGGTAGGTAGGTAGAATTACATGGAGTGTCAATATAAATGATGCGTGCCAGCGTGGGGCCAGGTGGGGCCACGATCTATCAAATGAGCTCGCTAACTGCTCGCTAAGCAAGTATAAAGGAAGCACCGACTCGGAGTAAGCTCGAACAAAGTTTGCCTCCGACTCGTCACTATGTTTCTAGCCAGAGCCTGGCTGCTTTCGGCATTGACTTGGTGTTGGCTTTCCAGATCTGCAATTGCTGCGATAGACGGTAGCGGCACACAGGCCGTCCTCAGCCAAGGCGAGGCCACAAACGAATCCGCAATTATCGAGGAGCTCGGGGATCTGCTACAAAGTAGCATTTGGTTCGAAGAGAATAGAACGGATTCGTCGGATGTAGCTTTACATTGCGTATGTGACACACAAGCTTTCTTTCGCTCATGCCAGCTGAGTAATATCAGTGCAATATTCTGAACAGTACTTTGCCTGGGCAAGTTTTCTTCCCTGACTCCGCAGAGTATCAGGCCCAGCAGGCTTCGTACTACTCTGTGGAACAGTCGGACCTTAATCCAACCTGCAGAGTATCACCAACTTCCGCAATCGATGTCTCCGCGATCGTCACCCTTGCGACTCAATACGACTGCACCTTTGCGGTGCGGTCAGGCGGACATATGATCTCCAAAGGAGCCAGCAATGTCGACGCAACGGGGTTTACAATCGATCTTCAGAAAATGAATCAGATTTCGATTCTGGACGACGGCAGCATAGTCTCGTTTGGATCCGGTTGCAGATGGCACCAAGTTTACTCTGCTTTGAAACCACACAACCTCACCACGGTCGGTGGTCGGGTACCTAATGTTGGCGTGAGTGGCTTCCTACTCGGCGGTATGGGTCTATCTACTCCAATTTATTCCTTGATATATAAGTATTGACCAGGCGGAATCTCTGCCCTATCGCTTGCCCATGGTTTCGGAAGCTCAAATGTCGTGAACTATCAAGTCGTGTTTGCCGATGGTAAAATCAACGATGTCAACGAACAAACCTTGCCGGATCTATATTGGGCTCTCAAATATGGGAGCACCAACTTCGGGATTGTTACGCGCTTTGACATGGTCACCTATCCTCTTACCGACGTATGGGGAGGGACTCTGATTTTCGATATTTCTAACGGTCCTGCCCTCCTACAAGCTCATGTCGATTTCACCTCAAAACTAGCATCCGACCCCATGGGGTTGAATGTGGTCGGTCTGGCCTACGAGCCGCGGCAGCAAACGTATGTTGTTTGGAGTGAGTCTCTTTTAGTCCAACGATAGCCGATGTCTGACAATATTTCAAGGCCCAAACCTTTACCTTTCGCCCGCTTCTTTCCCGCCACTATTTTCCGACATACAGCCGTTCATTGCCGACGCGCTCCTCAACACAATGCGAGTGACCGACCTAATGTCCATCACGGAAGAATTCGAGGCCATGGCTCCGGGCAGTGGCCGAGGCCAGTGGTTTACGTTAACGCTCAGAGCAGACTCCGCCATACTGTGGGATATCCACCGCAAAGGCGTCGAGATATTCGAGCCGTACTTAAACCGTTCGGGCGTTTCCTGCGGTGTGGTGTTCCAACCACTCAATCACGGATTTGCGGCGGCGGGTGAGAAAAACGGTGGGAATCCGTCGGGCATCTCACCAGCAGACGGAGACCTCACCGGTGCGTATGCCATATCTAGATCATACAATGACTAACTTCGCAACTCCGCAAATCTCCTCAGTTGTCCTTGGCATGGCACTGTGGTCCGACCGAGCGGATGACGAGATAATAAAAGCGAAAGTGGCCGAGCACTGGAAATGGTCAGAAGGCACTGCCCGTGACCGAGGCCTCCTCCATCCGTTCATCTACATGAACTACGCATCAAACCTCCAGGACGTTATGGGTAGTGTTGGTGCGGAAAACTTGGAACGGATGCGGGGAATAAAATCTCTCTATGATCCTGAGAATCGGTTTGGTAAGAACTGGAAGGGAGGCTTCAAGCTGTAGGTTCCAGCCATGTCTACCGCTTTTTTTGGTTCTCCGGTCGCAACTCGTTTTACCTTGACTTGTACTCGAAAGAACTTTCAAAGAAGGTTTCGAATGCCGTAACCGTATGTACCCCCAGACTTTTTTGTGATGGAGATCAAGAAGCTCCGCCACAACCTGATACTGTATTCATTCCGGTACAAGAGTGGACGCCATGGGAAGCTTCGAGGCGGTGTTCATGATTAATTATCTTGACTTATCCAGGGAAACCGGCGCTTAATACACGGACGTGTGTTCTATCTTCCACTGGTCTAGCCTGAAAAGAGCGCGGAAAATTCCATTCGCTCCTTTGTGTTTTGTGTTTTGGAGCTCAAGCGGCGTTCCAGTGTACCCGACATCGGGGCCGGAGCCTGTAATAAGTAGGTCAGCCTCCGCAAGCGCCGGACTCCACACCTTGGTCGGGCAACAAATGGGGATGAGATGACCACGGGTCCGTGCGATAGCATTTTGAGTCTTTTAAGGTTTTAAAAGGCCCAGGAAATCCGAAACCTCCGCACCACCCCGTTCTCAATTATGATCACAGTGCGCGATGTTGGTCCCGGACTCGATGGGCAGGATATCTACTCTCTGAAGATAATATTCCTAAAATTAGCTGCGGCAGCAATATCCTATGGTACGCACAAGCCAGTGTACACTCTAGCACGATTATTGACAATTCTTTACTTCAGGAATTTTTCTCTGTATTGGAACTATGTCAACATACACCCTAATGTGCGCGACCGATTCAAGATCTTACAGTAATTACACCGAACTAAGCTAAAACAACTCATAGACGGAAGGGTCTGCGAGGTCAACGAGCACGGCAAGCCCTTCTTGCGATTACTTTAACGATGCTTCTCGCCGCGACGGCCCATCTGGGCCTTTATATGGGCTATATCCTACTTCAATTTCCTACTCTGGCCGCCGAATACGTCGATCCTACTCCAATGCTGAGGAGTCTCGACATAGCACAAACTTATCTGCGGAGATTAACCGTAAGGCTCAAAGATTCTCGTCGTATATTCTCTCAACGGTTCCAACAGTACTTTCTCAGCGATATCATCGTTGTCTGGAGAGCTTGGGTCATTTGGCACGAGAATCGGATAGTGCATGCCGCTCTGGCTGTATGTCTCATTGCGACCGGTGGTATGTGCAGGGTTCTGAATAATTATGTACTCTTGTTAACCTCTGAGCAGCTACATCACTTACCTTGGCCGTGTTCAATTTCAAGTCGGAATTTCAACACGTTCACTATGATAAATTCGAACAGAATTTCTTGGGAACGTTTGGCCTTCTTGTCACCAACTTCTTCTCCACGGCCCTCATCAGCTATAAACTATGGTATGTTTGACGCCGCACATTTTATTTGTAGTCTAAGTAATTTCTGCAGGTACTACAGGCGGAATGTGAAAATATATATCAATCGTCAAGGAAATGGCCATACCAAAGTTGAAAGCGTTTTGATTCTGTTGATGGAAACTGGAGGGATTTACTGCATATTTTGGGTTGGAATCACTCTCATTTCGTCGCCTTTCACCGCTGACAGGCATTGCAGATATTGTTAATGGTCGGGGACTTTGGTCCTTATTACGGCCCCGATTTTGAATGGGAGTGGTTCCAACCGAATATATCTGTAAGAGCATTCTAAGGAGACTTCCACTCACAGCTGACGAACACCGCAGGGCATATATCCTACAATTATAATTTTCATGGTCTCACGACAAATGATGATGGGCGAAGAAGTGCTCAGTAATCCCTCTCTGCCCAGTTCAAATCCTTCGGATCGGACGATCTGGTTCGCTTCTGCCTCGGTTTCCGGTCGGTCAGAGACGGGGCCGCATATCTCGGATGATTCGTCTATAATTTTGAATTCTTTGGCGCAGAAGCAAGTGTGATGTTGAAGGAAAGAGTTGAATACAACCACGGTCAATTAATACGATACGGAATAGCACGGTTTAACGATCCGTATACCACAATGTAAACCCTACACAACAAGGGCTAGCCGTTCAGTCATCGCAGCGACTTGCTTAGCCTGAGATGACCGCGCAAATAATGGACGGGCGCTTCCCCACATCTCTCTGGCCGTTTCTAGATCTCCGGTACGCCCCAGAATATCCGCTATCCGGACCAGACAGTCTGCTCTGCGGCGGTGAACATCCATCTCCGTCGAGCCAACCAAAACAGCACGAAAGACGTCGAGGGCACTCGTCTCGTCGCCTTGAGCAAGAAGAACATCGCCCAGACATCGAAGAGCTTGATAAGTGTGCCCCATCGCCTTCGATTTCCGCGCCAAGGCGAAGTATATTCCCGCCCACCTAAGTGTTTCGTCGACGTCGCACATCCCATATGATAAATCACCGAGGTATTGCAGACTGATATATGCCGTTTCTGTGTCTTCTGTACCGTTCTTCGAGAAGCAGCTTTTGAGAGTTGCCCGTGCAGCTTCAATCTCCCCTTGATGCAAAGAGAGTAATGCGAATATTTCCTCGCACATTATTTTCCTGCTCGTCCATCCGAGTTTGTCCGTTAGCTGCTTCGCCTTGTCGAGCATGGTGCGGATTTCGATCTCGGTGGCGCCAGCGAGGATACAGACGTCGGCTTTAGCGATCAACGTGTTAGCGTGAAAGTAAGGCATGATATCCTCGCTAGTCATCCGTTGGACAATTGTGTGGAGGTCCCGCGCGTCGGCGTACTCGCTCTTCTGGAAGTGGATCTCTGCCTCCATGTCCAAGACGGCGATCTCCCTCGTCGATCCCCCGAGACCGCAGACATCCATTATCTGACGCACTTGGCCGCATATACCCTGAGCTTGACGCAGTTCTCCCAAATTACACCAACCCATGGCAGCGTCCATCAACCCATTGCACTCATCAGGCACGCTCCCAACAAGTCGTGCCAGTTGTACGACCTTTGCGGAGTATTTGAGGCCATCGAGGTGATCCCCAGTGAGATTCCCGATCGTCGCTCTGCTCCTGCACGCCCTCAATTGATGAATGTCTCCGTTTGTCGAGTGCTCCAACTCGAGGGCGCTATACTCTCGGGCCTTCGGCAAATCCCAGATTCTCATGTAATAAGTGACGGCGAGATTATAATAATCCACTATGGCAGCATTAGCGAGGTTAAGCACCGCAGAGCGTCATTAATACCTTGGCCTTCGGTATTGTTCTCCGCCGTGAAATACTCGATTCCTTCACGTATCAGATTCTCCGCCTCCGGAGCTGCGAGTGGAGCCCCCATTCCGCGGATACGGGCTTCCGTATACCTCCAGTGTAATTGCATGTCATTGGTGAATTCGATAATGCCAGGAACCTGGCTCATAAGCGAACTTGTACCCTTCAACATAAGATGGCAAAATTTGTTTAGAGTCAGGATAGTGTTTCCGATTTCGGAAAGTACGGAGGCTTCCCGGCTAGGTCGGAGCCCGTCAAGGACCAGGCTGTGGATGTTGCCGAGATGCGAAGTGAGTCGAGGGACGAGAGTTCCTTTCGACAACTCTTGGTGCGAAAACCACACTGAAACGAGGTCGTGGAAATATCGCCGTAGAGGATCTGTGAGGGAATGTGATGGCGGACGGAATCGCTGGATATAGCCGCGAATGGGACTCAAGCTCTTGATCCGCCCATCATGACCCGTGTACACCAACGACGTTCGAAGAAGGGAGGAACGGCAAGCTGGAATTCCGAAAATAGGGACCTTGCTCGCGAGGAGGTCGTCTTCACTAATTCCATCCGGGAGCAAGGAGATGAGACTAAGAAGATCAATGGCATGTGGAGACGACGCCAGCCTGGGACTTGAGAGGGAGACTCTGATGGAAACGTCGAGATTGCTACTTTTTTCCTCCCCCTCTGAGAGCAAACTTGTACTCTCGGTTTTCCAACGAGCCAGCGCACGAGAGCAACCCTCGAATGAGGCGATATTTGCCATCAGAGTGACTGCGAGCGGCAGATGTCCATCGTGCCCGGTATGTTCAAGAAGTTCGGCGAGGGCTTCCTCCTCTTCGCCCTCTGGATCGTCCGCTATCGCGACAAATGTCTGACGGGCGGCGAGTAAAGAAAGAGGTTCGAGGGGTACGAGGAAGGGACGGGTCCATTTAACTTTGGCAGGCCGCTCAGCTCCTCGCATGGTGACCTTGAGATGTAAGCCAAGAAGTAAAAAGAAAAATAGGAGATGCTCACCAAAAGTGCGAGGTGCGGCACGCTGCTTAGATGGGACAGAAATTCTTCGACATTAGGTCGAGTTGACAAAAGCTCCCAAGGCGTCTCCAGGTTATCAAGCACCAGAATCGATGGGCCAGACTCGGAGAAGTATTTTGTGATCAACTGCTTGAGAGATGCCGATGGTTCAATTCCCAGATGTGAACCGAGCAGATTGATCAGACCAGTAGCGTCCCTGACGGATTCACAGGACAGGAAGTAACGGTGAGGATACTTCTCGACGACCCTCGAATCGTGTAAGGCGGCTGCAGCAAGTGTGGTTTTCCCTATACCGCCCATGCCCAAGATGGCTACTCGCGCTGGATCAGAGAGTAAACCAAGAACCGTCTCTTGGAGCTCTCGATCTCGACCATGAAATATTTGTGGTAAAGGCGGGAGCAAAGGAAGTGTGCCGGAGCTGAGCAATTAATTTGAGAACGTGATGTCGATGCATGAAAGTTGGAATACCTGTTGTTCATGTCAAGGAACGGCCCGCGAGTCTAGCATGAGCGATAAGTTCTAGGATCATGAACCAGTCGACAATCCATACCGATGATGCTGTATCAGAAAAATCAGTATTCTGTCGACCTTTAATTATATCTAAGAGTTCTTGATGCCTCTGTTCAAGATCCATTTCCATTGTAGCGGCTTGCGCTGAGACATCGGCTCCGGATCGCATCTGGAAGCCTCGCATTGCCGTCGCAGTTTCATCCTGGAATGTTCACGCTCACCTTGAAAACATGAAGTGCTGTGTTTAATTCCGCTTGGCAAGTATCGAGTTGGAAGGTAAGATCGACCTGCGTGAAAAAGCGCTTGATTCTGCTGATTTCTTGTTGTGAACGAAGACAGGCGTAGAATTTTTGGAGAGTTCTATAATCGGGTCAGGATGGAAATAACTGTTATGTGCTCAGCGTACTGCGAAAGACCACCGATTTGATCAAGTAGCTTGGGACTTAAGAGATTTTCCGAGTCAAGTACGAGGGCGGCGAGGGTACACAAAAGTTCATGCACTTGTTCCACCATCCGGGTACACCTGTCCTTGTTCGTTTTCATGCCCTGGAGTGTTTCCTGTAAGATATATAAGGTGTTATTCGTAAATGAAATCACCTGAACCAGAGGTACAACTGCAATTGAAAGTGCAGCGATTGTGGCGAGAAAGGGGACATTGGTAGAGCTCGCAATATCTCGAAGTGTGGCAGCCGCCGCCTCGGTATAATGGAGGACCTCGGTGACCTTCCCAGACATTCGAGGCATTTGACCGAATGACTTGTCAACCCAAAGGAAGATGGTGGTAACTGGTTAGAATCTTTTTGAATTATATCAGCGAGCAGGCAAGTCCGTGATCCCGTCACAGATGTGTGATCTCCGATCGTTGAGTGATGGCTTGTGAATGTTCTCAATTTTCGAAACAAAAAATTGCCGAAGGCATCGATTTAATTTGAAAGCTACGATCTTGCGAGGTGAAGAGGGGTGGGGAAATTTCTATTGTATTATATCGCGGCCGCCTAGTACTAACCGGCATGATTATGTGACTTCTTCATTTCCGACGTACCCCATGTAATTCCTTTGCGGTTGCAGCCAAGTTGCAGCTCTCAGCATTAACGTGAACTCGGAGGTGAAATTTCCATCCCGATCGTGCCATAGACTCGTCAATACGGCAATGCCGAAACAATCTAGAATGGCCAGCCAGCAGTGCGAGCTGGGTTACGAGACGTCTCACGTTTGCTCCCAAAATTGCCCCCATTGTTCGACACTCGTGCCGAGCTGCTCTACAGCCTCTACATCGTGAATTACTCGACCTTCCCACAGGAAAGATACTAGATAATTTTCATAAGTAGGTCACTCGTGATACTCGTCTTCTATTGAGCGACCCGCAGAGAGCTTTGCGCGAGCATGTTACGCGCCGAGTGTCTCTTCATCTTCAGGTCCGTACGGTTCGCTTGGACTCAAACCAAGACTGCTGTGGTTGCTCTCCACTGAGACACCGACTTTGGTACCGCTCCTGAAAACGATGTCTGAAATATTATGGCTCATCTCGTTGGGTGAGATGTACCGGATTTGTGCTCGGGAATTGAGGATCTATCGGACGGTTAGGTATGATTAAGGCTATTTGGGAAAAACGGACGCCCACCGTGAGCATGCTGTTAGAATAGACCTTGGATAATTCGATGCAGATAGAAAGGTGATAGTTCGTCCCTTTGTATGTGGCAAAGAGAAAGAGGTCTATGATGGCAAATAATGCGCAAAGTAGGCCGGTTTCCATCGTTATCTGCGTTTATTCCGTGAATGCTGTGTATTTGTGAATAAATGCGGTAGACAAACTGTCACGATTCGGAGAATTCTGGCACTTGTTGCTTTGAACTCCGCATTCCGTGCCTTGAGTAGATAAAAAACAGTGCTTGCGACGATAATCAAGTCGCACGATGAGGTTGCCGCAAGCCAAATCTGAGGCAGATTCATATTAGCAGATATCATCACATTTGATTTTCGACTAACAGCAGTGGGCTTCACATTAGTGGTTTGAAGGTCGGAAAATTTCCTCGCACGACATATTTCGAAGCCGGTCCAGACACCTGCACCCATTTGGACCATTGTAATCTAGAAATCATCAGTATAATGTATAATGTCGTTGAGCAAAAGTTTTGTAGTACAGCCATAATCAGTGCTGGGATGTAGAAGTTGCAGCCAATGATACGAATCCGCCATCCGAAGTAGCATTGGCCGATGGCGGCACCTATTATATCAATTTAAATGGAAGACCGAAGACCGACAAGGTCACCCAAGAAACTCACTTATTGAACCAACTAATCATTTAGATTCAGCTCCCCGAAGACCGTCAAGGGAACTGGATGAGCTTACTGATTGGCGTGCTGAACCAGGCCCAGCCTTGATGGAGCGGAAACACTCAAATAAGCGTAGTTCGTCGGCGGCAGTACTGAATGCCTACCTACCAATTTCATCGAGGACAACCAAATCTCCCCTACAAACATACAAGGTAAGATTCAGATTTGTTTAGCAGCTGTTCAGATAGGAGCACGCACCATGAGATGGCAAAAATACGCATGGCATCCCGAGTATTTGCGAGGGTTCCCAAAAGTTCAATCGCGAAGACTGCAGCAACGAGAACTTTTGAAAAAGTTGGGTCTTTAGGAAACGCAAAAAAGTATATGCCTGTAGCCTGTCAGAAATAATTCACTACGAAACGAGACATCATACTCACAGACTTGAATAAAGAGGACCCCCAAAAAGGCCCAGTTCAAAAGTGTGCCTACAAACTAGAGCCCAAAAGTTATTACACGCAATGCGAAAGGGAATTTAACGCACAATAGGGAGGGTACTATCTTAAGGTTAGGTCAAAGGGTTGTAACAGCAATTCGGAACACCCACAACTTCACCGAGGACATTGCACGACGAGTGATGGAAATCGACAGAAGGTAGATCTAGAATGCGGTTCTTATACTCGCCATATTCATTTAGCACAACCGCTTCTGCGGTGAGATCGCAACGGACGTGAGAATGGGGCCACATTTATCTAGAGTCGACCAATATTGAGGCCAGTATTCTTGCAATCCATCTGTTGAGCGGTGGTACATGTGGAGAGAAGGCACTGCAAGAGAATCTTACGACTGATGCTGGGAACCACTGGGAACTTGTGACTTTCCAACCTAAGAATGTTTGGAAACGCCACGAAGTGGCTGTGGATCATCAGCGTTTCAGATTTTTGACATCCACATGAGGCATCTAGGGTCTCTGATTCGAGCGCTTGCGCGGGTTAAGAGACACCAGCGCGGGGAGCCGGATGGAATGAGAAGTATCAGTGGCAACTCGTTATGAAGTCGACCATGTCAACATTTGGAACAGAGAGGCAATCATATACCGCGAATAATTCTGTTGCTCCTCGACATATCGCGGGGGGAGTGCTGTCGTATCAGAATCAGAAATATTTACAGTACATTGTCAACGGGAAGAAGTCCGACGATCACGAGTGGGCTCCGGAGTCTTATCTGAAACAACGGCAGAAATGAGAATGAAGGTTGAAAGAGAATGGTCGGGATCGAAGAGATGCGGACGTAGAAACGGCGTCGCAAAAAGTCCCTGGTGAAGCGCCTGGATTCGGAGAGGAGATGAGTGTTCCCAAACTTCTCAAGGAGGATGGGCTATAGAAGTTCTTGGTGCTCAGGGACCAACCTTCGCAACCATAGCCGACTGAAAGCTGCTAGTACAACGCAATGTAGATCCACAAAGAAAAAATTACCGTGAGTGCGATTCAGTCGGCAATAGTGGCTCAGTTAGAATTGTCGGACTCGATGCACCAATATGAAGGCGCTAACATTTCCAAGTTAGCGCTTAGGTAGCAGTTCTCGTTTGTTCCGACTCTGCCCACGGCGGCAATCCGTATATTTCAGGCAAACTGCCGAGCTTCCGTGCGTCCGATGGTGCTTAATAAATCGATCAGTTCGCAGTAAAGATTCATCGACTCGATCAGAATATCTACAGAATTACGGTTCAGTGAGTCAAAAGGTGAGAGAATAAATCGAAACACACAGGATGGGCGTTAAAGAAGTGATTCAGTACCAAGAGCAGCTGCCTTCATCTTTTCCAACTCCTCCCAAGGCGGCAAACCATAAATCTCGGGCAGTTTGTCCCAGAACGCCTGGCGGGCCTCCTGGTGTGTCTGCTTCAGTTTTTTGAGGCATGAGGGACATAAATTTATGGAGTCCCAATCCTTCTCTTCCCATACGTCGAGAGGACAAGCAATTCCAGCTTCAACACTGGACATGAAATTCCCAAGTGCTTCTAGTCGTTTTCGAATGCAGTTTACGACGTGCAGACATCCATCGACAACACGGGGTTGGACGAAGAATAGAGGAATGTCCTTTAAACAGCTAGCCACTTGGATGGAATGGCCCTGCAGAAGGGATTTTTGGTCATCCCTAGAAATGGCGACAGGGATGTCATTGTACGTTGCTCCGTGGAAGACATCCATCCCGAGAGTGTCGAAGGAGACAGATAGGTTATAGAAGGCGGTGGGTAGGATCCAGGAAGCATCCACCTCGCGGGCCAGCTGAATGATAAAAATGCGGTAGGTGACAGGAGAGGGGTGCGGCCAGGACGCCTTCATGAATATCGGCGAATTGTCATCGAAGTTGGCATCGGAATCCGCCAACTTTGTATGATATCCGGAGGACAGATGAACTAGAGCTCGGCGGAAAATGTAGTCCACGGAGTATTTGTGCCCAAGTTTAAGACAACCCACAATGGTGTCGAAATCGGTTAGGGCGGGATATGGCGCGAAGAATCTAATGGTACTCATGAGATAGACACACCACGGCAACGAAGACAAACCTACTCCGAATCAAAGATTGCTCGCAAGAATGGGGCGACCTCTGAATCTCTGTCAGGGAGGCGAACGAAGGGACACCCATCCACGAGCTCCGATTCCGGAGGTTGCGGAAAGGAAAGCATATCGTGAAAGATGGGCGACGCGCGCGCTAAAATGCTTCGAAATACACGATACTGACTGTTTTCAGCCTGTATAACGAGATTTCCATCCTCAAACCACAGTTCTTGGACGCGGTGGGGAGCGCTTGACTCAGTGTCGACTTCCATGTTGTGCCAAGGTGATTGAAACTCCGACAGACGCGTACATACACCCCAACAAAAACGCGTAAACTCGATCAAATAAAGGTCATTGAATCGTTCTCAAATATATACCGAGACGGGATCTGAGCTCAAACTTGATTCAAATTATTTTTTGTACACCCAAGAAAATCAGGCGTCAGATAACTCGCAGTCCCAATGGGCAAGTCGTGATAATTCTATTACAGGGAGACGTGTTTTTCCGAGAAATATAATATACATGAGGAGAAGAAAAATGGAACTAGAGTGTATGAATCTAAGAATGATGTCTAGAGCTACATCTCGTCGAAATTTGAGAAAAAGAAATCTAAATGCAAGTACATACCGCAGGTAGTCTTTCTAATCTTCATCCTTTCCAGCTTGCACGTTGTTCGACAAACACGACGGAAGGTAGACGAGCAAGTGGTTGCCAACGGTAGTGGCTTGCTTTTTTTCCTTCTCGCCTCTCTTCCATTCCAAGGACTCGGAAAGTAGTGATCATGGAAGCAATGAGGATACACAAGGAAAAGAGAACGTGTATTATTGAATACTGCAGTATCTGGATTGGTAAACGAATGTTAGTGTGTCTAATTAGTTATAAGGTAGTTACGACTGCACCGGCGTCGTGTCATTGACGCGCACAACCCGGTTCTGTAGCTGCTCATCTATGGAGCCCAGACGCTGGATATACGCCGTCAATACCTCATCCAGCGTGTCGAGAACGACGAAGTCGCTCTGCACCGGCATGATATTGTCCCCGCCGCCCGCGACATAATCCGACGTCACTAAGCGGTACGTCGCGCCAAAGTCCACCGTTGGCATGTCCCCGCCCTGCCCAATCTCCAGGTTGATGAGCGTCTTGGTGGTGGGGTTGAACGTAACGCGCACGCCGGTGGAGATCTGCGGCCAGGTTATGACCGCCGCGCCGTTGAAGACGGACACGCCCGCCACCGCGCCGGCGAAGATGTCCCACAGCTCGCGCCCAGTGAGCGAGACATCCGTGACGGCGTTCCCGAAGGGGAACGCGTTAATGACATCCGCGCGGGAGACGTTCCCCACAGGGATGTCGATGCGAATGCCGCCGCCGTTGAGTAGGCACCCCGCGGGCGCGGACTGCGCCGCGCGGTAGTCAAGCATCGCGTCGCAAATGAGATCGCCGAAGTTGCACTCCGCGGTCTTGCACCCGTTGTGGTTGAGCAGTACGGTCGTATCGCCGATGACTTCGTTCCCGAACGCGTCGAACGGCACGCGCCACTCCTTGATCTGCGCCTGGAGGTCGGCGTCCTGGGCGGTCGTGTTGTCAAGGTGAATCGGCCCGCCGGTGACACCGACGATTTTGCCCGATTCGTCGAACTGGACGTCAAGATGCCCGAGGTACTCGCCGTAGCGGTATCTGCGCGCGGATTAGACACGAAAAAGGTCCAGAAGGGCAGAGACTTACGCGGTGACGACAAACACCTCTTCGCCGTCGAGATTGGTCTCAATCGTCGGATAGGGCCCCGCGGCGCCCGCCATGTCGCCAAGCAGGGTGTGAGAGTGGCCGCCGATGATGAGGTGGATACCTGTCGTGTTCCGGGCCATCGCAATGTCGACGTCGTACCCAATGTGGGTCATAGCAATCACGCGCTCGACGTGCTCATGCTTGTACACGTAGTCAGCCCAGTACTGTATCGTCTTGATGGGGTCGGCGAACGTCGTGGTGTCGTCAGAGTTGGAGATGGTCGGGATGGTGTCGGTCGTGACTGCGATGACCGCGAGCTTGTACTGGGGGAAGATGTGGTACGGCTTGACTGTCGAATTGATGCTCTTGTCTTGGCTGTCGACATTCGCGCAGACAATGGGCATGGTGAGGTTGTCGAGCTAGCGGGCCAACTGAATGTAAGTCATGGCGAGCAGGAGCGGCGTGAAACGTACAAATTGGCCCAGGTACGCGTCCCCTTGGTCGAACTCATGATTCCCAATCGTCATCGCATCGAAATTCATCTGGTTCAGGGTGTCGGCAATTTTTTCACCGCCATAGAAGCTGTAGAACAAAGTGCCCTGGAACTCGTCCCCCATGTTGAGGAAAAGCGAGTTATTGTCGTTTTTGCGGCCAGCATCGACTGCGGCTTTTATGCGGGCGTAGCCACCGTAGCAGCCATTTGCGGGCTTGGTGCAGTCCGTTCCCGAAGTCGTAATCTCGTCCAGGTGTGCGTGGATGTCATTTACATGGTAAATCGCTATGAAATGAAGTCTTAAGTGAGGAAAGTCACAAACAGCAAAGGCTAGTGGTACACACAGATATTAAAGTGGTCTTTGCACACAGGAGAGCCCGGGGCATGCAGGCTACGTTGCCTGGACGCGAGATAGACCTCCGCCGACACAGTTGTCGCAATGGCGAGCGAAAGCGCAAGAGTGGCCCTCGCTTTCATGGTGGATCACAAGTAGGGCGAAAGAGAAGGGGGAAAAACAAAGAGAAAATGATTTCTCAGTCGCCCATGATATATAGTCGCGCCGACAGTCGCTTGTGATGTTGAGGCACACGCATTGGTGAGTTGGTGGGATGTCTGAGAATCTAAAATTGTGCAGAAAGCTGCGGAAAGGATAATCATCCAACGTTCGTCGGGGATGTATTGGACAGCGGGCATGGACGCAAGTCGCGACTTTTGGGGATGCGATTTGACTGACGGCAAGCAGTGACAAGACGTCGCATAAAAAAAAATCGCACGTATCCTCTCTTGCGCTCAACCACCATGGCAGAATTTCAATTTTCTTCCCGTCCATCTTTTGGAGTCAACAGAATTCTTTTTGTTCAATTATCTTGCTGAAGCTAGTCGAGAAACGTTGCTCAGCAAAAGATCGTCAAGGTTGCGTCAAGGTTGAAAGTTCTGCCGATTAATTTACCGCCAAGTCACTGGAAATTGCAGAGCACACGTCCTCGCAGCGAGGTCTGATTTTAGACTCGTGGACTGCGCAAGGTTGGCGTCGAAATTTGCTCCAAAGCTGCATACAATGTCTCTGTTCTCCGAAAAAAACATGTCTGCCTCGTCCGTCTCCACCCTTGAGACCATCAATTTTTGAACGACCGTCGTCTTTGTCATGGGCAAAACACGCTCTTGTGGAGCAATTCGAGGAAAAAGACTTAGATCAAATCTCCCCTTTGGTGCCGAGTTGTACCAACAGCACACCGGCAGTAATACATCCTTCCTTCCTTCCTTCCTTCCGGTCAGTCAGTTACCTCCCGCACCTTCGGCCTTACTCCTGTACGGTGATTCAGGAACACAAGTCTCGGGCCTTTGTCTATCATTCACGGATTAACGTCCGTCGACGCGCCTTGGCTTTTGCTGTCATTTTCTCCGCCGACTCTTGGCGACCCGTCAATGCCTCGCAAAGTATCCTCCCCAAATTGGAATTCAGCCGAATGTGCGCGCACGCGTGCAGCGTTAGACTCATGCTCTAGCGCCCGCTGACGCTGCATCAGCGCTCAGTGGCAGCATACTGTCTTGGCAAAAAAAAAAAAAAAAAACACTCGTCATTTCAATGCGTTTCATCGTAGTGGTCTCACAAACTTCAAAGCAGCCCACTTCTATGTTTTCCTGCTACGAACCTCGAGGACCTGAATGTCGAGCGTCACTTCTATGGCTACGAGCACTGCGGCAGATGAAGGGCTTCTATATTTCTTGCTAAGAGCCTCGAGGTCTGTATCATCGCTCCCAAGGTTGGCTACAAGCCTGAGGTAGACGGAAGAGGACAGTCGGAAAAACCCCCGAATTCGCAAGCTTTCCGCACGGTATACCCTGGTCCTCGAACGTTCGCTCTGAACTCTGTTTCTGCGCAATGAGTCATGGTTGGCTACAAGTCTGAGACAGACGGAAGAAGACAGACAGAAAAAGCCGCGAATTCGCAAGCCCTCCGCACGGAATACCCTAGACCTCGAACGTTCGTTCTGAACTCTGCCTCCGCGCAACGAGTCATGGTTGACTACAAGTCTGAAGGACGAAGGAGGACGGACAAAAAATAACCCCGAATTCACAAGCTCCCCGCACGGAATATCCCGCGTCTCGGAGGTTGGGGGTCCAACCAGGAATTTGCCTCTGCACAACGAGTCATATCACTGTCCCGAAATATTTTCAAGTAGAACGCGCTCAAAGCACGTCCATATCGACGGGCATGCCACGTCACGTTCGACATTTTGATACCTACCTACTCATTGGCACGCCACGTCGTGTTCGACGTCCTGCGGCCTGGCAGGCACGCGTTCAGGCACGCGTTCTGCTCGCCCGCAGGCATGCGCAACCTTCCTGGTCTCGACCTCCATACCTCGAGTCTCGTGCGCCGCACCCATCGATGGCGAACGTCCCACTCACTGGTGCAAGGGTCCAAGTCCGCTCTTGCCCTGAGACGTCTTTAGGCGAATGATAAACGAGGGGAGTTGCCTCGAGAAGCGTACATTGTAACACGCGTTAATTTTTTTTTTGTGTCTTCATCTATTGATCTCGCCCAGTATACTACGAAAGTCGTAGAATGGCTCGAGCTCGACGGCCAACGGGTCCGAATGATGAAATGCTGAACAACAGCATTTGTTCATGTGGTGGGTCTAAGAGCCGCAAGCGTAAATGCAACAGACCGACGACTGCAAAAAGACGATGGAGTGAGCTGGGGGAATTGTGAACCACATCGAAGATGTCTACGCACATGGAGGCAGTTAACCAGGCAG
The DNA here is from genome assembly GCA_029204075.1 of Mycena capillaripes. Classification (NCBI taxonomy): domain Eukaryota; kingdom Fungi; phylum Basidiomycota; class Agaricomycetes; order Agaricales; family Mycenaceae; genus Mycena; species Mycena capillaripes. The sequence goes on along the minus strand of JARHKZ010000009.1, from coordinate 3,581,208 downwards.
GCTGGTGCCGATGGCGGCAGCCTTCATGTGCTCCAACTCCTCCCACGAAGGCAAATCGTATATTTCGGGAAGCTTGGCCCAGAATGCCTCTCGGGTGTCTTCGTGCGTCCTCTTAAGGACAACGAGGCATGTGGGACACACATCTTGCAGCATATGCCAGTCATCTGGATCCCAGATATCCAGTAGCCTAGAGGGACGGACACGAATAATTTCCCGGTTGGATTCGATTACAGCGAGCCGTTCTGAATGGCATCGCGATGGATGAACACAGCCCATGATATCGAATGGGGACGACAAAAATCCAAGCCCATCCACGGCTGTGGCGTTGCGCTGGATATCGTGGCCATTTAAAAAGGCCACTTGGTCTTGTGAGGACAGGTGGGTGGGAACATTTTTATAAACTGCGCCATTGAAAATAGCGGTGCCGAGGTCGCTGAAAGCAACGGAGAGGGTGTATAACGCTTTGGGGAGGATCCAAGTAGCTTCAACCTCGCGAGCAAGCTGAATAGCACGGATTCTGAAAGCCGGGTCGGGAGGAACTTCCCATGACCAACCGGGGTTTTCGCCGTCCCCATAACTGGCAGCAACCATTGAGTCAAATAGAGATAGTGTGGTTGGATATGCTGATGAAAAATGGACAAGAGCACGCCGGCGGAGGTAGTCTACTCCGTACTTGTGACTGAGGCGTAGGCATCCAACTATAGTGTCGAAATCTGTTTGGGCGGGGAATGGCATAAAAAAACTAGTCATCTTTTAAGAACGTCAAGAACGCGGAGGAAGGAGGCACCCACTCTGAATCGAATATCGCTTTTAAGAACGGAGTAACTTCGACATCGGGATCGGGGAGCCGCACAAGAGGACAGCCCTCAAAGAGCTCGGAATCGGGGGGCTGAGGGAAGGCAAACATGTCCTGGGGATAGTGTAGACAGATGCTATAACAGATTCAGCTTATTTCTCGCTTACCTGGAAGACAGACGATCGCGCAGCCAAAAACGCCTGGTACACTCGATACTGGCTCTTTCCAGCTTCAATTACAATGTTACCGTCCTCAAACCACAGTTCTTGGACGGGTTGGGGCTCGATCGGCTGGATATCCACTTTCATTGTGGTGAGTGGTGGCGAGAATTTAAAACTCCGACGGACGCGTACACAGAGTACAACAAAACGCGTAAGCTCGACCGCATAAACTTCACCATGACCAGCAGGTTGAATTTCTAGCCAGAAAAATTATCTGGACTCCTTTTTTTTTCTGGTTTAGGCTTGGTTAAGAGCCATTCGACATGCATTTGAGGTCTTCATAGCAACTTTCGCGACACGTTCGTTCAAATTACTTACCCCAGGTCCCCATCTAAGTTATTTGGGCGCAGAATTAACCAAGTGTCTATCCATCCGAAGTACATATATCAATTTATCAGGAGGATTTCTGTCGAAGAAAGCGAACACGGGTAGATAAAGGACAACGGGCCCGGACATTCAGACCCGACACCATTAACGAATGTTCGCAGTCCATGGTTGTGAATATACTGACGTCAACTTTACACTGTGTTTTTTTCAGGTCTTAGTTCGCTAAAATCCCACCAACCCATTAATCCACCGCATGGGAATTTTGTCGCCAATAGAAACATTATCGATATAATCTTCTACGAAGAGGAAGATGCACGGAGGGTCTGGTCTGCAAGACGAAAATCTCAGAAGGGCGGCATCTGATAATTGGAACGGGCGGACAAGGAATAGTAAAGAAACGGGGCGCGTTATGCCTACAGTATCTCGAGGATGGAAGCGCTGTGTAGATCGTCCGGAAGTCTATAGTACATGGAGCGTACTCTGGTGTGCCTATTATGGGATCGAGAGGCGACGGGCTTGCGGCCGATTAGGCGCCTCCAAGCACCTGCTCATAGATACACCGCCGTAGCTCAAGTGGGAGGTGTAGCAGAGTGCACTATGCGAGCTGTTGAGATGGAGGACGCTTGCGGATGTCGAGACGAACACACTGAAGGGGCGGGGGATAGGTTGGTGGATGTTTAGCAGGTGCTCGTCCTCTGGAAATACAAGAAAAACGTAGAATGGAACCCAGGTAGTGTTCCACAGCATGAGATTCGGTTGCGGAAGGCATTTGCGACGCTGGTTCCGAAAGGGATGCCGTTGATATGTAGGACTTCTGGAGAAAATAGGAGGACCGTACTTAGCTTACATGTAAGGCAATACGGTACTCAGCGGCTGGGACGACGAGAAGATGGAAGTTCATGTCAACGTTGAATCTGGATTCTGACGTGATGGATACAGTGTTGATGGCGATTCCCGCAGCCCGCTAACTTAACTGGTAAGGCTCCAAACATATCTATTCGCAAGCAGCGGAAGAGACATCCTGCAACATCTTCCTGTCCTTCATCCCTCGAACATCTTTATCGCGCAGAGATATCCTCATGGTTAGCCGACGGCGGCCCCCAACCAGCCTGGGCGTGGTTGGGGATGTAGCAGTGCTTCTCCTGTGTCTTCCCTGCATTGGCTGCCTAATATGCTTCGGTGGAAGACGAGGGACCTGCGTGCGCCACCATACCCCGCATCGCTACCCAAGGCACCCTTCCTTCTCGCCAAAACCTCGTATCGATATTCGGCGACTTCCTCAGGCTAAACAGCCTCAAAGCTGTCTGCTGCTCAAACTTCCTCTCGAAGTTCGGCAGTGCATCTATGAGCAGGCGTTGGGTGGGCGCGTTGTTTACCTCTACTTCGGCGCATTCTGCAAAGTCCAGGCGGCATATTACCAGCCTGTCGACTATCCGAGCGTCAACCCGCAGAAGCTGGATGTACTGGTCGACCCCATTGTCACCACGTTGCTACGCTGCTGCCGCCAGTTGTACGTCGAAGCACAGCCGATACTTCTCCAGCGCAACATCTTCTACTTTCCGGTCCACGAGCTCGAGATGATCGTCCTCACAGCACTAGGGACACACTGTCTCCCGGACATTCGCAGCGTCTACTTGTATCACAATTACCGCAGTACCCAGTTCGTTCCCCCGTGGGCCGCCGTATTCCCGCTGCTCCAGCGGATGCACCTCACACATCTCATGTTCGAGTTCGAGCTTGACACCCGGATCCCGCGGACACCCTTCAACTCCCACATTGACATACTGGAAGGCACCTGGGCCCAAGGTGTGCTCGGCATCAGAAATCTTTACCAGTTTGGTCTTTTCTTTGAAGATGGAGACGGACCAGAGGATCTGCTCCGCAGGAAACACATTGCAGAAGAATTGCGACACCTAATGGTTGGAACAGGGGCAGACGAGAGGTATAGGAATTTCCTTGAGAAACGGGGCGCGACTAGGTAGTTGTGGGTGCAATAATTTAGCTAGACTTTCAACCTGGGACGCCACTTCTTCCCGGCTTTATCCGTTAAGCTGACGTTCTTTTTGAGGAGAATCTCGGCCCATCGTACCCAACAGCTTTTGGCTATGTCCCGCCTGTCATAACCGTCAGCACGGAATATCGAAAATGCTAATTTAAAAGCACGCACTCGTTCGTCGGCCATACACAGCACTTGACTTCCATTTCGCGAAGGTTCGGCAACCGCTCCGGCTCAAAATCGATGAAGAATTGTTCCCACTCGGCGATCCGGTCCTTGTTCCTGTCGGACGAGTTCAGCCGGTGTTGAATGATTCAGGCAAGATTGGAAGTCTGGGCTTGCCTGATCCACAATGGCATATCGAGGATAATTTTCGTAAGCGATGGAACCGTCTGACGCGAGTCGAAGTACTCGGCACGTGGGGAAATATCGTATTTCAACGAGATTGAAATGGAGGTGAGATTTTGGCACACTTCGAATATCTTGACATTCAAAATTTCCAGTATTTTGCACGGAAGCTCGAGTCTGGTCAATTTGGATCCATGAGCCTGGAGAAATATCTCGGGCGATGTGAAATCCGCAGTAAGCACAACACGTTGGAGCGATTTCAACCTGTGAAAAAGTTGGGATGTCTTCGGTGGATCATGCAATGCATACCTCATGAGCGACAGCGCAGTCCAAAACGAGTCACTTGTCGACGTAATGCGGAGCTCTTCCAAGCGGGGAAACCCATCAAAAGCCACGTTTGGTAGCATGAAACCCGTTCCGCATTTCCAATCCAAGGTTCGCAGTGCAGTCAAGTGTTTGAATATAGTTGCTTCGGCAGGCTTCTGAGATGTGATTCGGGCAGAGAATTCACGTAAGGTGGATCCCGAGCTGTGGGCCATCGCCTCAAAGGCATCCCAGGAAATCGCATTTTCTAGGTGAAGCAGAAACGAATCGCCGTACAAGCTTTTGGGACCACTAAATCGCACGAGCCCGTTCGTCTGAGAAAGGACTGTGAGTGCCGAGTCCTCCTCTGGAACATTGTCGACGTCTGAATTTAATTCGTCAGAATCCGGCTCAAGATCCCATCCCGCATAAGACGGGCTGAAACCGCGAACGCATGCGCCGATCGATGGGTTTTTCGAAAGAATAGAGGCAAATTTGGACATGGTGGAATTCTTCAGCACCGTATACGCGTAATAGTGAGGGAGTCCAAGTCGCTGGGAATAGCGTCAATGGATTCAAAGAGTATCTTGTGGACGAGCGTACGTTGAATGTTTTGGATACCAGTAATAGCGGCAGTCGCGGAGGAATTTTTCTATGAGCTACGCCACTCGCCAGTTCCGGAACAGACATTGCAAAATATAAAATACGAGCCCATATGGCATCGTATACCTCTTCTGGAGCCCCAGCCAAAGGTATGAAGGACGGATTGAGGGATGGAGCGATCGACATGAGATCTGGAATAGAATCCTGTGCGGTGTTCGTTCCAAGCGGCCTACACAGAGTTACCGAATTAGTTCCGTAAAAAAAAACAAGAAAGGGAAACTGAACTCACGGTTGCTCGGTAAACTGCAAAAGAGCCATGAGAACTGGATCTGCGTTGGATATATAATGTCGGTCCCAGTGCCGTATCGGCTGTTTGATGCGAATTACTTGTAGAGGGCATTTCTTGAACGCCGAATACGCCCAGGACAGTCCACTGGCTCCGGGAATTATAAGTGTGTGCAACCGTTTAGATTTTACCAAAGGCCGAATAAACAGAGCGCCGCGATCCGATCTGTCAGTGTACGGGCAATCGAAAACGCACTAAGTAGAACGAGTAAGCAGTCGTCACTGAACAAGGGATAGAAACGTACAAGCTGATCCCACTTCGACATCGACTTTACTACAGCATCGACCAACTGCGTGAGCATTTTGTTCTCCAATCGCCTGTACCCAAAATCTCGTAGTACAAGTCGAGTAGGATTTATGAGTGGCAGTCCTTTGCACAATCCTCCGGTGTTGTCAGAAGAATAAATCTCAAAGGAGATGAAGAGGTCGGAGATGTTTGGCGAGGATTGAAGAATGATGCGCATGGGGGGCCCATATCCACCTTCAACCCGTAGTTTCTTGATAAACTGCCCCAGTTGCTCATTATCAGAGAGAGCCAGACTGAGTGCCTTCGCCTGGGCTTTCGACCGGAGGATGACGACATGGTAAAGAAGAGGAGTGGCGACGCGCAGCCATGATTTACAAACGAGGAGGTAGGCGGAAGTGGATTCCGAGTAGTTCGCAAAAGGAGATACATCACTGGTGTCAGAGAAAACTTCGTCGGAGACCTTCAGCGCAGGTGAAAGGATCTCGGAGATGATCTCGTCCGGAAGCGAATGGTCTGACATTGGAAATCTGGGGGCCAAATCATTTGAACGTGGACAGGTAAAGGTGTCTCTACTCACGATACTTGTCGTGTCCGATTTGTGGCCTACGACGGTATTCGAATTAGGGGAATGGCGTTGGCGAAAGAGAGAGAAAGACGCGCGACGTCACGTCCGCGTGAACGCGTCACGCTCAGGAGATCGATCATCGCATCAAGTTGCCTCATTCAGAAGGTGAGTCCGCTCTTCTTAGGCCACAAACAGTTCTCCAGACTCTGCCACGTCACATTTCCTTGGCTGTACCAATTGCCCCAGCCATGAGTGACAGCCAAGTTCGCCACCAGGCTGACTGGGTTCTTACCAGTCCGTTCCGGCCAGAGTGGGGATTAGAAGGGAAGGAATTTGGACGATATGCCAGGCTGGTCGGTACTTCCGCCTCTTGCACGAAGTCAGTTGTGATATGGCACCTTTTTTCTCTAGCTTGCGGAACTGCGGATGTACACACTTTCCTGGGCGATACGCAGCAAGCCAGACTGGCAACGCAAGGCGGCAGATCCTGAAATCCTTTCCAAGTGGCGCCAGGAAGCATTCGATCAGCAGAGTTCTATGGATCTTCACAAGAAAATAACAGAGAAAATGGTATCGTCCCGCTATTCCTCAAGGATGATGATGGCCGACTCGGATCCTTCCTTGTTTTTTCATCAGGTTGACTATGTCCTCGCAGAGCTGACTGGATATGCCAAGATTGCAGACAACACACGAGGCATCGAGGTTAGAATGCGCTACGTACCGTGGCCAAAACTGAACGCCGTTTCACAGAGAGGCTGCTTCGACGCAATCTGGTACTCCGATCGACTGATCTCGGACGATGTCACCGAGCGCTTGAGGTCCGCTGTAAGTGTACTGGAGAATGTGTCTGATACCGAGAAAGACTGGCACCCGGGTTCAAACGAACAAGTTCTCGATCTCATCCACCCCTCGCTGTATTGCATTGTCTATGACCGAACCCACGCTTACGACCCTCATAAACCTCACGTCCCAGAGAATCTTCTCCCCGTGGTTGTCCCAACGTTCGGTGACGGCGAGGACTCGGATTCGGAAGCTGACTGGTCGATCTCGTCAGCGTTCTGCTGGCTGCCTTCTGACTTTTCCGTCGGCCTCGATGGCTCGGTGAAGCTTGTTTCTCCTTATATCAATAACCTGCACCCCGCTAAACATCACGCACTCTATCGCATCATCGAGGAGATTCTCAGTGGCTTCATCTCGATGTTCGACCGCGTCCTGGGTGACATTAATGATGAAAACCCGCTGTCCTCGGATGGTCAGCGTATATACGCCGACTGTATCTGGGGAGTGGAGGGACCAGATTACAAGCCAAACTATGATGAATACATAGAGGAGCTAGGTCTAGGTGAAGACGAGGAAGCACCCGACGAGGAAGAGTGGTAGGATTCCAAGAAAACATTGCCCGAGGCGAAAACCTACGAGGGCCAGTTGGAGCAGACCCTGTCGACAATTTCGCTGCGCGGAAGGACCATTCAACGCATCATCAAGCTCGCCAATATTCGCCTCATTCCGGAGCACCCTGAATACGTAGGTGGTAGTTGGCACGTTGAAGGTGAGGAAGTTCACTCTATTTTGCAACTTGACTGCTGATTCTCAGCAGGAATGGCGAACGAACACATCGTCGCTTCTGGAATTTATGTTCGTATTTTGATTCAATATCGCTGCTATCTGCCTTTCTGACATGCCCATACAAGTACTACGACGAAGAAAATATTACCGAAACCCAGCTCTCGTTCCGTGTTCCTACACGGCACCCTGAACCACATGGCCAGGATGACCATGAGTGCATGTCTTGTCTATATGGCTTCCTTTTGTACGACTCTTTCTCCTTTGGCTCAGTTCCATTGATGGACATTATTACAGATATGACGAGTGTGTACAAACGCTGGGCGAGATGGTATGATAATTTGCTGTCATATGTCTCTCGCTCACTGTTGCAGGTCACAAAAGCAGGGCGGGCTCTTTCCTGGCCTAATCAGTACCAGCATCGTGTCTCGCCGTTCAAGCTCTCCGATCCTTCCCAGCCGGGCCACCGCAAAATTCTCGCAATATTCCTTGTCGATCCTACAATCAAACCGATTCCCTCGACGACGAATGTACCCCCGCAGCAAGCAGAGTGGGCCTCTGAGGCGCTGCAGGGGTTGCGTCGGGATGATCGTTCGCGTATCTCGCGCCTCCCGCAAGAGCTGGCCGATTTGGTAAAGGAACGGCTTCCGAACACCTTCATGACCCGTAAAGAGGCCGAGGAGTACCGACGGGCGCTCATGAAGGAACGCACAGATTTCGTGCAGACACATTCGGACACTGCATATGGCGTGCGGTTCAACATGTGTGAGCACTAGGAGCTTCTGGGCCTATACAGAGAGGTACATCGTCATTCGTATGGGGTTTAATTTATCGACTCTATTGCCCATGCGGCGTCCTTGCGAGCTACAGCTGGGGGTCGAAAACATGGATTGGGTACCGATGCAGGTAGTCTTATTTTGAATACGCGAGTTCTCTACTGTAGAAACGAGTGGACGTGGTTGAACTTGCGTTGAATGTCTCGGAGACTCGGCTTTCTGCGCCGTAGCTCAAAAATGCTCTATCATACTGAGGTTCAGTTTCAAAGTAGGAGCGATCTAAATAATGCAGGGGTGGCGGGGCCATTAGCCGTCTCTGAATTCAGCATTCGCGAATGTTCGATTCTTGCGAAGACCGGTGTTGGTAGAGGAAGCATAAGTGTGAGATCTTTTTGGATAGACAAATAACTCTGCGGTGGATGCGGGAGTTCAGCATTTTCTTGTCGGCTATCTGGTTAAACTTTTAATCAGTCCTCGATTCAGCCTGAGTTTAGGTGGGGGCCATGCCTTGATATTATTGAAGTTGTGTGAAGTTGTAAAGAATCGAGTGTGGTGTAAGGTGCGCACCCAGGTTTATGCCCTCGGAAGGACAGGGTTCAATTCCCACGCTCGAGGTATTTTTTGGGACGTTTTTTTCCTTCAATTACACTGCCTACTAGAGGTAGCTGTACATCGACTCTGTGGTTCCGATTCAGACTCGATTTGGTTGAGCCTGTATCTACAATAAAAAGGAAACTCAAATGGTTTTCAGCGCATGTAGGTTAGGTAACAAGGATTTCTCATCATAACGAATCTGAGTTAGAGAATTCCGCGTCTGAATCATTGGTGCTTTGTTTTTTACTCATTGAGGAGGGAACGGGTCCGCATAGGAAATGTCCAATTTCTTTTTTTTTCCTGCTCAGGTTGAAGGGTGATGTGGCGCGCAGTCGCCGTAAAGTTCACGAGTTTCAAGAGGGTCTGGTAGCGAGGTTCAGCTACAGAGTAAGAAATCGGACGTGGTGTACGGCCCGAAATCCGAGACGTCTCGGATTTCCAGGGCAAGACTGGTTCAATTCCGGTGTCTGAAATTTGAATAGGTCTGAATATGTCTGAATCGTTAGGCATCTTCACTTTCCTTTGCGTTTGATTCATCGAAGGTCGCATACGGTTAACAAAAGGCCCCGAAGCATTCTGTTACATCCCGATGCATCGTAGGAAGGATAAATCGGACGTGGTGTATTGTGCGCAGCCCGAGTTCATAGTAGTCCAATAAAGTTCACAATTGTTGGGCAGGACAGGATTCGACTCCTCGCGTCGGAATATGTCAGGCATGAGGTTTTTCCTTCCTTCATTCATTTTCTTTTGCAAAGCTGGAAGCGGCTCTATGCCGAGAGGTGGACGAACAGTGTGCTCCTGCGGTTCTACTGTTCGAAATTGAACTTGATTTTTGAACCACTGTTTGGCGCACGGCAAACATCGAAATGCGGATGTGGCCGTGCTCGGCACGTTACCGCATTCTGTCATTTTCTTTCCGATATGTTCGCAGTTGTACCAATCCGCACTCGACTCCCCGTGTCCGAATTGCGAGGGTTTTCTGTCACCCGGCACCGTCACTGTAACCACTTGACTCTGCTTGACTCCGCAGTCCGACCCCACTCCTCAAAAGTGTATGGTCGTCCAATCTGTTCATGCACCACTAACTTACGGCCTTAGTACCTTAGCGTATCGGTTCTTTGCCTTCGTCAACAAGGGCGCCGAAACCTAATCTAGCCATGCTCTTTCACCCGAAGAAGGGTGCTAAGAAAGACACACCTGCGTCGCCGCCGAAGAAGCCCTCTGGCGCGCCCCGTCCGAAACCTATACCCAATGACGACGAGGAGGAGTTCAAACTTCCCGACACTCCCTTCCAGGAGTTCAAAATCATGTCGTCCGCGCTCAATGGCTGGAAATATGATGTCATGAAGTTTGATTCGCGCAAGCCGGTCGACCTGACGGCGTGGCGAGTACCAATCAAACTGAACAGGAAAGAGATTCGCCGCGACGATGCGTCTGGGACGCTGGTCGCTGTGGGTCCGATGCTGGGTCTGGATGGCAAACCTGTCGTCGGTCTCGACGGCAAATTTGTGGTGGTCGACGCGGAGGGCAAACCAATATACGCGGACAGTGGGCGGGACGCCAAGAGGAAAGGGCCAGCCGCCAACTTGAACGGGAAGAAGAAGTTTCAGAAGAAGACCAGGCAGGTCTACGTCGTTCCTGAGGAGGTGCGGCAGTTGCGGAGGGAGGAGAGATACCCATGGGTTATGGAAGACGCTACGCAGTCGGAGACATGGGTCGGCCAGCTGGAGGACATCTCCAAAGCTGACACACGCCTTCTTCGTGCCTGCGGCGAACGGCATCTTCAAATTTGTCCCGGCGCATAGATGGTACACATTTCAGAAGAAGGTCAAGCACGACCTTCCGACCGACACTGTGAATATGGAGTCTGCAGTGCGTATGATACCAGCTCCGATTTGTATCATATATGTACTACTAACTATGGACAACAGTACACGAAGAGCCAGAAGCGTGACCCTCAGCAATGGTTATTCAACCGAAATGGCAAAGGCCCTTCCGACGAAACTGCTGCTATGTTCAAAGCCGCGTCAGAGGGTCGCGCTCTTGCAGGCAGCAGCTCCCTTGTCCACATCACAGGTTGCAGTTTAGCACCCGGCGGAAGGAAACTCAAGATCGTGGACAGCGGTATGAGCAATCTGTTTGCAGACAGCGAGGACGATGACGGTGAAGCCAAGCGACGGCTGGAGAAGGAATATGGAGGGGAAGGAGATTTGGATGAAATGGTCTATGAAGCAGATTTTGCGGACGACGAGGAGAAGGTGGATCTCGATGCGGAGGACGAGGAAATGAAGGATATCGAGGTGCGTCTTTGAACCACGTTTGTCGCTTGTAATGGTCTTGATTATTTGCACAGGAGCGACTCAAGAAGGGGTACAAGAGCGCGAACAAGCAGCGCGATGGGCACATCGATGAATCTGACGACGAGGAGCTGCCCGTGATGACGAAACAGGCAAAGGCCATGCAGAAGCTCATTCGGGTGCGGGAAGGGAATGATGCGTACGATAGTGATGATGAACAGAACCCGTATGCCAGCTCGGCAAGTATATATCATTTTCTCCGATTTTTTACTGACGATAGGTTGCTATCAGGAGGAAGAGGAGGAGGAAGCCCCTGGCACTACATCTGAAATGGTCCTGGGTTGATTTTCGTTGAGGAAACCAGACTCGGAGGACCCTTGGATGAGATTTTGAACCTGAGTTGGAATAAATGGTTCAATTCCGTGTTGTATCCGAAACCGTGGGCAGTCTATAAATCACGAAGTTATGATTCAGCGACCATCTGCGTTCTTCCTCGCTCTGTTTCACTGAGTTGAGGCACACACGGCCTGTCTGATGTTTGAAATGGCCTCATGGGATTATCCGTCTCCGAATTCAGCATTCATGGATGTTTTTGGTTCTCGCAAAGACCGGTGTTGGTAGAGGAAGTATATGTGTTCAGACAGACAAATAACTCTGCGGTGAATGCGAAAATTCAACATTTTCGTGTCGGATCTGGTTAAACTTGATAAGTATTTGATTCAGCCCTCGGTTAGTCGAGTTTATGTCGAGGCATGCCTTGATATTGAAGTTATATGGAATGGCAAAGAATCGGACGTGGTGTAAGGTGCACAGCTGAGGTTCATGCCCTTAGCAGGGCAGGGTTCAAGATATTTTTAAAACATTTTTTTTCCGCTTCATACAATGCCTAGTACTTAGTTGCACACCGGTTCTCGATTCAGGCTCAATGTGGTTGAACCTGTGTTGATAATGAAATGGAGGTTTGAAAGGCTTTTAGTTTAAATGACACATGTAGTTCAAAAATGCTCTCCAATAAAGAGGTTCAGCTGGTGAGCAGGAAATCAGATATGGTGTATGGCGCACGCTCTCTTGCTTCCTCTCCACCTCCTGAATATGGAGGGGTAGACGGGGTTTGATTCCTTGTGTCCGAACTAGTAGCTCAACAACTTCTTTTACTTGAGACCGGCATCGATCCATGGCCTCACCCCATTGCACAAGGAACGGTGCTCATGGAAGTTGTCCAATTTCTTTTCTGGCTCAACCATTCACATATTGGCAGGGAGTCAGTGTAAAGTGATTGAGTATATAGTCAAAGAGGCCCTGGTACTAGTAGTAAGGTTCAGTTATAGCGCAAGAAATCGGATCTGGGGTGTGGTGCATGGCCCTAGAGTATAGTTGCCGTTAGACCGTTCCTGGGGCAGGACGGGGTTCGATTCCCCACGTCCGAATAGTATGCCATTTTTGACAGTTGTTTCCCCCCCTCACCGTTTTCGTTCATCTCCTGCACAGCTACATGTAACGCCGCTATCCTATTTGAAAGTGAAGCATGCACACCGTAATTTTAGATTCTGCGATTCAGACTCGATGCGGTTATTAGAGAGTTTGCGGTAGCCACCAGATGAAACTGGTGGCTTTCACCACGGACAAATGCAGGGCGGCTTCCTCTCACCTAGCCACTATTTTATGGTCTCCCTCAGAGCTACGAATAGTGGCTGCCTTGGTCCGATGGAATTGCTCACTGTCCAGAAAAATTAGCCACCAGTCCGATCTGGTGGCTACCGCAAACTCTCTATTATAAAATAGTGTTGGGATATCCGGATGGCTTTCGGCGCACGGGTGTCACATTACATGCCCAAGAAATGCTCTCTGATAGGGAGCAGTCTGAGGGCAAGACATCGGATATGGTGTATGGTGCACAATCCTAGCCTCTGACCTCTTGATATTTCAAGCTCACGGAAATCTGGGGCGGGACGGGGTTCGACTCCCCGCATCCGAATGCCTCGTAACGAATTCTTTTTCTTTTGCGTTTAATTCATCGAAGGCCGCATGATCACGGTTAACAAAAAAAAGTACCAGAAGCATTCTCTCGCATCCCGATGCATCTTGAGAAGGATAAATCGGACGTGGTGTATGGTGCACAGCCCAGGTTCATACACCATCTTTGAGTTTCATAATTGTTGGGCAGGACGGGGTTCAATTCTCCGCATCCGAATCATTTCTCGGACTTGATTTTTCTTTCACATTTCGAATTTGGGTTTTTTTTGGGGGGTGAAAAGCTGCACGCGGCGCTGTAGGGGCGAACATACAGTGTGCTCCAGGGCTCTACTGTTCGGAGTCAACACGGTCACAATATTGAACTGAGGCTCGGAGGGCTTTCGTTCCTTGGTTCAAATTTAAAATGGTCTCTAATTAACGAGGTTCAGCTTGAGAGAAGAAATCGGATATGGTGTATGGTGCATCCCCTGACCCGTGCGCTGTTACGTTTCTAGAAACTACGCAGGGTAGACGGGTTTCGATTCCCTGTGTCCGAATTCGTTTCACTGGACTTTTTCTCATTTTTTTCTTACATGAGACGCACTCCCTCGATGGCTTGGCCCCACACCCGGAGTCCTTTCAAAGCAACCAATGTGCTTTGGGGATTCCTAATTTCCTAAGTCCTTTTTCTCCCGCCCAGTTCTCAGCGATTGAATATTGCTGTAATGCAATAGAGTTTAAAGTTGCCGAGTTCCAAAAGAGTCGGGTATTAAGCAGCGAGGTGCAGTTGCACTGCAAGAATCGGATGTGGTGCATGGTGCACAGCTCAGCTTTATGAATAGTTTTGCGTTCGCTTTCTGGGCAGGACGGGTTCGATTCCCTGCATCCGAATTACAGTTTTCACACTGTTACTTTTTGTTCCTCCACCCCGACACCTTTATTTCTCTGCATAGGTGAGTACAGAATATCCTGCCTAGACGTGAATGTACCACATGCTCTCTCCGTCCTAGAATTCCGAGTCGACGGGGTCGAACTTTGGTTGAACCTGAGAGTCGGCTGACCTTTGATACGATGCAGCTCATGTTATCAGGCCAAAAATGCTGTCTGATAAAGGTTAAAATTGAGAGCAAGAAATCGGTTATGGTGTATGGTGCACGGCCCTAACTTCTGTCCTCGTGATGCTGGAATTCTGGGGCGGGACGGGGTTCGATTCCCCGTGTCTGAATATCTTGATTTTCTTTTGCGTTTTGCGTTTTGATTCATTGAAGGTCGCATGGCCACGGTTAATCAAAGAAAAGTGCCAGAAGCATTATCTCATATCCGGATGCATCTTAAGGAGGATAAATTGGATATGGTGTATGGTGCACAGCCCAGATTCATATGTCGATCAAAGTGGTCCTTGTTGGGCAGGACGGGGTTCGATTCCCCGTATCCGAATCATTTCATGGACTTGCTTTTTTCTTTCGCATTTCGAATTTGGGTACTGTGGTCTTTTTCTTTTTCTTTTTGGCAAAGCTGCACGCGGCCTAGAGGTGAACATACTGTATAGTCCTACGGTTCTACTGTCCGCAGTCGACACGATCAAACTTGGGTTCATTGCAATATTGAATTGACGCTCGGAGGGCTTTCGTTCCTTGGTTCAAAATGGTCTCTAATTAACGAGGTTCAACTTGAGAAAAGATATTGGATATGGTGTATGGTGCATCCCCTGACCCGTTCGGCGTGATAAAGGCAACTACGGAGGGGTAGACGGGGTTCGATTCCCCGTGTCCGAATTCTTCTGTGGTCCATTCTTTTTTTACGTGAGACCAGCTCCCTCTATGGCTTGACCCACCGCTTAGAGTTCTTTCAAAGCAACCAACGTGCTATGGGATTTCCAATTTCCTTTCTTCCGCCAAGTGTGCAGCGATTGAATATTGCTATAACGCAATAGAGTTGAAAGCTGCCGAATTCCAAAAGAGTCTAGGGTAAGCAGCGAGGTGCTGATGATGGACTCAGAGTCCATTTTCTGGGCAGGACGGGGTTCGATTCCCCGCATCCGAATTGGCACTCGAGGACAGGTTTTTTTTTTTGTTCCTTCGCTCCGTGACCTTTATTTCTCTGCATAGAAGTACAACATGTTTCTCGAACTCCGAGTCGACGGGGTTGAAATCGAAACTCGGCCGAGTTTCGATATGCTGCAGCTCATGTTATCAACAAAATGCTGTCTGATAAAGAGGTTCAACCTGATAAATCGGATATGGTGTAACCCTACCTTGTTGCTGTTCCGGGGTACATAATGGAGGGCTGGACGGGGTTCAATTCCCCGTGTCCGAATGCGATCAAGGTCCAGATCTTTTTGGTTTTCTTTGTGAATGGGTTGCGGTGGGGGGAGTCTCGGCGCGTGCGGGACTTTTTTTGGAATGGTCACCAAGGACGAAGCATGGGAAAGTTCTGACTGTTGAATAGAAATGATGGCTCAAATGTTTCTACTGCATGTTCAGAAATCACCCAGGAGAGCATGGAATCTCAATTCCGCACTCCGCCACGATTAGTCTGCAGGCCGTCTGGTGAGTTGAACCTTGGCTGCGGCAACTCCCGGCGCGCGTGATGTGTGAAATGGCCTGATGGGCTTAGTGGATCTTTCCGTTCTGCTCCACCTCTGACGACGTTCCCCTCTGCGCGAAAGCTCGCAAATCCACTCTCCTTTCCGACTTCCACCCCGAAGTATTTATCAACGAAAATAATCGCGCGCAATGTCTCTGCCACTGTGTAAGTCCTTTGATTTGCGGTTATCTCCGACTCCGGACGGGCGAGACCACCCCTGGCACGTTTTGTGCTATTTTTCGTGCCTGCGCTGCGCCACGATTATAACTTGGGGTTATCCATCGTGCACGCGAGCAGCTGGCCATGTCCTCCTCCAGCGTCTCCGTCCCCACTCCCGATCCTCCTCCACCCAGCGGCTCCGACTCTGGTCTCCTATCTTTGTCCCCTGTTTTCAGTTTTACTGATTTTTTTTGGTGGATTTGTAGCCGGAATAATACCCTCCGACCCACTCAGCGGGCTATTCCCCTCAGGCAGCAGCGTGAGCGCCAGCGCCAGTGACAGCGCAAGCAACAGCGCAAGTGCGAGTGCGACCGACAGCGGGAGTGGCAATAGCGCAAGTAACAGCGCAAGCAATAGTGCGAGCAACACGGTGTCATCTGCGCCGCCGCCGCCGAGCTCGACCAGCAGCGCTTCGCCCAGCGTACTGACGACTCCGTCGGTGACTGTGGGTCAGTCGACGTTCCTGTACGTGTCTTCTTTTTTTGTCTCACTTTCATTTTCTTCATTTCCTGCTTGTTTCTCTGCTCTACTTGGCGGCGGATTCGCTTTCTGGCCACTTGGATGTTGCCATGGCTCCCCGCGCCTCGCGCCATCGAGCGCGATATTTTCGCGCCTCGAGGCCCCACCACCACGCGCGCTCCACACTTCCCGCACGCGCTCCATACTTCCCGCACATCTCCGACTCGCATCGCATCGGCCCGCACGCACGCACTTTTCTGGCACACCTCGCACCGCTTCTGCCCTCCGTGTGTGCCCGATTTACATATTGCCCCCCATCATCTCCGACTCCGATCCCGACTCCGAGGCACCCTGGTCTCGGACTTGCCTTTTCGCATCGCTGCCCATCTTCCTTCGCTTTCCGTGCTTACTACCGCTCCACTGCGGTCGGTCTCACGCGCCTCCGCGGGCTTCTTTGGCCGTGGAGCGAGCTCTATTCCATTCTTCGCGATCATGCGATGATGGAGTTCTTTTGATGCGTCGGCTGGGGCGGTTTCGCTACCTAGTGGGTCTCACCGCATGCATCTCGGGCTCGCAGGCATCAGCTCATATCGCAGCGGCGTGCTATTCGCGGCGCGATGACGTGCAATATGCTATTTGCGATGCTTCGATGGTGCGATGTGGGTGCCGCGGAATGCACTGCAATACATTGCAGGGGGCGCGACGTCGGGCTCGGGATACGGATACATGGAGAATACGCTTGCCATGTGCGAGGCGGCGTTCATGCCCGTGCTGCTGCATTCCATTGCCGGTGGTGTCGGTGTCGGGCAGGCGATGAGCCGCCCTGGTGAAGCCATCTACCTCGCTATGGGGAGATCGTATGTCGACCTTGGTTTGCCCGCCAATGCACGTTCGATGGTGTCTTGGGATGTACGCGGGTCCTGCCTCTGTCAGGCCGCGTCTTACGTCTCTGTTGTGCTGGAGGTTGCAGCGGGTGTGTGGTGCGCAGACCTTCGGCGCTGCACTTTCTGTCGGGAGTGTAGTGGATGCTTTGGTCGAGTCGTGGGCTGTTGAGTCGATGGAGTGTCGTGGGCAGGTCGCACCGCACGATTTTCTTGTCTACCTTCTCTTCTTCCATTTTATACATATCTATTTAACTCATTTCTTCTTTTCTCTTCATCCCTGTCCCCTCCTTTCCTCACTAACCCCTCCCTCTTCCCAGCTCGACCTCCAACGGCGTCGTCTTCACCGAAACTGTCCAAACCACCTTCACCCTCCCCGCCGGCGCCACCATCACCCCCTCCTCCCACGTTCTCCCCGCCGCAACAAGCCACACCGGCGCCATCGCCGGCGGCGTCGTCGGCGGCGTTGCCCTCCTCATCCTCCTCGCCCTCCTCGCGTGGTTCCTCCGCAAGCGCGCTAGGGAGCGCGCCAAGGAGGCCGAATTCGACGGCAACTTTGACCCGGGACGCACCACCGGCGCGGGGCCGACGCTCCCCGCGATCGGTGCGCTAGGCGCGCATGGGCTGATGACGCCGGAGGAGGAGGACGATGGGGTGGGCGGCCGGCTGGCGGGGAGCAGTATCGGTGGCGGGGTGGTGACGCCGTTCCCGGCTGCGGCGGGGCACCAGTACTACGCCGACCCGCACACCGCGGGGCAGCAGCACGCGTATTATGGTGGTGCAGCGGGAGGGTATGACGGGGCGAGCATGAGCGAGCGCAGCCCGACGGCGAGCTATTATCCCGGGAGCTCGTCGCATGCGGGCGGGGGCCCGATGAGCGCGACGAGCGCGGGGTCGTCGTCGCACTACACCAACCCGATGAGCGCGAAGGAGCGCGAGGCGCGTGGCGGGGGGCTGGCGGTGGCGAACCCTGGGCCATATGGGCACCCGATGCACATGCCGATGCCCGCGCCGGGTGTTATGAGCCCCGGGGTGGGGCCGCTGCCGAATCCGCACTCACCTGGGAGCCAGCAGAGCGGGGGGAGCGCACATGGGAGCGGGGTGTTGGTGCATACTGATGGGGGGCGCGTGCCGGACCAGAGCGCGGGCGAGGGGATGCGCGAGATTCCGCCGACGTATGATAGTATTCGGTCGTAAGGGACTCAGTCGTGGGCGTGCGACCTGACCTTGGAGCGCAATGCCTGGGATGGAATGGCAAAGAGGAGAGGAGAAAAGAGGAGATCTAGCGGGCATCTCTTTGAATGAATCTACGTGACTATTGACGATACCCGCCCCACTTACATGCTTAAATCTACACTACCGTATCGTATAGTATTATTACTGCTGCCAGCGGCGGGCTTTTGTATGATGGACTGTGACGAGCCGACGATATCGTACTGACTTTGTATCGCGTTGGACTGTAATTGTTTTAGAGAGTCGATGTATTACAGTGGAAATACAGGGATGAGTTGAATACAATCAGACAATAATACATCTACATTCCTTCGCCTAGAAACACAGGCCCACCGCGGTGTGGCTAGTCACCGCCAATAGCGGCCGCCTTCATATTCTCCAATTCCTCCCAAGGAGGCAAACCGTAAATGGTCGGAAGTACGTCCCAGAACGCCTGCCGGGCCTCTTGGTGCGTCTTCTTGAGTACGATGAGGCAAGGAGAACACACCGCGAGGCCAAACGTCCAGTCCCATTCCCGCCAGACATCGAGCGGGTTGGCAAGAGCGGCAGCCCCAGTGACACTGAGCGCCACGAGCCGGTTTCTAGCGCATTTGCGTGGGTGCGCGCAGCCCGGAATGTCTAGCGGGGTGCAAAGGAACCGCAGGACATTTGTGTGCGTGGCCGCCTTCTGCGCGCCGAAGCCGTGGAAGAAGCAGCGCCGGTCATGCGACGAGAGGTCGGTCTGGACGCCCGTGTAGTCGTCCCCCGTGTAGGCGTGCTCGATAAACGTCTTACTGGATACCTCGCCGTCGAAGGCGTGGGCGAGGAGGTAGAACGCGTAGGGGAGGATCCATAGCGCATCGAGCTCGCGCGCGAGCTGGATAACAGCGGCGGCTCCGCGAAAGACCAAGACCATCTTGTTCCAGGAGCATACCATACCCGCGTCGCGCACCGCCAGCGTTGTCGGATACCCCGAGGAGAGGTGCACGACTGCGCGCCGCCGGAGATAGTCCACTTCGTACTTGTTGCTCAGCCGGAGGACACCAACAACTGTATCGTAGGTGGTTACGGCTGGGTGGGGCATGAAGGATCTATTGAATGGGGCTCATAATCGGATAAGGATGAAGACCGGGTGGCACCGACGACGAGTCAAAGATGGCCTTGAGGAACGGGGTGACCTCCGTTTCTGGATCAGGGAGGCGCACGATGAGACAGCCTTCGACGAGGTCGGAGTCGGGGGGCTGCGGTAAAGAAAGCATATCCTGAAAGATGGGCGACGCGCGCGCCAAAATGCCACGAAAGACGCGGTACAGACTATTGCCGGCCTGGATGACAAGGTTTCCGTCCTCGAACCACAGTTCTTGGACACGCCGGGCTTCGCTGATTGAAATGTTTGAGTTATCGTCCTGCATGTTGACGGTTCGGGAATAAAGAGCGGGTCCAATTGAAACTCCGACAGACGCGTAAATAGACCAAAACTTTGACGACGCGTTTACAATAAATGCACGGGCAGCTAACCAAATACATTGACGCCAATGGCATTGTCTCTCTGTTCTTCCAACTCCTGCCATGAAGGCAATCCGTATATCGTCGGAAGCTTGTCCCACAACTCCTGCCGGGCGTCTCGGTGTAAATCTCGGAGGATGTCGAAGCACATTGGGCATATGTTTTCAAGTAGTTTCCATTGGCTGTATCCCCATATTTCGAGAGGGCCGCAAGACACAGTGAGGAGCCTCTCTCGCATGGTCTCCATTGCGTCTAGTCGTATTGAAAGGCATTTTGCTGCCGATTCACAGTGAGGGATTTCCGATGGGTGGAAAAGAAATCGTAAGATCTCTGTTGTGCTACTAGCATGCTGAATGAGATGGCCTTTTGAAAACAATAACCGATCTCCTTCGTTCATGCTGGACCTAACACCATTGCGAACGACTCCTTGGAATATGACTGCACCAAGTATATTGTATCCAAATGCTAGATCATAGAAGGCGGAAGGAAGAATCCAAGGAGCGTCGACTTCACGGGCAAGTTGGATGGCGGTAACGACATGGGTCCAATTATCGTCAGGCGCGTCCCAAGAACGTATCTCAGACGGAGAGATGCTCGGATCCGACTCTTTTTCGCTGTAGTACGCCGCTGCATCGTATTGAGAGAGCGTCGTACGATACCCCGAGGAGAGGTGCACAAGAGCACGGCGGCGGAGGTAGTCTACGCCGTATTTGTGACTAAGGCGAAGACAGCCGACGATTATATCGAGTTCTGTTAGGGCTGGGAATGGCATAAAAAATCTGGGAGTCTGAATGAGAGATAGGGACGCATAGATGCGGAGGAGGACCCACTCTGGTTCAAAGAGCGCTTTTAGAAACGAGGTCACTTCGCTTTCTGAGTCTGTGAGGCGCACAAAGGGACAGCCTTCGACCAGCTCCGAGTCCGGGGGCTGGGGGAATGCGAGCATATCCTGAAGGATAATATATATGATAGACACCATAACAGATCCAGCTCGTTCCTTGCTTACCTGGAAGACAGACGATCGCGTCGCCAGAACGCCGCGGTACACTCGATACCGGCTCTTTCCGGCCTCGATTACAAGGTTCCCATCCTCGAACCATAATTCTTGAACGCGTTGGGGCTCGGTCGGCTCGGTGTCGACGTCCATGTCGTTATAGATGGCAAACCGGCGAATTAAAACTCCGACTCGTGGCGCGTACACAGACCACAACAAACGCGCGTTATAACGTTACTAGTAGTACTTCGGAGACAGAATCCTACTGTGTTTGCGGAGAAGAACTCAATAAATTGTAATACCTAAACGGGCCAGGAAACTGAGAGGCTGTCTAAAATGATGGTGTTCTGGGCAGTCATGTCCTTCAAGTCGGTTCAAGTATTCGTAAACCAATCGCACGACCGCCGATGTGAGAGGGAAAGAGACAGGGGTTCGCTAATGTTCGCTACTCGAGTTCTTTTGACTGCCGCGCGACTCAAGCGCGACTACAACATGTTCAGCACACACCGGCGGCATTCCTAATGAGGCAGTTCACATATTCGGTACTCTCTACCTTCCGCTTCAGGGCGCTTAAAGTTATTGAAGTTATTGTTCCGTATTGTCAAATATCGTGAATCTCACTGATCACGATCTCGCTGTAGCGCCCAGGAGCAAGAGGCTTGAGAAAACGGAAGGAGGCAGTACCCCAATTGGGGAATGATCTGATCATCGCACACGTCGTGTGATCGAGGAAAACAATAAGGACGACAGTGATCTTCAAATTGGTTACAGAGAACAATTAAAGGTAGGGACTGGCAGATGAGATGGAGAACAGCAGGTGGTCGCATTGCTATAAGGCTCAATCACCCACTCCTCGCACCCATCTCGTACACTCGCCTTTCTCCCGGTCCACCAATTCCTTTCTCAGCCTTTCCCCTTTACAATGCCGCTAGACAATAACCTCGTTGGCACCGGACTTAAAAGCCGCTCCCTCGAAGAGGATCAGGACCCTTCCCAGCCCAAAATGCCCCGCTGCAGGTCTGGCGTCTCATCATCCCCGAAACCTTCCGCGCCCATTTCGATGGCGTCCCTTTTTACGCCTCGAGCGTTCCCTCCTCCTTCTTTGACCGACGTTCCTGTCGAGTATATTATCGACCAACTTCATAATCTTGCGTCGCACTATTGGGATAAACCAGATACAGCTGACTGCACTATCGGTACGTCTGTTTTCTACTTTGCTTGTCGAGTAGGTCTGACTGTCACATAGTTATTCCAGTACCACATCCACGCGGGAAGGCTGGTTCCACTTTCAGCGCGGATATGCCCGCATTTTCCATGTCCAGCGACCCGGCGTTAGGCCGACGGGTTACAGAACCCGCCCTGAATTTCGTGCCTCGAATATCGTTGAAGGTACGACGACTTTTGTTCTTCCATTGCTCGTCCTCATTTGCCCTCTTTCCCCCAGCTGCACATGGACTACCTGTCCGCGCACTCCACCTTCCTCCGAGGGCTGTTCAGCGGCGCCTCTTCGCTCGATCTTATCAGCAGCGCCTCCCTGTCCCAAGCGCCCTCACGGCCAAGCCCCTCGGGGCAGTTCACCGTCCCAGAGAACCGCCTCCCACGTCTAATGCCATGCTCGCCAGACCACCCTATCCTCTTCCTTCCCGTTCCCGACCCGTCGTCCATCCATCTCCTCGTGCATTGGATGTACTTTGGCAGCACCTCGTATATCGAGGACAGCCTGAATGACGGCTCGGTCGAGTGGGAGGGCATTGCCCGGAACGTCGAGTACCTCGGCCTACCCGCGGATATCAAGGTGTTCCTTGGGCGATGGTACGCAACCTGGCTTCACGCCGAGCGTGGGGGCCGGTACTGCTCCGACGACGAGGAGGAGGAGGACAGCGACGATGACGCCTCTGACACCGAGACTGAATACTATTCCGACGACGAGGAGCAGTCTGACAATGACGCTGCCGACTCACCGCCGCCTGCGAGCGTTGATTTGAACGCTGCGTTGGCCGCGGTCGACAGCCTGAGCAGCCTCTCTGACGACGACGAGCCCAAACGGGGCAGGACGCGGACGACCCGGCCACTCTCCACCTCCTCTGCGCACAGCATCTAATCCTCATCTCCCATTCTCTCCCTCGCCCTCTTTCGCCTCGCCCAATTGGGCCACTACCGCTCATGCCCGCCCCTTTCTGGGCATCCGACTTGTATTTTTTTCACACCTTCGCATCTTCGCACCTATCATTATTTGTTTCATCACGATCCTGTCTGTACTCGCCTTAGGCGCACCACGCTCCCTTCATTCGATCTCTGAGCGCAGTCTCGTCTTACTTAATGTATGCATCGTGCTGCCCTTTCTCCGGGAAGGCCTTTAAGGTCTTGTCGATACGCGTACATACGATAGCCAGCAATTAAATTAAATTAAATAAACATTAGAATTGTGCATTTTCTTGACGACAATGAGGTTTCGATCTTACTTGAACGGAACAGTGGGCTTGCGGGGACGTATTTGGCTGATGCGAGCGAAGCAAGAACACGGCGGCGGCCTCGGCGGTAGTCCACAAGAAACGCGTTCGCAAGCCAAAGTTCTTTTCCTCGTTCTAAGCTATTATGTAGCTGGAGGTGTTTGGATCCTCCGGGCCAGAATGCTACTTGTTCGCCGGGCAAGATCTCAGGAATCGGACTCACCTGAACTAAGAGCGGGCGAGGAGAGGGCAGTAAATTCCTCGCAGTCTCAAAGATTCGTAAATTGCCGAAGTCGACTATCATACAGACGAGGGCAAATATTTACATGAACTACTGAAAGACTAAGATTAGCGTTGTCAGTTGGAGGCGAACATAAACCCACACAGGTGCTGCTAGTGTAGGGCTAGCAAAATAAGTTGGTACCAATGGCAGCACTTTTGAGTCTTTCCAACTCCTCCCACTCGGGTAACCCATATATTTCCGGAAGCCTGGCCCAGAAGGCCTCTCGGGCATCCTCGTGGGTCTTCTTGAGCACGGTCAGGCAGACCAGACACAGATCTTTGAGCAATCTCCAGTCGTTTGGCTCCCATATGTCAAGAGGGATGGAGGGATTGTCACGGTGGGCTGCATGATTACTCTCCATCGCCTGTAGTCTTGCTGAAAAACATTGCCTCGGGGATGTACAGCCGGCAATATCCAGCGGATGGAACAGAAATCGGAGGATCTCCGCTGTGGCGCTGGTGTTCTGACTTTGTACAAATAACTGTTGGTCTCCTTCGCTGAGACTGACCGGAACCCCGTTGTGGACCACCCCAAGGAATATATCACGTGCAAGCTCATTGTATGTGCAAAGTGAATAGAATACGCAAGGGAGGATCCACGGAGCGTCGACTTCGCGAGCGAGCTGAATAGTGGCAATGAGATAGGAGCCGGGTCTATATCCATTGGCAGGCAACGGCCATGAACGGAGTTCGTGGACGGAAAGACTCGGAAACGAATCGAGACCGTGATACCGACACGCATCGTATTCAGAAAGCGTTGTACGATATCCCGAGGACAGGTGAATCAGAGCACGCCGGCGGAGGTACTCTACCCCGTATTTATGACTGAGGCGGAGACAACTTGCGATTATGTCGAATTCTGTTGGAGCGGGGAAGGGCATAAAAAATCTGGGCTTGGAATGAGGCGCAGAATGGAATTCGTTAGCCGGGGGGCGTCCTGTGGATCAAGGAGCGCCCTCAAGAACGAGGTAACCTCATTTTCTGAGTCCGGCAGGCGTACGAAAGGGCAACCCTCTATGAGTTCCGAATCGGGGGGCTGAGGGAACGCAAACATATCCTGCAAGATAATGGCTATATATGATAGACGCTATAACAGACCGCTCGTTCCTGGCTTACCTGGAAGACAGACGATCGCGCTGCCAAAAACGCCCGGTACACTCGATACTGGCTCTTTCCAGCCTGGATTACAAGATTACCGTCCTCGAACCACAGTTCCCGGACGCGCTGGGGTTCTGTTGTTTCGCTGGTCACGTCCATGTCGTGGTAGGGGCAAAGGGAGAATTGAGACTCCGACAGACGCGTACACAGACCACAACACACCCGCGAGCCAAGCAATCAACTGCACAGTTCTAATTTTCTGGTGTATTTGTGTAAGAGGGCGTGGATTTCCCAAAAAAAATCTTCTTCGTCTACAAGAGAACTCAGAAAACGGATGGACGGCGGGTAAAGAAAGCTGAAACTGGGAGGAAGATCATGATTATTGTTATTTCAACCTTTTCATGGGCAGCACTTTCCTCCAAATCAGCGCAATTTTGAATTATATGCAAACTGATTACACCGCTGCCTACGTGAGGGGTAAAGAGCAGAATTATGGGAGTTTCTGAAAGACTGGGGACATAAGTGTTGTCAAGCGAGAGAACTGAAGATGGACTCACGAGGGCGGGGGCAGCTAATAAAATACGTTATTACCGATGGCACCAACCTTGAGCCTCTCCAACTCCTCCCACGGTGGTAAGCCGTATATCTCTGGAAGTTTGTCCCAGAACGCCTGTCGGGAGTCTTGGTGTGCCTTTGTGAGCGAGCTGATGCATACTGGACACAGGTTTTTGAGCAATTCCCATTCGTCTGCTCCCCAGATGTGCAATGGCATGGAGGAATACTTGCGCACTATCATCCGGCTGCGCGATATTGCCAGCATCCGCTCTTTCAAGCAATGTGCTGAGGATGGGCAACCGTCGATATCCACGGGATGGGATAAAAATCGGAGAATGTCGGTCGCAGTACTGGCATTTTGAACAATGTGGCCTTTTGCAAATAATTGCTGGTCTTGTGCGTCCAGGCTGGCCGGAAGACCATTGCGAACTACTCCATGGAATATATCTCGGCCAAACCCACTGCCATAAGCGACGCAAAGATCGTAGAAGGCCACAGGCAAGATCCAAGGAATGCCGACTTCGCGCGCAAGCTGGATGGCTGCAATGATATAGGGAAATTTGTCGGGCCACATCGGCCATGAACGGATTTCCGTTGCAGGGAAACTCGGCATCAAATCGTCGCCGTAGTAGGTGCAGATGTCGAATTCATCGAGTTTCGTACGATATCCCGAGGAGAGGTGGACAAGAGCACGGCGGCGGAGATATTCGACTCCATATTTGTGACTGAGTCGGAGACAACCCACAATTACATCGAATTCTGTCGGGGCGGGGAATGATCTGAAAAATCTGGGGCACCGAATGAGGCACGTTATGGACGGAATTTGAAAGGGACGTACAGTGGATCGAAGAGCGCTTTTAAAAACGGTGTGACCTCTCCTTCTGAGTCCGGCAGGCGTACAATAGGGAAATCGTCCACGAGTTCCGAATGAGGCGGTTGAGGGAAGGCAAGCATATCCTGGCACGAGTTGGAGTTAGGACTGATAATACAGCGTCTGTCAAGAAGCGAGTACCTGGAAGACGGGCGAACGCGTCGATAAGACGCCCCGGTACACTCGGTACTGGCTCTTTCCCGCTTCAATGACGAGATTGCCATCCTCGAACCACAATTCTTGCACGCGCCTGTATTCGGTGTCCATGTGCATGTGGTGGTCGACGGTTAAGCGGAATTTTGAAACTCCGACGGACGCGTACACATACCATAACAATCGCGTTCCATACCAGGCCTCGTAGGTCTTCTTCAGAATTTGCTACGGTAAGTCTAGAGGACCTTCTGAGACGGAAAAAGATATCACTTGTGCCAGACGAGCACTCAGTGATTGGACCAATTGAACAAAAAACGGCGAGGGAGCACTCTATTGGGTAAAATCAAAGTACATTAGGCTGTAAATTTCTTCAAGCCGTTCAAGTTTTAGTGAACTTGGTCTTCGACCGACATGAGATTCGTGGGAAAGACTTGAGCTGAGTGACTCGAAGACTAGCTGCTCTAGGAGAAGATAAGTGGTGCCAGCCGATAAAGCGAAGCATTAACTCACATTGCGCGCGGATGGTTAACAAGGTAAATTGGTACCAATGGCAGCCACTTTGAGTTTTTCCAACTCCTTCCACCCAGACAGCCCATATGTATCCGGAAGTTTGTCCCAAAACGCCAGTCGGGAGTCCGCGTGTGTCTTTTTAAGGACGGTGAGGCAAGCCGAACAGAGATTTTCAAGCGATTTCCATTCGTATTCTTCCCATACACCGAGCGGATTGGAAGGATCACGGAGTTTCTCTCTAATCCTCTCCATTGCACCAAGTCGCTCTGAAAAGCATTTCCGCCTGGATGTACATCCCTCGATTTGCAGCGGATGGAATAAGAATCGGAGGATGTCTGCAGTGGTACTGGTGTTCTGACGAATGTAGCCTTTCGCGAATGATTCTTGGTCTTCTGCGGTGAGGTTGACCGCGACACCATTGCAAATAGCGTTCACGTAGGTATGAGCATATCCAAGCTCGTAGAATGCATGAGGCAAGATCCAAGGCGCGTCGACTTCGCGAGCAAGTTGGATGGCGGCAATGATATAAATCCAACTTGAACCATCGGATTGATAGTCCCACAATGATATCTCAGACGGAGGGAGGCTCGAATCCGGATCACAGTGATACCTGACCAGATCGTAGTCGGAGAGTGTAGTGTGATAGTTTGACGAGAGGTGGATCAGTGCGCGGCGGCGAAGGTAGTCCACCTCGTATTTGTGACCAAGGCGAAGACATCCGACGATTGTATCGAACTCCGTTAGGGCTGGGAATGGCTTAAAAAATCTGGGGTTTAATATGAGACCCGTTGAGAGGGAGCTTGAAAGAAAGAAAAACTCGCTGTGGGTCGAAGAGCGCTTTCAAGAACGAGGTAACCTCTGCTTCCGAGTCTGGTAGGCGTACGAGAGGGCAACCTTCTACGAGCTCCGAATCGAGGGCTGGGGAAACGCAAACATGTCCTGGAAGATAATTTCATAAGACATTGTAACAGATCCAGCTCGGCTTACCTGGAAGACAGACGACCGCGCAGCCAGAAACGCCCGGTACACTCGATACTGGCTTTTTCCGGCTTGGATTACGATGTTACCATCTTCGAACCACAATTCTTGGACGCGTCGGGGCTCTGTCGGTTCGCTGGTCGCGTCCATGTCGTAGGGGGTGGCAAGAGAATTAAAACTCCGACGGACGCGTACACAGAACAAAGCAAAAGCGCGTAAACTCGACCAAATAAACTCCGAGCTCATCGCGGAACTAGCCTCAGAATACAGATGATTTTTCAGGTTTCGTTCACCAACAACGTTTAATTTTTTCACAGGACTAGGGTTTACAGTGCATTACTTGTAGGACGAGCCTGTGAAGGTCCATAAGGGTCCAAGTTTGAGAACGCACGCGTTCGGGTAGCCGAGAGCGCGCTGTGTTTCGTGCGCGAGGAAGCGTAGCGAACGCAGGGACGCAGCAGAGGCAAGTATTACATCTGCAACCCCAGGCCACGCCACAATAATGTGGTATGAACGAAGGGAGCCTGAGTCCATCCAACACGACAGACGCGAATGCGAGACGTATAGATGAGCCCAGACAGGGTACAGCGGATCGCTGGCAAGTTATGGAGCGAGCGCGAGGGCCATTGCGTGGCACATCCCACCACAATGAACAGGGCCGCACCAGAGCGCAGGGCATCCCTTTTAAAGATATCTCTCGTACAGCCTTATACATGTCCCCACACCGATAACCCGCACAGCGAGATCCGCGCCCACTGATCACCACACCGCAGCGCAAAAGGATATTCACATCGACGCGGGCAGCCAGCCATCGTGCCCCCAATATTCCGCTAGGCACTGCGCGTAAAATGCCAACTGTATGGCCCGCCCCAGCCCCCTCAAAGCAGCAAATCGCAAATAGACCAGCTATGCGCAACAAGTCCGTGTGTTCCCAAAGTCGCACCAGTCGCATGTTATCGCCCTCAGCATGGCGGCGTCCAAGTGTGAGGTAGCGAACAAAAAAAAAAAAAAAGCAGTATCGCATGATTCGCTTCGCGACAAAGAAGCGAGCTCCACCGTGAGGTGCGAGGGCACCGCCGACCGCGAAGAGGATGGAACCCGGGCCCGAGCTTTCAGGTCCCGGACCGAGAGCGCGCGTGTGCACGATGGGGATAACTTCGAGGCGCGAAGATAACGCGACACGATTGAGGGGTGGAGGTGTAGGGCCACGACAACGAATCCAAATAGCCAATTGGAAGCGAAGCCTCCAATGAGCAAAGCGGACACAAGAAGGACAGTGCAAAGCAAAATAAAAGTGAGACAAAAAGAAGAAAGACACGCACAGGAACGTCGACTGGCCCACAGTCACCGACGGAGTCGTCAGTTTGCTCGGCGCAGCGCTGCTGGTCGAGCTCGGCGGCGGTGGCGCAGATGAGACCGAATTGCTGCTCGCGCTGTTACCTGCGCTATTGCCACTCCCGCTGTCGCTCGCGCTCGCACTCGCGCTGTTGCTGGCGCTCGCACTGCTGGTTGGGGGGAATAGCCCGCGGAGTGGGCCGGAGGGTATTATTCCGCCTGCAAATCCACCGAAAAAAAGTCGGTAAACCTGAAAACAGGAGATGGAGAGAGGAGACCAGAGTTGGAGGGGCTTGGTGGAGCAGGGTCGGGAGTGGGGACGGGGGGCGGGGGCACTGGAGGAGGACATGGCCAGCTGCTCGCGTGCGCGACGGATAACCCCAAGTTATAAGACGGACAGTAATGGTGGCGCAGCGCAGGCACGAAAAATAGCACAAAACGTGCCAGGTGGTCTCGCCCATCCGGCGTCGGAGATAACGGCAGATGGAACGACTCACTCAAAGTCATTGCCGCCGATTATTGTCTGGATAAGCAATTCGGGGTGGAGGTGAGAAGGAGAGCGGGTTTGCGAGCTTTCGCTTGGCAGAGCGGAACGTCATCAGGATCAACTAATCCCCCATTAGGTCATTCCAAACATCACGCGGGCCTGGAATTGCCGCATGTAGTTCAACCAAAGTTCAATTCGTGTGTAGTCGCGACATAGAACGAGGAAGAAACCGGACGGTCGCAGAATGATAATTTTGTGATTTATGGACTGCCCATGGTTTCTGAAGGGCCTACGAGTACAACTCCAACTAATGATCAAAATCTCATCCATGGTTCCTCCGATTCCTCCCAGTTCCAGAACAATAGTCTCACAATTTTCGTAGATTTCGTCCACGAAAATCAGTCTCGGCAAGAATAA
Source organism: Mycena capillaripes (assembly GCA_029204075.1). NCBI lineage: Eukaryota > Fungi > Basidiomycota > Agaricomycetes > Agaricales > Mycenaceae > Mycena > Mycena capillaripes. The sequence continues at coordinate 3,551,281 of JARHKZ010000009.1, read as the reverse complement.
ATAAATAAATATATAGGAAACACTCTCGTCACTCTCATTCCATTCGGACGAACCCCGTCTAACCCGCTGTGATTCTGCTGTGATAGTTCACAAGGTAGGGTTGTGCGCCATACACCATTTCCGATTTATTGCTCTCAAATTTAACCTCTTTATCTCACAGCATTTTGACTTTAACTTGATATGAACTGCAGCGTATCGAGGTCAGCCGAGTTTAATTTCAACCCCGTTAACTCGGAATTCGAGAATGGAGAGAGCATGTTGTGCATCCACGTCTAGTCTGCATGCACCTATGCAGAAAAATAAAGGTGACGGGGTGGAGGAACAAAAAGAAAATTGACATCAAATCCCACTACGATAGTTCGGATGTGAGGAATCGAACCCCATCCAGCCCAAGGGAGAAATTTCAATTGGCAATATAATCCAGGGACGTGCACCATACACTACATCCGATTTCTTGGACTGCAACTGCATCTCGCTGCTTACCCGACTCTTTTGGAACTCGGCAGCTTTGAACCCTATGCGTCACGGTTATAGCAATACCAAATCAATATTTAGTTGCTGAGCACTGGACGGGGGAATCTCAGAGTACCTTGGTTACTTTAAAAGTAGGCGGTGGGTCAAGTCATCGAGGGAGCCGGTCTAGTCTCTTATAAACAGACACTACAACAGGAAGCTCGTGCCTCGCATATTCTATAGCCGGTCTCATGTAAGAAAAAGAGAGAAAAAGCCAAGTGGCAGAACGCATTCGGACACAGGGAATCGAACCCCGTCTACCCCTCCGTAGCTTCTGGTCACGACGGCACACGGGTCAGGGGATGCACCATACACCATGTCCGATATCTTGCTCTCAAGCTGAACCTCGTTAATTAGAGACCATTTTGAACTAAGGAACAAAAGCCATTCGAGATTCAATTCAATATTAAACCCCCAAGTTCGCCGACCGTGTTGCCCTGCGAACAGTAGAACTCCAGGAGCACGCTATACATTCACATCTAGGCTGCGTGCAGCGTTGCCAAAAGAAAAACCCCCCGAGTTGGCTTTAGGAAAAATCTCCATCCTCAGAAGACATTCGGATACGGGGAATCGAACCCCGTCCTGCCCAACAAGTGCAAAGATAATTGGCCCATGAACCTGGGCTGTGCACGATACATCACATCCGATTAATCCTTCTCAAGATGCATCGAGTTCTGAGAGAATGCCTCGGCACTTGTTGTTAACCGTGGCCACGCGACCTTCGATGAATCAAAACACCAAAGAAAATGAAGATGTCTGACGAGATATATATATTCAGACATGGGGAATCGAACCCCGTCCCGCCCCAGAATTCCGTGAATAATACCGAAAGGTCAGAAACTAGGGCCGTGCACCATACACCATATCCGATTTCTTGCTCTCAATTGTAACCTCTTTATCAGACAGCATTTTGGCTTAATAACATGAGCTGCAGTGTGTCAAAAGTCAGCCGAGTCTCAGGTCCAACCAAAGCTCAACCCCATCGACTCGGAATTCGAGAACAGAGAGGGCATGTCGTACAGGCACCTCTAGGTGGTACTGATACTTAGCGCCGGTATGTATGCGGAAAATAAGCCAAAAGTGAATGGTGGAGGAACACAAAAAAACCAGTTTCAACACTCAACAGCAATTCGGATGCGGGGAGTCGAACTCCGCCCTGCCCAGAAAGTACACCCTAAGTTTGGCCCTGCTCATAAAGCTGGGCTGCACCATACACCACATCCGCTTTCTTGCACTGTATGTAACTGACACCTCGCTGCTTACCCGAGGCTCTGTTGGAACTCGCCAACTTTAAACCCTATTGCGTTAACATTACATCAATGCCAAATCAATATTCAATCGCTGAGCACCGGGCGGGAGAAAGGAAATTCGGAATCCAAAAGCACGTTGGTTGCTTTGAAAGGAGGCGGTGGGTCAAGCCATTGAGGGAGCCGGTCTCACGTAAGAAAACAACGAGAAAAAAGCGAATTCGGACACAGGAAGTCGAACCCCGTCTACCCCTCTGTAGTTTTTCGTCACGGCGCACGGGTCAGGGGATGCACCATACACCATATCCGATTTCTTGCTCTCAAGCTGAACCTCGTTATTCGAGATCATTTATCAACTGACAGACTATAAAACTAGTGTGCCGAAAGCCATGAGTCCTGGTTTCAAATGCAAGTTCAACCACAGCGACTCGGAATTTCAGAGAGTGTAGAGCTTTGTACCTCTGGGACTACTAGCGTCTTTATGAACTGTCCCAACTGTTTATTTCCGGAGAGACTGAGGGCTTTGACCTGGGCTTTAGATTGGAGGAAGACCATGTTATAAAGAAGAGTGGCGACGTCAAGCCATGGTTTGGAGACCAGAAGGTATGCCGAGGTATTGCAGAGACATCTTGCCAGAGTTTAATTGCTGTCGGAGGCCCTTCAACGCAGGTGAAAGGATCTCGGATATCTCTCTCTCCCCGATCGAATGGTCTGCCAGTGACATTTGGAAAATCTGGGGACCAATCATTTCAATAAAGGTGGGTTGGTTTTCGATGTGGCGTGATTAGCCATCAGTTTGCGCAACGCCAAACAGCCATCAGATGGCTCCAATGGCTGCAGCGCAAACACTCTAATATTCGTTGCCAAAACCTCACTGACACACAGAAAATATGATTTTATTGCAAGATGCCTGACAGGACCGGACCAAGTCTGTCGATAACAAGAAAACAACGAGGATACCTTGTTTGACTATCTATTGAGCAAGTTCAAACGAGCCCATGGAACTCCGCAAATGGATCATCCTCTTCAGTCGCCTCGCGAATCTCGGCCGCACCGCGGATGAAGCGCGCGGCGCGTGCCCCAGCGAGGTGTTCAGTGAAGGCCATAGCCATATCGTTGCCTATATAATGAATTCAGCTTCCGTTGCAAGTACAGGGGGAGACTAGAATTGATGAAATGAAATCATCCGTACCTGCGGTGACGCCGGAGCTGGTCCAGATTTTGCCATCGACGACCCAGCGGGCTTTGGGTACCCACTCGATGTCCTTCGGGGTGCTGGCCTGAAAGTGTATCACATTGAATTTTGATTTTAAAAAGTAATGTATTAGAGTGGATGGGAATGGGCACGCACCACAATTTGACGGTAAAAGGCCTTGTTCGTCGTCGCGCGCTTGCCCGACAAGAGCCCGGCAAACGCGAGGATCACGGCCCCGCCGCACACGGACAGGACGTATTTGGCCTTGGGCGCTTGTGCCGCGACGAACGCGATCTCATCCTTGGGGACGTTGTTCATGTCGGCACCGGGTTCGGGAGCGGGGCCTGGAGACAATTTTTTTTTTTTTTTTTTTTTTTTTGTTTAGAGCATTGGGCAAGCGGAACGAGAAACTCACCAGCGGGGACCCAGAGGATGTCAAATTGTTTGCCGCTGGCGAGGGCCGCGGCGTAGGTCCCGGTGGGATTGACCGTTAGGACGTCGGCGCCGCAGGCGCCGGCGACCGGGTCTACCGTGGTGGAAAGGTACTCGAATTTGAGGCGGCAGGGAACCTCGCCCAACGCCGCGCCGAAGACGGGGTGGTCCGCATTGTTGAGCATGGCGAGGAGCTCGACGTTGGGGACGAAATCGGAGAGGGTGACGCCAGGACAGATGCAGACAGCGACGGTGAGTGTATCGGGCATTTTGGTTGAAATTTACTTGAACTTGAACTGGATGTTGTTTGTGTTGGTTAGATTTTTGGGCGACTGGCACCCGAGTTTAAATACCATTTCTTTTTGCCAGAGGTAATCATACGATGTCAGCTCGCCGAGACGACGCGCCATCCCGCGCAACCTAAAAACGACCTGTTTAGTATCCCGATTCGGAAATTCATTATGGGCCACATCAAAACTGTTAGATCCCGCAGTCGCCAGATTGCTCAAGTGACAATCGGACTGCGGATGTCAGCAGCGATATCAGATAAAAGAATAGGCGGGAAGCCTGCCGGCCAAACGCGTACACTCCGGCATAGTTCAATTGCCATCAGTCTTGAAGCGGGTGCCAGCGCTGTCCATATTGGGAAGGAGTTCGTGCAACGTTCCCGTTTAGCGATGTTGAAGTTGCCGTAGGTTTGTCGATTCAATTTAGCTCCGCAGTAGAACCAAATTACAAAGATTTGCGGCCGCTCTTAGTAATACGTGGACGGAAGGAAGGAAGGATGTATTACTGCGGAGGTCCCAATAAGGCACAAGCAGGTACTGTACCGACGTACAACGCGTCCAGATAATACGCTACAGTCATCAACGGCCCAATCGCTGTGGAAATCTAGTGCACTGTCGTACCTGTGAAGGCTAGGCTTGGCGAGAAATATTTGCACGCGGTTGAAGCCATTGAGTTCAGTGGTAAAATTCCATTCCTTTCTATGACAAAACGCCTCGATTTGAACACGACCTGGGATTCACCTATGTACTCCTCATTGAGTCCGCGAGCACTATCCGTAAGGGCAGGACCTAGACCAGCAGCTGATTGCCGCAAGGGACGCCGCCCTCGGAGACAGTTCCAGCAGGATCGGAGACAGTTCCAGCAGTATTGCAGACAGTTCCGCAGTAGAGCATGTTGAAATACTCTCCCACTGACAGAGCCAGAGTAAAATACCTGAGGATACTATTTCTTGATCTAACCTGTCGAGTTGGTGGAAATTTGCGCCCGTCTCTTGGGTCTGCTTGTTTTGTGTCCGAGAAATTCAAGTGCGCCATACCGTTGTGCTCCCTGACACTGTGGCAGTTCCGTCGTTTCTTCAAAATGTGCACTTTTAACACGAGATAAGCCGTCTAGAAGATTTATCCACCCGTCCTCCTTGGATAGGTGAGAAGTGTCCAACTCGTTCACCGTGAGGGAGGCCTTGTTTGTCCGGGTCCGGGGGGATCGGAAACAGTTACCTAATATGAGCATGTTCAAGTACTCTCCGATATTCGTTGGACAGTATGTGCAGCTTTCGAGCGTCTAATCTCTTTCCGTCCCGAGAAGTATTATTTGCGTGCAATTTCAATTTCCAAGCCAAATTATAACGAGTTCCGTACCTTGGAAAAGAAAAGGCTCATCTCAACACAGCTAGTCCCACTGAAGACTCACCCACCGTCCGTCCTCCTCCTCGACTCGCTCGGCATTTGGATCAGGATTTCTGTGGAGCCTGAGGAGGAGGAGACGACCGCTAGCAGTAAATTTCCGGTCGGGTAACATTATCCGGACAAGTGCAGTAGCTGGTTCGTCGTTTAGCGGGGTACGGAGACCCGGATTGCCGCAGACTTTGCGAAGTCGATGGCTGAAGTGCGCTGATGAACATCATCGTACATTTCCAGGCTTTCAAAGAAGAAAAAAAAGCTCTGTCCAGCTTCATCGACGTTCATTCACAGTTCTTTCTCCTCTGTTCCGATATTTGTGGGAACGAGGAGACCGCGTGAGTCTGGAGTCACAAGACCTCCTGTCCGGCGCGACAATATATTCGGATGCGGAAAATTGAACCCTTCCCTGGAATTGCGAAACCTCTCGGGTTTCGGGCCGTACATCACGTTCGATTTCCTACTCTGTAAACGAATCTCGCTGCCAGACTCCCTTTAAACTCGTGAACTGTACGGTGACTGCCCGCCACATCACTCTTCAACCTGAGCAGGAAAAAAAGAAATTGGACATCCCCGATACAGATCCGTTCCCTCTGAAATGGGTTGAAACAATCTGGCCTCAAGTAAAAAACAAAGCACCAATGAATGATTCGGACGCGGGATTCTCAAACTCCACTTTGTTATGAGAAAGCGTTTTTACCTAAGCTACGCGCGCCGAAAGCCATTTGAGTCTCCCTTTTGTTGTCGACACAAGTTCAACCCCCTCGAGTCTGAATCGGAATGCAGAACCGGTGTACAGCTACTAGGTATTATATGAAGCGGGGAAAAAATGTCCAAAAAAAACATCTCGAACGCGGGAATCGAACCCTGTCCTGCCAAAGGCATGAACCTCGGCTGTGCACCTTATACCACGTCCGATTCCTTGCTACTTCACACAAATTCAATATCAAGATATGCGTCGACCTAAACTCAGCTAACCATGGGCTAAATAAAATACTTATTAAATGTTTAACCAGATCCAACACGAAAACGTCGACTTCCGCATCCACTGCAGATTCCTTTATCTGTTGAAATTCAAGGGCGGTGACTATGGACCCAGAAACGGTATACAGGAGTCGAAAAAACACGAAAATGTTGACTTCCTCATCCGCCGCAGATTCCTTTATCTGTTGAAATTGAATCGCGGTGACTATCGACCCAGCAGCGGTATAAATGAGTCAGAAAAAAAATTGGACAGAGAAAAGGAATACCGACCAGGTCGACCAGGTGACATTCGGACACAGTGAATCGAACCCCATCCTGCCCCAGGAGTTCAAGTCACCTTTATCATCATTTGGAGCTATGCACCGTGCACCACATCCGATTTGTTTTGCTGTGAGGCCACACCAGTTAGAGAGCATTTTTGAACGAGTGTGCCGAAAACCAGCCGAGTCCTGATTTCATTGCGAACGCATGTTCATCCACGGTTGACTCGGGATTTCAGAACACAGAAAGGATGGCGTACTTCATTTTCCAAGCAGTATAGCGCCGCGTGCAGCTTCGTAGAAAATAAACGAGAGGAAAACCGTGTGTCAAATCGACATATTCCGAAGCGGGGACTCGAACCCGAACAAGATATAATTAGTTATGCATATGACCCTAGGCTGTGCATCATATACCACGTCCGATTTCAACTTCTCTGACTGAAGTCGTTGGTTAATTCAAGGCCTTGACGTGGAAAAACAGATGTAAAATTGGCGGAAAAATGCCGCCGGCCGTATAATGGGACTCAAACGACTCATTCCGTGGAGTTGATTATTTTCGCATGCGCTGAAAAGCCAAATTCGAGGTTTATTTGGTTAAGTTTACGCGTTTTTGTTGTGGTCTGTGTACGCGTCTGTCGGAGTTTTAATTCGCCTTGTGCGACTCACCACGACATGGACGTGACCAGTGAACCGATGGAGCCACGAAGCGTCCAGGAACTTTGGTTCGAGGACGGTAATATTGTAATTGAAGCTGGAAAGAGCCGGTATCGAGTGTACCGGGCGTTTTTGGCTGCACGATCGTCTGTCTTCCAGGTAACCAAGGAACGTTATGGCGTCTGACTTATGGACCATATCTTCCAGGACATGTTTACATTCCCTCAGCCCCCTGATTCCGAGCTCGTCGAGGGCTGTCCTATTGTGCGGCTCCCCGATCCCGATGTCGAAGTTACTCCGTTCTTAAAAGCAATGTTTGATCCAGAGTTTGTGTCTCCTTCCTTTTAGTCCTTGACGTGCTCATACAAATATCAGGTTTTTCATGCCGTTCCCAGCCCAAACAGAATTCGACATCATAGTCGGATGCCTACGCCTAAGTCACAAGTACGGAGTAGACTACCTCCGCCGGCGTGCTCTTGTCCATTTATCATCGGGGTATCCGACCACGCTCGCCCAAAACGACTCAGTGAATAACGGCTGGATTGAAAACGGTCGCCTTCCGTCAGTGTTAGAAGAGCGGTCATGGAAGATTCCTAAGGATGGCACTTTCAGGATCCGTGTTATCCAGCTTGCTCGCGAGACTGACGCCACCTGGATTCTCCCCAGGGCGTTTTATTCTCTCTCCTTCAACTTCAGTTACCTCGGCACTGCTATTTTTCATGGCACTGTTTACCAAAGTGTTCCCACCCACCTATCCTTGCAAGACCAAATTTCATTCTTGAAAGGCCACGATGTCCAAAGCAATGCCACAGTGGTAGATGGGCTTAGATTTCTGTCGTCTCCGTTCAACATCAAGGGCTGTGTTCACCCATCGCGATGCCATTCAGAACGGCTCGATGTAATCGAATCCATCTGGGAATCTATCCCTGGCCTTGCTTCTAGGTTACTGGATATCTGGGATCCAGAAGACTGGTCCCTGCTGCAAGATGTGTGCCCCACGTGCCTTGCGGTGCTCAAGCGGAAGCACAAAGACGCTCGACAATTCTGGGCCAAGCTTCCCGAAATATACGATTTACCTCCATGGGAGAAGTTGGAGCAGATGAAGGCCGCCGCCATCGGGACCAGCCTGCCTGGTTAATTGCCTCAAGGTGCGTAGAGATCTACAATCTGTTTTCTCAATCAACTCCTTTTTTAGTCCACACTTACTGCTCATCCACCTATGATCGAAAAACATTCACACAGATTAGGACCCGATGAGCCCAAGGCAATTTGACCTCGAGGCATTTTATGGCTTTCGCTCTCCTCGTATAAGTACTGGCGCGAGATCAATACATAACTGCTTCTATGTACATTGACACAAAAAAAGGATCTTCAACACACTTGCGCTTCTCTTAGCTCGCCGTCGACCCCTCAACTGTCGCTAAATTTCGTGTATTCCGAATACGCCAAGGCTGTTGCGCAGCGATAAACACCCAGTTTCTTTGTCGACGCCGCAGCTGTGGCCCGTAAGGAGGCCGCGTAATTATTCAAGTCTACCAATGACGATGCACCTCTCCACTGGGTATAACTTACCCGCAATTCCTAATGCTCGCACATATTGAACAGCACACCATATGCAGTGTCCAAATGTGTCTGCACGAAAACCGTGCGTTCCTTCATGAGCGCGCGTCGATACTCCTCGGCCTCTTTAAGAGTCATCAACGTGTTCGGAAGCCATTCCTTTATTAAATTGACCAGCTCTTGCGGGAGGCGCGAGAGACGCGAACCTGCATTGCTACGCGACTCCTGCAGCGCCTCGGAGACCCACGCCGCCTGTTGCGGGGCACATTGGTCGTCGAGGGAATGGGTTTGATTGTAGGATCGACCAGGAAGATTTTTCGGTGGCCCGGTTTTAAAGGATCGGAGAGCTTGAACGGCGAGGCACGATGCTGGTATTGGTTAGCCCAGGAAAGAGCCCGTCCTGCTTTCGTAACCTGTACATAGTGAGTGGGAGACATATGACGGCAAATTGCCATACCATCTCGCCAAGTGTTTGTACACACTCGCCATATCTGCAATAATGTCCATCAATGGAACGGAGTCAAAGGAAAAAGATTCGTACGAAGGGAAGCCATATAGACAATACATGCACTCGTGGCCATTTTTGCCATGGAATTCAGGTTGCCGTGTGGGAACGCGGAACGAGAGCTGGGCTTCGGTAATATTTTCTTGGTCGTAGTACTTGTAAAGGCATGTCAGAAAGCCAGATAGTAGCGATGTTTGACCAAAATACCAACATAAATTCCACAAGCGACGATTCGCTCGTTCGCCATTCCTGCGGGGAGCCAGCCAAGGTGCAAATAGAATCAAATCGAACTTCCTCGCCTCCAACGTGCCAACTGCCGCCTGCGTATTCAGGCTGCTCAGGAGTGAGGTGAATATTAGTGGCGGTCAGAGTACACGATTCTGGGCGATTCTCGTCGCGATTCTGACCCCGATTCTGATGTCGATTCTGGAATTCTTTTTCATCAGATTTGGGTGAGAATCGCTCAGAATCGTCTTTAAATTAAATCAGAGTCAGAATCGCGTTCGAGAATCGTCGTAGAAGCTCCTCCAGAGGAGATTCTACAACGATTCTCGAGACGATTCTGGATTATGACGATTTTCCCACAATAAAGAAATTCCAGAATCGTGTGCAGAATCGCCCTCAGAATCGCCCAATTAAAAGTTACTCTGACCGCCACTATTGGCGAGCTTGACGATGCATTAGTGGCGGTCAGAGTAACTTTTAATTGGGCGATTCTGAGGGCGATTCTGCACACGATTCTGGAATTTCTTTATTGTGGGAAAATCGTCATAATCCAGAATCGTCTCGAGAATCGTTGTAGAATCTCCTCTGGAGGAGCTTCTACGACGATTCTCGAACGCGATTCTGACTCTGATTTAATTTAAAGACGATTCTGAGCGATTCTCACCCAAATCTGATGAAAAAGAATTCCAGAATCGACATCAGAATCGGGGTCAGAATCGCGACGAGAATCGCCCAGAATCGTGTACTCTGACCGCCACTATTGAATGGTCCTTCCGCGCAGCAAAATTGTCGACAGTCTCTGCTCCAACTGGCCCTTCAAGTTGTAGGTTTCCGCCTTGGGCAATGTTTTCTTGAAATCGTACCACTCTTCCTCGTCGGGTGCTTCCGCGTCTTCACCTAGATCCGCAATTCCGCAAGCTAGGGAGCAAAAACGTGCATATTATCACTGGCTTCGTGCGGGAGGCGTGAGGACCCCTGTTCTCCCCGGAATGGACTTGTAAGAACCCAGTCAGCCTGATTGCGACATTTAGCATCGGCCATGGCTGATGCGAAAGAAAGATGGCGCACAGTACGGCAGAAAAACGCTCGCCTTCTTAATCAAACTCGATCCGATCACAAACGAGGTTAACTTTTTCAATTTTTCAACAAATCCAAGCTCAAGCACAAGAAAAGGAAGGACGGAAGTTTCCCGTTCTGGATCCTGCTTTCTATACTGGATTCCTCGAAATTCGGCCGATGCATGAGTAAAACAGGGTATACTTACCGTCTAGATCTGAAACTCCCTGTTCACTTTTAACTTAATCACCTAGCTGTGACCGAGAAGCTTTAGCAGAATAGCCATTTTGGATTCAATGTGAACAATGCTTGAACCAGAAATCTTGAGGTGAAGACAATAAAAATATGCTGAAGTACTAGTAGCATGCCCCTTCGGACAAGCGATCTCCTCAACCATAGTAGCATGCCCCTTCGGACAAGCGATCTCCTCACCATAGTTATTTGAGAGCATTTTGGAGTAGCATGAGAAAGCCTTATTTGAAGCTTCTTTGGTTGAGTTTACGCGTTTTTGTTGTGGTCTGTGTACGCGACTGTCGGAGTTTCAATTCACCTTTTGCCACCCACCACCTATATCATTGCCGCCCTCCAGCTTGCTCGCGAGGCCGGCGTGCCCTGGATCCTCCCTGGTGCCTTCTATGACCTATGTGTTACTTACGACTGCGGTCTCAGCAGGGATGTATTCCAATTTCCATGGAGTCGTTCACAATCATGATGGCGCTCCAGTGAGCTTGACCCCCAACGAGCAGCAAGCATTCATAGACGGTTACAGGGTCCAGACCTCGAGTACCACAGCAGATATCTTACGATTCCTATTCCACCCGGTGGATATCGCAGGTTGTTCAACGTCAAAGAAATGCTTCAAAGTGCGATTACAGGCAATGGAGAGTAATCGGGAGAGCTTTCGTATCGATATGTCTGCCACTCTCGACGTGTGGGGGGAGGACGAATGTAAATCGCTCGACCTTCTGTGTCCGTCATGTATCACGACCCTCAGTGCGACACACCAGAAGGCACGACAGGCTTGTTGGGACAAGATTCCAGAAATCTACGGTTTACCCTCGTGGGACGAGTTGGAACAGATGAAGGTCGCTGCCATCGGCCCAAGCCTGCTGGCTTAGCTGCATGGTTATATGTGCGTGAACTCGCGTAATGTGTTCATTCGTTTACAATTTTCAGGCCGTATCCTCATTTTGTTTCAGCTCAGATCTCTTTCGCCCACTATCGTCTTACATTTATTCACGGCTCGTCCACCACAACAAAATACTGATTCGGACTGTAGCCCCTTCAGAAGTCAGACATTCATGACTCTTTTCGTGCGCTCGCTGCTGACAGAAATGAATTTTAAACATGTTTCAACGACCCCACCTACAATTCGCTCCCAGCAGTTACTAGTCGATCAAACTACAACACTGAATCCTGCTGAACGGCTGGGAGAATGGTCAAAGTCATTAACACGCATATATGTTAGGACCACTTCACGACAAAGCCAATACATTGCCATACATACCACTGCTCCCTGTCTGCTTGAACATCTAAGTAAGGCACGATACCTTTACCAGACTCGAGAACTAATCTCCGCGCGGCGGCACCACCCTCGCGGACCCACCAATCCGGTCGCTCTCCAAATCCAAGGTTCCGTCCATCGACTCGTACATCGACAGCCGGCGTCGACGCTGCCTGCGCCCGCTGCCATCCTGTGGATGGGCATCGGAAGAGGGCCCCGCCTCGTCCTGCTCTGTCTCCGTCTCCGTGGCCGACGCTGATACCGACTCAGGTGGCGTCGTGCTTGAACTCGCGACAGTGCCTTGCCCTACGGTTGAATTTCTCTGAGCTTCGGCGAGCGCGGCAGACTGACGCCGTCGTGCGTGCGCCTTGTCGAGATCCTGGTCGGGGATCTGGGTGGAAGGTAAGTTGTAAGTCGTTATAATCAAACCACATAGTATATTGCGGGGGGAAAGCAAATCAAAAACTGAACGCACCGGCAGGCGCACCAAATACGCAAGGAACGTTGAACACGCGGCGAAAATGTACACCGTCTTCAGTGCGATGGAATATGAGTCCCGCGCGTCGCGCTGTTGATCCGGCATAAGTGTGCGGACGAACGCGCTATTGCGGCGAATCTTCATTATCAACTGAAGTTATTGTCAGCGGCGAAACGAGAAAAGCGGCAGAGTAACAAGCAAGTCGAACCTCTTCTGCGTCCGGGGTGTGGATACGCTTCCGCAGCTCGGTATCGAGGCGCGACTGGAAGATCGCGGACGAAATAGCGACGCCGCCGACTTGCCCTTTGCAGAATGAATTTAGTCCCGACGGAAAAAGACAACTCAAAGCAGGAATTAACCTATTCCACGAAAGAGCTGCCCGAAACCAGTCCCCACCGCCATGTGCGATTCGGGAAGATGGGCCAACAGTGCGACTATCAAAGAGCAACGTCGGTGCCAAAACTTCGTCGAACTGGAGAAAAAACTCACTGAGCATGGTTTGCAGCACAACCGCGTTTCCGAATCCCAACGGGATCTATTTCAAGGTCAAGACTTGCTTGTCACAGACCAAAATTAGACAGAAAAGCGTTACGCACGATGCTAAGCCAAGATTGAATGGGGCCAGAATCCTCGCGCATGAGCGAGATGAGCACGGCACCAACGAAAGGGAAGATCCCAAATATCAGGTTGATGTTCTTGTAACGGCCTGTGCGGTGCATCATCCACCCTGCGAACACCGCGCCGGTGGACATTGAGACGCTGTTTGGCATCAAGTGGAGCCCTGCGTACATATTGGTATCAGCGGCCAAGGAAACGGAGTGCCCAATCAATGCGACGCACCGGCGGTGGAGGCGCTTTCCAGTGTCACAACCTGGAACCACATCGGAAAGAAGTAGGTCACAGAGAAGTTGCACGCTGCAACCAAAAAATTGGAAGCGCTGACAAGCACTGGGATTTTCTGGCGGAGCATGGCCGGCGCCATCACAGGCTCTGGTGCAACAAAGATCTCAACCCAAAGGAACAAGAAAAAGAACACAATGGAGAGCGTGAGTGGAGCAATGACGCGGGCGTCGGACCACTGTCAAGTGAACATTTATGAGACACAATCTTTGGAGAAAAGATGGAAAATAAGGAAAGCTTACGTCGAGACTTTCGTTATAGCGCGTGCTCAGGAAGAACAGGAGAGAACCGACGGAAATGAGGAGAGTCAAGCTGCCGAAGTAGTCAATCCGCTTCAGGACCTCCCTTGTACTCTTGCCTTTGCCCTGGGAGTTCGCTTGTTAAGTCCATGAGGATCACAACGCTCAGAGAACTTACTGGCGTGACATAGCGGATGTTGTACTGGGTGATAAGAAATGCCGCGATATATAGAGGTATCTGGAGGAGGAAAGCAGCCCGCCAACCTAGCCTGGAGAAGAGGAAAAAAAGTGAACCAGATGAAACTCAGCCGGTAGAACAACGAACAGGTCGGTGATGAGCCCTCCAAACGGCCCACCAAGGCCCATTCCAAGCTAATTCGAAGTAAGAAGAGTCGAGGGAAATTGAAGTACGCGAACCCCATTGAAGCAGCTTGCCAGTCCCTGGATGAGACCCCGGTTCTGGAGACTGACTTATCAGCAGGGAACACTAAGAGAGAAAGACCACCAACACGTAAGGTATACATATCGCTGACGATGATACTTGAAGCTGTTTAGCAGAGTGGTACTAGTTGGAACAAGAGTCACTCACGTCGAAGTGGTGAAGAGGCCGCCTCCGCCTATGCCTGCAATCTATTGGAGTTTAAGAATGAGAAGCGATGTACAAAGGGAGCCGCTCACGAATCGGGCGAGGATGAGTGACTCCATGTTGCGCGAAAGGCCACATCCGATGGTGCCAGTCGCGGCGAAGATTAGGGCAGTGTGGTTGGCGCCTCTACGGCCCAACACGTTGCAAAGGCGGCCGTACAGGGGCGTAAACGTGCAAGTGGCTAATAAATACCTGCGGAAACAATTCAGACAGCACAGACACTTCCAAACGCGTCTGAACGTACGCAGTCCCGAGCCAACTTGCCTGGTGGAATTTCTGGAACTCGGATGATATTGAGGGCATCACTTAAGATCGTCAAATACATATAGGAAAAAGAAACGAGAACTCCCTCACTTGTCGGTACGAGTGTAACTGTTAAACCAGTGTAACGATGAGAACAGACGAATCAAGAAAGCGATCATCTCACGATTCAACGACTGCGGTTCAATCATAAGCACAATACACAGGCTATACAAGTCCACGCACCCCCAGAAAAGTGGCCATCCATATTCCTACCAGGATGCCGCGTCTGTTGCTCGCTGAAATCTCCAAGGGCCCAAGGCGCTTGACGCCAGGAAGGGAGCTTTCCACATTAGCTGCCAGGGGCGCTGGTTTCTTGAGCAAAGGGTCGCGTTCCGTAGGTTCAGCCATGGCAGATAAAACACAAAAGACACAAGCGTTTGCGCTGGCACGACGGTGGTGGCAACCTGAAAGGAAGGAAGAGTCGGAATGACACCTGTGTGACCGGCGTTTAGAAGGTTTCAGTGACGTAATCGGATTCAAGGCCCGATGTTCCGACTTTTTCAACACACTTCGGTTCTCTTCGGTTCAACCGCTTGCTTAGCTGGACGCGGCAATGTGGCCGGCTAAGAGCCAGGAAGAAGATCTGAGCAATCGAGCCAGAAGACATGAGTGCTAGGGCAACCATGAGTGGCTTTTAAACAATTTTTCAGTCCCACTGCTGCGATATGCCCCTCATCTGAAACACGACGTTGCTGAGAAAACAAGCGACATTTACGTGCTAAATCCTTGGGCCGTCTCCTCCTTTCAAATTGAGGAGATATTGAATTCCCGTCATCATGAAGCAATCTACCGAAGTAACCAGTTGTGCGCATCGTATTGCAGGGGGCTCTGTTGATAGTTTAAATGGGCCCCGGAGAGTTTTCACTTATAGGGCTACATTACACGATTTCACAACTTTTGCTACCGAGAGCATCAACGGATGGACGCGAAGTTGTGATCATCTATTTACGCGTTCTTTTGACTTGTGTGTGAGTCGGAGTTTGAATCTACTCTTTCACGACGACCACAGTCAATGGACGTAGACACCACAGCAGCCATTCCGACACGCGTCGAAGAATTGTGGTTTTCGGACAGCGGCCTCGTTGTCCAGGCTGAACAGAGCCTCTTCCGTGTCTCCGGCGCTGTCTTAGCTGCGCGCTCACTCGTCTTCAAGGTAGTATCCCTTGACAGACTGCCGACTTGTAACCTCATTCTACATTTTCAAGGATATGCTCTCTTTCACTCAGCCTCCGGATGCTGCAAACATCGACGGATGTCCAATTGTAAGGCTTCCGGATTCTGCTGTGGATGTCGCTTACTTCTTGCGGGCGATCTTTGACTCCTCGTAAGTATCCATGTACTCTGGAGCCGAGTTTTCTTTATCTCATGACAATCTAAGATTCTTCGAGCCCCATCCTTCTAAAACTGAATTGGATATCGTTATCTCCATCCTCCATATGAGCAACAAATACGCTGTCGACTACTTACTCCGCCGCGCCTTAGCGCACTTGTCCTCTGAGTTTCCGACGACGCTCGCTGGTCATGACCTGGACGTGGAACAAGATCCAACATCGATGACAATTGGGCTCGCCGATCTCGACGCGGCGACCGTCGCTTGCATTACGATTGCGCGAGAAGTCAACGCGCTGTGGCTCCTTCCTTCGCTTTTCTACCAGCTTGCGTCAACAGACGATGTTGGCATCCCCCGAGTTTTAAACTGCGTTGCGCATAACCACTCCCCGGCGAAACTGAGCGAGGATGATCGGATCTTGTTTTTAAAAAGCAGCCTACAAGTATCGCGTCAGGGAAATTATCTCGTGCGCTTTTTACACTCACCGGATACCATTCCAGGATGTGAACGAGGGAAAAAATGCACAAGAGTGCGTCTGGAGGTCCTAGAGAAAGCCCAGACGAGGATCATCGGGAAATATAGCGCCAATCCGCTTTCCATGTTCAATGATTCCATGGACGAGGTCCTTTTGGGAGGTTGTTGTGGGATTTGCTACCGCTTTTGCAGGAAGGCGCACCGCGAGGCTCGACAGGCAATCTGGGACGAGCTGCCTAGCTTCTGTGACTTACCCCCGTGGGCGGAACTAGAAATAATGAAGGCCAGCGCTCTCGCACCCTAGTCACTTGGTCGAGGTTCATGCCAAGTCTTGTTTCCGACCAGAATTTAAACTCAAGTAACCATTCGTAGCCGCGCTATGTTTATTCATGGGCGAGGAGGGGGAGGATATAATCCAGGAGGAGGGGTCAAAGGTGCATATCTACATACGAACAATTATATATATATAACAAAACCTCTTGATCATTCAATGATCATTTCGCGCAGGTACCCTTTCAACGATTACTCGCTTAATAGTACGACGCGGCCTGTGCGGCTTGGTATGCGCTACCAACAGAGCTGGGGGATGAGTCCTGGTTCCAGTTGTTGGTCGGCACGTAGTAGTTGCTTCCAATGTCATGACCGCTGAATCCGAAGTCGTAGTTGCTCAACGACCCGTCAGAGTTGTAGAAGTCTCCATAGTGGGAAACAATGGAGTTGTCGTAGCCCACCTGAGCGGAAAAATTAGCGTTGGGCATGCAGGGTCTAGGGTGAACAAACATGGCGGCTGGAGCTACGAGTCAGGTCGTGGCTGAATCCGCCGAGCGAGGCATAGTACTGCTGGAAGACGACGGTCTGAGTCTCAACCTCGCAAATCTGCTCGGTAATGATCCTGTAAGGTCGAAAATAAGAGAATGCTCCAAGGTGGACAGGAGGACAAACTTCTTCGCCATCTCTTGCAAGACGGCCAGACGTTGCTGAATTATCGTCACCTGCTCAGAGTGGCAAACAAGCTCGCTGTCTTGCTTGACCACAACTTGGTTGAAGTTGTGGGAGTGGGAGAAATCATCGGAGCCATAAAAGTTGTCGAATCCTGACAGAGACGAAATTCCGCCCCAGTTGTTGAAGGACTGGCCTCGAGCAACTGCAATATAATTTGAGTTGTTTGGATCGAGACCGAACAAGACACATACCAACTGCATTGTTGGACCTGTAGGCCACGGGGCTCGCCATGACGCCAGTGGCGAGTGCGGCGGCAACGAAGGGAGCGGCGAATTTGGCGAACATGATTATTGTGTTATTGGAAGGGTGTAAGCGAAGTGTAAAGATTGTGGAGGGCAACCTGGCCGAAGGAGGGTGAGGAGGTAGAACGAAGGACGAAAAACGAATGTATTCTCTGGGATTTTACACCTCTCTTTTATACCGCCTCCATTACTTGCCGGTGATTCATTTGTTTACTACCACGTCGTGGTCGTCGACCAGCTCTTTGGCAAGTGACTGACGCCTGGGCGCGCACAGTGCGTAGTTCAGCCATGAAGCCCACAGCCTTCATCTGTCTTGGGATGTCCATATGTCAAATAGCTCCGGGCAGTTCGGGATGCGAGCGCTGGATTCATTGACCAATGGCAATCGTGAAAAGTGAGTGTTGATCATCATCTGAGATGTACCAGACTTGGCGTGTTGACCGCATCGGTGCAACTATGGGTCCGAGGCATTTATTTTTGCCTTGCCTTGAGTTTGAAAGATTGTGACTCGCGGTTGCATGTGCATTCAACGTTAACTGTCCACTGAGCTGCTGAGCGGGATTGAGAAGAACACGCTTACTTATAACCATCTTGATTCTCATCTCGTTCAGTCAATGAGTATAAATATATAATCAATTTAATGACGGGAATGCCATATCGCAGAGGGATGGATCCTATGGATAGCAGCCAAGTTGCTGCGATTGTGGACCATGTATATCGCAATAGACTGAGTACAAAATAGCTGGGAATCAAGCTCGCTAACCGTGGGAATTTGGGGCCTAAGCCCTTAACGGAAGCCTTAAGCCTAAGCCTTAATCCTTAATAAGGCTTAACAATTTTCAAAACTGCAATTAAGGCCTTGAGGGCGAACACTGGACAGAAATACTGCCATTTCTTACGATGCGATATTCTCGGTCATGTAAACTGTGCATTGCATTCTTTCCAGCTGCGATTATTGTTGTCTTCAGTTTACGCGTTGCTTCGACTTATGTACGCGTCGGTCGGAGTTTGAATCTTCTTTGGCCATTGCCACCACTGTAACGGCGCTGGTTTCTCCATTCATACTGACCGACAGCTTGCATTGTTCCTGACGGCTCGTATTGTTCATTTACTTATGGGGTTTATATGTTTGGGGATTCTAGGATATATATTTGGCAGCTGGTAGTTTACTCTCCTTGTCTTCGCAACACCAGTAGCACCTCCCGTTGTTGCTCATGTCTCAATCCCATCCCTGTTTCTTGCCCGCTGAGGCATGAGTGACACACCCCGGTACAGTTTGCAAAGACCACCAATTGGCGACCTGCCAGTCTCCTCCTCCTCCTTTTGCCCTGGCCGGCACCTTGCTTCCGTGGTGCAGCACCCTCCGCTCCTCTTGGCTGGCTCCCTTTTTCCCCAGCACCTTATTCCCGAGCATCCTTCCCTGCTGCGCTTCGCTCCTCTTTGCTGATTTCCCCCTACCCCAACGCAACATTGTCCCTGTCCCTTCTGAGCGCCTCCGGCGTTTGCATAGGTCATAATCCGCTAAAGCGTGGCCTCCCCTGTGCACTCCTCCACTCCCCTTACGAGCGCCTCCGGCGTTTATGTCGGCCATCACCTCGTCTTGACGTGGCTCCCCCGGCATATTCCTTGTTCATCCAATCCTTGTGTAACCCTCTCCCCACATTTTGAGGTATGCAAAGCACAAGGATTTGGCGGGTTTACACCCTCTCCTTCCTTCTCCCTTGCGTGGCTCCTGGGTCCGCTCCTTCAACGTTTCAACCTCTGACCCTCTCGGCATCCTGCCCATCGCCGTCCTCCATATTTCCGCGCTCGTCCTTTGTCCGGCGCTAGAAGGGGGATAGCGCAATGGCGCTGGTTCCTCCATTCATACTGACCAACAGCTTGCATTGTTCCTGACGGCTCGTATTGTTCATTTACTTACGGGGTTTATATGTTTGGGGATACTAGGATATATATTTGGTAGCTGGTAGTTTATTCTCCTTGTCTTCTCAACGCCAGTAGCACCTCCTGTCGTTGCTCATGTCTCAATCCCATCCCTGTTTCTTGCCTTCTGAGGCGTGAGTGATACGCCCCGTTACAACCACCACTCAGCCAAGCTTCGTTTTTCCAGCGGCATGGACAACAACACACAGACGCGCGTTGAGGAATTGTGGTTCTCAGACGGCGGCCTCATCGTTCAGGCTGAACAGAGCCTCTTCCGCGTGTCCGGAGGCATCTTGGCTGCGCGTTCCCCCGTCTTCAAGGTATTAGTCTCTCTTGACACACTGCCCGCTCATAACATTCTACATTTTCAAGGATATGCTCTCGTTCATTCAGCCTCCGGATGCGGAGAAGATTGACGGATGTCCCGTCGTGACCCTCCCCGACTCTGCGGCCGATGTCACTTGTTTCTTCAAGGCGATCTTTGACTCCTCGTAAGTGGCCGTGATGGTTTTTTAAAATCGAAAGCTCTAATTATGATTATGGTGCTTGAGATTCTTCGAACCCTACCCGTCCAAAGTCCACCTCATTGACGTTTTTTCCATTCTCCATCTCAGCAACAAATACGCCGTCGACTACCTACTGCGTCGTGCCTTGGTGCACTTGTCCTCAGACTTTCAGACGACACTCTCCGGCTATGACGAGATGTTGCAGGCGTCTTATGAAAGCTCAATAATCGACGGCTATGAGCTGACGGCTGTCATCGCTGCCCTTCAGATTGCGCGAGAAGTGAACGCATTGTGGATTCTTCCTACCGTCTTCTATGAACTTGCAGCAGTCGATGAGCCCGCCCTCCAACGAATCCTGGAGTTCGTCTCTTATAAAGACCGGCCGGCCAGACTCAGCAACGATGACCGAATCCGGTTCTTGAAGATGAGCATCCACATAACTCGCCAAGCGACTGAGGCGATGCGGTTTTTGTGCCACCCTGATACTGTTCCAGGGTGCACAGGAGGTCACAGTTGCATCAATGCTCGGATGTCTGCCATTGCCAGAGTTCAACAGGATCTCAGTAATTCAAAGAGGGCTTATTCCGATCCGCTAGCCTTGTGCACTGACACAGAAATGTGGAACATCCTGTCGGATGATTGCTGCCCGGTTTGCTACAAATCTCTAAAAAGTGGGCACAAGGCGACTCGACAGGTGCTCTGGGACAAGCTACCTGAATTTTGTGGGCTGCCTCCATGGGCAGAACTAGAAGAAATGAAAGCCAGAGCTATCGCAGCCTAGTCGATTTCCCGAGGTTCGTCACCGTTGTGCAAGTCTTTTAAATTGTCGAAGCGTTCACTGACATGGGCCCATTCCTGCGCATCAGCATTGATAGAACGGAGATGAGGCCATGGTTGACCTCAAGATCGACGAATAATAGTTTGCACTTTTGTCCAAATCCATGTGTTACATCGTACTAAATATGTTCAATTGCAATGCGAGTGTTGTTGATACTCCTGAAGCCGCGAATCAGATGGGAAGCTTGAAAGTAAAAAGGTGAAGGTGAATGTGTGCTGCCACACGCCAAATTTTGATACGGACACGCTCAGCAGCTTGGTAGAACTGCAAGGCGTCTGTGATCTGATAATTCAGCACCCCAAGAAGAAGTGACATCATGATACTGACCGATAGCGATAGAATCTCGGCTAGTTGACCTCGCGCTTCCTGCTCGGGGCTGGGCTCTGTCCTTCCTCCTCCCCGACCGCAAACTTGCTCCTCTCCCGCAGTCCCTTCCCCCACCACCAAAAGGCCACCGGCGCCGGCGCCAACAAGACGGCCACACACCCCCACAACGTCATGGTCCAGTGCACGCCGATGCCCTCATACATCGGCCGCGCCGCCATGGCGATCCCGCCCGCCACAAAATACCGCACCATGGTGATGCTCGCGAGCGCGATCGCCGCATGCTCCTTGTACGAGTCGATGATGTACTCGTACGCGCTGACGTAGATGGCGATGAGACAGACCCCGAAGACGAAACACGCGCCGAGCCCGCTCCAGATGCTCACGCTTGAGAAGTTTGTCCACCCGAGCCAGAAGAGCGACACAGGCAGCAGCGGGCCGGTGAGCATGGCTGGCCAGAGGCGGAACTCGGGAAGGACGTCGGATCCGTGGACAAAGGCCGTGCGGTGGCGCGCCCACGAGTACAGCCCGGGAGCGAGAAGGGTGAAGGCCGTAGCGCCGGCAGCGATGGCACCGAAGCAGGAGCCTTCGAGGCCCGTGGAGAGGTCGTACGTGTTCTTGAAGACGTAATCGAAGCCGGAGAGGAAGGAGAAGAGCAGCGCGTAGAGGAGGATGAGATAGCCGCCGAGCACGGCAATGACGGGCTCGGTGGTGAAGAAGGTAACTGGCATGACGAGCTTTGTTTTGACCAGCTGGATAAATGATGGGGAGGAGGAGGCATGGTGGGAGACATATCGGCTGCTGCCCGTGGCTTGCCGCAAATGTCGCGCTTTCCAGTCGAGCAGGATGGGGAGATACGTCTCGGGCAGGAACAGGAGGGCGACGAGGAAGGCGAAAGCGGAAATAATCAACGTTATCCACTCGGTCCAGCGCCAGCCGAGTGATGGCGTGGTTGAGATCCAACCGCCGGCGATGGGGGCTATCGCAGGTGCTGAGGAGAGTCAGCATCTCTTCCGTGTCAAGCTTCGCTAGAGAGCCCCATGCTAGATCGGCACTCACCTGCAACGTTTGCCCATGCAATGACAGGAAACACAAACGACCTCTTGACAGGCCGAAACATGTCCTGCACGCTGCTCCCGTTGATGGCCAACGTCGCGCTCCCGAACAGGCCCACCAAGTACCGACACACAATGAACCCCCCGAAGCTCTTTGACAGAGCAGTTCCCAATACAAACATCAAATAGCAGAATGTGGCACTCAGATACGTCGGGTTACGGCCCAGCGTCTCTGAGATGGGGCCCACGAACAGCGAGCCAGAGCCAATGCCAAAGAGGTACATGGCCGTGCTCAGGTTCTCAGCGACCCTGCTGACACCGAATTCCTGGCTGGCGGCACTGTTTGCAACCGACTCAGCGGCACCGGCCCAAGCTTGGGTGAAGATGAGGAGGGACAGGATGGCGATGTTCTTGGTGCGCGAGAGGAGCGACCAATTGAGAGGATTAAGGGGGTCATCGTCGTCTGCCACTACCCAGATTCGTTCATTTTTCTTCTTCTCGTCCTGTTGCGTTCGTTCGACATTGAATTTGTCCAGGTCCCGTCTGACCTGCTGGGCGATGCGGCGATCTTGGATATAGGACCACATTTTGAGGACGAGGAGCACAAAACACGAGGCACACGACCAACACACGAAGGTCTTCTATTCCTTTGGCAAAAGTGGGGGTGATGTCACGACAGTATCATATGTGCAAAGCGTGTCACGCGTTGTTTTGACTTGTGTACGCGACACGGGTCAGTGATCATTATCACCCCTGCTTAGGAGCCACGGTGGCCACCCTCAGCCTTCAAGCGTAAATCGCGGTCTTTAGCCACATGAGCGACGCACTCACCCGCGTCGAGGAATTGTGGTTCTCAGACGGCGGCCTTGTTGTCCAGGCCGAAGAGAGCCTTTTCCGCGTGTCTGGCGGGATCTTGGCTGCTCGTTCGCCTGTCTTTGCGGATATGCTCTCGTTCACTCAGCCCCCGGATGCAAAAAAAGATTGAGGGATGCCCCGTAGTGATCCTCCCGGACTCTGCGACCGATGTCACTTGCTTTTTCAAGGCGATCTTTGACTCCTCGTAAGTATCGACTTTCCTCCGGAGGATCTCTGAATCATTATTATTTGGGATGCTCAAAGATTCTTCGAACCCCGGGCCCATCCTTACAAAGTTCCGTTGCAAACCGTCATTTCCATCTTGCATCTGAGCAACAAATACGGCGTTGATTACCTACTTCGTCGTGCATTGGTGCACTTCTCATCCAACTATCCGACAACGCTTTCTGCCATCGATGCGGTGTTCAACACAAGCTCGGTATCTGTGGATGACGACCATCCGCCCTCTTCTGTTGTCGCTGCCATTCGGATCGCGCGCGAAGTCGACGCGCTGTGGATCCTTCCTGCGGCATTCTATTATCTCGCAGCGACAGACGAACCCACCATCCAAAAAATCTTAAACTGCATTGCATTCGGCGACTGCCCAGCGAGCCTCAGCGCTGCTGACCAAATTGTGTTCCTGAAAAGCAGCATGCAGATATCTCTTCAGGGAAATCACCTCGTGCGCTTCTTGCACACACCTAATACAAATCCAGGGTGCCAGCGGCCGCACCTCTGCACACGCACGCGTCTGGATCTCTTAATTACGGCCCAGGACTCCATCACAGGGTCATACAGTGCGAATCCGCTCGCTATATTCACCGATGCCATGCAAGGTGTCCTCGCAAATGGAACTTGTCGGGTTTGCTACGACATTTGCCAGCAGATGCACGATGGAGCTCGACAGGCGATCTGGGACAAGCTTCCGGAATTTTGTGGTCTACCTCCCTGGGCAGAACTGGAAAAAATGAAAGCGAGCGCGCTCGCTTAGCGAGGTTTGTGCTGCTTTTCTTGTCAAGATTATCACTTGAAAATTGGCCACTCGTAGGCGCGACGTGTATCCCTCTGCGGGGATGCTCAGGGCCCAACATCCACGAACAACTGTATTAATGCAACCGTTGAACGTGAACTTTTGGCTTGGCCATGCGGCAAGCCAAAGGCTACGTTCCTACTCCAATATCTCATGTATAATTTCTAATTTATGAAGGAGATAATGGGAGTTTGGTGCAGTCTAGAACATATTTTTATTTGAACGAAAGGGCGATGTGGAGAATAAATTTTGGTGGTTTTTGAGGTTGAGTCTGGATCCAAGGGTAACGGCTTTACAGCCAAATAGACCCCCCTCCCTCAAGTCTGCACACCTTGCCACACTCGATTCGTCTCCAATGTTTCGGTCAACGTGCAGCTGTGAACTCCCAAATTTCATGCTAAAATGCCCTTGATATCACTCCCGAATCTGGCTGGACCCGGACTCAAGGATGGGACAAGCGCAAGTCGGCCCAGCTGTTACGGTGTCTTCAAAAGCTCGAGTCGGATGGTCCTGAACCATCCTCGCGTCTTTTAAAACCTTAATGTTCTGAGACACCAGATTCTCAAGTTTTCCTATCTTGGTTTGCTCAATGGGAGCGACTTGCCGACACTCAATTTCGCGTGACGTCCGAGTCCTAGCGGGCTTTGAACGCTCTGCCCGGAACTGGACGTGTTTAGTTCATGCTCCACACCCAGACCATTCCAAGGAATTTCGGATCCACTGCGATGGACGGCGTGCACGATCCTCTGGTCACTTTTTCGATCGGTGTGTTATATGCTAGCTCCAACACAGCGAGATGCCGGAGCTAAGAGGTCTTTCCAGCCGGCGTCGAGGATGATCTCATTGCGGTAGACGCGATCGAGCCACCATAGGGGAATGACGCGCCAACACCCCTGTGCCGTCAAGCTATAAGAGTCGACGCGCGAATAGGCTGGGGCTTAACCAGAACCACCACCATCCCCGCCATTTAGAAAGTAGACTTTAACGACTGTCGACATTACACATTCACGAATTCCACGCCATGTCGCCCGCCTCTCAGCCACCCGCCCTCACGCCTACCCCCTCGCGAGGCGCTGCTCCCCAGCCCAATTTCGACAACAAAATCCGCCTTTACGCAGCATTCGCCGCCATACGCCGCTCGCGCTTACCGACCAACGCCCAGATCGCCGACACCCTCGAATACGTCAAAACGCACTCGCCCGTCGATGAGAACAAGTTGTCGACCGATGGACGAAAGCTCGTGGGCGATATCAGAGACATCCTCGCCACGTTCTCGAGTCTGTTCCAGGAGAAGAACAAGGGCGAGGTCCTCCAGCGCTTTGTGTGGGCTACTCGCGGTGTGGATGCGTCCGGTATGAATCCAGCGGAGGGAGAGAAGGAGAGAGGGAAGGAGGACGTGGAGAAAGCTAAGCGTGACGCGCAAGAGGGTACGGTCTCGCACACACTCGCCCGTTGTTCTGTCTTGCTGACTGGTCTCCTCAGCCGCGCACCACCTACGCACGCTGGTCGGCCTGGTGCTCACCAACGCTGAGATGCGCAAGCTGATCACGGACGCTGGGACTGTTGGGCGCGACCTTCTCGCCCATAGTGCCGCCAAGGCCGCCGAAGCCGTCTCGCCCAAGCCTGATCAGTTGGCCCGCACGGACGACCCCGCGCCGCACGATCGCTTTGTAGACGAAGGTACGCGTCCGTTTGTCCTGTAGACTCGTGCATCTCAACTCGCCTCACCAGGCCCTCTCTCGAACGGCAAATCCAACGCCAGAGCCGGAACAAACGCGCAGGCCTCCGCGTCGATGTCTTCGTTGTCCGATTCCTCCACCTCCTCGTCTGATTCAGAGCTCGAGCAATCCCCCAACGGCAAGAAGGGCGATAAAGTGAAGAGTGCGTCTCATATTCTCCCTTCGTTCAGATTCTCATTCAAGTTCCCAGCCGGCAAGAAGAGCCTGTTAGGACGTATCCAGTCCTTGCACTCATCGCACAAACCCACGCTGGATGAAGGACGCGCTTGGCTCGCTGACGAATTCTTTCCCGAGGAACGCAGAGAGCGCTGGATCTGGCGAGGAAAAAAGGTTTGTCGTTTTTTTCCCTCTTCCACGCCCATGCTAACCCGTCGTTATCAAGGTGATCGTCGAGTGTCAAAAGCACAAGGACTATCAGGAGTCTGTTCGCTGGCTCCTCGACACCGTCGACGCATGGGCTGCGCGCGCACGCGAGGTCGGAAATGGTGTTAAGGACGGGGAGGGACTTCTTCCGGCTGCGACCCTCGCCCAGGACCCGTCTTTGCGCTCGGCACTTGAGCTTCTCCGCACGCTGCTGGAGCGTATCGCCAACGCGCCGCTGGACCCCATCTTCGCCGCTGCTCGCGTGCTGGCTGCGGACGCCGCCAACGATGAAACGCTCAGGAAGTGGTGGACCGGCGTGGGCGGTTATATGCGCAAGGTAACGTTCTCTCTCTCAACGGGACCGGATTGCATCTTGACTGATCATTGGGTCAGGTCCTCCTCCAAGTGGGCTACGTCACGGAGCCTGCATGCTCGACCAGGGCACGCGAACTGCGCGACATGGGCCGGGCGTTCTACGACGAGAAGTATAAGGGGCATTTCGACGCCGTCCTCGATGCAGCATCTGGGTATGCGTTCTCTCTTCCTCTGGTTTTCGTGTAGGCACTCATTCTCGCTCCAGATGGTTCAAGTCTATCGCCGAGGATCCGCTCAACAAGGCGCTTGCCCAGGATTTCGCGCGATTCACGCGCGACCTGCTCTTTGACGGGGACGGAAACTTGCAGTTCAAGAAGCAGCTGTGGGAGGATGTCCGGAACGTGATCCTGCCGACGCTTGTGGACAAGGTACGTCCATTCTGTCCGGTGTAATATCGACCTGACCATCGCCTTCAGGTCGGCTACATCCCGATCCCGCGCGTCGAGTACACCGACGACTCGTTCGATCTAGTCGTGGAGAACCTGACGCTGTCTGGCCGCCACCTATTCCCCAACATCGTCGAGGTCGAGGCGCACAACTTTGTGCGCTTCAGCCCGTACGCGACGGCCGCCAAAGGGGATACGTCGCGCCACGAGTTCACGTTCACGTTTGCGCAGATCCACGCGGACATGCGCGACGTGGCGTTCTCGTTCCGCACCAAGACCGGGATTAAGATGCGCGACTCGGGGCTTGCGGACGTGGTGCTCGGCGGGGAGGGACTCACGGTGCGTTTTCCCTTCTCCTGTTTGTCTTCATGGACGTTTCGCTCATGTCTCTTGCGACTCAGGCGACGGTGACGCTCACGTCGTCGAAGGACACTAGCTCCGTGTTCAGCGTGGCGCGCGTGCGCGTCAAGGTCGGCTCGCTCAAGTTCAGCATCCGCGACACGAAGCACGACCTGCTGTACAAGACGTTCAAGCCGCTCGCGACGCGGCTCATCAAGAAGCAGATTCAGCGCGCGCTGGAGGACGCGATCCGCACGGGCTTTGAGTATGTCGATGGGCAGCTTGTTGGGGTGCGCGACCGGATGGCGGAGGCGAAGGGGAGTGACGATGGGAGTCGGCGGGAGGTGCTCGCTGAGGTGCGTAGGCTGGCTTCCATCTCACGTTCTTTTGCATGATACTGATTTACCGCGTGCAGCTCTTTAAGCGGAAGAAGAACGATGCGGCATCGACGGCCCCGAGCACGGCGAGCAGCTCGCAATTCAAGGTCGTAGCGAGCAAGCAGAACTCGCTTTTACCCGAGAGCGGTCATCCGGCCGGGTGGGTTAATCGCACGGCGGAGAAGGAGCAGCTTGCGGAGCAGGGCGATGAGTGGCGGTCCGAT
Organism: Mycena capillaripes; assembly: GCA_029204075.1. Taxonomy (NCBI): domain Eukaryota; kingdom Fungi; phylum Basidiomycota; class Agaricomycetes; order Agaricales; family Mycenaceae; genus Mycena; species Mycena capillaripes. The sequence continues at coordinate 3,523,513 of JARHKZ010000009.1, read as the reverse complement.
GCGTATGCCACTTCCTATGTTTCGTTCTTTCTTTCGGGATGCTCATCGCGACCGCAGATTCGACATCAAGTCCCACAAAGCGATTACTGGCTCCCAGCATGTGAAAGCTTTCGCGTAGATCCGGCCAATATGACTGTGCACGCATAGATACTATTACGAAAACGAATTCCATTTGTATCATATCGCAATTTCTCTTTCTGTATTTCGTTTGTAACGACACGAGAAAAATGTACCAATTTTTTGGATTATATCGCAAGCGCAAAGACCTTGGCTCGCTGAATTATCTGGATGTCTCGTTAGCTATCACCTCGAACAACTTTGACTCGAGAGGACTGAATCCGTGAATCCGTGGCTGTGATTCTTTGTTGACGGTTGTGGAAGCGTCTTAACTTTCTTTCTCCCTACATCTGATTTATCGTTGAAATACTTCGCAAAACTCTCCGCGCTCGATGAAAACTATGAAGTTCCTGCCTTCCTGCCTGGAATGGCCTGAGGCGGTATCTTCTCCTTCAAACTTGCTCCTATCAAACTTGCTCGGGAGGTCGAAGCGGTCACCTTGCCATTCGCTTTTCACAGTCTTGCAACGGGGGACAGCCCCTGCGTCGCCTGTGTTTGCACCTCACCCACCGAGACTCGGGCCGCATTTCTTCCCTGGGTGCAGACGATGAGTTCTTGGCGAGACGCTGCGACGTTCAATTTGATGCGCTTCTTGCACTATCCTGCCTAGATCCCGGGATGTAGATCTGACTACATCTACACCTCCGCGCGACTCGAGTCGTGCGATTGATTGCGTTCGTAGAGAGCGTGAAGGGAGGTGAAGGCGATCCGTTATACCTCTGATATATTTGGACTCTCCTTTCCATGCTTGTCCTTCTTGTCCAGGATGAAATCCGCGCATCAGTAAGTTCTCGGACAATTACCTGCCATGTATGGCCTCCCCGAATGGGAACATCTGGAGAAGCTGAAAGAAGACGGTAGGCCGCGGTGAATGTGAACCTTCAGTTGTCGTGTGATTCTTTAATTTCTTACTCTGAATTAATCGCAGCGTGAAGGATCTCTCTACTGATTCTCGTTGTAGTCCAAGTATAATTTTGATCAGCTGTATTTACGCGGAATTTACCTTCTGACTCGAGTCAAGTGTGAGTCAGTTACTTAATTGACGCGTGACTCGACTTTTCTCTTTCTTCATACTCAACATGGCCACCCAGTCCGAGTCCCAAAGCTCCATAAAACAGAGGGTTTCCGTACCTGTCCTAGCAGCATACGACCTCTGGGCTAAGGTGAGAACCCCTTCTCATAATATTAAAATACATTTCCGACCCATCCACGCAGACCTACGACTCCGATGGGAATGTCCTACAACTTCTGGACAATGAACTAGTCGACGAAATTCTTCCCACACTGCTCGCTCAACCACTGGAGACGATTGTCGACCTCGGATGCGGGACAGGTCGCAATACCGAAAAACTGCTCCGATATCAGAACATCCAGCAGATTTTTGGCCTCGACGGAACACCAGCAATGCTGACCCAAGCAAGATCACGAATTCAGGACGCGCGGTTGCGTCTGTTTGAATATAACATCATCACAGACTCTCCGCCGTGCGCGTCCTTCCTGCCATCTACAGTGGATGCCGTGATCAGCACCTTGGTTATCGAACATCTGCCCTCGCTCCCAGCGTTCTTTAGCCTGGTGCATAAAATGCTTTCCAACGGCGGCTGGGTCTTGGTGACGAACATGCATGAGGATATGGGCGCCAAGACTGGCGCCGGATTTTTGAACAAAAACGGGGTTAGGGTGACGATGGATAAATTTGTGCACACGGTGGAAGATGTCAAGGCTGCTGCTTTCGCGTGCGGCTTCGAACTTCAGGGCTCTCCCTTCGTCCGGGGGGTCAATAACGAGGAACATGCTAATTCCCTGGGCAGCAGAGCCGGTAAGTGGGTTGGGATTAATATGTTGTATGGAATGGTATTCGTGAAGTTGGGTTGAGAGTAGATCAATGCGTGTTGAATAGGCACATCCTCTTCGAACTTTTTGACAAAAAACGTGAAATACATATTCAGAGGATATCTACAGAGGACATAGTATTACAGAAGTACATCCGTGAATCTCAGTACTCGAGATAAACTGGCAGTGGTTGCAGTCCGGGCCGACCTGAGGACATTATCGACAGCGGGGAGAGCAGTAGGTGTTCGTCGGTCTCATTGTGGCTTGCGCACGGCCGACCCCAGTCTGACTCGAAAATTGAAAGTGGGGAAAGAATATTTTCATCGATCGTATCAAGGCCAGTATCCGGTTGACCCCAATATACCGACTTGTTGTTCACGCCCGCGGGGTAGATTGGGTCTTCATTGGGATTTTCTCGCTGCTTGGCTGCACCGACGGTGTGGGCGGAGCGGTCCGTCTGAGGATTTTGACTCAGGAACAGCCTGCTCAAGTCTACATCTGCTTCATTGTACGCGCTGTTCAGATACAAGTAGCCTTCCGCGGACGTCAGGATTTCGACTGGAGGGAGCTGTCGATTTCTGGCCATGGGATATGGGGTGCCGGTTCGGCTGGCACAGGATGGTCTGTGGTAGTTGCAAATCGGCGACGACACTCGAGAACTTGAAGTTCTGCAGCAGAGGAGATAGTTGGTTTCCGGCGTGTCCTCCGGGGTTGGCGGCCATTCCGCGGGCGGAGGGTTTTCAACTTGAGGGAGCTGTGGCTTTCTCGGGGCTGTTGGGTGCGGGAGGCCGGGTCGGTTGGCAGGGGGTGGTCTGTGGTAAGTCGGCGACGGCAGTCGTGAGGCTCTCGAGTCGCCGAACTTTCGAGGAGTGTTCTCTGGGGTTGGTAGCACATGTCCTCCCGAATAAGATGCATCGGAACCCAGAACCGTTGATAGAACACTCTCGTGATCCTAGACGTTTTCCTCGATGAGTGAGTGAAAGAGTAGATGGAATGAGCGGCACACATGGACATGTTCATAAACCGGTGTCGTGAATGTAGAGACCGATGCCTCGGGCGGGGGAAGCGGAGGCAAAGGCTTATTTGACCAGGGAGTTTGCGCTAAGAGAGTCGGAGGGCGTGAAGCGATTACCGGTGTCGTCCAACTGCGGGAGCTGCTCAGAAAAGTCTCAGTTCAACTCACAACTCATGATATAGTGGAAGAAACGGACCTGGGAGGGGCAGCGTAGGTGTTGCTTCGTCGAGCATGCGTTTGTCGAGCATATATCCGTCGAATGTATTCCCGCGCCATTTTATATCCCTCAATTGCACCTTCCAAATAACCCTGCCGTATAAGAATGCGTTCCCTCGCCTTTCTGCGCTGCTTCTGCAATAATATATTCTCCTCCTCATTCTCCACCTTGCTCTTCCAGCTATCGATCTCCCTTCGCACAGCTGCAAGCTCTATGCGGAGCTCCTCCTCCGTGAGTCCAGCAAACTCTGCGGATAGTTTCCTGAGCTCCACGGATCCGCTGGAAATTGTTCCAGGGCCTGGCAAATGTAGTCCCGGAGCTCTAGAGGGGGCAGTTCTTGGAGAGCTGGGCGGCGAGAGCAAGTCTGGCCACTTCCGAATGCGAATGGCTTCCGGAGTGGGGCTTGAGTAGAATGTCAGGGAAATCATTTTCTTTGACTTAAGACTCACACTTTAGCATGTTGTTCCATAGTTCACAGACTGCCTAGAAGGAGAAGGTCATAAGGTGGGATAAAGAGACGGCCAGACTCGCCACAAGCTATAAGTTCACGGAAACAAGAGCACAAGAGCACAAGAGCACGAGAACAAGAGAACAAAACAAAACGAGGTTGTGGTAGCGACAGTTGACTGGGAGTTTATTATCGACGGTTCGACCTGGTTGGCAGGGGTTTGGGCAAGTGGTACTCAGTTAACGTTACAAAAGTGGACGGAAGTAGCTCAGACATGCCACTGCAGCATTGCACCTTGAGTACACATCAACACTGATGCGCCACAATGAGCCCCACTTGGAAAATGCAAACTCCAGGACCGATTGAAACCGCGATAAAGATGGTTTGGTGTGAGGAAGATCAGGCTTCGTATGTCCAGCAACGGAATCCTTTCCATGGGCCTCCATTGCATCGCCATTCGGACCCATTCCTCCATCTCTTTCGCGAGCTGCGGATTCAGTACGAAACAGCGATACGGCGGGCGGCGCCAGAAGCAAATGCGCAAGTGACAGCGCCGGTTCCCGCACGCGGAAGGATGCTCGATATGGCTGCGCTTACGCCGGCGGGCCCGCAGTATGATGATCACGATGAGCAAGAGGGCGAAGGAGGGGAAGATGCAGAAATGGTAGAGGGTAAACGTGAGGAAGCACGCATGCTGGGCCTGAGCTGAGGCTTCCAGAGGCTCGGATGCGCATCGTCCGTAGGAAGAACGTGGAGAAAGGGAGGATGTTGCACGCAAGCACCACTAATTATGTTGGCGCTGCGGTGAATCTTGGCAGATGCGCACGTTCGACGTCACTGTCCTCGTTTGTAATGCCCCCCTGCTTAGATTTTGTAAAATGGAGATTTTTATATCCAAGACTGCGTGAATGCACAGATTGCGGAATCAGGTTCTCCGCGTCGACAGGTGGCAGCACAAGGACATTGAACAGGTCAAATTTTCAGCATGACTTCACAAAGTGCAACTGTTTGAATGGCCGTATTCATGAGAGTAGCCCGTCTCAGAGACGAAACACAAGCATTGGAAGAAGAAAGACCTTCGGAACATATCGGAGCCTGTGCACAGCCTCAGGCTTCAACACAGCCGCATCAGCCAGACTTACTTCCAACCACTATGTCGATTTGTGAACTATCCGCTGAGCTGCTCCAGGAGATCGCCTTCAAGGTTCGTATCCTCATAGCGCATTTTCCAACCTCTAATTTGCTGGTGTAAGTAGATTCCCTCCGAAAACAAACATCTTCGAGCGACATGCAAGTATATAAACAGCGCAATCGCGCCTTTATTTTTTTCTTCCATAATTCTCGACCTGCAGTATGCTCTGGTGAAGAAGAGTGTGGTATATTTGGAGGCTCTTTCAACTGGCAAATCCGCATGGTCCCCGTTTGCCCGCACTCTCACCATTCGGCGGTTATCTCCTACGCTGGAGCTGAGAGAGTGGAATGGTGGGCACGAATACCTTGGTGATATTGAACATGGAAGTGAACCCGAGATGGAACTGTTGCGCTACAGGATGCCCGGATTGGTTAAGTCAGCTCTCTGCTGTCTACCGAACCTCCAGAATGTTTCGTTAGTTCTCAAGAATTCGTGGCCTCAGCTCCTACTGACGGAGTAACCAGATGGCGAATACGTACGGAGGACGACACCTGGATCATCCACTCAGTCACCGAGATTCTGGTGTCTCTGCCATCCCTCGACTCGCTTCATTTGGACGTGGACCGTTCTGCCTTCGACAAGCCCCTGCAACTGACTCAATTGTCTGGTCTCCGGAAATTAACGCTTATCACCCAATCGTCCAACTCCCTGGCCAATGTTCTGCAACCGATGGCGGTTGCGATTAGCAATAGTCCCGAACTTGCGTCACTCCATCTCAAGGGTCGAAGCGATGAGTTTCATGCGGAGTCGCCTTCCATTCAGCATCTCCTCAGTGCCTGCAGTCTCACAAAGCCTCTACGTTTGACCGGTCTGCATCTCGACTCCTACGGCCTCCGCCTCGATAGCGCCATCATCCCGCACCTGAGAACTCTCCGGTCGTTTTCCCTTCATCGGAATATGGCTCATACCGAATCGCTCCAAACAAAGTCAGATCCCCCGCTTCCATCGGCGGCGGCCACAGAAAAGCTGTGCTCGACCTCCCAGGAGGTCTGGGGCAAGGGCATACACCTTGCAGACATATCTGTCGACCAGATCGAGGACGGCCTCCTTTCGTACCTTGCGTCGTACTCAGGCCTCGAGCGGCTGAGTATCGCGTACGCCGGCGCCAACACGGCGGCGAAGTCCGATCAGCTTGCGGAGATGTTTTTCGACAAAGGGCTGGTACCACACGTGGAGTCGCTTGCGGAGCTCTATGTCCCCGCGTCGTTCGAGGGCAGGTGGTGCTTCGGGAAGCACAATGCTGCCATAATATCCCAGATCCGGAAACTGCGCTCGCTCTGCATGAGCATCGTCACCCTCGAAGGGGGCGGAAATGATGAAGATGCAGGAAGCAATAAAAGCAGAAATGCGAATATTGTGAGTGTGTTCACCTTAACCGAGCCAACTGGGTAGTAGTAACGCCTTACGGTCTATAGGATCTCTTCCTTGAAACTATCATAATGCACTTCCCCGCCCTTCGCTACGCCGAACTGCGCTCGGCAAATGGGGAGATGTGGCGGGATGACTGGTGCGGGACGAGCATGATGATGTGTAGAGCGGAGGGCGACAAGGAGATCGAGAGCGCTGTGATGGATATCCGACTCAGGTGCGAGACTGCGACGTCGATGTCCATGGCACTGGTGAAGACAGTGAAGAATCTTTATATGCTTGAGCGGGATGGGGATGTCTTGGTTTATCGTGTGATTGAGTCGGCGGTGGAAGAGCAGGACGAGGATGAGGTGTGACAGCGGTGGTCCAGATGAGAAACATACGGGTGGATGGACCTCATCTAGCCTCTTCTGGCTTAATCAAATCCCTACACAATTTAACGAGCGGTTGTTTATGTAGCTGGCTCCTGCTAAGTTACACAGACAGACAGACTTGATCTATTATCTTTATTTGCATAAAATCGCAACCGCCGATCTTCATATTCACTGGACCCAGATGCATTGCCAGGGTCGAAAGATCCCTGGAAGAAGATACCTGAAAGGAACACCAAAAATTTGACACAGGCAACGAATACAAAAAAATTATGTAAAATGCTTTCAACTACTCGAGGCACGACAGATACCACGATTTCAGATCTTAACATTCATCACGTTTGAGAGGGTCCAGGGCAATGACGAGAATGGTCTTCCATAACGCTTCAGAAACCTGTTGACCTTTTGAGTGCTGCAAATAGATGTGCTTTCCCGAAATACCCACCGGACCTGTGCGTTGGAAGACTACATGATGCAGCTCAAATACATAATGAATGGAACGTTGTCGTTGTGATCTACAGAGAGGATGAGCCTGGATCGCGAGAGCTCGAGAAAAAAACGGTGACTTTGCCCACAGCTTCCCGGACAGGGCGGTTGTCGTCCTCAGCCTGCTCCACGCTGATCACGAGCATGGATCCAATCGCTCCGGCCAGTTAAAATTCCTTTTCATCGTCTTTGAGTATGCGCCTGGGATTGCCATGCGCTTAATTTTTGAAGCTGCGTTTGACGTCGGCGAGTGGTACAACAGCTGCGTCTTTGAGCGTAGTATGTTCGTGGATCGTCGGATGACGTTCTGCGGAACCCGAGGAGAAGCGCCTTTGACTTGCGCGCTTCGATATCCTGTACGAGGCCGAGGGCAAACCATGCCACCATTGGCAAGCGTTCTCTGAAAATAAAAATTGGCATCAGCTATCAAATCAACTAAGTGTTCCCCGCCTGACTTATTGTGGATTTCAGCCCATACCGCCATGTCTTTCAGTACTTGACCCCTGGTATGCGTGTCATTTATGGGCGAGGGTCGTCCATAGCTGTGGACCGACATGGTTTGAGTGGCTTGGGGGTGGTGGTCTCCCAAGTCTCCTATAGCGTGGGATATGACGCTTTGGGTGAACTCGCCGCTCGTAATAACCTCCTTACTGTGGAAGTTTTAAGGAGTCCTTCATACCCAGCGAAAGAGCGGCAGCTACCAGTCGACTTTATGTCTCTTCCAGTTTTGGCGTTGGCATTCCACTGTATCGTGCTCAGAGAAGTACACGCTAGGCAGCCGGGAACACTCACCGGAACAGTAGGTTGCTCTCGAACATCCAGAGCAGACAATCAATTTTGACTTGCTCACATCTTTGCCCTCCTTTCCGCAATTGTAGCAGTGGATCTGTCGAGACTGTTCAATCGTTGTCTGCGTGGACTGCGAGCCCTCAGAACGATCGACGCAGAGCATACTCGCAAGTTGAGCGCGACGAAAGAGATGCCTGAAAATTGCCTGAAAAACCCGTCAACGTTGTACGTCGCTGAGCCGTGTAACACGCAGGTGGAGAAGCTTCTGGCATTTGGGGCGTAAGGGAAACGATTGTAGGAGGTGAAAGGCTCGGAATTCTCCACGAATGAGATGCGGGCTCGAGCACCACGTTGAGACTTGTGAGCATTGTACCCTCAAGGGAAGGCCAAAGAAGATGACAAGAGCACCGAATGATACAGTTCGATACAAGAATGTAAAGAATACAAAAAAAAACAGGTAATCGGTTTACAACTACCTGGATAGGGGTTTCAGATCCGTACAAATGCTGGTCTTCAAATCATCACTTCACGAGGTGCGAAATGTTGGTGCGAAGAGTCCACCGCGGAGCGCATTGATTAGGCAGGGCTTCCATATCGATTCAGGAAGCTGTGGGGCGATCTTCAGAGCGTTTCCGGTCGACGTTCTTTCAGGGAATACGTACCTGACCTATCCTTTGGAAATTCGTACGATGTACCTCGAATACCCCAAGCGGCTGGAACGTCATCGTTGAAATCTGTGCGAAAAGTAAGCCACAATGTCAAGGGGCCGAAAGGAAGGCCCACTTTGCCTAGAGTCTCCACGACGGGTCGATTATCGTCCTCAGCTTGCTCCACGCTCATCACGAGCATCGCTCCAATCCCTCCTTCTATTTGACGTTGCGCTTCGTTGTCTCTGAGTACGTGGCTTGGCTTTTGCGAGAGATTCTTGAAGATGCGTTTGATCTCGGCCATAGGTACAACCGTCACGTCTTTAAGAGTGTAGTATGTTTTAGGATCGGTCGATGTTGTACGGCGGAGTCCGAGGAGGAGGATCTTCGATTTGCGCGCTTCGATGTCGCGCACAAGGCCGAGGGCGTGCCAGGCCACTACCGTCAAGCAGTCTCTGATAGAAATTCGCATCAGCTATGGCATAACGGAGTGTGCTGCCCTGACCCGTTGTGGACTTCAGCCCATGCCATCAGGTCTTGCAGTACTTGGCCCCTGGTATCCGCGTCAGTCATGGTCTAGGTGTACATAGCTTGCGGACCGACATAGTTCGAGTGCCTTTACGATTTCCGTCCCCCAAGGTGCCAATGGCGTAGGACATGGCTTCACACGTCAGCTCTCCACTAGTGACCTTCTTGCTATCGCAGTGTCAAAATTCTTCTTATTAAGCAAAAGGACGGCAGTTACCAGTTGATTTTATGTTTCTTCCAGTCTTGCCGTTGACATTCCACTGTAACACGGTCAGGCGTACGCGCTGAGCACAGGGCACACTCACCAGAGCAATATGGGGCGCTCGCACACGCAGAGCAAATGCTCAGTTTCGGCTTGCCCACATCTTTCGCTGTCTTTCTGCAATTATCGCAACGAATAGGACCTCTTCGAAGCTTTTCAATCTCTTCTGTGGTGTACTCCGACTCGGAGTCGTCCGACATAGGGATGGGTGGAGGAGATCGATAAAGGTCGATAGATCACTGGGCGGGCCAAGTGCCCAAAGAAAAACCCGCCAACTTTCGCAAGAGCTTGAGGCGGGACAGCTTTTCTGAATGAGCTCGAAGTCCTGAAGCGCCGTCAAAGCGCCGTCGTCGTGGGAGATGGCCAAGATGGCACGTGAGTGGCACTTGATACGAGGTGTTACGCATTGCACGCAAAAAATCGCGCACAACCCTCCAGCATCGTCAACGTCGTGACAACGTTGTGAGGGAATTCAAGGGATGAAAAAGCTTACAGTCGTTTGCATAATTCCGTGAACACCCGATTTTTTTTTTCGCGCCATCACGCGGTGATCGGGGTCGGAAGCCCAAAATCATAGTCCCTGAGAGTTATTTGGGGCTGGGCTTGCTCCCATTAATGTGGCAGAGCATTAAGAGCGATAGAAAATGGGACCCATAATATTTTGAGTACAGGCCCGAGCTTCGGCATGCTCGGCATCGTGCACGTGATGGCGCGAAAACAAATTCGCGTGTTCACGGAATTATGCAAACGACTGTAAAGGGTTTGGAACTCGGACCGGTTACACAGCCTTAGGCTTGCTTAGGCTCGGCTTAGCCAAAACTATCGTTGAACCAAACCACAACCAGGACCTTGAACTTTGTCGCTTCTTCGAGCCGCTTTATTCAAAGCTCCAAGTGTTTCTCCGGCCCGGGTTCAGATGTCTCTCTGCTTCGAGGTAAATTCTGTGGACGCTCTCTGCCCGAAGACTGTTCTTTGTGCTGACTCTTCCGAGTCATCTGTAACCTTCTGAAGGAATCCACAGTTCCTTCTCGGAAAGACTTGAATAAAAGTCTTTGAAGAGTGAAAGCATTCATCCAGCTTTGACGAAGGACGATAGCTCGAGCACCACTTGGGCGCAGCTTTGTCCTGACGCTTTGGCCTTCCAGAATATAAGAAGCAGCAATTTACGACTCGGAGTCTATTCCTTCAGATAACAGGAATCGACGTTTACCATGCCGCTTCTTTTTCGTCCAATTTTCCTCCGGGACGATCATCCTGACCTTCGAGTCCAACCAATTGCGCCAACATTCACCAGTGCATCCGGGAATACATAGTTCCATCCTGACCAATATCTGGGATTCAGCGACCGGTATTTTTTCCGAAGTAACGCGTCCAAGGTTTATTGCAGGTAACCCTTCCAGTGCTTGTAGCGCGCAATACTACTTTGCCCTCCATTTCACCGCGTCAAGGCTATTCAATCCATCCAGATTGCCAACGAAAGCACCTCGGATATCTCCACTTTCCCGCGAATCCAACATCTGCGCCTCCCCTCCCCATGATATAGTACTCCCACACCCCTCCATCTACGATCTCCACTCTCCACAAATTTCCTTGGGCCCGTCTTCAGGCCACCGGGATTCGATTTCCGCGGGTCAACATTCTATCGTGGACAACCACGGCACCCAATACGAGATCTGCGGGCTTCTCGGACAAGGTGCTACTAGTCGGGTCATGCTCGCATTAGCATTGTACCCGGGAAGCCGGGAACAAAGTTATGTCGCCGTTAAAACTTTCAACATTCTCTCCACATCGAAGAGCCTACAGCGGAGACAAGGAGCATCCGTCAGGCGGAAGAGCAAGTCGAGGAAAGCAATACCAACAGCGAGATCGATAAATGTAGAGGTTCAGACTTTGCGACGATTCTCAGAGTCTCCCAACAATCGGGGTTTCTTCACCCCGCTTCTGTCTGCGTTTCACGAGCAAGAAAACGTATACCTTGTCATGGTATGCTTTTCCCGCCTCGTCGACAGTTTGCTCATATCCGATTTAGCGAATGTACCCCGAAAGTCTTAGCGATCGCCTTGCTTTTCTAGACCAACAAGGGCTTAGACTGACCTTCGAAACTATTAGGTTTTACGCCGCAGAATTGGTGAGTATGATTTGTTCAGGTCGCTTCGAGCCCTTACGCTGTCTTTTTATAGATCTTTGCTCTCGAAAGCCTCCACACCGAACACCGCACCCTCCATTGTGATCTCAAGCCTCAGAACATCCTCATCGCTCCTGGCCATCTATGCCTCGCAGACTTCGGCCTGTCAATTCACTGCTTCGACGGCCCCGAAATGCGTGCGTTCATGGTGCCCAAAAACGGCACGCCATACTATTGGCCTCCTGAATGCTACGACGCCGATTCGACGCACGTCAATGGCGTTGGGTTAGACACCTATGCTTTGGGCCGGATCTTCTACGAGTTGTTCCAGGGCTCAGGCGAGGTGAGTTATCCTCTCATGCGTCTTGTAAGTCGGGCTCATTCTTTTGGGCACTGGGGTGACGATATTTTATTTTCTGCGAACATCCCGGATCGTATCGGAGCGTCGGACTTTATCAGACAGGTGAGCAGCATGCCTTTCACGGGACTGGTGCTGACCATTTTTTTTCGTAGATGATCAGCTTGAATCCTGGACATCGGCCCTCGCTCTCGCACCTCAAAAACCATGATTTCTTCGCTGGAATGTTGGTTTTATCACCTTTATGTATTATTGCACTATTTGACGTTTCCTCCAGTGATTGGCACAAGGTTGGAGCCCGTGAATATATTCGTAAGACTCTTAGTCCACCTCGAGATTACACTCGCTCAAATTGCCACTCAGCGCGCTATCGCCCAGACCCGGAACCCAGGCTCTACAACCGGAACGCGGGGTTCAATCTGCCGTCAAGCGTAAATTGCTTGAACTCTGAGCGACTCGGTGTCGAAGAGTTTATCGCGCAACTTGATTTTGACTACGGGTGCTCCGAGAACTTTCGCTTTGATCCACTGCATGACGTTTGAGAGAAAAAACAACATTACTCTTAGACATTTTTGTTGGTGTTAATCAATCAATCCTACGTCCTCAAATCTACGCACATCTTGTTGCTAATATGTATAGTACCAACAAATTTCAGTCGCGACTCGAGAATTTTGAAAAAAAAAGTAGAGCACGAACAAGGAGGGAGCTCGGCGCTGAGTGCAGCCGTTTTCATCTTTTCCAATTCATCCCATGGAGGCGAACCATACATTTCCGGAAGCTCGTCCCAGAACGCCTGGCGGGCGTTTTGGTATCTGGTCTTAAGATTCGCCTGGCAAGTGGGACATGCCTTGCGCAGTAGACTCCATTCTGCGGTTGGCCAGATATGCAGAGGTATGCTGGAAGCACCAGGTTCGGAGTTCCTTTGACAGATTGAATCGAACGCTTCGATTCTTACTTGAAGGCACCGCATAGCGTCCGCGCAGCCCTTGATCCTAGCTGGGGAAAAAAGGAACCGGAGGATATCATTCTTCGTGCTCTCCTTCTGAATATTATACCCCCGCAGGAATAAGTCTTGATCCGCCTCGGAAAGGCTGGCCGGGATACCGTTGTAAGAGGCGCCACGGAAAATGGCGGAACCTAGGTGCGCCTCGAATGAATGGCACAGCACGTAAAAGGCGTATGGAAGAATCCAGACAGCATCGACCTCTCGAACGAGCTGGATAAGAAAGATAATATAGGACTGAGTATCGGGCCGCTCCCATGATCGCATGGAAGGTGTGGTCATCATGGTGTCGCAATCGGGAAGTGTGGTAGGATGGCGTGAAGATAAATGGACAAGGGCGCGGCGGCGGAGATATTCCATTCCGTACTTGTGACTGAGGCGCAGGCACCCACAAACCGTGTCGAAATCGGTTTTGGCTGGGAATGGCATATAAAATCTGCAGCTGGGTGAGATGCACACCGCGTATCAAGATAAGATACATTCATACTCGGGCTCAAAAATGGCTCTGAGGAAAGCTGTCACTTCAATGGGAGAGTCGAAAAGATGCACGACAGGACAGCCCTCAATGAGCTCCGAATCAGGGGGCTGAGGGAGCGAGAGAGTGTCCTGGAAGACGGGGGAGCGCGCCGCCAAGATGCCACCGAATACCCGGTATTGGCTGTTTCCGGCTTGGATTACGAGGTTGCCATCTCTGAACCATAGTTCTTGCACTCTCTGGGCCCCAACTTGGACTGACATTGAGATGAGGAGAAAGAGGTGAATTAAGACTCCGACAAATGCTGTGGTCGGAGTTTGAAAGTGACTTGTTTCTGGACCAAATGGCCGATAAACTTGTTTTCGATATCAAGCTCAACAACTGGTTCCACAAGTTCCGCCCTCTGCATGTTGGTCTTATCTGCACTCATTTATTTCAGGTTGATGGGGTGCTACGAGCTGTCCGTCTCATCCGATGCGGTCATTGAGGATCTGGCGCAAAGCCGTCGATTCATTGTTGATGATGCCACTAAACTTGAAAGCCCCAAGCACATCGCCATCCCTTCATTCAGTCTCGTGCATTGTCCCGGTCCTGTCGAGCCCGAATTCATTTGCGTACTCGTCGCTCCGAGTCGTGGCATTGGCAACACTGGTTCGGGGATGGCGGTAAATATGTTGACCCAACGGTTCAATACAACCATACTCAGTGTCTTTCTACCGCATGGTCCCAGGACGTCGGCTGGATCTTTCGCCGGAGCCCGCCTATCGAGCTTGAAAGCATGAAATTCGTCTGGCTTTTGAATTATCGAAACTTGGTCGGGGCGGTTACAGTGCTTGTGTCCACGAAATCCATCCGCAGTTGAAGCGTACGCTTGGGTTTTGGCTCCCCTCTAGCGAAGACCTGACTCAAGCCCCCAATTGGCTTCCGATCAACCAGGATCTCATGTTGTATAAACTTGGAACTGTTCAGAAATTTGACATCGAGAACGTTGATTTCTGGCCGGCACACCGTCTCTATAAAGAGAGGAACTCCTGGACAGAATAGTATTCGGTCACAGTGCTCTCTCTTCTGTTCATAACTATTCTCGTTCATGCACTGCTCTCCGCCGCTTCTCTGCCTTACTGGTACAAGCGAAACCAGGAGACAATACAAAAGATATATGACTGTGGGTATCCTAGATTCTTTTCTCTACACATATTCAATATCGCCTGAAACCAGTAACCGTGTTTCCCAACAACGTTCCGGTCATCGCCAGCGGCGGATCCGCAGTCCCAGCCGGTCTCTTCAACCAAACTGCCACAGGCCGCGTCACGCCGGTTGGGGAATTTATTGGGTTCCAGGACTCTATCGAGTAATTCTTTGGGCTAGCGCCTGTGCCGAGGGGTTTCCCATCAAACAGCGCATTCACCAACGCGACACTCGTCGAGTTCACTTCCGGGTGCGCCGAAGTTGCCGTGAGCACGACATATCTCACCGTCAGCACCATTAACCCGGATAATTCGACTGGGCCATTCATCACTGCGCTAAAGCAGGTCTGAATTATTGTCCCTTGTTCCCGTGTGCGCACTTTTCATGTGTGAACACAGATCGCTTTCTGGCGCTTCGATGCTGAAGGGGCCGTCCTTAAATATGATGCGTGGATACCTGATCTCGACCTCTACACCACCGTGGCTCACGGCTTCGATGTATACACCCCCTCTGCGATGAATAACACCATCCAGCAGATTTGCCAGTTGCAGGCGCAGACCTGCATCGGGAACAACACAATGTACAGCGATGTCCCTGACTGTGTCCAGACACTTGCAGCGAAGCCCTTTGGGAGGTCGGACGAGGCGTGGGGGGATAACGTTGTTTGCCGGATGATTCATGTAGTCTTAACTAAGATTCGACCCGAAGTAGGTGACTTCGAATATGCTGCATGCTTTCGTTCTTACTCGGTTAATATAGGTCCATTGCCCGCATGTTGGTCCTACGGGCGGTGGAAAGTGCATCAACGTGGCCTACAACGACGTACGCATTTGTCGTTTCTTATAACTCCCTTCGCATTTTGAAGATGAACTTGCAGGTGTACTTCAACGATCAATTTTTGTTTGATGCTCAATTGGGCAGACCGTTCACTTGTAATCACGACGAAATGAATAGGCAGAGTCCCTAGATGATTTTTCCTACTTAGCACAATATTTCATGCTTGCTTCTTTCCACACAGGATGGGGTGTGAATCGAGGAAGGTTGGGAGAATGAGCCGGAGAAACCTCTCTTAACGCCGTTGTATGTACTACCAAAGTGTTCAAGTGATTTTCAGGGATCCGGGAAAAGTAACCTGTGTTGGTGAACGCCACTGGACCGGGTTGTGACGGTTCAAGTGAAGATTCGCGCAGGAGAGTCAAGCGAGCACAGTTCCCTTTATCCACTGCCTGTATCAGCGACAAATTACATGCCTCGGACATCTTCAACCAGATGCGGACACGAGACGCACCGGAAGTCCAAGAATCGCTAGGCACGCGGCATCCTTCACTCCCCCAGAAAATAATAAACTTATGTAAATGTTAAATTGTAGATTAGGATGGCTGCTAATATACTGTACTCCGAAACCACGCGTCACTATTCGCAACCTCATTCGAAGAGAGTGTGGTACAAGTTCATTTGGGCTCTTAGAGGAAATGAGTCTCAAGATAGCAGTGATCATTCACGGAGTGAACATACTGGTGTGCGGTCCGAGCCTGCGATTGGGTAATGGGTCTGAAGGACGCAGTGAGGAAAGAACAAGAGAGTAGGCTTGAGCGCTCACTGTTCAAGGAAGGGGCATTGGCCGTTGATTACCT
The DNA here is from genome assembly GCA_029204075.1 of Mycena capillaripes. NCBI lineage: Eukaryota > Fungi > Basidiomycota > Agaricomycetes > Agaricales > Mycenaceae > Mycena > Mycena capillaripes. Next base: position 3,507,457 of record JARHKZ010000009.1, on the reverse strand, counting down.
CGGAGACATTAGTGGCAGCTCCTCCGTCTACCTCCTCAAATCGTCGGATCTTCCTCACCACGACCGACTTGTCTATTCACGGTGTTAGCTCGCAAGATGAGGGTCATCAACAACAGAGCTGACCGGACGAAGTCTCGTATAAAGACAAGTTCCTAGCCTCATCCCAGGTGAAAGTTCCGTTCAGATTTACGACCACATCCAGGAACGACAGTCCCGGGATGATTTTAATGGTCTCCACGTATTGGAAGTGCTGCCTCGGAAACCCCTGTCCGGCGGGAGCAGCGGGTAAAGTGCGCGCGAACGCATCCTCCAGATTCCCGCCGATGTTGACAGAGTCCAGCGCACTCGCCTGGAAGTCGGACGCTATGGACTCTAGAAGAATGTGGGGCCCGAGACCCTGATTCGTCCCGAGGATGGGGAAGACGGTGGAGAGCGGTTTTTGGATCACCACGCTGAAAACGGAATCGAAATTGGGCTTGAAGTTGGCGGGATAGACATCTGTTGGATTATGAGAGTCGTTTGAGTATACTGTACTGTCCACACTGCGTACCTTGTCTCAGAGAAAGATCAACTACTCTGCAGTTCACCGAGAGAATGAGGGAAGAAACGAGCGTCGAGGCAGCAAGAAACTTCATTACGAAAAGGCTTTTGAAAAGAAAAAGATGGGAAAAGCTAATAAAGGGGGTGGGGAAGAAATGCAATGAATTCGATGGCTTGACTACCGAGCTTTTATACACCGAAAATCACGATTCTCATCAAAAGACTCGCGAAACATGAAACACAAACTGAGCTCGCTGGATTTTGGTACGGGAAATCTTGCCGACGCCAGGTCCGTGTGGCTCTTGCAGCCCACTGTTTCCAGCTCAGGCCCTGTAAATAATGAGGAGCGGTCAAGGAGCGGTGCTGGAATTCCATTGTCTTGGCAAGTCTCAAGGAGACGACGGCACTGCCGCTGATCATCATTTGTTCGGAACTATATTGCGATTGCCGCCGTCATTATGGCATGCGGTATTGCGGCGCAGCAACGGCGCAGTTGAAAAACTTGGGGGTAAAAGGGTTGAACCTGCTCACAAGTTAACCGGTTCGACGACCCAAATTGCCACGAGCCCATGAGATCAGTGTCTTCCTCAACATCACGCCCAGAAGATCGATTTTTGACACTCGGTCGAATCACTTGAACCTAGCGGTGTCTTGAACTTGAAGCATCCGCATAATTGATTTCAAACCTCGGCGAAAAAAATGGGAAGCGCTCTGTCTCCGTCACCGAGCCTGGAACTCAAATTAAAGTTTTTGTAAGCACAAATGCCCTGGACCGAGGTCGCTTTTGGGTATGGTTCTTGAGACCGCTGCATGACAGATGAATGCAAGTAAAGGCAGCATCCCGACGTGTTCCACAAGACGGAGCTCCCATGAATTCTTCATATTGACCAGGTTATCGTCTGCGGGATTCGGTGTTCACTACTCGATGGCTTACTAGTCAGACCTTCATCGAATTCATCAATGTTACATTGTAAGTGCAGAAACTTCGCATTCTGTTGTAGAAGCATCAGTCAGAAGCTCGAAAATTTAGTAACACCAAAAATACTCACAGATATTGCCAGGTAGATCAGAACCAAATGCTGTTGCTTTCGTCTTTTCCAATTCCTCCCAAGGAGGCAAACCATACATCTCCGGGAGCCTGTCCCAGAACCCTTGACGGGCGCGTTGGTATCTCGTCTTGAGGTGCGCCAGACAAGTTGGACATGCCTTGTGGAGCATTGTCCAATAATATTGGGCGGGCCAGGTATGGAGGGGTTGGCTGGAATACCCAGGACCCCCGGCTTTGATGCGCTGGGAGAATGCATCAAGGACTTCGAATCGCACCTGGAGGCATCGCGCTGGGTCCGTGCAACCTGGGATTTTGGCTGGGGAGAATAGGAACCGGAGAATATCATTGTGCATGCTTTCTTTCTGGACACGATAACCGCGCAAAAATGATTCATGGTCCTGCGCTGAGAGGCTGACGGAGATACCGTTATAAATGGCGCCGTGGAAAATCGCTGTACCTAAGCCCGCCTCCAACGACCAACACAGCACATAGCAGACATATGGAAGGAGCCAAGCAGCATCAACCTCCCGAGCAAGCTGGTAAATAAAGAGAAGGTAGGAGTAAGCCGTGGGCCGCTCCCATGACCGAGTCGTGGGCATCGCCTCACAATCAGAAAGAGTTGTAGGATAGCGCGAAGATAAATGGACAAGGGCGCGACGACGAAGATAGTCAACTCCGTATTTATGACTGAGGCGGAGACAACCGCAAACCGTGTCGAAATCGGTTTTTGCTGGGAATGGCAAAAAGAATCTAATTGAACTGATCATGAGATGAACTTCAAGCCTGTTACGGAGACACACTCTGGGTCAAAAATGGCGCGTAGGAAGGCTCTCACTTCTATCGGAGAGTCGGAAAGATACACGACGGGACAACCCTCGACGAGCTCCGAATCGTGGGGTTGAGGGAATGAAATCATGTCCTCAAAAACGGACGATCTTGCCGCCAAGATGCCACGGAATAGGCGGAATTGACTGTCGCCGGCCTGGATTACGAGGTTTCCGTCTTCAAACCATAGATCTTGGACTCGGTGGAGAGTACGGGGCACAGTTTCCATATCGTGGTGAAGGAGGGTGAGGCGAATTGAAGCTCCGACACCGTGTGACCTGATGTGACCTGCCACAAAATCCTGCTTTCACTCCTGCATGTCCTTTTGGTTCATAGGACCTTCAAAGTTCAAAGCACCCCACACTAATGTGCGCCACGTAGCTCGAAGCTCCTTGGACTCGAGAGGGCCAGGTCGGCAGGCTTTAATATCTACGTTGGACCCGACTCGCCTGAGGACTTCGGACTATGTCGACATCTCATCTCGTCTGCGACATCTCATGAAGGTGGAGTCCGCGAGCCGCCAGGGAACTCCTGTCCGCCCTTACTTTCAATACTACAAACACAAAGGAGTCGCCAGCGCCTTTCCGCCGCGAACCGTTGGGTACTTCTATTATCACCAGCCCGAAGATCTTCCGTCCACTGCTGGAGCGATCCGCTTTCGCATAGCTTCAGTGAACCCTGCTACATTTTCCAGAGGACACGATCTTCTGCGTCCGGACGGTGTTCCATGGGAGGTGCCTCTTCCGACGATTTCAAAGACCCGCCCGGTTTTGCAGCAACTCCTCCTGCGAGACGGGCTGGTCACCGAGTCCCAGCTGAGGCAGAGCGCGGCACTGTTTCCCTCGCAGCGGTCTCGCGCCCAGACGCTCCTCCACCACTTCGACCAGCCGTTTTCTGTCGAATTTGACAGTGCCAACTACATCCAAGTCGTGTGTGGCGGCCACAAATATCCCGTCGACATTCGCGTCTTCCACGAGCAGCGAAATGGCGCATCATGTGCGGTTTATCCATATTCCGGTCAGCCCATAATAGTTTCAATATGACATCAAACTCATGGTATGGCTGCGCTAGGAAGGGCGCTTGTGCGCTTCGAAATTTCCACTCTTCCCCAGCACGCAAACTCACGTGCCGCCGTCCTCCGCGTCGTCAAGATGATTGAGCCACCGAAGCTGCGCATCCACCCTTACGATGGGCATCTCCCTTGCCCTGTGGAAGGCCAACTGGTCTGCCGAGGCCGCCCCCGGGGTGCCGTACCTTGGTCCAGGAAGCTAGACTCTCCTCGGGGGAACTCGCTCCGAATGCTTCTAGACATCGAGGAGCTTTTTAAAATATAATGTTATTGCAATCCAGCATGCAGCCGGGTCCGCGAGCATCTGCGAATATACGTAATCACAATATTTAGGTCCAGGACCACCTTCAACCTCGTTTTCCATCACCGCCTTAATAACCTGGCGTCCTAACTGTCAAGTCGTCCCGGCGTTTCCTCAAACCGCCACCAATAGAGATCGAAGCGACGCCCTGGCTCCACCCTCGCCCCGCCCCGCGAACTACCGTGTGATGCATCGCCGACGGGATCGCACCGTCGAGCATCATTGGGGATGGGAATAGGTGCTGCGCGACGCCGAGGAAGAGCCAGATACTGCGAGAGTGAGATACAGAAACGGCTGGATCTCGAGATGCGCCAACACCAACAGGCGGCCATTCTGAGCGGGGAGGTGAGTTGGCCTTGTATTTACTTCTGGCTAACCGCCGGGAATGTGATCAATCACATTGTAAATTCACGGCGCATCATCCGCGGATCTATCTTTCGCATTGGTCGTAACCATAAGCTCTATACGTGGTCCGAAATCGTACCATAGTCAGCCACTTCCTCCACCCGGTCTGCGAGAGATATTTCGCTTACACCTATTGCGCCCATTCGGATGAGCATCCGCAGGGAAATCCGGCATTATGGTTAAGAGAACCAACCTCAAAGGAGACACAAAATTTTGCAAAAAGGTAAGGACGCGACGCGGTCACCTGACCACGCTTCGAAACTCATATAAGTCACGGTAATCAAATTTAATTTGGCTGGCGCCGTCCTCGGATACGGAACCACTGGTAAGGTTGGAGACCATTTCCTGCATCGATGAAAGTGGAGCACATTTCATTCATTTCAATGGAACTTCATGACACATTACCGTAGAATGACGAAAGAGCCTAGAGGGACAAGACTGGTATGTCAATTCATTTCCGATATAATCAGCTATTATCCCGCATGATACGCCCGGAATCTTGAGGCTTAGGTACGCAGTACACTGATCGAATTTGGTACCGTGTGACTCTTACTTAGGGCCTAATTGCCAGTGGGTGCGTTTGAAATTTTCTCTAGCAATCTGGCAGAATTGTATTTTTCTTTATTCCCGCTGGCTGTTTGCTGCTCACAATATTCGCTACTCTAGATAAGCGTCGTTGGATAGCTTATTCAACGCTCGAGCTGGTCAATTTATTTAAAAAATCAAAGCCCAGCATGAACCCCAGCGATTCCCTCCGAGCCATGACGTCGCCTCGGAGTACTACCACCCGCAGGAAAGGTTTGCGTAAGTTCGTCCAATAAAGCTTCGTGAAAATTTTTGCAAAGATTAGACATTATCGGGCCGGAATGAGCGAACTGTCATCGGATGATGTGCTTTTTGGCTCAAGTTGCGCAACGGCATGTGAGATTGAGTCGTGGAAAAACCCGAGAGCACGACGGTCATAAGTACATGCTTCCGGTATGATGGCAATGACCATTGTTCCCCCGCTACGGTTTCCTCCTTACAAGATGGATGGCCAGCAGCAGCTCGAAGTCCCCAAATGGAAGCCGCCCACACCAACACAACACGACCTCCCATGGGCGGATATTCTGACTGTGGACCTCTCCCGATACGACACCAACTGGGAAGAGCTCGTCGAGATAGTATCTACGGCGCTTGAAAGAGATGGGTTCTTCTACGTGGTTGGACACGGCCTGTCCGCCGAGACGGTGAGTTTTCAACTGGGAATCCTTAGATTGATTTCACAACTCCCATTCAGTTGAGCCGACAGTTCGACCTCGCGCAACTTACTTTCGAAGGGGTTTCGACGGAGGAAAAGGAAATGCACCGTGCACCTATTGCTGAAGAAGGGTCATTTATCGGATATAAAGTGAGGAGATCTGCCTATACCCACCCTTTTTCTGACATTTCAAGCTCCAAAATTACTGGGAGATCAAGGATGGAGTGCGCGACAGGATTGAACACTACAATCTCTACCAAAATAGGTATGCCGGTTGCCCTACCTATCGATTCAGCCTGAGGGTCTGGTTCACAGCATTGACCCCGTCACTCGGCACCCAGAGCCTTTGCGGCCGTATGTTCCAGAAGTAGAGGGTTTCTTGAAGGTTGGAAATTCAAACTATGACATTGGCCAGACTGATTTCTTTTGTTTCTCCAGGAAACACGCCAGAAAGTCTTGCGGAGAATATTATCTCTAATAGATGCAGTGCTGGGATTGAAAGACGGGCATCTTTGGTCATTGCACGAGACTGAAGCTGGTGAAACAGGCGACGACGTGTGTCTTTCAACTTGATGTCTGCAATGTCGGTTTACGCCACCCAGTTGCTTCGCTATATGATCTACGACCCGCTAACGGAAGAAGAGTCCGCGAAAACCAAAGGTGTCATGCTGAACGGCCATACAGATTTCAATTCCATCAGGTTCGTATATTATCAGACTTTTATCCTGCTTAACGGTTTCATACATTCAGTACGCTCGTATCTCAGCCTATCTCAGCCTTGCAGGTTCTTATGCCTGACAACGTCTGGCGATATGTGAAACACAAGGATGGAGCACTTGTGATTAATATCGGCGACCAGTTATCGTTCATGAGTGGCGGCATTCTGAAAGGAACGATGCATCGCGGTAGCTACTTTAGTTCCCTTCTTCCCATGGTTGAACTCACCACATTTTCAACCCTTAGTCATTCGTCCGCCGCCGGACCAGGTGCATCTCCGCCGCCTCGGAGTATTCCACTTTGCGCACTTCCTCCGCGGGATACCACTGGACCTCCTACCGTCCGAAAAGGTGCACAAGGAGGGTCATAGGATATTTGAGAAGGAAATTCCGACAACCGACGAGTATGTTATTGCCCAATCGTTCGACAGCCTCTGAAGCTGCTCCAGATGGGAGACTACGCGCATCAAAAGTTATGGAACGGCCACATTTATCAAAGGGGCGGAGTTCGACATTGAAATTATCGCTGGTTTGCAAGTACGTGCATCTTTCTGTCTTCAAACCACATCTCATACATGTTAGGTTCGTCATTATCACTGAGGAAGCGTACGACCTACACAAACTTGGTAGCTCCGATCCAAATCAGTACGAACATTATTTACGATACCCTTGATGTACAGACATCCGTGTGGTCATATTGAAAATTTCCTCCACCGACTCGTTTTCCATATTCATCGAGCCGGGTAGACTTGTCTCCTTTGAAATCGCGGGCGTAAAAGATGGTCTCCCCTCAGCGCTCCATTCCCGCGGACAGTCCGAGGCAGTTGAACGAAATATGAGACAGTTCGTGATATGGTTCCGGTCCAATTTGGGCAGCTAATAGACGCACATCTGTGGTTGAGCGCCGTTACGAGTCGACGGCCAGTCCGGTTTCAAAAATTCTAGGATAGTGAGTAGAAGTGGATTCATAAGTTTAAGCTTCAGAAGACACAGAGTCTCGAGCCTAAAGCGATTCGTCGAGTCATCTTGCGTTTCAGGGTAAGGGACGACAAGACGTGAGGTTCGAAACGCAATGAAAACGATACGGAGAACCAACCATCACCGATGACGACATTGTCCGGCATACTGGGTTCGGGATACAAGGTTTAAATTAAACGGAGATGAAGACCCCCAAGGTGCGTCTTGGATGAAGAAAGGAAGGTACTAAGACGAAAGCCCCGGTCCAGATGAGTCATCGGCATGTTGAATTGGGTGCGGGATACAGCTGGAACATTTGACGCGACCTGAAATTCCTGAGCCTGAGCTCAGCCTAAGGCTCGAGAATAGACAAGGAACATGAATGCGAAAGGAAAGAAGATTCGGACGATCGGCCCGTCGGACGAAGTCTCCGAAGGTCGTAACTTATTTGGAATCTATGTTGGTGCCAAACAGTCTGCCTTCACGCGTTCCACCATGAACAATCCTCACCCTACGATAACCATTGATCTCGTATGCCCTTACACCCTTCCGCAATGCATTTAACTATATGATCTAGGTTCTGGACCGACATACGACGAAAGAGGTCCTACAAGCCGTTCTGCACGCGATTCTCTTCCACCGTCTCTTTGGGCTCGTTAAACCTCAAACGTTCGACGTCCTTGATGTAACGATGGTCTGAGAGCCCCCTGACTCTTCCCTGCACCTAACCTTACTTTCTCGCGCCCAGCCCGGCGTGTCGGACCCGGAGATGGAGCAGCTGGTCAATGAGAAGGTGGACGCGTTCTGGCGGGGCGTAGAGGGCGGAATCAGCAAGCGGGGGCAGGTCCGCTTCGTTTTCAACTTGATTTTGGCAAAGTCTGAAGTGGACTGTAGATCACGGTGACTTTTTCGGAGAAGCGGCCTAAGAAGTCGTGGTTCCAGGTGTACATGGGCGAGGAGGAGGTTCCATGGGAGCAATGGTACGCGTCTTGTTCATATGTGGTCTTTTCTGGACGTCCTGTTAGGGTTATAAATGCCGAGCTTCGCCAGCCCAAGTCTGACCGGGGTGCGTCTGATTCCGCACCGGCGTTTATGTGTCTGAGCCTGGACTAGATCGCCAACAATTTCTGACCACACTCGCGGCGACGCTCACCAAAGCCGTGCAGACGATGTTAGTGCACACTTCTTCAGAGAAGGGGCGCACCGCGGTCCCCCTCATAACGAATGCCACTGGTATATCACCGTTTCCCATCCGGATAGCTGTCAGCGTTGGAGGGGTCGAGGTGGCATAGACTGACGGTGTGTGCTATATCGTCCAGATGCAAAGGCACCATGTATCATAGTTGATCTTCGTTGTAGCGTACACAGATCGTGGATTGTATTGTATTCTGTTTTTGATCATGATCAACCCGGCTGTTGGCAAGGATCCGCGGGTAAGTTTGATCGCATTACCGCCGCCTAGGACTGCGGCGGGTAAATCCTGGCGCTGCCGTTGGTGTAAAAAGTGGTCCTGCTGCTGCGTACATTGAGGGTGTTACTTCGCTCGACAATCTACTGCGGTGCACTCAAGTGGCGGGCTGTGTACCCGAACACTCCATGTTACCAAGTCGTTCAAGTTCGAGGAACAAGAGTCACCATTACTGCGCAGACCCTGAGGGCCAACGACGGGCTCGTATAAATTGTAGCCTCAGGTTCAGGTTCCCTCATTCTATTCTCATTCGTTGATTCGAAACATACCTTCTTTCTACCTTCTTCCCTTCTTCGCGATTATTTTCTTTCAACAATTCTCCGTTGCGTTATACTTGCCACGGCAGCAAAACCAGACTTTTCGATCCGTCGACTGCACCACCCATGTTCCCCAGCCCATCCAACTCGCGCTCAACATCACCACTTTCGTTGGTCCTCTCCCTTCGACGCTCGTCTGCGGGGAGATCGACGTGCCGATGGATTACAGCAAGCCTATGGCCGCAGACAATCAGATCACGGTTGGCTTCGCTATGAATCGCCCGAAAAATCCAGCAGGACTTTTGATTTTGTGAGTCTCTATATTTTTGTCTTTCAAAACGGGGTGCTGATCTCCACACTCCCAGCCATGCAGGTAAAACCTCCCATTAAATATTCTTCCACGATATATCAACCTGTTCATGACTACAGGCGGGCCCGGCGTTGATGCAGTATCCCAGGCTTGGGCCAACGCACTCAATACGTCGCAAGCTGCTACATTCGCCGGTCTCGAGGAATTTGATTTCCTGGGTTCGTCCATCCACTCTCCCTCAGCATCGGTTACTCACCGATTTGTATCAAGCGGTGAACACGCGTGGAATCCAGTTCTCGAACCCACTCAACTGCACATCGGGCAAGTTCTTCGACAACATTCCCGCCTTGTACGTGCGCTTGAGCCTCGCCCAACCTACAACTAATGTGAAATATTATCAAAGCCCTAGCACGGAGACAGAGTTCAACACATACCAGGCCGGGATGGGGAACTTCATTGAGTCGTGCGCCGAGAACAGCACCCCGGCGGGCATCGTTCAGCACGTCGGGATGGCTGAGGTCATCCAGGACTGGGATGCTATCCGGGCTGCCCTGGGGTATGAGAAAGTGCACCTCGTCGGCGTGTCATAGTAAGCCGATCCCTCGTATGATGCATATTCCCCCCAGTCTAATCATCCCTCCAGTGGGTCGTTCGTTGGCGCCGCATATGCCGCTAAATTCCCCGAGCGCGTTGGGAACTTCATCCTCGACGCTGTGTTGCCCCATGGGATGGTCTGTAGCTCTCATGTCTAAAATGTCTCTCTGTTAACAATGTTCCAGCCCTTCCAAGACATGGTCACAGACCAGGTCGCCGCCATAAACCGTCTGCTTCTCCGGGCGGACGCGTTCTGCCTTCAAGATACTTCACGCCCGTTCCATGGTCAGGGAAAAGGTAGCGTGGTCAAGGTACGCGCTCATTGCTATGTAATAGCCTTTTATTGAGTACGCGTACTTGCTTTTAGGCTTGGGAAACGGTCCTGGCGCGCGCTATCCAGCAGCCAATCCCCGCGAGCAAGTGTGGTCCCGGCACGATCTGTAACACCCCGGTTACACCGACGGACCTTCGCTTGGGCGCCAGCGTCCTCCTGCGCAGCAATCCCGACTTCCCTCAGTTCAACAAGGCCCTGAATGAGTCGCTCAACGGCGACGCCAGTCTCTTTGCTTATGTGCCCATTGGGGATATCCGCGACACTGTGGTGGTCCCGCTTTTGTGCTCTGATTTGCGTAAGTCAGTTTTCTTCCACGTAAGATCTGTAGCTCAGATTGTCTCTAAGAAAACAGCGACAAGTCCTTCGCCGGTTTTCAAGCTCTCAGCGCCAATTCCAACAGCGTGAGCTTTTCAATCAATCTTTCGTTTCAATTCATTGATCCTCTTTCAGAGCGACCCCGCGCAGATGGTCTACTCCCAAATCTGGCAGTTCACGTACATGTGCTCCGCCTGGCCATTTAATGCCCCTGCTCCTGCTCCTCTCCCAACGCAGTTGCCCATTATGTGGGTAACATCGGACTTTGACCTCAAGTGCGTCGCAAATTAGGGCTACCTCAGTCTTTCGATCTGATCATCTGAGTCTCAGCTTGCCGACGGAGCTCTCAACATTCGCCTTCGAACAAGCGCCGAAGTCGACACTGGTCATCCGGCACGGCGACGACCACGTCTCGATTGATTGTGCGCCGCCCTCCATCTCTAACCACTTTTCCTCGTGAGACTGACCTCAATGATCAGTGCCATCGACGGCGTCCCATCCAGTCCAGGTCGACTTCATTCGCACAGGTGTCTTCCCTGCTGCCCGGGATGACGCCCTCGTCACGGTCATCCCTCCGGGCGGCAAGCGCGGGGCGCTCGCGGATCCATAGAAGGTCGCGGTGGGAGCTGTTGCAGGCGACATGAGTGCGATCGAGAAGGTCCAGGATTTTGCGCCTCTCCCCTCTGGAGCTCTTCCGCGCTGGGGTATTAGCATGCCGATGGCGCTGTTGTTCGTCGGACTGCTCCCATGTTTGTGATATCTGCTAGTGTTATTCCTTTGTCTATATATCGTCTGAGACGATAATGTCACACCTTTGAAAGCGTGCAGCGACAATTCTCGTGGATTACAGGAAAGTGACGGTGGATATATAAAAAAGACAAGGGTATACTAGATTTGGAGGGAAACCCACCCCTTATCCACCTCCACGGTCTGTGTTACGATACCTCGGGCCACGCACAATGGGAACAGCACCAGCATGGGTGCACATATTTCGGGTAAACCTGCCCGGTAGCGGATGGCATCTGCCTCAGAGAATACGAGGTGTGCGATTTCGAGTCGTCGAACCGATCGAAGTGGCTCACATATCCAATCAAGTTCGGACCAGCTTGGAAGCGGCCGCGGCGGGTTCCAATACGGCGTTTTTTCTTGTACGACGAACGTGATGGATTCCACTGACGGGGAGAATTGGGCGCTCCTCAAGATGGACAAGGTCTGGTTAGGGCCCGCCTGGAAATAGAACGCTCGAAGCTGCGTGTTTGACTTGAGGAAGTCGACAGCGAAAACTGTATTAAAGGCTGTTCTTGTTTGACATGAACCCATTGTGAACGAATGAAAGAACATACTGGCGTTTTGACTCTGAGGATTGAAGGTCAAGGCCAACGTCACCAATGACGAACCAAGACTACGGATGTATCGAGCAACAGACTCGGCTGACGCCTGGCTCGTCATAAATGGGATGTAGACGTGCAGGTCCGAGATTACGGCATCGCTCCCATGCATCCATTCGAAAAGTAGTTCTGGAGATAAGACCCTGAAATTGAGGGACCGCAATGTTTTTGGGGGCCGAACGATCGGCGCGGGAAGTGTGCTGTTGTCCCAATCCTGCGACAACCAAATTTTCAACCCCTCCAATACTGGAAAGGATGTGACACATTTGAGTGTATCCGAAATCTTGAGCGTCCATGTGCCAACCAGCTCGAAGTGTGTAACTCCGCTGAGAGACCGGAAAACAACAGCATCTGAGGCATACGTCGGACGGCCCGCTAGAATGACGGTCTGAATCGAGGGAGGAAGGTATTTCGCAAATCTTGGAAACACTGTGGTCATCCACCGACTATCGGCGATTCCATCTCGAAATTCGAGTTCTCGAATAAAGGTGAGGAAGGTGAGGCGTTCTGGCCGCCTGAAAAGCTTGGCGAAGCCGTAAGCTGTGTTCTTTTTGACGTGTACCCGGTAGAATAGGATGCGTCGGCTGGAAGGAACCCAGTTCCTGGAGATGAGAGCACATTTTGCAATGTGTCGCGCCGAAAATTTGGTCAAATAGTTGTTTGCACCGTGCCCTCGTTCGATGGGAGCTGAGTGCAGGAAGGAAATGATTAAATCAAGCAGCTCAGCTGCAAGAATAGGCATTTCTGGTGGCCGGTGTTTGGAGAAGATGGTCGTTGAGAGCAAAAGGTTGTGGATTATTTGGTTGTAGATCAATGCATTTTGATCCGACGGTCAGCAGTCCGCGTCCCGTCGGAACTCGGGAGCCGGGATAGTATCAGCCGATCTGGGACATACTATAAAGAGAGCTCTGGCTAAAACGTTCTCGCCTTCTGCTAACCATGCCCCAAATTGTGGTCGTCGGTGCCGGGTACAGTCACCAGTGATAATCTTGCATCAATCCAGTTCGTTCATTTCTGAATATCACAGCATCGCAGGGGTGGGCGTCGGAATTGCGCTGAGGCATCAACTGGGATTCAACGATTTTACTGTAGGGACCGGATTCCTGAATGTGTCCTTTGCCTAATTCCTCTCCAGATCTATGAAAAAGGCCCAGATATGGGCGGCACATGGAGGGTCAGTTATCGCGCCTTCTGCTTAATAGCTCTAATGTGCAGCACATAGGAAAACATATACCCAGTTCGATGAGATCTTCGTCTCCGTCTATAACCTGCTGATAGACTGATTCATAATTAGGGCGCTTCGTCAGACGTCAACATTCATCTCTATTCGCTCTCGACGGACCTGAATCCAGACTGGCCTTCTACCCATGGCTCCCAAAAGCAGATTTACGATTATTGGCGCAAACTGGCCACCAAATATGAAGTTTTTCCTCACATCATCTTCAATCGTAGGCTAGTCTCAGCAGAATGGAGTGTCAAGGAGCAGCTGTATCATGTCGTCACGGAAGACGTTGAATCGGGTGAAAAATCCGCGACCACCGCTAAAATCCTCGTTTCTGCCCTCGGTGTGCTCCATGTACCGCGGCTCCCAAGTATCCCGGGCATCTCTTCCTTCCAAGGTGAGATGTTCCACTCGGCGCGATGGAATACCGGTGTGGATATGCGAGGAAAGCGGGTAGCAGTGATCGGGAATGCTACCTCTGCGTGAGTGAACTGACGCAATGAATTGTTCGACCACATTCAAACAATCTTCGATTTGCAGAGTACAATTTATTCCGTTGATTTCGGAAGACCCTACTGTGCAAATCACTGAATTCTGCAGGACTCCGAACTGGTTCACCCCGCCGGTTACCGTTTCGCCTAGTGCTAATATGAAAATGCCTAATAAATTGCATTTTAGAATCGTGCTGATTTCAGTCTGCTCTGGAGGTGGGTATTCATGTATGTACCGCTGGCGATGAGGATCTATCGACTGTTTCTCTACCTTCAAGTGCGTCCTTTGCCTGATTGTCGATGGTCCACTGACATTGTTTCCATCATTCAGAGCGAGATGATCTACTTCGCCATTTTCGCGAATAAACGTATTCGCTCGAAGTACAGCGTTGTGCGTACAATCTTCATAAGCCCCTGGTGATAGTAGAACTGTCTTTCCTTAGGTCGCCAAAGAGTACATTGTGCGGACAGCGCCGGAAGAAAATCATGAGCGGCTCGTTCCAGACTACCGTACGTGGCACCTCGTGGATCCGTAACCAGGCTCTCATTGACACTATATGGAAGCGGTGGGCTGCAAACGGATAATTTTCAACCAGAATTATCTCGAAGCTCTTCACCGGCCAAATTTGTGTCTCAACTGGGATGGCATACAGTCGATCTGCGAGGACGGCATCATTACGAAGAAAGGTCCCAAAAATGACATTGCAGCGAGCCTTTCCCTCATCTTATATCCATCCTACAGGAGAGAAGCTCCCATTCGATATCATAATTCTCGCCACAGGCTTCGCAGCGGTGAGTGCAGCGGCAACTTGGCAACTATAATTCTTAATAACTTATTGACCGTCTACGACAGGATCGGTACCCACTTACCGTCGTCGGCAGCGCTGGGAAGACTGTTCAAGAGTACTATGACTCACAAGGCGGGCCCAAGGCTTATTTAGGCGCGACGGTTCCCGGCTTCCCGAATCTGTTCATGGTCGGAGGTGGGAAGAATGGTCGCTTTGAGATTTGTCTCGCTTAAGCACAGTGTTCAAGGACCCAACCTCGGAACCGGCCACACATCTGCACTCCTTACTGGAGAATTGCAGGTGAGTATTTTCCTGGTTCCACAGTGTCGTCCCAACGGTCTGTGCTAGATGGCCTACATCATGAAGCTCGTTAAACCCATTCTTGACGGCTTGGTCTCGACCGTCGAAATCACCACTCAAGCAACAGACGCGTATAATGACCTCATTCAACGGAGGCTTGCGCGCTCTGTGTTTGTGGAGTGCGCATCGTGGTACCGCACTGGCGGCGAGGGTAAAGTCTCGAATGCCTTCCCTGGTCCTATGCTGCTCTATGGGTGGTGGGTGCGTCGGCCGAAATGGGAGGATTATATCGTGAAGGCGACGACGGACCAGTGGGAGCGAAATCAGCGACGCACCAAGTGGATGGCACTCCTCAATCCTATGCATTACGTCGCTCTAGCGCTCGACTCTTTCGTGTTGTGGATCAGTGGCTGAACCCTCATGCAGTGATGGGTGAGTTTTTCTCTACGGGCTAGGCTTGTAAGAGCTGACCGGCTTCATGAACTTTCTAGGTTAAGCCTCACGCACACTTTCATAACTCGGTGTATTTCTATTTATGTTTAATCTGCCATTATTGTCCGGCACTGGAACCAAGATCCGCTTCCTTTCGTCTGTAAGCCTCAAGTCCATTTGATTACAGCCTCCGCCGATACCGCCATATGCCAATCCGCTGAAAGATGTGATGCTATGATTCAAGACCTCATCGACCATCGGACTTCGCAGTTGCTACTTCGGTTCGGTTTCTGATCATTCACATTCTGCTTTTACATGGTACCATATAAATATCATGTTGTTTTCATTTTGCTCTGATGTTAGAGCACTTTGGAAAATTAGGTGATAATTTACACATTGAAAGTTAGAACGGGATCATACGGTAAGGTCTGACTCACGTTGAGAGATGTTTCGGTGTCCTCCTTCCAGTGTATCATTATATCAATATTCTAAACAGTTAGTTGATGTCAGAAAAGCTCCTGTAGAGCAGGCCCAAGTCAACGCATGTCTAATCAGAGGCAGCATTCACTGGCGGCGCCTCAAGCCTTCGCGAAAGGGATGACATTGGTATCTCGCCATTAATAACTCCTTTGACGACGTTCTCCCACCCAGTTCGAGGCGAGCTCTCCTGTCCCGAAGGCTTATCCAGGATATCGTGGTACTGGATTCGACACATCCTATGTCCACCTGGACCCCTGGGCGCGACATGAAACACCACAACGCCCTGTCCAATCCCGCCTGCCTCTACAACGGTGCGAGAAGCCTTGGGCGGAAAATGTCGGCCACGGGCTTCATGAGCTTGTTTATATCGGTGAACGACAGAGGAGTCGTAGACTCAACGAGGAATGGGCTCGGGGTGATCCCTTTGACGAGACGGCCCATGCGCATAATCTGAACCCAAAGTCCGTAGCGAAGGATATTCGACGGCTCGCGTCGAAGGCGTAGCGCCTCGATTAGAGCCCACAGAAACAAGGGCTCATGCGTCTAGAGTTCACCGTAAGCCAACAACTCCACACGCACGACAATGGGAGCCTGACCTCCATGAATTCTGCGATGTCCATAATCGGCGGGGATTTGGCAGTACAACCTGCGCTCGCCCCAGTCTGCTCTCTGGCAGGCCTTGGACTGGACATTGTGATTAATATCCACATAAAGGCGGCTTGGTGGACGTACGCAGTACCGAACGACTTTACACTTCGCGCACATTTTCATTTTGCGATCCGACCCGTATCCGATCTCAGCATCAGGGCAATGATCGCTCTACTGGCAGAGCTTCACAGGCTTCGGGTCTACCATCCAGATCCCGTAACGGGAGTCAATAATGGGCATATTTTCACTGTTAAAGCTGTGTTGTAAAATTTGGAATGCTTTGTGTTATTTCGCACGCCGCCACACGTTTTGTTGAGATCTTGGGCTTGTCAGATTTAATGAAGGGGCAATGCCAGATCGGGAACGTTGGTTTCTTATGCTTTGTGAATTTTAATGTGTAGAAAATCTCGGGTTTGTGATTTTTCGAATTTTAAAAGTTGAACCTGTGTTGAAGTTGAAGGCAGTGGCTGTGCTCAGCATTTTTCCTGCTTCCCTGAGTTCAGCCACATCCAACTGAGTAAAATGTTGGCCAAGCAAGCAGAGATTCGACAAGTGAACAAGAAATTCAAATTCTAACCAGGATCTACATAATATTTTTCTTCCGAAAATCTCCCTCCCCTGTGGTTCAAACGACACTACTACTTGTGGTTGTCCTCTGCTTTACCCCCGCGTCCGTATCTGTCCCTCCTTCAGTAACAGTCTGCTCCTGTTGCTCCGAAGTGACAGCAGTCACTGCACCCTGCTTCCGTCGCGAATATGCCGCGTCGAGGTCCTGGTCTGGGATCTACAACATATTGAGCGAGATGACAGACGAGATGAGCGATAGTACGCACTGGGAGACGGGCAAAATACGAAAGCAGCGTCGCCGAGGCCGCGAGCACATATACAGACTTCAGCCCAATCGCATACGCATCGCGCGCCGCGCGCTGCTCGTCCGGGGCGAGAGTGCGGATGAAGGCACTCGAGCGGCGGATCTTGCGAATCAGCTGTTGAGGCTCAGGATAAATAATATGTCTGTCCTGCGTGAAAATCGATTGCGCACCTCTTCAGCGTCAGGAGTGTGGATGCGCTCCCTGAGAGCGGTGTCGACTTGTGCTTGGAACAACGCCGAGGAGAGCGCGACGCCCCCTACCTGGCCTGTATAATATCATATATTCAGCAGGCTCCGCACGGTGTGCGCAACAAGTATTTAAACCTTACCGATTCCGCGGAACAGCTGCGCGAATCCAGTCCCGACAGCCATTTGGGATTCTAGAATGAACGAATAAACAGTCTTGAGCAATACATAGCACAACACTCCCTACCGGGAAGATGGGCGAGCAAGGCGACTGGAGAAAGGCTCAGAAAAAAAACTAATACTACGGAGGAAAAACGAACTGAGAGTAGTCTGCAACACGACAGCGTTGCCAAATCCCAGCGGAATCTATGGGTACATACAGATTCAGATTCAGAAAATCGCAGAAGAGATACAAAAAATGCAGACGAACGATGCTCAGCCAGGACTGCAATGGTCCGGAATCCTCCCGCATTCTGGATATAAGCACCGCCCCGACGAACGGAAAGATCCCAAAAATGAGATTTATCGCCTTGTATCTGCCAGTCTTGTGCATCATCCACCCCGCAAAGACCGAGCCAGTGGACAAGGAGATGCTGTTCGGCATCATATGTAGGCCTACATGTAGCGAAAAGTAGTCAGCAAAATAATGGGAAGATTGGAAGCAGAGACGATAAGGTACCGGCGGTGGACGCGCTTTCTAGGGTGACGACCTGGAACCACATGGGGAAGAAGTAGTTGACGGAGAAGTTACAGGTTGCGACAAGGAAATTGGAGGCTCCTATGAGGAGAGGGACCTTCTGGCGCATCATCGTCGGGGCCAGAACCGGGTCTGAGGCAACAAAGCTCTCGACAAGAAAAAACAGCAGGATGAAAACGAAGGTCAGGATTAGAGGCGTGATGACCCATGCGTCGGACCACTATGAAAAAGAAGTGAATTTTCTTTGGACGGCAGAACAGGACAGAGTAGGTAAAGCCTACTGGAAGGTTCTCGTTGTATCGCATGCTGAGGAAGAGCAAGAGCGAGCCGACAGATATGAGGAGTGTGAGGCTGCCAAAGTAGTCTATGCGCTTTAATACCTCCAGTGCGCCTTTCGATTTACCGGGAGTGACATAACGGAGATTGTAAGATGTGAGTAGGAACGAGGTGAGATAGAGGGGAGCCTGCAGGAGAAAGGCTGCCCGCCAACCGAGTCTGCAGCGGGTTCGTCAAGGGATTGGGAAAATATGTTGACAGTACAAACTCACCGATCTGTAATGAATCCGCCGATGAAGCCTCCGAGACCGTGTCCTAACTGCAGTAAATCTGTTAATAAGAGAAAGAGACGTGAGATGGTGCTTTAACGTACACCGTTGAAGCAGCTTGCTGCACCCTGTACTAATCCGCGGTCCTGGAGGCCAATTCGTATCAACGGGATGAACAGAGAGTTTAGAGTACGAACCCGTAAAGTGTACATGTCGCTGACTATGATACTGTAAAGAACCAGTCAGCCTTAGCACGAGGCGCGATGTCGGAATGCGCGTTGACCCACGTGGAAGTCGTAAAAATGCCGCCTCCACCAATTCCGGCGATCTGAAAAAAAAAAAAGTTAGGCGCACGGTAGATCGCAGTATAGCAAACGGAACTTACAAATCTGGCAAGAATTAATGTCTCCATGTTTCGAGAGAGGCCACAGCCGACTGTGCCCAGGGCAGCGAAACATATGGCTGTGTGATTAGCGCCGCGGCGCCCCATTACGTTACAGAGGCGACCGTACAATGGCGTGAAGGTACAAGTCGCCAATAAATATCTGTGCGTTTAATATTCATATACCGTCGATTCGTAAATGCCACTTGACTTACGCCGTTCCCAACCAGCTTGCCTGATGGAATTTCTGGAATTCGGAAGATATCGCGGGCATCACTTGCAAAAGGGATAAGATACTTGAGTAGGGGAACCATAGAATCAGTTACTTGTTGGTACGAGGGTTGCTACAAAAATTATCAGCTAATTCATGCAAAACATCAATCCAGGTGTCTTACAATTTAATGCCTGTGACGTAGCACTAGTAAGTACGACCTTTCGCCGCTCAAATCGGTCCCGGGTTACGCACTCCAAGAAATGTAGCCATCCAAATACCAGCCAAAATTCCGCACCGATTCGATTTTGAAATCTCCATAGGCCCTAAACTATGGGGCTCTTTAACAATCTGCGCTGGAGTCGTTAACGCTTTGGCGTTCCGCGGTATCAGCGGGTCGTGCTCCGTCGGAGGTGTGGTCATGGTTGCGGTAGCAAGAGAGGTCGTACGAACGAATCGATTGAGTGCGGACAATGAGGGGGTCGTTAGCCAACGAGGCGCGCGCTGAAGTAGTCAAGCATTTGATGTGTCTTGTTTAGCGGCCTCATGCGACGCCAGGCCCCCGGACGCCGGTCCTAACCCCGATAGTCAACCAGTCTTTCGATTCGGAAGAGTTAAAAAGCCTTGTGGCCTCTCAATATCCCTCTGCGCTCCAACAAACGCAAATTCGTTAGTTGGTGCGCCTTTGAGGGGTGCCAGCTGCGTCA
Organism: Mycena capillaripes; assembly: GCA_029204075.1. Lineage (NCBI taxonomy): Eukaryota > Fungi > Basidiomycota > Agaricomycetes > Agaricales > Mycenaceae > Mycena > Mycena capillaripes. The sequence goes on along the minus strand of JARHKZ010000009.1, from coordinate 3,487,730 downwards.
GACGTGGCGCGGTGAATCAGCGTTCAATGATTCAGCACTTGGCCGACAATGACGTCGAGGCGCGAGTTAGACCACAAGGATTCCTCGGAGAGACAGTAACGGTGCAAGGGAAGCTCGGCTGAGTCAGAGACTTGACCAGAGACAAAGCATGATGAACAGAATTGGCGAGTATCGGCAGTGACGGCATGAGGGGTCGCGTAGAAAGCCTCTTATCGACGTGAAGGATAGTATTAGGAACAAAATCGAAATCTAAATGAAGGAGGCACTGGTGGGCTGGACACCGGCTTCGCGGCAGCATGTCCGAGCAGTCACCATAATGATAGAGTAACGTATTTCCGCTGCTGAGAGGGTTTAGCGCATATTGAGCGGGCAAAGGGCCGCAACTATTGTGTGTCGTGAAAGGAGTCGTATGTAACTTAGAGCGTTGGGAAGCTGCCGTTTGATCCGATCAAGACATTTGATCATGATGGCATCACGTTGATCAGATGATAAAAAAGTCTGGACAATTCACGTCCAGAGAGGCCAGAGCAAATTCAAGCCGTCTAGATTATGTGAATATGGAGAAGGTTTAAGGATTGTTGAATTCAAGTTGAATTCGACGGAATACTGTACCATTTCATTCAATTCGTCGGTCACGCGTCACAGGCCCTAAAATTTACGAATATTTTCTTACCTGTCACAGGTCACCAAGGAAATTTTCGAATCTCCCAAACAAGTCACAAAATGGCGAGAAATACGTCAAAAATTCATTTTTCGCCCACCGAGGCGCCGGAGGTGAGTTTTGCTGAAGTGTTCACATTGCATGCCAGGTTTTGAGCGTACCACCCTCCTTCTTGACTCTGTAGCACTGCGCAGCTCTGTTGAAGGTGTCTGAGAGCCGGGAATACCATGGCCATAATGCGATGAATTTACGAATTTTTCAACCTGTCACGCCTCCCCCGACCCAGTTTCGAACTCTCAAGTTCGAATCTCCCGGTCACAGGTCACAGACCAGGAGAATTGAACGAAATGCTACAGTAGTTTACGCCAACTAACACTTGTCAATCACCAGGAGATAGATCGGTTGCATTGTAACTCAATTGTAACTTAGAAATATCACTGCAGTAGCCTGTAGTGTACTGAATACTCAGCCTGGACCATCAGAAGAGTTAAAACAAGATGGCACGGCTTCCCATGAATTATCGAGTTGAAGTCGCTGCTACACATATATAAAGATCGAGGGAATCACGATCTCCGAGTCTGTGCTAAGGCAAGGCTAGAACGAGAAGAAGACCTGATCGTTTTGATTAGCACAAAGGTCCGCTGAAACAAATTCCCACTCGTGTTACAGTGGCAGCTAACTGTCTTGCAATAAATATTCCTACAAGCGTCTGAGGTCCAAGTGTCCGGAATAAAGGATCCATCCAACGGGGATAGTACACATCTTCAATTGATCATGACTCCTGGTATGATTTGCTATCCATTCCTTGTCTTCCAATAAGCTTTCGATCAACGTGGGAGTGCTGCTGGGCCAAGCAAACACGGGCCCGATGTGGAGACAAAGTACAAGGCCGGCGGCGAGCAGAGGCGGAAAAAACGGTCGCCGAGACAAAGTGCTAGGGAGCGGGGACTAGTTACCATTGTCCTCCATAATCCATGAGAGGGCACCGGCGTCTATTGTCCGTCTCAATGAGGTTCGGAGGTTGCATTGTTCCGCATTCGGACTTATTTTGTTTGTGTCCGCGATAGAATTACGTCTTGGTTCGTTCCTCGGAGAGGCCGATAGGGAAATTCCTACTACCCGGTGCATACGATTCTAATGCAATATGACGAGGTGCGATATGACAGGTCGAGATCCTTTCAATTGAGGTGAGTAACGAGGTAACAATAACATCAGGGTTTGTTAACACTCGCTTCGAGAATCCACTTTTCTAGTAGTAATTCATGATTAATTTGCCATTGTGTGGTTCGGTGTAAAGATACATTTCACTCTTTGCGGCCGCTCTAGATGGCATTTCAACATGAGTATGATGGTTCTGAAGAGTAATCCAACCAGGAAATTTAAACTTCCAGCTAAGAACCGGATCAAACCCCTTTAAATTGTAAAAGTTGAATATGAGACAAATCAACGCATGTATACCATATGTTTCAACTCATCATATTCATTCACCTTCTCCGCACCCTCCACGTTTCAACGATTTGCTCCCGTCCTTCAACACCACGATGGACCCGTAAAATATTGCATGCGCATGTGCAGATGCGGTGCGTATCGGATTATTGTTGAGAATCAACATTGAACCCAACTTTGACTTTGACGTGCACCGCATTGATGTGCGCTGCCTCACTCATCGAAGCAAGCACACAAGTCAAAGCGATGCGCGCACACTATTTACTGACACACTCGCCGAACAATCAGAGGAGTTGAGGTAGCTGCGAATGTCAGTCTTTCTGTGTGTGTTTCATGGCTCAACTTTGTTGCAGTTGCTGTTGAAGAGATATGTTTAAAATGAAACTGCAGTCCGAGTTGGGCGGTGCATGCGAGATGTTTCAGTGAGGATGCAATGGATGAATTGGCGGTGCGAGGATATGGATGTGAGGTAGAAAAAATCAACAGCTCTGCGATCGCGAGGGTAACGAGGGATGTTAGGGGCAACTATTTTGGGGTGCGAAGGGACAAGCTTGACTTTTCAGTCAGAATAGAAATTAACAATGATAGTAAGAACAGAAGAAGAATAAAATGACACAAGGGCCAGGGAGTCCCGAATAATAATAATGGATGCAACAGCATAATGCGCGACCCTGGTTGCTAGTGAGGGAAATTAAATGACCAGTCTAGTGGTATCTAGAGGCATCTCATTGTATTTCGTTCGAGAACTTTAAATAATAAAAGGGCAGTGCCAGGTCCAAGAACCTGTGAGATAACTTAGGTAGTAAAAGCTAGCACCGACATGCAGTCCAACAAGAAGGATTCAATTGGAAAAGTATGTCTCAAGCGGTAGGTCGACTAACTAGATGCGGGAGACAAAGCAACTTGATCTGCGGCGCGGAGACAGTTTACACTACACTGGGGAGACTAAGGAAGGATCAATACGGAGACAAAGGCGGAGGCTGATCGGCATTTTTTAAAATGATGAGCGGTAACATCACTAACCAGCGCAGAATCAACGACGGCCCGACACAGATGCGGAATGGAATGGAATGGAGAGAAGCGAAAGAAATTACCTACAAGATAAACTTCCGGCCCACGTGAGAGGCGTTGCGTTGAGATCCAAGCGAAATACAACGGTTGCGCTATTCTTTACAGGTTTGGCAGATGCGAAAGTGGCGCCACTGCAGAATCCACCCGGAGACAAAAGTTGAGAGTACAAGACAAAATCCAGATGCGGAGACAAAGTACAATGACCTGCCACAACCGACGTGGAATCTGAACCACAAATTCATTGTCGTCCAAAAAGAAAAGCTTCCGAGTCGATGAACGTGAGAGCCTGCTGGCTATTGTCCTCTCCTTCAATCAATTGACAATTATCGTCCTTGTTCCGCATTCGGTTTTTTCGAAAGTCTCCGCGATAAGGTTGTTCGGCAAGATTAGATTGTGCATGAATGATCGGAGTGGATCAGAGACTATCATCGTCGGAGTCTAAATAAATTGCGGACGTCAGAATCGATGCATTCAGGCGTCTCATAATGCTCCTCGGTGATTATGTCGTACTTTTGGGCAATGGGCACGCACGTCCCATTGCGCTGACACAACCTTGCGATTGAAGATTATGTTGGAACAAAGATCGTGAGGGCGATCTGGAGCAGATATTCCTGGATCGCGGGCTGGAACGCGTGCGAGTGGACCCAGTCGGGGTTTAAGTCCGTTGACAGCGAGTAGAGGTGGATAAACACCTCGGAGGAGCATCCTTCGGTCCGAGATGATCAGCGAGAGATATTGAACCACGAGACCGCTTTACTGGATAAATGTTGTCCCGGAAGCGAGTATGTAGTGGAATCATGTCTGGTTTAGAAAAGCACACACTTTCCACGTTCCTCCAACTTAGGATGCCTTCTCAATGATCTATATAAGTTATAAACCAAACGAATGCGTCGACGAAGTGAGGACGGACCCTAAAGTTAGAGAATCCTATTCGCTTGAGCTGGACGGCCATATTCATCCCTCCTATTCGATCGGCGAATCAGCCCCATGCCGGATGTGCTTTGAGGGAAACGACATACCCAGCACTAATGATAACGATATGGGGCTGCTCTGAGATGTACGACACGGCGTAGGGGAAGAGTATTAGTAGACGCGAAGTTAGAACGGCGGTCCTGGCGTCCTGCTCTTGCCACTGCTCACGTTGAGGTCTGCGGTCATCAAGACAGAGTACGGCTGGTACGGCTGCCAAGTATCTCATGGGGTAAGCATGTAATTGCAGAGGAAAATATATACAGGCATCTTCGCGGCTCATGAAAGGTGGGTCGGATAAGGAAAAATAACATGATCATATAGCATAAAATATAAAGTACAACAACTGCCTGGGATATTCAGTCAGCCGTCACCCAGGTTCTTTCAAGTACAACTTACCGTCCCTGCACAAGTGCATCCTGTTGGGATCAACCACTGACCAACTTTACCATCAAACCGATGAGGATAAAGACATAGTGCATCGGGTTGAAAAACGCCGCCCATTTCTCGCGCCTTAGTTTCCGCTTCCACTCGTCCGTTGGCGTTTTCACGTTAAAGTCCTCCCACTTCGCCTTGCGCACCCACCACCCAAATAAGAACATCGGCCCTGGGAATATACTCGAGACCTTTCCTTCGCCTCCGCTGCGGTACCACGACACGCAATGCACGAACACCGAGCGCGTGAGCCGCGCGTGGATGAGGTCGTTGTATGCGTCCGTTGCGCGGGTCGTCACGTCAAACGTCGAGACCAGGCCATCGAGGATGGGTTTAACGAACTGCATGATGTAGTTGATCTAACGCGACACGTCAGCTCCCCGATATGGAACCTGGGTTAATATTACCTGCATTTCCTCCGTGAGGATAACGGAAGTGTGACCTGTGGCTGTGTTTGGCCCTGTACAGTATATCGTCTCTTTAATGGAAGATCAACAAGATGAGTAGTGCTCGCACCAGCTACCATGAACAGGTTAGGGAAGCCTGGAACCGTTGTGCCCAAATATGCCTTGGGCCCGCCCTGTGAGTCGTAATATTCTTGAACCGTCTTCCCAGTGTCGCCAACGACATTAAGTGGGTACCGATCCTACCACAGAATATCATCAGGAACAAAGATGGTCGCATTGAGCTTTACTAACCGTCGTGAAGCCTGTCGCGAATATAATGACGTCGAATGATAGCTTCTCTCCTGTGGAGGACTCAGATGAGGGAACATATGCCTGGTTGCGAGATTTGAACCTTTCTTAGTGAGGATCCCATCTTCAGAGATTGACTGTATGCCGTCCCAGTTGAGTCTCAGATTTGGCCTATGCAAAGCTCCGAGGAAGTTCGTGTCGAATATCATCCGCTTGCAGCCGAGGCCTAGGATACAACAAGTCAACCCTACCGCAATTCCAGATGTAGGGGTGGCTACGTACTATACGTCGGAACGAGGTGCTTTAGCTCCTCCTTCGGCGCCGTACGCATGATGTAGTCCTTGGCGACCTTGTAATCGATTGGCAGTTAATTTTCTTCGCAAAGGTGCGAAGAGAATTAAACGCACGACGGTGTACTTCGAACGAATAGTTTTATGCGCGAACACGAACAAATACAGCATCTCGCTCTGGATAGAAACAGTACACAGTCAATGGACTCCGGCAACGGGGCATGAAGCAGAATAAATGCGTACCCGGAGGTATAAAAGGAATCGGTAAAATCTCATCACGAACGGTACATTCCTAAATGTCCACTTCCATTGCTGACTATAGTCGGCGCGAATCTAGGGTCGCTCAGATAATCACGTGGGCTGCACCATGAAATAAGACTAACCGGTGGGAGGAACCAGTTAGGGGTCCTACAGAATTCGGTGATTTGCACAGTCGGATCTTGCGAGATGACTGGGACGAATTGCGTCCTGCGAATAGAGAACCATATCAAGTCGGGCCATTGTTTATTTTAATTCACTCACGCGGAAGCGCCATTCCCAATCACGGCCACCTGCTTTCCTCGCAGATCCACGCCAGTATCCCATCGCGCAGAGTGGAACATCTCACCCTTGAAGGAAGAGATACCGGAAATGCTGGGGAATCGCGGGACCTCCAGCACGCCAATGGCAGAAATGAGGATTTTGGCGGAGGTTGAGGACCTTTTGCCTGATCCAACTTCCTCGGTGACAATATGGTATAGCTGCTCCTTGGCGCTCCATTCGGCGGAGACTACCTGACGGTTGAAGACGATGCGAGGATACAAGTCGTATTTGGCGGTTAGTTTGCGCCAATATTCTTGGGTTTCCGCTTGGGATCCATGTGTAGATGGCCAGTCTGGATTCAAATCCGTCGAGAGCGAATAGAAATGAATGCTGACGTCGGACGAAGCGCCCTAAGGTTGCATATCAACATACTGGGTGCACAAGCCAGTGTCTGGTCGAACCGGGTATATATTATCCTGTGATGCGTCAGAGAGTGGTCGAGCAAGAAGAGAGGATACTGACTCTCCACGTCCCACCCACATCCGAAGCTTTTTCATAGATCTATCGGGCATGTCAGACGAAAGTAGGATATGTGGAGGTGTTCTTACGCACTATAAAATCATTAAATCCCAGCTGCCGTTTCAGCGCAATGGCGAAGGAGACTCCTCCAATCCTAATGTCGGCAAATCAGCGAGATGGAAGGTCAGCAAGAATCGCTACTGTACTGACCCCGCGCCAATGATCACAATCTGGGGCATGGTTGAATGAGGCTGCTGTGCGAGAGAACCTGGAGCTATTTAAATGGTCGGCAGACAGTGGCCCCGGGATCCCGGGTTCCATTGATGGAGGAGACTTTGTTCGACGTAATGCATGCTCGACAGAGTGGTTGTCACTCGACGGGTTCAAGACAATTCTCATGCTGACAGTCCATGCCCGTCGGTTTCCTAATTACGCACGCTTGCAAGTCAGTTATACATACACCGGTACCGATTGGCGTTCCTAGTTGAAATCCAGTCGAGAGTGTTGGTAAAAAATCGTCGGAAAAAAACGGAATATTCAACTCCACTCACAGGTGATTTCCTCTCGGCAGAAGCACCGTACTTGGATGGAATGTTGTGAACGACGGGCGGCATAAGAATTGGGCAGAGCCGGAAAGGAGTCTGGCACAAGTCGCGTCTTGGTAGATGGCGGGATGGCAGTGAGAATGGTGATGTGACAGGACAAAGAGGTCCGCAGCAGACCTCGGTCGAGCAGGAGAGCCGGAGGAAGCGGATATTCCATAAAAGCCGCGGGAAACTAGTCATCAAGGCGGAGATACCCACCCCTTTGCGACATATGGGTTTTTCTAGTTGTTGAACTGGCGCCGGATGGCGAATTGGAGAGTTCAGGTTGTCAAGTGACTTTGGAGGAGAAAGACAAGGATCATGGCTGCCTTTGTTGACGCGTTGTTGAAGTCGACGTGCCTAACATATGCAAGCAAAAACTGACTTGTTATTCTCTTCTAGCTAAGTGAGAAACGATAGACATGTTTCGATTTCCAGCACAACTACGGCTAAGTTCGGCCAAGTTCGGGAATCGGCATGTTCTAAATTTATTGGTTTGTGGAGCCTCAATCACTGCGTTCCGGTCCCACGTAGACAGAGGTCTGTATATTGGGGTAGACAGAGGGTAGCCAAACCACTGCGGCTACCCACGTCTACATCATACAGACATGGTTGGTTCAGGCAAGGGGAACCGGCATTAAAATTTCGGATATGGGGTGGGGGGGGGGGGGGGTCCGAGGTCGGCTGAATTTTTTTTGTAGGGTCAGTTACAAACGAGCTTTGGGAAGTTTCAAAAATGTGTTTTGTGATTGTTAGATGGGTCAGAGAGCAAATCACAGTGCTCTGTCTCAATCCGTGACCCAAATAGGACAGAAACCCCTATTTGGGTGGTGGATCGGTCATACGTGCAGAGCACAGCCTTCCAAAATGGTTCTCCTCAGCTCGAAAGCAACGCCAAAAGGGGGAAAAAAAAAAGAAGAAATAGGTGTGAAACATACTAATTGATTAGTGAAAATTTCAGACCTATTCACGCAAAAAGAGCGTGCACCTCTGGTCTTGAGCACTACTACTCATTACCCCGACTTTACAAACAACGCGTCAATCACTTTTCCCAGCACGCGATATGTCTCTGATTTCCCCACCTTTATGAGCGACGCATTGCACTGTCCGGAATGCGTAGACACATGGTAGATGAGGGAAGCCGAAGGGCGCCGAACCTATGTCGACATTGGTTGGTACGCATAGGTACACATACGTCTACCCAGGTACATAAATGGTAGATGAAGGAAGCCGAAGGGCGCCAGAGGTGTGTCTACGGGGTCGGAACACAGTGAATCTTCCACAACCTCTGCCACGCACCATTCCAGGCAATCGACACCATATACCCCCAGCTCAAGCGACTGGTCGTTATCATGAAGGCGCATGGCAAGACTCGGTCAGAAATAGTTGAGGCAACAGGATTCAATATTCGAATGGTTGACCATATTTTATCGACAGGGTAAGTTGCTGGGCCCTATATACTGCAATATTACGTTCGATTCGATGCCACCACCGCTTTTTTGATACTTTTAAAAACCAAAGAAAATCTAATAAATTGAGGAAATTTTATTTCCGCCACGCATCCTCGCTAAGCCCGCGGATCTGGGTTCTGGGAATGGTGATTAGACGCCATTTGGATCCCAAAGCTTGCGATTGAAATCTCAGTCGCAACCTGCGAAAATGCAAAACTCGGGTGATTGACCTAGATTGACTGCTCTGGACTCCCCGGGTAAATGGCGCGATATATACAACAGACTGGCTGTTCACATTGTGGGACCGCGTTAGCTTCAGATCTGGCTCTGACTGCTCCATAGGAACCGACGCACAGTGCGCTGATGGACGATCTAATCCACTTGAGCGAAGAACCAGACACACATCAGCTAGTCTCCACTGGGACCGTTGGCGAGCTCTGACTATCTAGCGGAACAAACCATAATTAACCACGACCATGCGACTGAATCACTATGCCCATGCCCTTCAAATTCCCCGCCTCATTTGTGGGAGCTCCAGCTTTCTAGCCGGCCCGCGGCGCTGTCCACTTCTTCACGACAAACATCTACCACCGATGAACGCTACGCTACGCGATGCTCACACGCATGGCGCCGCCCGCTTCGCCATCGCCGGATTGTGTCATCCTTTTCAAGAAGACTCCTGGCAGGTTGGTCTTGGCCAGGTGCAGTCCAAGTACACATGGTCCTCCCTTGCTGGGCAAGTTCGATTTCCAGTCCAACTGAGCTCCTGTTAGCGGAGTTTGCTGTTCACTTCAAGGCACCGGGGGAAGATTTGCGTTCTCACGCGTGGTTGGACTTGCATCACCGGGATTCGGATCTATCCACAGGAAGCTCCTTTGCGGTTGTCTGCCGATAGAAATTATGAGGCCCGAAAGACATTGCAATTTTTGAACGCCACAATTGTATCAATGTCCGCTGGTTCAGCGTGCTATCCGGAGGGATTTTACTGCCCAAAATTCGAACCAAACACGAGATACATTGGATCAAAGCGGAACGAAACCGCCAAGGAGAACGAGAAGGATATACCAAGGGCATTCGAATACTAGCTGAGGTGGATGAAGTACCGCTCTGCGATCGCTGCTCTGTCGCTAAGACACAAATGTTCTAGTGTATTCTCTGTCACTCTCAAGCTCGTTCCCGACGTTCGACCTCGTGCAATTTGAATGATCGCTAAAAAGGCTTCGGGATTGTTGATACCCGCGAGCCTGTCAGTGGACAATCTCCGATCTACAGCGTTCCAGAATCGGAAACTGTTTGGAGTCGGATTTGCGTTCTCATGCATGGTTAGACCTGCAGCATCACGGTTCACTAGATTCCGATCGCCGTCTGTCCACAGGAAGCTCCTTTGAGATTGTCTGCCGATATGAGGCCAGAAAGACATTGAACGCCACATCTGGCGAGATACATAGGCTCAAAGCGGAATGAAAACGCCAACGAGAACGAGGAGGATATACAAAGGAGAAAGACATCGAATTCGAACCAAACGCGAGATACATAGGCTCAAAGCGGAATGAAAACGCCAACGAGAACGAGGAGGATATACAAAGGGCATTCGAATACTTTCAACGAAAGACGTTGTCCACGCACCAGCCCGGCCGTCATGAAGGTAGTGCGGAGGAAGCCGGGATGCGTTTGCCCTCGCTCCCAATTGGTGACATTCATCTCAGGAGGGGGGGGGCATGATATGTCCAGGGAAATCGCTGGTTCAAATTTATTTCATGATTCCTAAAGAGCAATGTCAGATTGATTCAACCAGGTTCCATAACGGTGGGAACTTCCGAACAACATTTGATTAGGCAAAATTCAACCTGGCGTAAATTTAAGACATATTCATCGGGTCAACTTTCGCTTTCCTCGGCAATTTTTTTCCAAACGTTCAAGGTCATTGAGGCAATTGCATGCATGCTCCATGAAAACTCCATGCTGGAATCATCATACTTATTAATCCAACGCTTCCTCCGAATCTTCACGCTTCGGCGATTACTCCCTTCTTTCTATCTCACGATAGACCAGAGGAGTGGGCGCGGCATCCGATTATTTTCGAGGTTCGGGTCAAAATTGAACTTGATTTTGACATGCATCGCATTGATGTACAGGTTCTCTGCATCGCCCATGCGATGCCTGCGCAGCTGGTGGCGACACTCGTCAAATTATTATGGGGTGAGTTGAGGTGACTGCGGATGTCAGTGTTTCACGTGTCAATTTTGCTGGGGTTGCTGTTGAAAGGATGTTTATATAACGGAGGCCGCAAGCCCCAGTCGGGCAATGCATGTGAAATGTTTCAGTAGCCTCCCTCAACAAAAAAACTTAGCGGTCATGTCAGGCCGGAGTGCGGTGAAAATTGACCATGAACAAAGTTGACAGCTCAGCTATCGCGAAGGTGAGGACTGGTGGCAAGGATAACGGTTTTCGGTCGCGTTGAAATTGACAATGACATGAACAACATGCACAGAAGCAAAGATTAAACGACGTAAGGAGGGGATGGAGGACAACTTATCCCGAATAAATAACGATGCGCGCAACAGTGCATTCAGAATAAGGCACGACCCTCATCGCTTATTGGTGAATTAAACGAACAAAACAGTGTGGTGGTGTTGAGAGTGGTTGCCAGCATGTATGGCAATGCATTCGAGAACTCTAAAATACAAAGGAGGTTCTTGCCTGGGAGACAAGGTGCTAGCTTTTTTCCGTGGCTTAAGCACTAACTAAATGCGGGGGACGAATCAAGGCTCAACTAAATGGGGCGGTCGCGGGACAAAGCAACTTGATTTGCGGCGCGGAAACAATTTGGCGAGATAATGGAACACTCAAGATAGGAGACAAAGGGCGCGGAACCTGATTATCCTTGCGTGGGTAATATTCATGCATTTCAGATGAGCGATTTCAAATGAAGAATGGACGATCGTCCCGAACGGATGTGGAATGGAATGGAGGAGAAGCAACAATAAAATAACCGACAAACTCTCGGCCAACGTGAGAGGCGTTGCGTTGGATCCTAACCAAAGTACAACGATTGTGCTACTCTTTACGGATTTGATATATGCATCCAAGAGTACAACGGTGCAGAAGAGTCCAAATGCAGAGACAAAGTACAATGATCCGCCGCCACTGACGCTAACCGGCGCGGAACCTAATCCTCACGCTCATTGTCCTACAAGAAGAAAAGTCTCCGAGTCGTTGAACGTGAGAGCCCGCCGCTCCCGGCGTCTATTGTCCTCGATCGACAATTATCGTCCTTTGTTCCGCATTCGGCCTTTCCTTGTTCGAATGCCTCCGCGATAAGATTGTTCGCCAAGATTAGATTGTGCTAGAATGATCATGATCGGAGTGGATCGGAGACTATCGGAGGCTATTAATTGCGAATGACGTCATTCCCGGACGGCTTTCCTTTCGTTCCGTCTTCCGCCTCCAGGCGATGCCCGTCGCGTCGCGTCGCGGTGCACGTCCATCGGGCGCGGACGCGGGTGCGGTATGACGTGCGCTACATCGCGCGCGCCACAGAGGCACACGATTGATGGCAGAGCGGTCCGTTCGCGAGCGGCATAGGGGGAGCTCCACTGGCGGCAGATCGTGTTCACTTTGACCAAATTGAACTTCCTCAGTATACCACGGCCAACGAACATCGCACGCCGGCCCCTAGTGCAATACATTTTGGGTCGCATCCAATCCAACTGATCCGCGCTCGGCGCTCGGCGCTTGGCAAATTGAACGGATACATAAGATTACCTGGACGGGGTGTCGCAATTTTTTTTTTTTGAACTGTCGTGAACAATTCAATCGTTCGAATAATCGTTTGAAAGGGCATAACAAAGGATATAGAAGTGTCAAATCGTGTCGCTCAAATTTTGCTTCCGTTAATACGAGCGCTTGACTGTCTCAAATTGATTGTGAACAATTCAATGGACGATGTTAGAGGACGGCTCAAGCTTGAATCCGGAGGGCAGATTGACGAAGATCGCAACTCAGCAGCGAATTTATTCACATGGTTCCCGAGCACGTAAATATACGCTTCGTGATGTCGGACGCGTCAGAGTAACTCTGGTCAAAGTTCAACATTAACTAAAGTCCGGATACGACGTCGAGGGAAAAAATGAACATCAACTTGACGGGCACTGCAATGATATTCGTTTCAGTACCGCGATGCTCTGTGTGGGTATTTCTTCCCAGAGGTGGGGCAGAGGAGCAGCACGTCGGGTCGGGTCATAGTTGAACATCATCTAAAGCCTGATGCTGCGAAAAACCGAACCTCGATGGGCACCGCATTGATATTCGTTCGTTTCGTTCAGTACAGTCGTGATGCTTTCTATCGGTCGGCTTGCAAATAATTCTTTCAATGATGTCGGGTCCAAGTTGAACACTGAGATCCGCTGAGGCGGAGAACGAATCTAGGCTTGACATGACAGACACCGCATTGATGCTCAGAGTCACCGTCGGTCAATCTGGCCCTGATGCTTTCTGTCGGTAGGCGTTTGGTCGGGTCGGCGTATAAATTATTGCTGTCAAGAGTTGGGGTCAGAGCAGTGCAGCCACGCCTGGCGGGCGGATCATAGCCGAGCATTAAGGTCCACGAGGGAAAAAGGAACTTGATTGACACTGCATTGACTGCGTGCGCGCGTCGGTGTCGGTGTATTACCTTTCCCTCCCGGTCCGGTTTGTAAACTCTCAAGCGTAAAATGTGTATTGAAAGCCAAGCATGACATCGGCGTCGGGGTCTTGATTTTCAGCGTGGCGTCAAGTATACCGGTGGCCAAGATTCGAGGGCTGAGAAGATGGAGTGAGTGAACTGCGGATGCTTGTAGATGTCTGTGGCTCGCCGAATGGCCGCATAAAGTCCGAGAGATGCCTGCGGATGTCCGTATTCTTCATTCTACTTCACGGTTCAACTTCAATAATTTTGTTCGGCTTACTGCCAGTGATCATCAGTTCGGCATTTTCTTTTGTTGAATCGACGACACGCATTTATTGGATATTCATTCGTTCGTTCAATCTAGCTAGAGCCGTGATTCGGTCCTCGGCCTGTAAATAATACCTACTGCCAAGGACAACGGGTTGTAGTTACGTGGAGCGGGTCAACGTTGACCATTAAAGTCCGTGAGTCATGACGGGCACTGCATTGATGTGCGTCAGTGTATTACTTATTGGTACCTCCACCCACGGTCCAGTTCCCGGCCCGCGTAAAATCTTAAGCGTAAAATAATGTATGAGAGCCAGCGCGACGTCGGTGTTACCGTCTTGATATTCCGCGCGGTAACGCTCAGCAAGTGAACTGCGGATGCGTGTGTTGTTAAATAATAATATTGTTGGTTCCCACGCTCGTAGCTCGCCGGATGACTTGATAATCCAAGTATTCATCTTATTTTGGAATAATAACTGCGGATTTCAGTTGTTTCCGTTTCCGTTTCTGTTTCACGGGTTCAACTCGCCTTGAAGTCCAGTCAGTTCAGTTCACGTGGAAATGCAAGCGCGCGGTTCGGCGGTGCAACAGCAACGCCCTTGCCGTTTTTGCGGTTTTGTTTAAATCGACAGCTTTGTCAAAAACATGATTGCGGCCTTGCGCGGTGTTAGCATGTAAGATATAATGTGCGACCCACCGCGCCCGGCAGTGATTTTTTTTTGTACGTAGTACTCTGATTTGAATGAATGAATGATTTTCCGAACGGGCGTCGGGCAGTGCGAACGAAGATCATCAGCCTTCAGGCCTTCAGGGTTGAGTTATCATGGATTCGGATTCGGGGTGCCTAGGCCTCTGTAAATCAGGCTGGGCAATCACATCACAAAGTTGTGGAGCTCGAGGTTATTATTGGAGGGGGGGACTGGAGTTGGTGCGAAATTCGAATTCGAAGAACTGAATATTGAATCCCCAAGGAATTCGCGTGGACGATACGAGACCCACTCGATTGAATCGAATTACACATTATTTACAGTAATCGAAGAATGATCTGATCTTGGAGTCGGTGGAACAATTTTGTGCGAGTATTTTTCACGATAAGAATGGAAACATAGATTGCGTTCTGAGGTACTTACGATATAGCGGCGAATCGTCGCGCCGCTGATGATTCTGATGCAGTTTCGATTCGCACAGGCGCCAGGTAAGGAATCAAGGATCATAGATTAGGTTGAGCTGGAGAATCAAAGAAGGCTATACAGTGCAGTAGCGGAGAGCCGTAGTGCTGGATTGGATTGGAGAGAGGGCCGAGGAGGTCATACTGTTTTGTGGGGCTCGCCTCGTCACTCGGTTGGACAGCTCTACTCTATGATTTCAAGGAACTCGATCCAGTCCAGCTGCATAATCTATGACTCTAGACCTAAGCTCTCATCCATGCATCATTCCCCCGGGCGCTATCAATAATTCTAGTGTATATGATTCGCTCCGTTATCAGCGCCCAGTCCAGCGCTCGTTGAACACGATGAACGTTGTAAACCCGTGAGAACAGAAATAAAAACGCGATGATATCCGACTCGATGAGAATGATAAATCTGCAGTCATTCGGCAGTTGAACAGCGCCGCAGGTTACTTACTTCGTCTCAGGCCTCTGTCGATTTTTTTTCTTCTCACAGATATCAAAACGCCGGCTTTGCTCTCGATTTGCTCTCGATACTAATATTCTGGACACCGGACCGTTGGACCGTGGGTAATCACCGACGCCGATGCCGACGCGCGCATCAATTTCAGTGCGGGGTTGATTCCTACCCTCAGCGGACCTGGACCTTAATGTTCAATTATGACCCACTCCGACATGCACTGCTTCAAGTTCTGGCCCCCTCGTGATAGCAATATCTACCTACATACGCATCGGCCGACAGAAAGCATTAAGGCTCTATATCGAATCAATGTACACGAGTTGATGTCCAGCGGCAGCGACAGCCTCAGCATTTTGAATTTTTGACCCCACCCACTGCCTGACAAATCTAAATATTAACTATAGAATATCTTCATGCGGACTCAGAGAAAGTCGTTGTGGGGATACAGGATTCAACCAGAAGAATTCAAAGGTTGAGTGGCCATTTGAATCATAAATTAAGTTACCTTGGGAGCGCAGGAGGGAGGCTGGCCTAGACGAATTCGAATCATAGATTAGCTGGATGAATCACGGACTGAATCATAGATTAGCCCGTATTGGAACTGAGGGGAATCAAAGAATTTTGAATCCACAACCCGAAGATGACGTCCTCGCCTCCTTCGCTCGCTCGCTCTCCACGCAGCGCTCGGTCCGACTCGGACGCCACAGCGCCCGGCATTTGCTGAACACCGGAGGAAGTTGTTGACATCGGACTTGCTTGCATAAGCGACAGTTGCACCGACATACCGCGGCCGGTCGACCCACCTTGGCGATCGCGAGAGTCGCCGAACAGCTTAGCTCGCTGACAATTCATTATTAATATTCACAGGTAAGCCGAACGGAAGTCGGCGTGGGGAGGGTGGGAAAGATTGTGTGCGGCCGTTCGGTCGAGGAGTAGATTAGACTCGGAGTAGATTGGGAAGTTTTAATAACGCTGCGGAAAGACGGTTGAATAAATAAACCAGTTTAATGGGGTAGGGAAGAAGGATGGATAATAATACAATGTGCAATGTAGTAGCCAAGTACAATAATGCAGGGGGAATGGAATCAGATATGCGCGCTGAAGAATATAACGAACAAGGACGAAGGATAACTAACACAATCGACAATGCACAAGAGAATCATGCACAATATTTTGGTACAATGCACCCCAGTACCCACTTGTGACTTTTTTTGTCCAGTTCGATGAAACAGCCGCCGAAGAAGAATAGGGACGGTCAGAGTAGACACTTCGACGGCACTTCAGCCATGCGCTCAAAAGTACTTAGGGAAATATTTTCCGAGCATAAGCGTGGAATAAGCACTTCTAGCTCCCATTTCGAATTGCGCTTCAGAGGTACTTCAGATGTGCTTCAGGTACAATGATTTATTGCTCTGAAGCGACATGCTTGAAGCACATCTGAAGCGCGTCGAAGCGCCTCCGCAGGCGCTTCGACGCTTCGAACGTGCTTCAACAGATCGACGCTTTTCCCACGTTTTAATAAATCCTGAAGCACTCGTGAAGCACCAGCTTAAATGAGGGTCAGCGCGACATCGGTCTTGACGTCGGTGTCTTGTTTCTCTGCGACCACACATCATTACAGGAGCGTCAAATCACATCGTTCGGATTTTATTTCCGTTCTATATACACTGTCGGAATAATTTACTTGAATTTGATGTCTTATCATATTCTATGATAATGTAGAGTCATCGCATCTTTGAAACCGCACATACTCTGACCTAAAATCTCATCAGACAAGGTCGCCACACCGACCCATCACGCAGCTCTCTTCAGCTCGCGGACTTGTCAGTTCGGCGAGATGTTCGGCGACTTTCGCGATTGCCGAGGTGGGTCAGGTTGGCGGCGATATGTCAGCCACCTCGGTTTTAACTTTTTTCCACTTCCGGTGTTCAACTAGTAGTCCCGGGCGCTCATGATGCATCATCATTCGGGCCGATGTGTCTTGTCTTGACTGAATATGGAGTAGAAAGATCTAGAAGAGAACGAGGACGTCATGCTTGGGTTATGGTTCCAAGGCTATAGGATCCAAGGTTCGATCCTTTGATACTCCACGTCCTGCTCCTGCTCCAGCCAGACTAAGGCTAATTTATGATTATGGACGCTACTGGCAGCATAAGTAATGTATGATCTTCCTGGACCTGCTTCAGCACAGCGTAATATATGATTCCGATTCAATCCTGATTGAACCCTAATTCTTGATTTCTCCGCTCCGAACTTCCTAATCCTAGATTCTTTGATTATCCCCCACTCCAGCCTAATATATGATCCTGATGCGTTAGTGTAGTTCCAGGACCCCACCGTCAGAGATCTCTGATTGAGTCGCAAGTTATTGTCAGGTCCTGAACACAATCTATGATCCTGGATGAGTTCACCCGGGCGTCAATTGATTGGTGGGATCGATTTGAATAGTCCAATTCAGTCTAGCTCAGATTCAGATTCGATTACCTAGGTGTTTTATTTTCTGATTGCGTCGTTTGCGCTCTCCACCGCTTCGTGTGATTGACAGACACGTCACCCGCTCTGAGACCAGTGTAATAATCTTCACTGAACCATTATTCACATTCACCACAGTGGCGTCCAGTACTAGTGGCATATTCAAATAATCACGGGCGATGGTTCCCCATAAATTATCTGCTATATCCCATCCAACCATGGTTACCAAGGACCAAAACAAATAAATGAATGGACTGCCAACCAATAGGAGCACAAATCGGATCGATGTCATTTTGCTTCCGCTACTTTTTTTGATACTGTCATATCATATTCACGTCCACAATGAATTTTGATCATGCTGGTTGAAAAGACAGACAGGAGCGCCGATAAGTCAGATGCATAGAATCAATCAAATATTTTCCACCGAGAATTCAATTATTTGCTTCCTCGTCGGTGCGAAGGTTGAACATTGCTGATCCGGGCGAATAAATGAACCCGACGGGCACCGTGACCACATTGATCATTCTCTCCGTCAGAGACTTATAGGAGAGTCAGAGCGGTGTAGGTTGAACTCGGGATAACGTTCAAGAGGTCCGTTGAATATCGAACTTGACAGACACCGCATTGATACAGTGGTCCGTTGCGTGATCTTCGAGAGGTGCGGCGTTGCATCTTACATTCACCTAGATCGGAGACGGGAGTTGAAATTTATATCAAGTGAACTTGGACGATATTCAACAATGATTCCGCAGTCCGGCAGTGTAAAGGAACATGCCCGTTGTTTCGTTGGATGGATAGATGAAGTTAAGGACCCAATATTTTCAGATTTGGAATACACCACTATCGAGGAAAGAATGGAGAACGGCTTGGTGGTGTATGGTTACAGCCTCTTTCAGTATGTGGGAAGCAGCACTGCAACAGACAGAGGATGTCTCAAGTTCAATTCTAGGTCAGGCCATGGAGTTTAAGCTCGCCATTTTTTCCATTTTTTTTTTCCTTGTGGCCTCTCTGTATAACATGTACCAGAAGTTCTACTGTTTCTATTCATGGTTTGGTGGCAGAAAATAAACAAATTGCTTGAACACGTTGAAAGGTCGGACAGTACGAGTGCAGGTGACTTCAGAATTTAAATCAAGCCTTGCGAGTTTGGAGTAAAAATTGTGTCTGGGGGACAATGAAGAACGCCTTGGTAGTGTGTGGTCACACGGCCTCTTTCATTAGATGTGAAACTCGTAAGAGAGTTCCTGGTTCGATTCCGGGTCAGGCCCTGGACTGATAGGAAGAGCCTTTTTGCCTTTTACTTTTGGCTTTCCCAGCGGTGTTTTCAGTGCAGTATGCTGTTGCCAGGAGATTCGATTCGAAATCTGGCGGCAGAAATATACACGTTGGATGAACATGTCGAAAAGTCGGACGGTACGAGCTTGCACAGTTGATTTCAGAATTCAACGCCCGTCAGGGCCCTCAAATTTGGAATACGCCACAGTATCTAGGGGAGAACGGAGAACGGCTTGGCGGTGTGTGGTTACACGGCCTCTTTTAGTATGTGTGTCCCAGACAGTGCCACAGTGGATGTTCCTGATTCCATTCCGGGGCGGGTCATGTACTGTTGGGATGTCAGTAACTTTTTGTCCGTCCTTTTCTTTTGACTTTTAGTCTTTACATGAGGTTCGACCATTTCTGTTCATAATTTGGCCAAAGCTAGAAATTCGAACATGCGTTATTCCACATGCAAAATGGCGGATGTGTTATAATTGACTGCAATCTTGTCAAAAATGTCTCGTCCGTCCTTCTTATAACCATCCACCTCCTAGGCGAACCCAGGTGACCCCCCGCGCGTGCAATGAGTCGTTCAAAACTGACAAAGTAGTGTCTAGTTGGATGCCTATCAGCAGGCTTCCTTTGGACGGCTGTCAGGTTGCAATTGGCGAGTTAACCATATGCATCTTAGGATGTTTTAATTGCTAAAAAGAGACCGCTTGACGGTTCTTTAAACCAATAAATGCGAGCTTGGTATTGATTTGTACCACAGACACGTTCACGTTGAACTTCGTCCGCCCCGGCGTCCGAGGTCCCGCCATCCCGACAATCGTGAACGACTCAATCAACAAAGTCGACGATCCTGCGAAGGATATGCCCGCCGGCGATAACCCTCATATGAATTCCGCCTCGTGAAATTCTGACAACATATCGGGACGGAGAGGGGAGATAAATGAGGTGGAGAAACGGATGGCCATCAATCTCACCTGCTCAAGTCTTCAGTTTGAATTGTTTCTGACAACCTCAAGGCTGGTAGCTCCACGCAATGGTAGTGACAGGCGTCAGTCAAACCTCACCCTGCACACGAATTTAAATTCATAGCATTACACCTGACGATTCAGCAGGTGGACTTGGAGCCTACGGCAGATG
The DNA here is from genome assembly GCA_029204075.1 of Mycena capillaripes. Lineage (NCBI taxonomy): Eukaryota > Fungi > Basidiomycota > Agaricomycetes > Agaricales > Mycenaceae > Mycena > Mycena capillaripes. The sequence goes on along the minus strand of JARHKZ010000009.1, from coordinate 3,467,648 downwards.
AAACGACCCCTTCAAAATTATATTAAGCCTGTTACACGAAGGTGTGATTGAACTGAGGTCAAACCAGGAGGCGGGACGGGATCAATCAATCACCCGCCCTGCAGATCCGATGATGATCAACCGCGTAAAATTGAACTTTGATGCGCACCTGCTTATTGATAATTATAGCTCCATGGTTGAGCCTGAAACTGTCGATATCCTAGGCCATTGAAGTCAACATTGTGCGACTTGCTGCCATGTTAGCATTGTCACCTTGCTCAAAGCGCAGGCAGACACAAGAGGTCAGACCACGAAAGCTCGAGTAAATGCCACATTGAGGCCGTGAGGAGCTGCTGAATTGAAACGGAACGGCGAGGTTGCATCCTCTGTGTTGCTTGTACTCCCTCCGCGGCGATTACTTACCTACCCGCAGCTCAAGCGAATATTATTAATTTATAGTGCAGGGTCGTGGTCGATCCTTGACTGGCATCGACACCGGGTATCGGCAGGGCTCGGCTCGGGGATGCGAGTCTGGGAAGCCCTGGGATGTCACGATCCTGTCAATCCCTGAACGTTGAACCGATAAGCAAGCGAACGAAAATCGCGAGGCTTAAGCGGTAAGCGGGTGATCCACGGGCGTCCACGGCGCTGGCCTGGTTTTAGGGTTAGAGACTTTTCATTTTCATTTCATCTTTCTCAAGGAATGTTGTGTGCGGTCAGTAATACCGGTCGAGACAGTTTAATGGGGAAGGACACAAGTTCAGGGCGATATTGATTGCTTGGCAGAAGATACTTACTTACCGTTCCTCCCATGAATCTTGGGGACGCCGGACGTTAGACATGGCACGACGAAACTGACGAGGAACGACATTGATTTAATTTTGTTCTAGTTCGCCCCCCACGCATGTCCCGATCCGGCCTCACACTCCCCGACGCAGGTGCGGGTGCATGTGTGGGGCAATAATGTCGAAATTGCCTTGCCTAAGTTACTTGCCTTGATGAATTCCGAGTACGCGCTATAAATGATAGTGAAGGATACCTGTATAGTGATAAGTAGTGATGCTGTATGCTGTAGCGTGAAAATAATTCAGAAAGGGAATAGATAAGTATTCCAGGTAGGTGCCGTACCTAGATTTCGAAGCTTGAAGCAGCGCGTCATATTCGTTCTTCTTTGGGTTCGAGTTGAGAGCGAGTTGAGAGCGAAGTAGGATCAGTGATTGAATCCGGAGGCGTATTCCGAGTCCGAGTCGAGGAAAGTTTAAAGGTTGGGTCCTGAGAAGGAAGAACAAATTTACAGCAGACTCAGTCGTTGCTGAGTCGAGAGAAAATTTCCAAACACTAGGCTAGGGACTGAGGCAGATGGTGCCTACAGGGAGAACAGACCAGAGTCGCCGGAGAGCACAAGACAAGCCCGCGTTACCGACCCGTTGGAGGAAGCGTTGCCATATGCTGTATCATAAATGCATTGACACAGTCTAAACCCGCTTCGCGAGCCCGAGCAGCCCCGAGCCCGCATACCACATCGCAGTAGTCACGACCGGGGCTGTAGTGTAGTCTAGGCGCTGCCCGCCCCACCCTTAGCCAAGGTGTCGCCCACGCTTTCGAAATCCAGCGGTCCTAGGTATTCCGGAGTGCTCGAAGCGCCGTTCGCTTGATTGTCGGGCGGCGTCTGCCTAAGGCAGCTGGTAAGGTCGACGGCCATATGGCTTGTATTGCATCCCCGTGGCTCTGGGCGACCGAGTCCCGCGTCTTGGAATAGACCATATGTTGTTGCGCCTGGGTTAGACGAAATAGATGGATGGACGAATGGACCGCAAAAAGAAACTAAACCCGCGGCGCGCTAGACTGTGTCCAATCCTGCTCTGCTCTTGCTGGCTACAAATAATTTGTAGGGTGGGCGACCAGCGTCCCCGCCGCGACGTAGCGCCGCACCGTAGATAAGATAACCCACATCATTGGCAGTGGTCTTGCCTCGACTCGGAGCACGGCACGTGCGGCGTCTCGTCTATCGACGCCATGAGGACGACGGCTCCACGCAAAGTAAATATCAAGCAAGTATGTGCTGGCGGCCTCGAGTCCCATCGAGTTACTTCCGCCTTTGAGCCCTCGGAATGTCGCGCCTCGGTCGATAACGACCAGATGGAATACAGCGGGATATCCATATTAAGCTTCTCGTCTGTTGAATGTCGAGTCGTCCATAGATACGCCGTGGTGCGGGGATCTCCGAGTATCGAGGTATTGACACTGTTCCGCTCGTCTTGCCCCGAATGCCTGCTTGACCCGAAGAAGTTCGCGTAGAATAGACTAGAATCAAATCGAGCTCGGATTAAGCACCCCCGGAGAGAATACGCGTCACGATGCGCGTGAGGATCCGCGTCTTGAATTTATTCGAGTACAACACCCGCTCCTATATCACTCGGGCTCGGGTTCGGGTTGTCCATCCCCGGTGTGGTGACTACAGGACTCGCTACGGTAGATTAGATGCCTCTTGCGTCCAGCCGAAGCGCCCATTTAGATTAGATATGTAGATAGATACCTACCTTGTCCCGGACTTGTACCCCACAACAGGCGAGAAGCGCACAGCACCGTTGCGCGTGGATCCACGCGCAGAATTCAGCCAGTCCCCCCGTCTCTGGGTGTAGGATCCGAGGGTGAAAGCCAAGAAAAGCCCAGAAAAGACGCGACGCCGAGTCGGAGATCGCATTCCCGACATTGATGACGGGATCAAGGATTCAAGTTTTGTATTGTCTTGCGCACGTTCCAATCCGAGTCCGAAACGCCCATTGCATTAAATTAGTATGTTACCCATTGCAAGCGCCAATGGCAAGATTAGACGTACGGATTCTAGCTTGCACCGTGATCTCTTGAGATTGCGACCAAGTCTTGCCTGTCATGATGTCCCGCTCCTCCTCCTCACGCCCAAGATTTGCCCAAGATTAGATTTAACGGTTTCTAGCTTGCGCCGTGATTTTTAAGTTGAGATTGCGCCAAGAGCCGGGGCGTCTTGCCTGTCGTGATTCGCCTAAGATACGGTTTCTAGCTTGCGCCGTGATTTTTAAGTTGAGGTTGCGACAAGAGCTGGGGCGTGCTGCCTGTCGTGATTCACCCCAAGACAAGATTAGATGTACGGGTTCTAGCGTGCACCGTGATTTCAAGTTGAGCTTGCAGTGGCTTGCCTGTCGCGAGCTTGGTGATTTCGGGAGGGTCAAGCACCGTAGACGAGTGCACAGCGAGTCGGTCGTCGCCATCGTCATCCAGGACGCGACTTGAAGCGCTGAAGATTAGATACAGACCATCGTTGTGGCCTCGCGTGGCTAGCCTTCATACGAATCAACGGTAGGCGCCGACTCGTCCGAGTCGCGTGGCTCGTAGAGGAGAGCACAGCACTAGAGTCCGATGTCGACACCTAAGTACTATGAAGGCTAGAGCCGAAGATTAGATTACGATTAGATTTAGATCACTGCCAGCGGGAAACACCGTCTGCCCGTCGTCGTTGTCCTGCCAGCTGTGATGGTATGCATATGCCTCAAGTCAAGTTGTCCGTCCAGTCCGTGAAGATTCACATAATGTTTTTAATTCACTACGCCATCAGCGGAACTGGTGGCAGTGACAGCGCGTCGAGCCGTCGACATGGCGGTCGTCTTGCAGATGTAGAGCAGTGATGTCTTGAATACGTATGTAGTAATTCTGTGGGTCCTGCTGTATGTAGAGCTGTAGAGCTGTGATGCTCCATGTCCATGCCTGTCGTGGTGTCGAATAAATAAATATGATTATCCAATTGCACGTCACTGTTTCGGACGGTGGCGCGCTGACCCTGCCTTGCCGTCATTGTCGGGAGGCGGGATTCGGTCGTCGAGACAAAGATCTGGAGGTGTAAAGGGACTCGAGTCGAGGTGTCAAGTCCAAGTGGAAATGAAAAGTTGTTGCTCGAAGTTTTCATCGCAGAGAGATAGAAAAATTCCGGTTGTTGATTTCTTTGTGCTATGGTGGTTACTACTAAATACATCCAATAAGTGTGCCCTGTGCGCGTATCTATAAGTTATTATAAGAGAAATTATGCTAAGGTAGGGTAAGGGTAAAAGTAGAGGTAGAAAAAAGGCGTGAAAAGGTCGTGAGGGAGTGTGTATGAAGAGAGAGAGCCAAAAAAAAGAAATGGAGGGAGAGTGTGATGAGATGTATACGCTACAGACAACAAGAGGAGACCCAGTCCCGAAACCCTGAAACCCAAGACCCGAAACCCAGAAAAAAGACCCATGTCGCGTTCCCCTAGCAGGAAGGCAGGGCAAGGATAGGATGCCTAGCAAACCGTAACGCACTCGCTCAGCCGACTCGGGGTGTATCCCCGCCCGCCGCACTCGCTCTCGTAGCCGTTGCTGGTCCTCCCGCCTTTGGAGTAGGCGGAGGAGCAGGACGAGGGCAGCGAGCGCGGGCGGCCGACGGCGTGGATGCGGTTGAGGAGGGTGCGTGCGAGGAGACGCGCGCGCGCGTCGGGGGTGGGGTAGTGGCGGGCGTGGAAGGGCGTTGGGGCGCCGCGGACTGTGGGGGCTTCTGTGCGGGATGGGGGGGCTGCTGAGCGGCGGATTAGAGAGGGGGCGGGGGAGGGGGCGGAGGCGAGGGACTGGGAGTAAGAGTGGGAGTGCGAAGGGGGCCCAAGGGAGTTGGAGGGCGAGACGGAGAGGGCGGAGAGGGTCGCGAGGGCGAGGGGTGTGCCGCGCTGGGGCAGAGGGGTGCCTGAGCCCGCGGAGAACGAGGGGGCGCGGCGGCGGCCTACTATTGGGCTCGCGCTACCGCTCGTCGAAGGGGAAGAAGAGGTCGATACACACAAGGGCGTCAAGGGACGGCCGCGCGGGGGCGTATTTTGGCTCTGCGGTGCAGGCAAAGCGGAGGTGCTCGCGACGGGGGGCTCGTCTGCGAAGGGGTCGAAGCGGCGCGAGGGGAGGTGCTGCTCGCTCGACGTCGTTGCAAGGATGGGGAGACGCAGACGGGGCTTGGCGGGGACGTAGGACGTCGAGGGCGCGGTGCTCGTGTAGACTGGTATCTGGCGCGGGGAGCGGTCGAGGGACAACTTGGTGTTCCAGGTCGCGCTGGAGGGCCGCAGGGGCGTCTGGGTGTAGCGGTGGTGGGGAGCGTAGGGGAGGGACGAGGTCCACGACGAGGGCGAAGCGACGCAGGCGGCCATTGTCAATGCACAAAGATTAGAGGACTGAAGAGAAGAAACTGGCTGGCAGCGGATGGCCCCACCAGTCCTGGCATGAATCCGTTTTAAGGCATTGCGTGGATTGGGTGGTGGGTGGGGCACAGGATCAATGCACCCAGTTTCCGATCGACGTCGGCACCCGGATCAACAGTAGACACATGGATGTAAGGATCTCGATCTCATCGTGTACGTACGACGTCCCTTGCGACATGTCACATTCTGCATCACCTCACCTGGGTTTGGAGCGCTGCATTCATCCATTGTCCTGTCTAGTCTGTCCTTGTCCTGTACTGCATTCTCTACTCCATCCCACCTCACTCGACTCTGCTGCGGGCGATGCACTGCGGACCGACCCTCGGCTTTCGCTTGCATCACCATGGCATGGCGCACCGGTCGGCGGAAGCTGCCTCTGCGTCGCATCACCCAGCCACGCTGCCCCTCGCCTCTGCCTTTTGCGCTCCTGTGATTCCCGTTTCCCGTTTACCGACGATGATTGATTGTCCATTTGCCCGCCGGCTAAACTCGCTTGCGTTTATTTCGGTCCTGCCGACATGTCACACTGGCCCTTTTGTCCGCTTTCGTCATTGTGATTGCCTCAATTGTCCCCTTTGCGGCCTTGGGTTTATGCACTCCCGTTATGGTCATCCCGCGGGGCGGGACACTTGCTGGCAGGCAACTTCCGTCCGGGAATGGACAATTATCGCACTCAGTCTCGCTTTCGTAACGGAGGACAGCACATACACCGCACGCCCGCACAATTCCCGCTGCCCACCACCAAATTTATCTCGGTGTCTGTGCTGCCTTCACGGAGTGCCTGCCTAGCTAGCTAATAACCTACAGCACATGAATTCGCAGACCGTATCGTATACGCCCCTCGACGTCCAACCCCCACTCCCTCCGTGCTCGTCTCGTCCTCGGTCTTGACCTCGACCTCGAACCAGCCGCAGCCCAGCCCTCTCCGGAGCCGTAACACCTTCCCATGTCCCGCTATGCTATTGTCCCACCGACTCCAAACAAGCTTCAAGGCCATCGATAGCGGCGATACGTCGGCTTTCCCACCCCGTCTCCCTCCTTCTTCCCACTCACGTCTTTCCGCCATCAAACTTAAGCATTGTCCTCCTCATCCTTGCCTTGCCTTGTTCCCGCTGTAGACTAGCCCTCACCGCGTTCCTATGATACGGCAACAAAACTATCTTTCGGCGTCTTGCGCACACCCGCTCCTTCTTCCAAGTTTCTGATTGTCGGTTACTTATTATAATCAAGTTTAAGGTTTAGGTTCATCGCCCATTCAAGGCTGTTCTGTTCTCCTCCTTGTTCTTATTCTGTCTCTCTCCAGCTCTCATATCTCAGACTCCTGCTTGTGACCCTTGCAATTCAATTCGCCTTCGGCAAAAGCCTGTTGGAATAACGGCACCTTTGGCGAGCTGCTTCCTTCCATTTCTCGTGGCGTGCGGCGTTCATGAGTCAAAGCTTCCATTGTCTCTGTCGTTGTGCTGGCTAGCGTACAAGCAGACCTGGTCAGCTGGGTGGGACACAAACAAGACAAGGTAAGGCATTGTAGTGGGACTGCATTATGCATTGGACGAAAGAATAACCATAATAGACAATGTAGTATATTCTTCTATTATTCCGAGTAAAAGTACATTATTCGTTACAATCTACACACTATTCTCTCCATCCCTTGTTCATTAAATTCGTTTCGCGTTCTCTTAGCATCCCATCCCGCCAGTTCGCTTCAACACCTCCCTTCAACAGGCGCGCGCGGATCATTTCGTCTACTTAATCTAATCTAATCATCCGGAGGACCTCTTTCCCGTTACTTACTTCCTCCGGCTTTGCGAACCCGCGCCATCACGCACCGCAGCGGCAGTTCTCACCCACCCCGACTCCAGGCTCCAGTGCCGCCGGGTCGGGTATCCGCGCCGACACATGCCAAGGCTAGGCTTTGTAATGGATTATGAAGTGCCGCAAGTCCGATGTCAAGTCTTTTCCGGTGTTGAGCAAGTGCCGGGCGCCCGACTCGGGATGGGTAGTGGAGAGCGAAGGAAAGATCTAGAGCAGAAACGACGACGTCATGGCCCATGGTGGAGTTCCATTACTAACGAGTGGCCCCTGTATTTCGATTCAACGCACACCCCCCTGAGGACGATCTGGTCCCCAATTCCGAGAGCGCTCCAGTCGCTCCAGTCCGCACGTCAGTCAAGTCTGAAATCCAAAGCACAATAATCAACGTCAGCCTATGACTCTTATGCTAGCTCGAGTCGGACCGGAGCCCGGAGCAAAGGGGCTGGCAGATTTTTGTTCAAGGCACTTTGAACAAATTCAGGTGTAATGTAGCAGCATGCATGTCTGGGTTTGGTTTGGCTGAACATTCCTTTTGTACATTAAGGTCCGCCACCAGTGAACATCGGAGCAAGGGGCAGATTTTTGTTCAAGGCACTTTGAACAAATTTGGCCCCATAGTGGTTGAACCATTAAGGTCCGCCACCAGTGAACATCAATCTATAGCCAGCCGTGTCGGTCGGCTCAGAGCAGTGCACGTCGACGTCGGGGCTGAACGTTAAGGTCCAGGGTAAATAAGCAAAAATGAACTCCGCACTGCATCGCATTGATGCGCGCGTCGGCGTCGGCGTCGGCGTCGGTGATTACCCCACCCCACGGTCCCACGGTCCGGTCACCGATCTAAGTGTAATTTAGAGAATATTGATATGTATCGAGAGTCAAGTGCGGTGCGCGACGTCGGCGTCTTGATATTGGGGGAAAAAATCGACGAGGCCGGAGAAGAGCTCTCAGCTAAGTAACCTGCGGGCATTGTTCAACTGCCGAATGATCATGACTGCACACACAGTATAGGGATTGATCATTCGGATATCATCGCGTTTTTCTATTTTCTGTTCTTCGCTGAGTTGGCGATCGCGGAGGTGGGTGTCGTCCGGTGTTCAATGAGCGCGCGCTGGGCGCTGATAACGGAGCGAATCATATATTGCATAATAGAATATTATTGATAGCGTCCGGGGGAATGATGCATGGATGAGAGCTTAGGGTCCAGAATCATAGATTATGCACTGGCTGGACTGGATGGAGTACCTTGAAATCATAGATTAGAGCTGTCCAACCGACGAGGACGAGCACCACAAAACAGTATGACGTCGTCGGCCCTCTCTTCCTAGGGCTCCTACGGGTCTCCGCTACTGTATAGCCTAATCTATGATGCTCTGATTCTCCAACTACAACAGACTACAACCTAACCTAATCTATGATTCTTTGATTCCTTGCCTGGCGCCTGTGCGAAATCGAAACTGCATCAGAATCATCAGCGTCAGCGGGCGGGATGATTCGCCGCCAATATCCCAACTTTCCCAAGTACCTCAGAGTCAGAACGTAATCTATGATTCCATTCTGATCGTTGATGGATACGCACAAGAAGTATGAGTTGTTCCACCGACTCCAAGATCGTTCTTCGATTAAATGTATGTATGTATAGTTCAATCCCAATCGAGTGGGTTCGCGAATTCCTTGGGGGATTCAATATTCAATTCTTTGGGGGTTCGAATTCGAATTTCGCACCGACTCCAGTCCCCCCCTCCAATAATAAATCTCGAGCTCCACAACTTTGTGATGTGATTGCCCAGCCTGATTGACAGAGGCCTAGGCACCCCAAATCTGAATCCACGATAACTCAACCCTGAAGGCTGATGATCTTCGTTCGCACTGCCCGACGCTCGTTCGGAAAATCATTCATTTCATTCAAATCACGGTATGTAGTGGTGGCGTATACAAAAAAAAAAAATCACCGGGTGCGGTGAGTCGTACATTATTAGTATCCGCTAACACCGCGCGCGCAAGGCCGCAATCATGTTTTGACAAAGCTGTCGATTTAACAAAAACGCAAAAAAAACGGCAAGGGCGTTGCTGTTGCACCGCCGAACTGCGCGCTTGCAATTCGAACACGTGAACTGAACTGACTGGACTTTCAAGGCGAGTTGAACCCGTGAAACAGAAACGGACACGGAAACGGAAACAAACTGAAATCCGCAGTTATCATAGCAAAATAAGATGAATACTTCCATTATCAAGTCATTCGGCGAGCCACGAGCGTGGGAACCAACAATATTATTATTTAACAGCACAGGCATCCGCAGTTCACTTTCTGAGCGTGACCGTGGAATATCAAGACGCTAACACCGACGTCGCGCTGGCCCCATTATTTTACGCTTAAGATTTTACGCGGGCCGGGAACTGGACCGTGGGTGGAGGTACCAATAAGTAATACACCGACGCACATCAATGCAGTGCCCGTCATCACTCGCGGACTTTAATGGTCAACGTTGACCCGCTCCACGTAAGTACACGAATGTCAACCCGTTTTCCTTGGCATGTAGGTTGGTAATACGGTAGATATTAATATTTACAGGCCCAGGACCGACAGAAAGCATCACGGCTCTAGCTAGATTGATATCAATGCGTGTTGTCGATTCAACGAAACAAATGCCTCAGTTGAATGAACAAAATTATTCGAGTTGAACCGTGAAACAGAATAGAGAACACGGGATATGCGCAGGCATCTCCGCGAGGTCGATTAAACTTGACTCCACATATTGAGAGAGATGATGGATTATGCAGCCATCCGGCGAGCCACGAGCGTGGCAGCAAAAACATGGACCGAATCTCGGGGTATTCTTTGTCCGCCACGCTGAATCGACGCCGACGTCGCGCTTGACTCTCAACAGACATTTTACGCTTGAGAGTTTACACACCGGACCGGGAGGGAAAGGTAATACACCGACGCCGACGCGCGCACGCAGTCAATGCAGTGTCAATCAAGTTCCTTTTTTCCCTCGCGGACCTTAATGGTCGACTATGACCCGCCCGACGTGGCTGCACTGCTCTGACCCCACCTCTTGACAGCAATATTTATACGCCGACCCGACCAAACGCCGACCGACAGAAAGCATCACGGCCAGATTGACCGATGGTGAGTATCAATGCGGTGTCTGTCATGTCAAGCCAAATTCGGGTTTTTCCCTCTCAACCTCAGCGGATCTCAATGTTCAAGTTAGACCCGGGCCAACATCAATGGAGGAATTATTTACAAGGCGACCGACAGAAAGCATCACGACTCTATAGACTGAACGAACGAATATCAATGCGGTACCCATCGAGGTTGGGTTTTTCGCAGCATCAGGCTTTATTTGATGTTCAACTGTGACCGACCTGACGTGCTGCTGCTCTGACCCACCTCTGGGGAGAAAGACCCACATAGAGCATTGTGGTACTGAAATGAATATCATTGCAGTGCCCGTCAAGTTGATGTTCATTTTTCTCCCTCGACGTCGTATGGACTTGAGTTAATGTTAAACTTTGACCAGAGTTACTCTGACGCGTCCGACATCACGAAGCGTATATTTACGTGCGCTCGGGAACCTTGTGAAGAGATTCGCTGTTGAATTGCGATCCTCGTCAATCTGCCCTCCGGAATCAAACTTGAGCCGTCCTCTAACATCGTCCATTGAATTGTTCACAATCAATTTGCGACAGTCAAGCGCTCGTATTAACGGAAGCAAAGTTTGAGCGACACGATTTGACGCTTCTATATCTTCTTGTTATGCCCTCTCAAACTATTATTCGAACAATTGAATTGTTTATGATAGTTCAAAAAAAAAAATTGCGACCCCCCGTCCAGGTAATCTTTATGATTGCCAAGCTGCAAAATCCGTTCAATTTGCCAAGCGCCGAGCTGAGCGCGGATCAGTTGTATTGGATGCGACCCAAAATGTATTGCACTAGCGGCCGGCGTGCGATGTTCGTTGGCCTTGGTATACTGAGCGAGTTCAATTTGGTCAAATTGAACACGATCTGCCGCCAGTGGAGCTCCCCCTATGCTGTTTGTGAACGGACCGATCTGCCATCGATCGTGTGCCTGTGTGGCGCGCGCGATATAGCGCACGTCATATCGCACCCGCGTCCGGACTTGCACCGCGACACGACGCGACGGGCATCGCCTGGAGGCGGAAGACGGAACGAAAGGAAAGCCGTCCCGGAGTGACGTCATTCGCAACTAATAGTCTCCGATAGCCTCCGATCCACTCCGATCATGATCATTCTAGCACAATCTAATCTTGGCGAACAATCTTATCGTGGAGGCATTCGAACAGGAAAGGCCGAATGCGGAACAAAGGACGATCGAGGACAATAGACGCCGGGAGCGGCGGGCTCTCACGTTCATCGACTCGGAGGGTTTCTTCTTGTAGTACAATGAGCGTGAGGATTAGGTTCCGCGCCGGTTAGCGTCGGTTGCGGCGGATCATTGTACTTTGTCTCTGCATTTGGACTCTTCTGCACCATTGTACTCTTGCATGCATAGATCAAATCTGTAAAGAGTAGCACAATCGTTGTACTTCGGTTAGGACCCAACGCAACGCCTCTCACGTTGGCCGGGAGTTTGTTGCTTATTTTATTGTTATTTCTGCTCCATCTCACTCCACATCCGTTCGGGACGATCGTTCATTCTTCGCTTGAAATCGCTCATCTGAAATGCATGAATATTACCCACGCAAGGCTAATCAGGTTCCGCGCCCTTTGTCTCCTATATTGAGTCTTCCATTATCTCGCCAAATTGTTTCCGCGCCGCAAATCAAGTTGCTTTGTCCCGCGACCGCCCCATTTAGTTGAGCCTTGATTCGTCCGCCGCATTTAGTTAGTGCTTAAGCCACGGAAAAAAGCTAGCACCTTGTCTCCCAGCCAAGAACCTCCTTTGTATTTTAGAGTTCTCGAACGCATTGCCATACGATGCTGGCGACCGCTCTCAACACCACCACACTGTTTTATTCGTTTAATTCACCAGTAAGCGATGAGGGTCGTGCTTTATTCTGAACGCACTGCCTCCATTCCCTCCTTACGTCGTTTAATCTTTGCTTCTGTACATGTTGTTCATGTCATTGTCCATTTCAACGCGACCGAAAACCGTTATCCTTGCCACCAGTCCTCACCTTCGCGATAGCTGAGCTGTCAACTTTGTTCATGGTCGATTTTCACCGCACTCCGGCCTGACATGACCGCTGGGTTTTGTTGTTGAGTATCGGGAGGCTACTGAAACATTTCACATGCATTGCCCGACTGCGACTTGCGGCCTCCGTTATATAAACATCCTTTCAACAGCAACCCCAGCAAAATTGACACGTGAAACACTGACATCCGCAGTCACCTCAACTCACCCCATAATAATTTGACGAGTGTCGCGACCAGCTGCGCAGGCATCGCATGGGCGATGCAGAGAACCTGTACATCAATGCGATGCATGTCAAAATCAAATTCAATTTTGACCCGAACCTCGAAAATAATCGGATGCCGCGCCCACTCCTCTGGTCTATCGTGAGATAGAAAGAAGGGAGTAAATCGCCGAAGCGTGAAGATTCGGAGGAAGCGTTGGATTAATAAGTATGATGATTCCAACATGGAGTTTTCATGGAGCATGCATGCAATTGCCTCAATAACCTTGAACGTTTGGAAAAAAATTGCCGAGGAAAGCGAAAGTTGACTCGATGAATACAACTCTTAAACTTACGCCAGGTTGAATTTCGTCTTATCAATAGTTGTTGGGAAGTTCCCACCGTTATGGAACCTGGTTGAATCAATCTGACATTGCTCTTTAGGAATCATGAAATAAATTTGAACCAGCTATTTCTCTCGATATATCATGTCCCCTCCTGAGCTGAATCCAAAGATCACTAATGCAGAGCGAGGGCAAACACATCTCGACTTCCTCCGCACTACTCTTTATGACGGCCGGGCTGGTGCGTGGGGAACGTCTTCCGTTGAAGCTGTTTGAATGCCCTTTGTATATCCTTCTCGTTCTCATTGGCGTTTTCGTTCCGCTTTGAGCCTATGTATCTCGCGTTTGGTTCGAATTTTGGGTAGTGTAAAATCCCTCCGGATAGCACGCTGAACCAGCGGATATTAATACAGATGTGGCGTTCAACAATTACAATGTCTTTCTGGCCTCATATAGGCAGACAACCTCAAAGGAGCTTCCTGTGGACAGATGGCGATCCGAATCCCGGTGAATCGTGATCCTGCAGGTCAAACCACGCGTGAGAACGCAAATCCGACTCCAAACAGTTTCCGATTCTCGAACGCTGTAGATCCGAGATCGTCCACTGACAGGCTCGCGTGTATCGACAATCCCGAAGCCTTTTCAGCGATCATTCAAGTTGCACGAGTTCGAACGTCGGGAACGAGCTTGAGAGTGACAGAGAATACACCAGAACATTTGTGTCTTAGCGACAAAGTCTTGTTAGCGATAGAGCCTCTCACGGTGCCTTGAAGTGAACAGCAAATTCCGCTAACAGGAGCTCAACTGGACCGGAAATTGTCGAACTTGCCCAGCAAGGGAGGACCAGGCGGACTTGGACTGCACCTGGACAAGATCAGTCTTCTTGGAAAGGATGACGGGATCCGGCGATGGGGAAGCGGGCGGCGCCATGCGTGTGAGGATCGCGTAGCGTAGCGGTCGTCGGTGATGGTAAGTGCTGGTAAGTGATCGTCATGAGAAAAAAAGTGGACAGCGCCGCGGGCCGGCTAGAGATTTGGAGCTGTCACAAAGGAGACGGGGAACTTGAAGGGCATGGGCATAGTGATCCAGTCGCATGGTCGCGGTTAATTATGGTTTGTTCCGCTAGATAGTCAGAGCTCGCCAGCGGTCCCAGTGGAGACTAACTGATGTGTGTCTGGTTCTTCGCTCAAGTAGATTACAGTAGATCGTCCATCAGCGCACTGTGCGTCGCTTCCTACGCAGCAGTCGGAGCCAGATATGTGAAGCTAACGCGGCCCCACAATGGGAACAACCAGTCTGCTGTATACTTATATCCCGCCATTTATCCGGAGAGTCCAGACCAGTCAATCTAAATCGCGCGCGAGTATTGCTGCAGGTTGCAATTAAGATTCAATCGCAAGCTTTGGGATCCAAATGGCGATCACCATTCCCAGAATCATGATCCGCGGGCTCAGCGAGGATGCGTGGAGGATCCAGATGTTCTGATGACTCAACGGACGCATCTCAAAAGGCTCGTAGCGTAGGGTTGCACCCAGCTCAAAACCTGAATCAGCGCGCACGGGCAGGAGAATAATGACTCCAAGGGAGGAGTTTGAAAGGAAGAGGCGTCGGATCAAATTTTACCCATATTCGCCTGTCAAACAATCGACATCAGACTCACTTCTTGTCACCAACCACCACAGTCTTTCGTCGCCCAATAATGTCTGCTCTTGCAGCCGAGCTCGTTGATTCAATCGTTCCATTTCTATGTCCAGCTCCACCTAAACGCGGGCATGACGGGAACAACTACTTGGATAAATCTACGGCGACACATGTTGGGAAATGTGCTCTCATCTCTAGGGGCTGGGTTCCTGCCAGTCGACGTGTCCTATTTTACAGGGTACACGTCAGCCAGTTCACTGCCCATGGTTTCGCCAAGCTTTTCAAGCGGCCAGAGCGCCTCACCTTCCTCCCCTTCATTCGAGAACTAGAATTCCGAGATGGTCTCGTAACTCATAATTGGATGAATACCGTGTTTCCACAAATTGCGAAACACCTTCCTTCCTCCATCAGCATCCTCGTTCTCAATGCAAATCACTCTGGTTCTCCTTGTTCGCCTGCGGAGCATGTTTGCCGCTCCTTCAGCGGCGTTACACAGTTCGAACTTGTTGGCGACTGGAAGCTCAAATTTTCGGATACACTTCAATGTATCGCGTCTTTTCCGGCACTGGAAGGATTGAAGGTTCGGTTGGCACGGGATTGGGATGATAGGACACCGCCTGAGCCAAGTATCCGGCCCGCAGAAACGTTGCGGTCCCTGAACTTCGGCGGCCATGGCATGGAACTACTGTTCGACTGGATTCAGGAGAGTAGGATCATCGTTGCAGAATTAGCAGTCAAATTCACATTCGCGCCGAGCCTGACCTCCATTCAGTCTACAATACAGTACATTCGGAGCCTTGGTCCATCCTTGACTTCATTGGCCGTGACTTTCGACGATTTTTGGAGACCGGATTCCGGTATGTTTTTCTTTGTTCGTTCATTCTCAAGATTGTCTGAACCGAAAGGCAGATTTGGATGCGGCCTTCCCTGCAGACTTCCTCGAAGCAAACACACGGCTTCGAGCACTATATATCCTAGCTCACCCAAGACAAATGGTAACGCTGTTGAAGAACGTCCATCTCACGTCGCGAATGGAAGTCATCAGGATTGCCGTTTCACAACAAGCATCAATCAGCCCACCGTCGTCCAGACCGTCGACGCCGATACCTCAATTTCTATCCGCGCTTCCAACATGGTCAGCATTGGATCGCATGTTTGAGCCCCTTGTGTCGCTTCGACGACTCGAGATCGCGCATCTCGCATGGACCGAGTTTCAAGCCAACAGATTGCGGGCACGCTTCAACGAGAAATCGGCACCTATGCTGATAGCGTTCCCTCTATGTGTTGCGCGGGGAATCGTGATACAGGACGTGGAGGGAGGGGATAGGCGGCGGTGGATGTAGGGCTCGCGCGCCTTTATCCTATCTAGCTACCACTCTATTACATACAGACTAAACTTTCTCTCGCAGATAAGATATTTCGTTCACAGCCGTCCTCTTCTTTATTGCGCTCAGCCTGCCCTTGGACTACATGTACGGAAAAATACTAACTTTCCGGCGCGGGCCTAAGAAGAGGAAATTCAAGGCTCATCTGAACCTCGCGCCTATTTTCTGTGGCAAGGTTAATCGGGGAAGACATATAGATGGATTGGGACACGTTCAGGGCCGTAGCTCGGACGGCTGGCCAGACACTGGTTAAATTCACGGGGTTCGGTCTCGACTGGAATGTAGGGAATCGGCTGAGTCTCCCCCAACGTCTTCTAAGCGATGTTTGACTACCCCTAATGTAATTTGAAGAGATAATTTTTGTCTGCCTGTGTTAGGCGCGTCGGCAACACGTCAATAAAAGCACTGCCACCTGCTGTTATCTCGATCGAGATCTTGTACATACATGTGTGTCTACTATTGATCCGGGTGTTGATGTCGATCGGATGCATTGAATCCTGTGCCTCCAATGCCTTAAAACGGATTCATGCCAGGGCTGGTGGGGCCATCCGCTGCCAGCCAGTTTCTTCTCTTCAGTCCTCTAATCTTTGTGCATCGACCATGGCCGCCTGCGTCGCTTCGCCCTCGTCGTGGACCTCGTCCCTCCCCTACGCTCCCCACCACCGCTACACCCAGACGCCCCTGCGCCCCTCGAGCGCGACCTGGAACACAAAGTTGTCCCTCGACCTCTCCCCGCGCCAGATGCCAGTCTACACGAGCAACGCGCCCTCGAGGTCCTACGTCCCCGCCAAGCCCCGTCTGCGCCTCCCCATTCTCGCAACGACGACCTCGAGCGAGCAGCACCTACCCTCGCGCCGCTTCGATCCCTTCGCAGACGAGCCCCCCGTCGCGAGCACCTCCGCCCTGCCTGTACCGCAGAGCCAAAACACGCCCCCGCGCGGCCGCCCCCTGACGCCGCTGTGTGTCTCGACCCCTTCCTCTTCGACGAGCGGTAGTGCGAGCCCGATAGTAGGCCGCCGCCGCGCCCCGTCCTTCTCCGCAGGCTCAGGCACCCCTCTGCCCCCGCGCGGCACCCCCTCGCCCTAGCGACCCTCTCCGCTCTCTCCGTCTCGCCCTCCAACTCCCTCGGGCCCCCTTCGCACTCCCACTCTTACTCCCAGTCCCTCGCCTCCGCCCCCTCCCCCGCCCCCTCCCTAATCCGCCGCTCAGCAGCCCCCCACCCCGCACAGAAACCCCCACAGTCCGCGGCGCCCCAACCCCCTTCCACGCCCGGCACTACCCCACCTCCGACGCGCGCGCGCGCCTCCTTGCCCGCACCCTCCTCAACCGCATCCACGCCGTCGGCCGCCCGCGCTCGCTCCCCTCGTCCTGCTCCTCCGCCTACTCCAAAGGCGGGAGGACCAGCAACGGCTACGAGAGCGAGTGCGGCGGGCGGGGATACACCCCGAGTCGGCTGAGCGAGTGCGTTACGGTTTGCTAGGCATCCTATCCTTGCCTTGCCTTGCCTTCCTGCTAGGGGAACGCGACATGGGTCTTTTTTCTGGGTTTCGGGTCTTGGGTTTCAGGGTTTCGGGACTGGGTCTCCTCTGGGAACATTGTTGTCTGTAGCGTATACATCTCACTCTCGCTCCATTTTTTTTTCTCTCTCTCCATACACATTCATCGTCACTCCCTTACGACCCTTTCACGCCTTTTTTCTACCTTTTACCTTTACCTCTACTACCTTAGCATAATTCTCTTATAATAACTCATAGACACGCGCACTGGGCACACTTATTGGATGTATTTAGTAGAACCACCACAACACATAGAAATCAGCAAACGGAATCTTCTCTCTCTCTCGCTCCACTCGTGGTTTGATCCTCCTCAACTTGATCGTCCTTGGGCGAATCCCGCATTCCTACCTTCTCCCCTCCCGACAAGTCGGCAAGGCAAGATCAGCGCCTCCGTCCGAAACATTGGTGCGACTCGCAATTCAATACATTTTTATTTATTCGTGGAGCATCACAGCTCTGCAACCCTACAGTCCTACAGCTCTGCAGGACCCACAGGATCACATACATACGTATTCAAGCATCACAGCTCTACAATTGCAAGACGACCGCCGTCGACGCGCTGTCACTGCCACCAGTTCCGCTGATGGCGTAGTGAATTAAATATTCACGGACTGGACCGACTTGACTTGAGGCATATGCACCCATCACAGCTGGCACGACAACGGCGACGACGACAGACGGTGTTTCCCGCCGTGGCAGTAATCTAATCGTAATCTAATCTTCGGCTCATCATACTTAGGTGTCGACATCGGACCTCGGTGCTGTGCTCTCCTCTACGAACCACGCGACTCGGACGAGTCGGCGCCTACCATTGATTTGTATGCATCATACATATGAAGGCTAGCCACGCGAGGCCACAACGACTCCCATCGCGCAGTCCGTGTCTGTATCTAATCTTCGGCCAAGTCGCGTCCTGGATGACGACCGCTCGACCGCTGTGCACTCGTCTACGCGGACACTCGAAATCAACGAGCCACGCGCGCAAGGCAGGAATCACGACAGGCAAGTTGTCGCAATATTTCAAGAAATCACGGTACAAGCTAGAATCCGTACATCTGCATCTAATCTTGGGTTGGGCGCTTGGATTGACAACGGCGATTGACAAGTCTAATCTTCGGCGTGCTGTGCTCTCGTCTACGACACGCGTTGAGCGGGAGTCGCGACAGGACCTGGCAAGACGCCGTCGCTCTCATTGACACTTCTCTTGGCAATCTCGGTGCAAGCTTGAATCCGGCGAGCTCTATTATAATCTAATCTTCGGCGCTTCAGGTCTTCGGTGACAACGGCGACTCGACATGCCAATGGGCGCCTCGGATTGGATTGGGAAGCGCGCAAGACAACTTGAATCTCGATCCCGTCATCAATGTCGGGAGCGAAAAACCGGGAATGCGATCTCCGACTCCGCTGGCTTCCACCCTCAATATGTAGCGCCTGAATTCTACGCGTGGATCCACACGCAACGGTGCTGTGCGCTTCTCAGCTGTCGTGGGGTACAAGTCCGAGACAAGGTAAGTATCTATCTATCTAATCTAAATGGGCGCTTCGGCTGGACGCAGAGGCATCTAATCTACCGTGTTCCAGTTCCACGTCGTCACCACACCGGGGGTAGACAACCCCAGCTCGAGTAGGAGCGGGTGCTTGGGCAGTGCTCGAATGAATTCAAGACGCGCATCGTGACGCGCGCTTAATTCGAGGTCGATTCGATTCTATTCTACGCGAACTTTGAGTCAAGCAGGCGTTCGTGGGGGGCAACGTGCGAGCGGAACAGTGTCAATACCTCGATACTCACAGATATCGCAGCGGGGATCCTCACGCTTTATTTTGGTCGAATTTTCATCTCTGAACGACTCGCAAATGTCTGTGCGCTGGGTGGGCGCGTTTACAAATCCGCACCCCGAGCTCGGCAGGCTACACCAGGGCTACACTGCATGCAACTGATACTTAAAAATAAAATGACGACGCAAAACAAACCCTAAAAATTCGGAATAGGATGCGCGCAATGGCCAGTACACCTTCCGCGGATCTACATACGGTGCATATGGCTAGACCTGGATGCCGCCCGACAGTTATTTATGGCGCACATCATGGCCAAGTCTCTCCAGTGGGTAGGATAGAGTCGTAATCTCTGTGCTCTCCTCGACGAACATCTAATCTTGATTCTTGAATCTATCTCACGTCGTCACCACATCGGAGGTGGACGACTCGAGCCCAAGTACTCCTAATAGACGCAGGTCTTTGGGCAGTGCTCGAATAAATTCAAGACGCAGATCCTGACGCGCATCGTGACGCGGGCTCAATTCTCTCCGGAGGTGCGTAATCCGAGCTCGAGTCGTTTCTATTCTACGCGAACGTTGACTTCGGATCAAGCAGGCAAGCGTTCGCGGGCAAGACGAGCGGAACAGTATCAACACCTCGCGACGAGGATCCCCGCGACCGCGGCGCATCTAATCTAATCCAGAGCAAAAATAATCGCTGGGCGACTCGACCCATTCAATGGACGAGAAGCTCAATATGGATATATTACGCTGTATTCCGTCTGGTCGCTATCGACCGAAGCGCGACATTCCGAGGGATCAAAGTAGTTCGACGGGACTCGAGGCCGCCAGCATACTCGCTTGATAAGTACTTCGCGTGGAGCCGTCGTCCTGATGACGTCGATAGACGAGACGCCGCACACTCCGTGCTCCGAGTCGGGGCAACGCCACAACGAGGAATATGATGGACATCCGCAGGTTTCGTTTAGTCGTCAGTATTTCAGTATTCCATATGGGCCATCTTATCTACGGCGCGGCGAGCATTTCTTCTATGTCGCTGGCGGCGGGGACGCTGGTCGCCCATGCAGCGCATGACAGACGCCGCCCGAAATCACAAATTATTTGTGGTCAGCAAGAGCAGCGTGGGCAGGAAATAAATGGACACAGTCTGCCAGCGCGCCGCGGGTTTAGGGTTTTTTTTTGCGGTCCATCCGTCCATCTAGTCGTCAATCCAACCCAGGTGCAACAAAATATGGTCTATTCCAAAACGCGGTACGCGGTCACCCACGGGGACGCAATACAAGCATCAGGATAATGGCCGTCGACGTTGCCAGCTACCCTAAACGCCGCCCGACAATCATTCTTGTCTTCGAGCTCTCCGGAATAACTAGGACCGCGTGGGAAGCGTGGTGGCGACACCTTGGCCACGGGCGGGACGGGCAACCCCGGGGTCACGACTGTTACGACTCGGGGGTACGCAACAGACTCGGTGTCGCCAAGCGATAGGATACAGCAGATGGGGCTTGGTATCGGTCCTCCAACGGGTCGGCAACGCGTGCTTGTCTTGTGCTCTCTGGTCTGTTCTTCCCCTTAGGCACCATCTACCTCAGTCCCTAGCCTAAGTTTTGGACAA
Organism: Mycena capillaripes; assembly: GCA_029204075.1. Taxonomy (NCBI): domain Eukaryota; kingdom Fungi; phylum Basidiomycota; class Agaricomycetes; order Agaricales; family Mycenaceae; genus Mycena; species Mycena capillaripes. The sequence goes on along the minus strand of JARHKZ010000009.1, from coordinate 3,446,951 downwards.
TTTCTCTCGACTCGGTCTAGCTGTAAATTTATTTCCAGCTCATCATCCTTCCTTCCCAACTCTTTCCTCGACACGGAGAACACATCTCCGGATTCAATCACTGATCCCCTCTTCACTCCCAATCGAACAGACCCGAACCCAAACAAGTACGGATATGACGCGTTACTTCGAAATCTAGGTACAGCACCTACCAGTCACCTACTCGGAATATTTATATACTCCCTTTCTGAATTATTTTCACACTTCAGCATACAGCATCACTATCACAAATATGCAAGTATCCTTGACAATCATTTACAGCGCGTACTCGGTATATTCATCAATGCAAGTAACTTAGGCAATTTCGACACTATTGCCCCACACACGCACCCACACCTGCGTCGGGGAGTGTGGGGCCGGATCGACATTCGTGGGGGGCGAACTAGAAAAAAATTAAATCAACGCCGTTCATCGTCCCTGCTTTCAACTTTCGTCGTCCGTCCGGCATCCCCGAAGAGTTTTTGGAGGAACAAGATGTTGGACATCAATCTTGCCGGAATGTTCCAGAACAATAGTTCCATAATCTTCAGGTATATAAGTAGCGTAGCTTCATTTGTATTCGCTTTTGCAGAGCTCGGCCAAACACAAAATATCTTTTGGTTTCATATCTGGTCCCGAGGAAAGACTACCGATTATTTCAACACAAGAATAACTTTAAGTATCTTCTAGATCTGCGGCTCTGCCAAGCACTCAATATCGCCGTGAACTTGTGTCCTTGCCTGATATGAGCTGTCGACTCGACCGGCATCACTGACCGCACACAACACTCCTTGAGAAAGGATAGAACGGGATGAAAACTAGAAGCCTCTGTCCTCCTCGCCAAAGGTATTAGTCCAGGCCAGCGCCGTGGACCGCCGTGGATCGCCCACTTACCGCTTAAGCCTCGCGACTTACGTTCGCTTGCCTATCTGCTCAGGATTGACAGCATAATACCGTCAGATCCCAGACCTGGATGCAGAGTCCGCATCCAGGAGCCGAGCCCTGCCGAGCCCAGACCTCTGACACGATGATTTTCGTCCTACCCGATGTCGATGCCAGTCAAGGATCGACCACGACCCTGCACGATAAGTGAATTCAATATACTTAATAGTATTCGCTTGAGCTAGGACCTGGGATAATAGGTTGTAAGGCCTGATTTCTCCGGACCCAAAATGTCAGGACAGATTTTGCGAAAAATGTCAGGAAAACAACAGGCCTGGACCCCCCAAAATTGGCTAAAATGTCAGGAAATTGAGACCAGGCCTCATTTTTGCCCCATTTGGACGCTCCCAGGGCCATTTTTCGAAAATTTTCTCCCGCTGGCATGACTTTTGTCAGGATTTTGCGCAGGCCTGTGGCCCAAAACCCAAATTTTGTCAGGAATTTGACCAGGCTTGGAGGTCAAAATCTCAAAATTTTGTCAGGAATCGCATCAGGCCTTCCCACCTATTATCCCAGGTCCTCTTGAGCTGCGGGTAGGTAATCGCCGCGGAGCGCAACCTCGCCGTTCCGGTTCTCCGGTCCTCCAACCGAACGGCTCCTCAAGGCCTCAAAGCCACAATGCAGGACATTTACTCGAGCTCTCGTGTCTACTGCACCTGTCTGCCTTCCTGCGCAATGAGCCAGATGGCAATGACAACATGGTAGCAAGTCGCACTCACAATGTTGACTTCAACGGCCTCGGGATATCGACAGTTTCAAGTTCAACCATGGAGCTATAATTATCAACAAGCAGGTGCGCATCAAAGTTCAATTTTACGCGGTTGATCATCATCGGATCTGCAGGGCGGGTGATTGATTGATCCCGTCCCGCCTCCTGGTTTGACCTCAGTTCAATCACACCTTCGTTTAACAGGCTTAATATAATTTTGAAGGGGTCGTTTCATCTGCGGTAGGCTCCAACTCCACCTGCTGAATCGTCAGGTGTAATGTTATGAATTTAAAATTGCGGTTGAAGTGACGCCTGTCACTAGTACCATTGGGTGGAGTTACCTGCCCTGAGGTTGTCAGAAACAATTGAAACTGAAGACTTGAGCAGGTGAGATTGATAGCCATTCGTTTCTCCACTTCATTTGTCCGCCTCATCTCCCCTCTCCGGCTCGATATCTTGTCAGAATTTCACCAGGCGGAATTCATATGGAGCTTATCGCCGACGGGCATATCCTTTGCAGGATCGTCGATTTTGTCGATTGAGTCGTTCACGATTGTCGGGATGGCGGGATCTCATGTGCCGGGCGGACGAAGTTCAACGTTAACGTTTCTGTGGTACAAATCAACACCAAGCTCGCATTTATAGGTTTCAACCGTCAGATAGTCTCTTTTCAGCAATTATAACATCCTGAGATGCATATGGTCATCTCGACAGTTGCCACCTGACAGCCGTCCAAAGGTGAAGTCGAAGCCTGCTGATAGGCATCCAACTAGACATCACTTTGTCAGTTTTGAACGCCTCATTGCATGCGCAGAGGGTCACCTGCGTTCGCTTGGGAGGTGGAGAAATGAGGGACGAGACATTTTGACGAGATTGGAGTCAATTGCAACAAACCTGTCATCTTGCATGTGGAATAACGCATGTTCGAATTTCTAGTTTTGGCCAAATTATGAACAGAAAGTTCGAAACAGTCGTACCTCGTGTAAAGACTAAAACCAAAAGAGAAGGAGGGGAAAAAGTTATTATCACGAGAACACATGGCCCAGCCTGGAATCGAACCAGGGTTTGTTACAGTGATACTTCCCATCTACTGAAAGAGGTGTAACCACACACCACCGAGCCGTTGTCCATTCTTCCCTAGATACAGTGGCGTTTTCCAAATTTGAGGGTCCTGACGGACGTTGAATTCTGAAATTAACCGTAATCTCATACTGTCCGACTCTTCGACATCCAGATTTCAAATCGAATCTCCTATCAACAATATACTGCACTGGAAAAGCCAAAAGTAAAAGGCAAAAAACGCATCCTATCAGTCCATGGCCTGATCCGGATCGAACCAGGGTCCACCCCAAATTAACTGCTGCGTCATGAAAGAGGCCGTTGTGATCACACACCATTAAGCCGTCCTCCATTCTTCCTCGGAGACAGTGATATATTCCAAATTCGAACCCCCTGACGGACGGTTGAATTCTGAAGTCAGTGGAAGTCCGACGTTCCAACGCGTTCAAGCAATTTGTCTATCTTCTGCCACCCAATGATGAGCAATCAGCCTGAACAGCAACAATAGAGCATCCTGTACATAGTGTAAATACTATATAAGTTACTGCAAAAAAACCACAAGGAAAAAAAGGAGAAGCGAACAGGCCGAAGCTGAACACCCATGGCCTGACCTGGAATCGAACCAGGGACATCTTCTGCCTGCCGCAGTGCGACTTCCCACATACTGAAAGAGGTCGGAACCACACGCCACTAAGCCACACTCCATTCTTCCCTAGATACAGCGGTGAATTCCAAATCAGAAGATATTGGGTCCTCAGATTCATCTATCCATCCAACAAACAACCGGCATGTTCCTGTGCACCGCCGGACAGCAGCTCATTATTAAATATCGTACAGTTCGCCTGGTTTCAACTCCCCGCCTCCGATCTCGGCAAATGGGACGTAACGCCGCACCTCTCGGCGGTTGACGCAACGGACCCATCATCGTGTATTTCAATGCGGGGCCTGTCAAGTTCGATATTCAACGGATCTTGAACGTTACACCGAGTTCAACCTACACTGCTCTGACTCTCCGTTTGGGGGATAAGTCTCTGACGGAAAGAATGATTAATCACGGTGGTGAGCATCAATGTGGTCCCGGTACCCGTCGGGTTCATTTATTCGCCCGGACCACCAATGTTCAACCTTGACCCGCACGCACCGACGAGGAAGCAAATTGAATTCTCGGTGGAAGTATTTGATTGATTCAATGCACATCGAGATTCTCCTAACTTATCCGCGCTCCTGTCTGTCTTTTCAACCAGCATGATCAAAATTCATTGTGGACGTGAATATGATATGACAGTATCAAAAAAAGTGTCCCGAACAACGGAAGCAAAATGGTATCGATCCGATTTGTGCTCCTATTGGTTGGCAGTCTATTCATTTATTTCCTTGGTAACAGTTGGATGGGATATAGCCCGTGATTATTTGAATACGCCACTAGTACTGGACGCCACTGTGATGAACGTGAATAATGGTTCAGTGGGAAGATTATTACACGGGTCTCAGAGCGGGTGTTGTGTCTGTCAATCACACGAAGTGGTGGAGCGCAAACGACGCAATCCGAAAATAATCACCTAGGTAATCGAATCTGAATCTGGGCTAGACTGAATTGGACTATTCAAATCGAACCCACCAATCAACAGACGTCCGGGTGAACTCATCCAGGATCATAGTTCATGGCCTGACAATAACTTGCGACTCGATCAGAGATCTCTGACGCTAGATTCCTGGAACTACACTAACACATCAGGATCATATATTAGGCTGGAGTGGGGGATAATCAAAGAATCTAGGATTATATTGCGGAAGTTCGGAGAATTAGGTTCAATCAGGATTGAATCGGAATCATATATTACCCTGTGCTGAAGCAGGTCCAGGAAGATCATACATTACTTATGCTGCCAGTGGCGTCCATAATCATAAATTAGCCTTAGTCAGGCTGGAGCAGGAGCAGAACGTGGAGTATCAAAGAATCGAACCTTGGGTCCTAATAACCTTGGAACCACAACCCAAGCATGACGTCCTCGTTCCCTTCTAGATCTTTCTACTCCATATTCAGTCAAGACAAGACACATCGGTCCCAATGATGATGCATCATGAGCGCCCGGGACTAGTTGAACACCGGAGGAAGAAAAAAGCTAAGACCGAGTGACATATCGACCCACCTCGGCAATCGCGAAATTCGCCGAGCAGCTCGCCGAACTGACAAGTCAGCGAGCTGAAGAGAATGGGAAGGATTTTGCGTGATGGGTCGGTGTGGCGACCTGGCCTGATGAGATTTTAGGTCGCAGTGTGTGGTTTCAAAGATGCGATCGCACCAGCATCCGCACTTGACGTTATTTTCTCTGCCGTCGCTCGATGATTTTGCCTCTACATACGATAGGTGGAATATTAAGACACCGAAGCCGACGTCGCGCTACATGCATCTTACACTTCAGAGTCCACGCCCACATTACTGCAGTGCCCGTCAGTCAAGTCCTTTTTTTTGGCCTCAGCGGACGAACGGATCTGAATGTTCAACATTGACAGAATATCAATGCGGTGCCCGTGAAGTGCATTTTTGAACCTTATTATTCAACTATGACCCGCTCCGATATGCTCTGACACACCTCTTGTCACGAACATTTACACACCCTACAGCATGCTCGTGCCTCGCATGCCGTTGTAGTGTCTGTCTAGAAGAGACTATTACACACCCATCGACAGAAACATCACGGCTAAGAATTTTAAGTCGATGATCATTTTATCTCTCCCTGGAAGCGGCCCTCAATGTTGAACTATGACCCGACCCGACATGCATCTGATGCTTCTGGATCTACAAGGTGGACCGTTGAGGATATTTTCGTGCGCTCGGGGACGATGTGAAGATATTCGCTGTTGAACTGCGATACTCGTCAACTTCCCCACCGGAATCAGATTTGAGCCGTCTCACTCTGAGTCCTATGTTCTAAGTTCTTGGCTTTCCTGACTGAATATTGATATGGTATCAAATTCAAGTAAAATGTTCCGACAATATAGAACGGAAACAAAATTTGAACGATGTGATTTGAGATTTGATGCTCCTATAATCATGTGTGGTTGCGGAGAATTGAGACACCGACGCCAACACGATGTCGCGCTGACCCTCATTTATTAATTTACGCTTGAGAGTTTACACACAGGAGCTGAACTGTGGGGGTACACCGACGCCGAGGCACATCAATGCAGTGCCTGTCAAACACAAGCCGAGCTCCGTCACGGACCTGAATGGTCAACGTTGACCCGCTCCATGTACACGAATATCAATGCGATGCCTGTCAAATTGGGGATATGTACTGGCCGAGGGCCAAGGTTCAACATTAAATAAAAACCGAACTTCGGCGGCTATACGAGCACCGCAGTGATATTCGTTCGAAGATTCGTTAGCTGGAGCCGTGATGCTTTCTGTCGGTCTGACTTCGATCTACTCTTGGCAGGAATATGTACCCACCGGCCGACAGAAAGCAGCGTCGGACTTTATTTGATATTCAACCGCTGCTGCACCGCTCTGACGCTTCTGGCACGAAGCGGACCGTTGAAGTTATTTTCATGTGCTTGGAGGCCGGGAACACTCGGATGTTTTCACATTCGAGGGACAGCAATTCTGTACCCGTCAAATTCCCCGCCCTCGCCGGATTAGACTTACCCCGGCTTCACTCTTGGTTTTCTTGACAATATCGAGTCGAATATGAGACGAAATCAAGTAAACTGTTCAATCCGATCCGATTTGATGCTCCTATTCGCATGATACTCTCTGAAATGTGAATTTGATCTCGCCCTTTTTGTTCAATTTGCGACTGCCGAGCGCCGAGCGCTTGAATTCGGCCCTCAATGTATTACTAGTAAGGAGTGAGATTGGCAATTTCAGGGCAAGTTCAACTTAGCCAATTGAACACAATCTGCTTGCCCTGGATCGCACGCGGCTCTAGACAGGCACCGCGCTGACTCTGATCGTGTGACTCTTTGCTAATTGTGCGCGATGTACTGCACGTCATATCGCGCCCGCGCCCGTGGCCGATGGGCACCGCGCCGCGACGCGACGAGATAGAAGACGGAGGAAAAGGAAAGCCGTCTCGGAATGACGTCATCCGCAATTTGGACTCGATCGACTCCGATCCGCTCCGATCACTCATGGCCCAATCTAATCTTACCGAGCAATCTTATCGCGGAGGCATCTGAACAAGGATGGGCCGAATGCGGAACAAAGGACGATAATTGTACAATACAGTAACCAACCTCTCACAATCATCGAAGCGTTTCTTCTTGAAGGACAATGAGCGTGAGGATTAGGTTCCGCGTCGGTTGTTGCGGGTCATGGTGCTTTGTCTCCGCATTTAGATTCGGGGTTCTTGTACTTTAAACTTTGTCTCCACACCGGAGTCTTTTCCCATCTGCCAAACCCGTAAAGATTCGGACAATCTTAATCGTTGTATTTTCGCTTGGACCAACGCAACGCTTCGCACGTTCACCGAGAGGTTATTGCGTGGATATTTTATTGTTGCTTCTCCTCTATTCCACTCCACATCCGCGTTGGGTCGATCGTTTATTCTGCGCTTGTTACCGCTCAAATGCATATTACCCACGCAAGGCAATGCTAATCCGCACTCTTTGTATTGAAGCTTCGTTTGTCTTGCCAAATTGATTCCGCGCCGCAAATCAAGTTACGTTGTCGCTCGATTCAGAGCCTTGCTTTGTCCGCCACATTTAGTTAGTCAACCAACACCTCAAGCCATCATTTTTGCAACTAATTTTTTTTTTGGACCGCATGTGGGAACCCTCAGTTATCTCACGGGTTCTTGGACCTGGCATTGTCTTTGCATTATTTATAATTCCCTGCGACAAGAGGCCCGTAAACGTTCTAGATAATATCGTTGTTCACTTGATTTCACTCACTAGCAACCAGGGTCGTGCATTATTCTGAATGCAGTGTCAAGTGCATTATTATTCGGGAAGGCTTGGCCGCCATCCCTGGCATTGTTTGATTTTTTTGCGCGGTGCATTCTGAACATGCCTTCCATATCATTTTTTCATTATTCTCCGATGTTATGCTGTCCTTGTCCGTCTCTTGAGCGCTCAATTGTGTTCGGAAAATCATTGCCCTTTTTTTCCTAGCGATCGCAGAGCGGTTGACTTCATCCAGCTCAGCTCCTCGCACTCCTGGATGACATGATCTGACAGCTAATTCTCGTCGGAGGGTTCTTCTTTTCATCCGGAATGAAACATTTCACCGCCCGACTGCGGTCGCATTTTCAACACATCCGTGAATGATCAGCTACAACTGTAACAAAATGGAGCCCTGAAACGAGCCCTGAAACGGAAACACAAACAGAATCCCGACATTCCCAGTCATCTCAACTCACCCTATTGTAGCTCAGCGAGCATGTGAACGAACAACTGGGGACGTATCACTCTGACTTGGGTGCTTACATGCGCTCGATGAGTGAAGCAGCGCACATCAATGCGGTGCACGTCAAAGTTGAGTTCAATTTGACCCGAACCTCAAAAAATGATTCGATGTGCACAGGACTTAGGCAGCGCCTCACCGATCCATCATTGAAAGACGGGAGCGCGTGGAGGATTGTCCGAGGAATATAATGAGTTGAACATACAATATACAAGTACATGTTGAACTAAATGACATTCAACGTTCGCGGAAAAATCGCTGACAGAAGGCAAAGTTTCCCCGAAGAGCAATAGCTGTTCCATTCAAGTTTGCGCCAGGTAGAAGTTCGTCTACTCAAACGTTCTTCCGGAAGTGCGCCTAAGTTATGGAACCCGGTTGAATCAATCTGACATTACTCTTTAGGAATCATGAAATAAATTTGAACCGGGCATCGAGCTATTTCCCTCGATATATCGTGCCCCCTCTTGAGCTGAATCCAAATATCGCCAATGGGGCAAACACATCCTCCGCCCTAGCCTTCATGCCGGCCGGGCTGGTGCGTGGGGCACGTTTTCCGTTTAAAGTATTCGAATGCCCTTTGTACATCCTTCTCGTTCTCGTTGGCGTTTTCCTTCTGTTTGAGCATATCTCGCGTTTGGTTCGAATTTTAGGCGGCTTAAAATACCTCCGGACTCTAGCACGCTGAACCAGCGGACATTAATGCAGCTGTGGCGTTCAACAATTGCAATGTCTATCTGACCTCATAATTGCCATTGGCAGACAACCGCCAAGGAGCTTCCTGTGGATAGATGGCGATCCGAATCCCGGTGAACCGTGATCTTGCAAGTCCAACCACGCGCGAGAACGCAAATCCGACTCCAAACAGTCTCCGAGTGCTGTCGATCCGAGATCGTCCACTGACAGGCTCGCGCGGGTATCGACAATCCTGTGTTTGTTAGCGATAGAGCCTCTCCCGGTGCCTGCAAACTCCGCTCACAGGAGTTCAACTCGACCGGGAATTGTCGAACTTGCCCAGCAAAGGTAGGGCTTAGGAAAAGGATCAGGTGTACTTGATCTGCACCCGGCCAAGACCAACCTGCCAAGAGTCTCTTGTGAAGCTCCAAGATCAGATCGTCCATCAGTGCACTCTGCGTCGCTTCCTACGGAGCAGTCGGAGGTAGGTATATGAAGCTGACGCGGTGAAACAGCCAGTCTACTGCATACAACGCACCATTTACCCGGAGAGCTCAGAGTCCAGACCAGTCAATCTAGGTCAATGGCCCGAGTTTTGCAAGTCCCCAGGTTGCGAGTTGAGATTTTAATCGCACCCTTTGGGATGTAAAATGGCGTCTGACGACCATTCCCAGAACCAAGTATCGGCCGGCAGAACCACGAGCTCAGTGAGGATGTGCGGAGGATCGGGGTGCTCTAATGTCAACGGAGGCATCCCGAAAGGCTCGTAGCGTCGGGTTGGACCCCAACTTAGCGCACGCAGCTCAAAACACATGAATCAGCGCGCACACGTCACAGGCAGCCTGGCTAAGGAAGTAGTCCAGATTAGATCTTTCGTCCCTCTATGATTGCGTTCTTCCATCCCTTCTTGGGTTGACCCACCTAAAGGTCGCTTATCAATATTACATGCAGATTCAAGCGTTAAACTTGGTGAAAATCTCCGTTTTAGAGAAACCTCTTCTATCCGCATATCCAATCATTTGCTGTGAATCCACGGCCAGGCAGCGAGTCATTCAAGTCCCCCGCCAAATTAGATTCTATTCAACCCCTCAGAATCTTCTTAGCTAATGACAATCGTCCATCGAGTATCCTCGCCGCCGTACATCTAAAATATCCGGTCAGAGAGCGTCCCGGATACACGATCAAGAAAATGCCGCATATATTGTTTTGCTGCATTTGCATCTCAAGTTTGTAATTCCATGTGAGATGCGAGCGGTGCAACGCGATCCACTTACCCCTCACGTGGGCGCGTATTTGGCGATGATCCGTGACGGCAGTGACAGCCTCCGCCTTCAACCACAATGGCACAAAGCACACAAAGGCTGTATCGCTTCTTTCTCTTTGACTCGAGTGGCAAATTATCCTCCTTCATTCCTTCATGCAGACCATGGCGTTTTCCCTTCCCGAAGAGATGATCTCAGAGATTTTATCTCTCGTGCTCAAGGTTCCCGACGATATGTTTTCTGATATCTCAGAGACGTCTCCGTTCGTGGCGTCTTCAGCTTCGACCTCCACAATTCTACTCGTCAACAAGGCCTGGCTTCGCGTTGCCACCCCGCTGCTCTACAACACCGTGGTTATCCGCTCAAGACCGCAGGCCCGCGCCCTTGCCACCGCGCTGAAGGGCAAGGAGAACCTCGGTCGATTCGTCAAGAAGCTGCGTGTCGAAGGTGGCTTCGGCAAGTACATGCAGCACATCCTCGAACGCACGCCGCAAATCACCGACCTTTTCCTTTCGGCGATTATCTGGGCGTCCGATAACGTCTCCGGGCTGGTTCAGGGTCTGCCACTGCTGAATCCCACGCGCCTCATCGTTCTCGAACAACTGAGGCACGGACGCCGCAACAAGTGTATTTTCCAACTGTTCGATGTTGTCCAAAAGAGTATCGGGAACTGGACTAATCTGGTAAGAGAGGTTTCGTCTGCACCCGAAGATGTCGTTAACCCCAGCCAGACCACCGTAGTACTGTCCCAGATGCCGGGAAGTAATTGGTTATGCCAGTCGAGAACGCTCAAGACCGTCTCAATTCACATCTCATATGCGCCTGACTACCCAGTTCTAAACGAGATGGCGAGCATGCCCTCGCTCGAGGTTATAGAACTTCACGACAGGATTGAGTCTGATTTCGAACAATGGAATTTTATTTTGGACGAAAAGATGGCCTCGTCCCGCCTTAGATCGCTCACAAGGGTGGCAGGAAGTCGGCAAGTCATATCCGTCCGTTGTAATTTATATTTGTTCAATTCTTCCGGATTACAGTCCACCGACTCCGGAACCATTCTCCCCGGAGAGCAACAAGACAATCATATGGCCAGGCAACGACAATGCGTTGTTTCGTCCGATGTCGTCTGCGCCTCAATCCGTGACCGACTTCGTTTGGGAGCGCATCGTCGCTTTCGCCATGTTTGCCACAGAGGGGGACTCGTTGTGGACCCAAAGGACAAACACAAATCGCCTAAATATCTTACTCGTTTCGAAAACATTCAAGGTCTGTATCTGTTCTTTCGCCTCGGTCCTTTCGCTCATCGATACCACAGAGACTCGCACTCCCATATCTGTATGGCTACCCAGTTCTCTTGGATAACTCCACGCTCCTCCAATTCTCCGACCGACTCTGCGCTGAGCCTGCCCTTGGACTACATGTACGCGAAATACGAATCCGCCGTGGGCCTAAGAGGAGGAAACTCAAGGGTCACCTGAACCTCGCACCCATTTTTTGTCGCGCTCCTGGACTGGCGAGGTTAATTGGCGAAGACATACCGATGGATTGGGACACGTTCAAGGTCGTTGCTCGGACAGCTGGCCAAACACTGGTTGAATTCACGGGGTTCGGTCTCGAATCGGATGCAGAGAGTGGGCCGTATCTCCCCACCGTCTTCGACGCGCTACCGGCCCTACACTCACTTCAATGGAATGCGGATGACGGCGTCGTTCCCGATCAAGTTCAAGACACCAGCACGAAGAGGGCGTTACCGTCTCTCAACTTCCTTGATGTGGTATCCCCTGGACTCTTACCGGCTCTCTCGCGAATGGAGTGAGTGCTAGATTTCAATTCCTTTCTCCGTTCTTTCGCCAATAGAATTTCACAGGCTTCCAGCTCTTCACGACGTTGTGCTTGGCCCAGAGGTCTGCGACTTCACCGCGTTCCTCAGCAGCCACGGACACAAGATCACCCATTTAGAGATGCATGATGACTTCACTACGCCGGGCGGAACATCCGTGTTCTTGTTCTGCCCTGAGCTTTCGCAATTCACGCTCAACTGGACCTGTCCTAAAGGCGTACGCAGTTTCTGCTACTTCTTTCCTGTTCCTGTGTGATCTGACATCTATCTCATGATTAGGAGAGCACCCCCGCGCCAGAGTTCAGCTTCCCGAACCAGCACCACTCCCTCGCGAAGTTGGTTGTACGGAAGGTTATTCAAGGGTATGTCCGCTTGGCCATCGCTTGAATTAACAACTGCATGTCTTCACTAGCAAATCGTTAACGACCGACCTCGAAGAATGGCGCCGTTTCTTTGAAGCCGCAGAATATGCCGACTTCCCAGGTCTGCGGAAGATCCAGATTTTGTATGGTCATTTTCTGTGGCCGACTACCGAGTGCGTCGAGTCTGGTTTCGCCATAGTTCCATGCTGATTCTGTTGTGGCAGACATGCGATCTCGAGGAGCCTATGGGTCAAGTGGGCTGAGCGGCTGTGGGAGCGGAATATCATGTTGACGAATTCGGAGGATTTGCATTGGCGTCCGCGCCTTAAAGGGTCGCGGCGCGGCTGAAAGAATTGTATACGCTTGTCGCTGTGAAGAATTGAACAAGGAATGACTGTTTCGCGATAGGTAGAAGTCTTGTAAGGATGATCACAGTTGTCCAGCTATAGGTCGAATAATTTAAGGATAAAGTTAAATGATGTGTTCCCAATCCAAGACGTGCAAGCTCCGCTTTTCACCTCGTATCTCTATGCAATTCTCCAATGTGGTGACGAGGACAAAGCCATTCTTTTCAAAGACGCGAACGCTCCCGTTGTTGCCCGTGAACACAGATACATGCATGTGGTGCACGCGCATCCTCGGGATAACCCACTTGTCAAGCAGAGTCGCGATCACTACTGTCATGATTCCGCGGCGGTGGTGACTGGAGGCCAAGAAGTCTAACATGGGATTAATTCGAATTAATCCCGGTGGATTCTAAGTAGACCTACCTGACAGTTGCCAGACGATCTTGGGATCTCCAGTGGGCCGGGCATTGTTCTCGGCCATGAGTCGCTCCCTTTCCTGACCCTGCACGTCCCACCAATTACATCGCTTAAAAGTAATGTTCCCAATGTAAACGTCCGTTCCATCGGCCTTGACTTCGCGAATACTGCGCACTGGACAGTCCTCTGCAGGCACGAGAACCGACGACGTAGCTTCCTCAAGAGACCTCGTCACCTTATCCGATGCAAGCGTGAATTCTTCGACAAGCTTCTGCGCGTCTTTGAGGAGAAATGTCGAGTTCGCCGGTCGACCGAGCCACGGATGAACAGCTGGATCATTCACAATATCTGCGATGGCGGTGGCATCACTTGCACGCGGTGGGGTTAAGATGAGATTGTCGTGTGGGCTAGGGAGGCGAAGAAAAAGCTCCCCTGTGTCTGAATTTATTTCTAGCGGCCAAAATTGAGCGGAAGCCATCTGTGAAGAAGAGATAACGAGTCAGCTTGTGCTTGCATGTGTTAGGAGGGTCAACAACACGTCAACAAAGGCACTGCCACCTGTGCCGTGCCTCTAAAGTCACTTGACAGCCTGAACTCCCCAATTCACCATCCGGCGCAAGTTCAACAACTAGAAAAACCCAGATGTCGCAAAGGGGTGGGTATCTCCGCCTTTGATGATGTCACAGTGCTCGTTTCCCGCGGCTTTATGGAATCTCCGCGTCCCCCGCCTCTCAGGTCCGCTTTCTCCTGTCACATCACCATTCTCACTGCCATCCCGCCATCCACCAAGACGCAACTTGTGCCAGACTCCTTTCGTCGAACAACCTGCTCGCCCAATTCTGATGCAACCCCGGCCATTCACGGCATTCCATCCAAGTATAGTGCTTCTGCCGAGTGTGGTAAGAGTCAGTTGCGAGTGGAAACACGGCGAGATACGGATTCTTCTCCAAGGATTTTTATCAACACCCTCGACTGGATTTCAACTCGGAACGCTAATCCACTGGTGTATGTAGCACTGAAAATTGCCAGCGTGCGCAATTAGGAAATCGGCGGCCATGGACTGTCAGCATGAGAATTGTCTTGACCCCGTGTCCTCGAGTGACAAACAATTAATCCGTCGAGCAGGCATTGCGTCAAAAAAAGTCTACTCCATCAGTGGAACCCGGGAACCCGGGGACACTGTCTGCCGACCATTTAAATACAAGCTCCAGGTTCTCTCGCACAGCAGCCGAATCATTCGCCCAACCATGCCCCAGATTGTGATCATTGGCGCGGGGTCAGTACAGTAGCGATTCTTGCTGACTTTCCATCTCGCTGATTTGCCGACATAAGGATTGGAGGAGTCTCCTTCGCCATTGCGCTGAAACGGCAGCTGGGATTTAATGATTTTATAGTGCGTAAGAACACCTCCACATATCCTATTTTCGTCTGACATGCCCGATAGATCTATGAAAAAGCTTCGGATGTGGGTGGGACGTGGAGAGTCAGTATCCTCTCTTCTTGCTCGACCACTCTCTGACGCATCACAGGATAATATATACCCGGTTCGATCAGACACTGGCTTGTGCACCCAGTATGTTGATATGCAACCTTAGGGCGCTTCGTCCGACGTCAGCATTCATTTCTATTCGCTCTCGACGGATCTGAATCCAGACTGGCCATCTACACATGGATCCCAAGCGGAAACTCAAGAGTATTGGCGCAAACTAACCGCCAAATACGACTTGTATCCTCGCATCGTCTTCAACCGTCAGGTAGTCTCCGCCGAATGGAGCGCCAAGGAGCAACTATACCATATCGTCACCGAGGAAGTTGGATCAGGCGAAAGGTCCTCGACCACCGCCAAAATCCTCGTTTCTGCCATTGGCTTGCTGGAAGTCCCGCGATTCCCCAGCATTTCCGGTGTCTCTTCCTTCAAGGGTGAGATGTTCCACTCGGCGCGATGGGATACGGGCGTGGATCTGCGAGGAAAGCGGGTGGCCGTGATTGGGAATGGCGCTTCCGCGTGAGTGAATTAAAATAAACAATGGCCCGACTTGATATAGCAATCTGTTCTCTATTTACAGGACGCAATTCGTCCCAGTCATCTCGCAAGATCCGACTGTGCAAATCACCGAATTCTGCAGAACCCCGAACTGGTTCCTCCCACCGGTCAGTCTTATTTTATGGTGCAGTTCATGTGCGTATCTGAGCGCTCTAGATTCGCGCCGACTACAGTCCGTCGTGGAAGTGGACGTTTAGGAATGTGCCGTTCGCGATGAAATTTTACCGATTCCTTTTATACCTCCGGGTGCGCATTTATTCTGCTTCGTACCCCGTTGCCGGAGTCCATTGACTGTGTACTGTTTCTATCCAGAGCGAGATGCTGTATTTGTTCGTGTTCGCGCATAAAACTATTCGTTCGAAGTACACCGTCGTGCGTTTAGTTATCTTCGTAGCTTTTTACGAAGGAAATTAACTGCCAATCAACTACAAGGTCGCCAAGGACTATATCATGCGTACGGCACCGAAGGAGGAGGTAGAGCACCTTGTTCCGAAGTATAGTGCGTAGCCACCGCTGCATCCGGAATTGCGGTAGGGTTGACTTGTTGTATCCTAGGCCTCGGCTGCAAGCGGATGATATTCGACACGAACTTCCTCGGAGCTTTGCATAGGCCAAATCTGAGACTCAACTGGGACGGCATACAGTCAATCTCTGAAGATGGGATCGTTACCAAAAAAGGTTCAAACCTCGCATCCGAGCATACGTTCCCTCACCTGAATCATCCATTCACAGGAGAGAACCTGCCATTCGACGTCATTATATTCGCGACAGGCTTCACGGCGGTGAGTAAAGCCAATGCGAGCGGATTAGTTTCTGATAAGAATGGTCTGTGCTAGGACCGGTACCCACTTAATGTCGTTGGCGACAGCGGCAAGACGGTTCAAGAATATTACGACTCACAGGGCGGGCCCAAGGCATATTTGGGCACGACGGTTCCAGGCTTCCCCAATCTGTTCATGGTAGCTGGTGCGAGAACTACCCGCCTTGTTGAACCTTCTATAACGAGATGACATTGTACAGGACCAAACACAACCACAGGCCACACCTCTGTTATCCTTACCGAGGAAATGCAGGTAATATCAACCCAGGTTCCATGTAGGGGTGTTAACGCTTCGCCTTAGATCAACTACATCATGCAGTTTGTTAAACCCATTCTCGACGGTCTGGTCTCGACGTTTGACGTGACGCCCCGCGCAACGGACGCATACAACGAGCTCATCCACGCGCGGCTCGCGCGCTCGGTGTTCGTCGAGTGCGTGTCGTGGTACCGCAGCGGAGGCGAGGGAAAGGTCTCGAGTATATTCCCAGGGCCAATGTTCTTGTTTGGGTGGTGGGTGCGCAAGGCGAGGTGGGGGGACTATAGCGTGAAGACACCAACGGACGAGTGGGAGAGGAAACTAAGGCGCGAGAAGTGGGCGGCGTTTTTCAACCCGATGCACTATGTCTTTATCCTCATCGGTTTGATGGTCAAGTTGATCAGTGGTTGAATCAACCAGGATGCACTTGTGCAGGGACGGCAAGTTGTTCTTGAAAGATTAACCTGGGTGAAGGTTGACTGAATTTCACAGGCCGAGCTCTGTTCGCTTTACTTCGAGTCGTTGTACTTATTTTATGCTATATGATCATGGTATTTTGCCTACCGGAGGGCAATCAGGCTGCATGAGTCCCAAGCCAATGCCTATACGTATTCGCTCCCTACTTACGTCCAGCCTCTCTCTTGATGACCGCGGACTCCGAAGCGAGGAGTGAACCGTCGTCCGGTAAGCCCGGCATTACTCAAAACGTGGTAAGGCGGGACGGCCGTTCTAACTTCGCATGTACTGTTCCTCCCCTACCGCCATGTCGCACACATCAGAGAAGCCTCATATCGTTATCATCGGTGCAGGGTATGTCGTTTGCTCCAAAACACACCCAGCACGAAACTGACTCGCCGATAGAATAGGAGGGATGACTATGGCCATCCAGCTCAAGCGAATAGGATTCTCTAACTTTACGGTCCGTCCTTACTTCGTCAACGCATTTGTTTGTGTTTATGAGAGTCGTCTAGATCATTGAGAAGGCCTCCGAAGTTGGAGGAACGTGGAGAGTGTGTGCTTTTCTAACCCAGACACGATTACGCTACATACTCGCTTCTTGCTCGCTTCCAGGACAACATTTATCCAGTAAAGCGTTCTCGTGCTTCAATATCTCTTGCTGATCATCTCGAATTAAAGGGATGCTCATCTGATTCGTTTATCCACCTCTACTCTCCGTCAACCGACTTGAACCCCGACTGGGTCCACTCGCACGCGTTCCAGCCCGCAATCCAGGAATATCTGCTCCAGATCGCCCTCAAGTACGATCTTTATTCCAATATAATCTTCAACCGCAAGGTTGTGTCAGCGCAATGGGACGTGCGTGCCCAAAAATACGATATAATCACTGAGGAGCGTGATGGGAGGCTGGTCTCTCTGACTGCGTCGATTCTGGTGTCCGCGATCGGGCTCCTCGAAGTCCCGAAATTCCCTGAAATACCTGGGATTTCGGGCTTCCGTGGAAGCAGTTTTCATTCCGCGCGCTGGGACAATTCGGTCGCCCTTGCCGGGAAACGTGTTGCGGTTATTGGAAGCGGGGCGTCTGCGTAAGCATCTCATTTCCCATCTGCAGTACTGCTGACAATAAAAATGCTTTCAGGACTCAACATGTGCCAATTATCTCGAAAGACCCAAGTGTGCAGGTAACGCAGTTTTGCCGTTCGCCGAGCTGGATACTTCCTCCGGTAAATTCTCTCCATTTATACTTTCTCTCGTGCGTTATCTGGATTCTTTGACTAACGAGATTTCGATTCCAGGTTCGCACGGAGTATTCAAACACCCAAAAGTGGTTTCTCAGACATGTGCCTTTCTATCTCAGAGCTTTTCGTTATTTCCATTTCATCTGGGTGGGTAGCGTTCTACTGCGCATACTGTATATTGATTAACTCATTCATTCAACAGAGTGAGTTCTTGTACTTGGCGATCTTTGGAAACCACACAATGAATCGGTACGTGGAGAAGGTATGTTGGATCATCCTTTCGGCCTCCCATTCTGCGTTGTGAGCTGAAACAAACCAGCACGTCAAATCGTACATGACGAAAGCTACTCCGGCTGAATATGTGGACCGGGTGATTCCATCGCACCCGAATCACAGTACGTCTTTAACCAAGTGTTCAACTCTTGATGATGATCGCAACAAACTTTCATTAATTCAGAGGTCGGCTGCAAACGCGTTGTTTACGATACGAACTACCTAGCCTCCTTGGCGCGCCCAAATATGTCGCTGGTATGGGACCCCATCGAATCTATCAATGAAAATGGTATCGTGACCAAAGAAGGTGGGTGATCTAGCCGATTATATTATCGGAAGCAAACTGATCTAATCATGCACAGGCTCGGCTGCTTTCGACGTGATCATCTACAGCACCGGATATGTAACGGTGAGTCCTTGAACGACTGGTTATTAAATCACTTCCAACATCTTACAGGATGATTTTCCCGTCGACATCAAAGGCACCGACCAGACGGTGGCTAAATACTACCGCGCTCAAGGCGGTCCTACGGCATACCTCGGGACGACACTCCCAGGGTTTCCTAACTTTTTCACCATCTGTGGTCCGTATTCCTGCCATTGTCTGCGTTCTCGAATCCAACAGACAACCCAGGCGCTAATGTTACCACCGGATACACCTCTGTGGTATTTGCTGAGGAAGTTCAAGTATGTCTCTCCCACAAGTACGACTCCTGATCATGATTTTGAGACGCCGCGCAGGTCCAGTACATCATCCAAATGATCAAGCCAGTCATCTCAGGCAATATTTTGTCCATGGAGGTCACAGCTGAGGCGACAGACACGTATAATCGCGAAATTCAGCGACGGCTATCCGGTTTCATATGGGCAAAATGCTTCTCGTGGTACCGAACTGGGAACAACGGCAAAATTCACGGACTGTTTCCTGGCTCCATGATCTTGTATTGGTGGTGGATGCGCCACCCCAACTGGAACCATTATAAGGTCCTCACAGTAGCTCGACGGGAGCCGACGCGTTCGATATATGCGAAAATAGGTGTGATCTTGGGCTGTTTTGGCATGGGAGTGGCGGGCGCCGTGTACTTAGGGCGGGTTTAGACAGTTTTATTATTATTTATTTTCACAGCTGGATCAGTGTTGAACGAGTACAGAATTTGTGTGGGGGTGGTTATATTCCACTGAGGCAGACACTGTCAGCACAATGGGGATCAGAGGCAAGATAGCATATCCCCAACTAGACTGGTACTCTTCAGCGACGAGTCGAATTCAGCATTGGATGAGACCTGATCAGGCCATATCGCCACGAGGTTACCTGAGCTCCATGAGTCCTCCATATCGTGAGTTTGTTCGTGAGTCTAGAAAAGACGTGAAACGCGTTGTTGTAGTTTATTTGCGGTCACGAGGTCACCAGATCATCCGGAGTTTGCGGTTCGTCTTCCGTTCTCCAGCAATTCCGTTCTTAGGGGCAGTGGAAGTAATTCCAATCTATTCCTTACTAAGGGACTCACACGTCAGCGCTCGGCTACAACTGTTCTTCCCCACTTGCCCCGCATTCAAATTCAATCAAGCGCCATTCGACCCCGTGCCACTGGGCTGGCACTGATTATAACCGGTCCCGGACGTCTTTAAAAAGGGTCCAGCCTATCCAATTCCCTTGACTACCCATGACTTCTACCACTAGTATCCCACTGAAAGCTCGCGCTGCGGTCATCACAGCATTTGACCAGGATCTCCTCCTGAAAGACGACCACCCTGTATTGCAGCCCTCTCAACTTGCTGCCGGAGAGTGTCTTGTTAAAATTGACTACGCCGGTACGAAGGACTTGTTGTACCACCGCTCTTTATTCTGATTTAGGGTTAGGCGTTTGCCATTCGGATCTTCATATCAAGGAAGGAGGATGGGGACCCATAAAGTTTCCCCTCGTCGGGGGGCACGAAGGTATTGGACATATCGTTGCGATTGGAGAGCACACTGTGGGCAGTCCAGTCAAAATCGGGGATAGAGTTGGCATCAAGTGGATTGCTAACGCATGTCTGAAGTAAGTTAACGTGGTTTACCTCGTGAGTGGTACTAATCGGATGAAGCTGCGAGATGTGCCGAACAGGCAACGAACCATGTAAAACCCTCGTCTCAGAGTGTACGACCGTTGGCTGACATGAATTTACAGGCTGCAGCAGCCACACGTCCCACGGATTCGGAGTAGACGGATCGTTTGCAGATTATGCAGTAGGTCCAATCTCCTCCGGAACTTGGCAGTCTCACAAGCCGTAATCCAGCTTTCTTATGTTGATTATGTTACACCGATTCCGGAGAATCTGGACAGCGCAGCCGCAACCCCACTTCTATGCGCCGTAAGCTCCCTTATTGGCTTGTTCGAACCTTTGAATTTAGCCACTGCTCCATAGGGCTTGACTATTTACAAAGCCCTTAAGGAGGCGAACCCGCAGATTGGGAAATGGGTGGCTATTCCCGGTGCTGGTGGAGGGCTCGGTCATTTAGGTATGTTCTCACCTCAAATTCGGGAAAATCCTTATGGCTTACCTCTCAAACAGGCATTCAATACGCTATCGCTATGGGCATGCGCGTTATTGCAATTGGTTGGTCCTCAGTCCCCCAGATATCCAAGTTGTCATATTCACCATATTTCAAAGACACCGGCGACGTCAAGCGAGACTTGTGCTTGAAACTCGGCGCCGAGAAATGGGTCGATTTTAAGACTAGTAGTGACCTCATTAAGGATGTAAAGGATGCAGCGGACGGTATAGGTCCGCACGCTGCTATCGTGGTTTCGTCCAACGTATGCATTCCATGTGAATATCTATTCGTTTTGTTGAAGTCAAATCTTTCAGCCCGGACCGGTCGACCAAGCGGTGATGTATTTACGCCCCAAAGGAACTGTGGTGGTCGTGGGCCTTCCCTCTGGTCCTGCAAAGTTAACCGTTCCGATAGGACTCATGATAGCTAAGGTAACTCCGTTGCCCACTCGATTGGACTGTTCTGACCACGGACTCCTTGCCTTAGTGCCTCACAATCGTCGGTTCTGCCATAGGGTCAGTGTTCTGGGCGCCTAGGGGGAATATAAATTGACCAGAACAACTTCAGGAGTCGTCAGGATGTGGCTGAGGCTCTCGAGATTGCCGCGCGAGGCAAAGTTGCGTGCCACCACGAAGTCAAACCGTTTAGCGAGGTCAACGCGTGAGTCAAATGCTCATAGTTTTGTACGTCCTTGACCAGAAGGAATCCAGGGTCTTCGCCGAGTTGGCTGCCCAGAACATTGCTGGTAGGGTAGTGCTTAAGATGTAAATCAAGTAAATCAATACCTGTGTACTATATCTTATTTATTCGCGATGCACCGCTTGTTTCTGCGAATCTCCTTCAAATCAAATCAAAAAAGATGAAGACAGCAAGAGCAAGTTCAAACAAAATATTCAAAGCATGGTAATAGCACTACTATAGCAATTCGAGAGCAATCTGTCAGTGTGTTCGTAAATCAGTAGCTAGCAGTTGTGAGTCAGCATTTTACTACATTGTGTAAATCAGCGATCAACCAGAAAAACATTAAAATACGCACTGAGAAATACATGCGCAGCGTCTGGTCTTTGTGCAAGGGAAGATAGTCCCGCTTGAACGCCTCGAGGTTCTCCGATGCTTCAGTGGCCCCAGATTCAGACCACGCACCCTGGCGCGAGAGCGGATCGAAGTGGATCTTTGCCCGCGCACATACGGTGTCTGCGTCTGGAGGGAATGGTCACCACAAGCCAAGAACTGCAAGTGGAAAGAAGGGACGTACAATACACAGGTGCAGGGATCGATACAGAACGCGTGGCACCTGCGTAGACGTGGCACAAGGCGAAAGAAAGTGCCTGCATAGTATCGGCGCTGGATACCATCTGTCAGGCAACGGGAACGCGGTATCGGCACGTCGACATACCTGAGGTTGTTTTCCTATACACGAGGTTCAATAACTTTGTACACGCTGCGTGCATGAAGTACATAGTACTCACATCGTATAAAATCTGTATCGGAATGTTAACAGCGTAAGGGTAGTAGGACGAGGAATACATACTGAATAATGCGCAGGACGACTGGTGCCCAAGAGTCCACCATGGCTTTGGAGATAAAAGTCGAACTCGGTGGGATGGCCGATATCGCGATCAACAACAGTGCCCGCCGGACAATTTCCGCTGCGGTCAGCGTCTCTATCATTCGTCGGGAACAGGCTTCAGGCACTGAGTGAGTATCAACTAAAAGCTAAAAAGATGCGGCGTACCGAACGTGGTGCCGTTTGCCTACGATCACCAGTGTGATTCGGGGGTTGATCTTTAGTTCCGCACAAGCCGCTGGAAAAGAGGTTTGTGCTCGTTTCACGAGCAGGGAATGGGATACCTTTGATGAGGGGTAACTCTACGACAGGATAATCAGTTTCAGAGCGCGATATCGGAAATTTGCACTTGCCGTGGTCCAGAACTTGTTGGAATTGTCCTTCCGAGACACCATCTAAACAGGTGTCACTGTAAACTTCAGTACCGAGGAATCGACATATATACCTCGATAGAATATGAGACGCTTCGGCGCCGAAGGCTTTACCTTCTCCGAGAGTTCTCTGTAAGACATATATTTCCCCAGTAGTTCCTACCATCTCTGTCAGACGAAAGATGAGAACCATTATATCGTGCGCACCTTGGTCATCTCCTGTAGATCAGTAATCAACTCCTGCCTCGATGTCTGAACCCGTTGCGTTGCGACATATTTTGCAGCATTGGAGTCGACACTGGACACAACAGCCGCGAAGGATGGGCGGCTAGTCGTCCCGGCTCTGTAGAGTCGTGAGACATAAACGACATGAACTTGAAGTAGAGGGCAAGCAAAGAGAACATACGGAGGATGCATCACATCTTTGGATAGGGTTAGGGCAACACATGGAAGCGAAAAACGCGCAGAGCACTCACCGGCACCCATTACAACGGTGGGGTTGTGCGGGTCGGACAAGACGGCGACCTGGGAAGGGTCCGTAATGACATTGATTCCTCCAAGTTTGACATTGATCCTAAAGCAGGAATCAGGAAACGAAATTAGAGGCACAAAAATCATGTACTTGAGGGCGACATTCGCCCAAAATTGTATCTTCGCTTTCGTGCACTTTCTCGACTTCAAGCATTGCGTCGCTACTCCTTTCTGGACTCAAGAAGTGAGCCCCAAGCGCGAAGGTTGGGAAAGTCACTCGACAGACCTTGACGTCTCCCCAGCTATGAACGAGTCAGTTGGATAGCCCTGATGTTCAAGAATGCACGCACTGTTTCACGATGGTATATAGATCGTTTCCGCCTTCCGGAAGAACAAACACGAACAAGGTCGGCGGAGCCTTCTTCTGATTGTAACAGTCGGAGCCGGCGGCCTGAAGGCCCTAAAAATAATTGAATATGCTTAGAAATAAAGAAAGCAACGTGACTGACCTGGGGAATATTGCCTTGCCCATTGATTCTGCGGATGATTGGGTCTGGATGTGTGATAGTCATCCCTGAATTTTGAATGTCAATCCCACATCGATCGCGACCATAAAATTGAGTATACCTGTGCTACGACAACCGGCGACAAAGCTGTTCGCAACTTCGTTCGCAGCCATATCATTGAACCTGAATTGGGTCTCAAAGATTATGAGAACCCATGCGGCGATGGTGGCGGATTTGAAGAATTTTTTGTCGGCCCTGGTATGGCTATCTCAGGCTTTTAAAGTAGATGTACACGAGAACGCACATGTTCCACGCGCCGTCCCTGGGATTCTGGGACGTGAAATGTTTTGAAAAATCAGAAAACAGCGAGGGATGAAACGTACCACTGTAGGGGCATTCCCCGGGCCATACTTCAGTGTCGGGGCCTTCAGGACACGTGCTTGAGTCGAGAGTAAAGTCGGATCGACTGTCAGTCCGAATTTTCGAACATATTCTGATTGGCCGTAAGACAGGACCTAGGGGTTGCTGAGACAAAGATTCAAGACGTAAATGCTAGAATACAAACTTGTAGACCTTTGCGAATACTTTCAAGACGTTCTTTTGGCCGCATCGTCGCGAATTCCACGAGGGCCGTCTTCTTATCTTCGGGAATTTCCTTCCTGACAAGTTGGCCCGGCAGAACCGTACACAGCTCGAGCGGAATGAGTGCTCCTTGACCGACCTATGATACACAGGTTAACGATGTGATTTGATTGAAGATTTAACCCACCTCGACACAAAGAAGACCAGGAAATCTGAGAGGTCTTCCCGACTGTTCTCGGAAGTACTGGGCTACCGTCTTGGTGCCGCCAGCTCGCATAGTGAAAGACGAGTCGTCGGCACCTTCCTTGGTTATTTTCCGCACCACGCGCGCGCGCACCGCACCGCTCCCCGAATCCTGGGTTTGAACACGGATACCCGTTATGAAACGGCCGAGAGCAATCCTCTCGCGGTCGGGCATTTGCTTTGTGAGCAGGTTTGGGTTGTTTTTCCCAAGGAAAGCGAGACAGAGGTCAATCAACGGTCCCGGTTGGTACATGACACCCGTAGAAATGTCGACATTGATCAACACCCTCCCGAGCGCTGGGCGGATCGATTGGAAGTAACCACGCCAGAGAACAAGCCCGGCGCCGATGCTCTTGGTTTCGCTCGGGGTGAAGAACGATCGTCCTTTGGTGGGGAACTTCTGAGCAGGTTCCATCCGAATGACGACATTTAATGCCTCAAGAAAAGTCAGAATAGTCGGCTGGCTAAATGAAAAACAGTGGACGTACCATGAGCGCAGTACTAACTGTATTGTCTTGTGACTGCGTGCCTGCGATAAAACGATGCAGTATCTCGGTATTGATCCTGGCGACGAGGGTCAGCTTTACTTTGTAAATCTTTGGAGGTCGATCGGTGTTCGCGTTGGTTTGCGGCGGCAGGCTGACATCAAACTGAAGAGACTCAGCGATGTATTTCATCATGGCCAGTAGACACACCTCGCGCGAGTCACCTCCCAAATTGAGTTCGATCGATGCAAACAGGTTTTTACGGCCATCAAAGACAGCACGAGTGTCTGCGAAGATCGTAGGCGCAACTGTATCTTGAAGAGCTTTGATTAGTCGCATATTCATCGCGACTGGCATATGCTTTTCCGCGGAGATGACTAGAGCAACGTCAACCGCGCGAACAATACCCAGAATCAGTACATACCGACTACAGATGAAGCGAGAAAGGGGTAAATTTTAGCGGATGATGATGAGGAAAGTGCATGCCGCACCATCATAGTGGTAGATGCTGCCGTCCGGAACCGTCGCATTGAAGGAATTAACATTGATCGTAATTGGGCGGCCACTGGAGCCGTATTCGGGGCGTCGCACCCCGACGGTTGTGATATGTGCCGCTAGATTGTCAGATCGGGATATGCTTGGTGTTTTCCAGTGATAATCCTCACCTGGCGGCTGATGAGCGGGCTGCGGCGGTCCCCCTCGGCCACGCCCTCCTGCAGATCCGCCTCGGGCGCCTCGGGCTGCACCGCGACCTTGCGCACGGGGAGGCATAATAACAAAAAGAAAGAAAAAACACTGAGTGAATGTATGGATAGGATCTGGGTGCGGTCGAGTCGGAGTGGGGAAAGGAAACTAATTGCGTGACAGTGCGTGACACAGGCGCTTAACAGAAGCGCCTAAACAAAGGCGGCACCAGAGCATCAACCTGGAGCAAACTTTGCATTGAGATATCTGCGATCCAATTCATTCGTATATAAATGGGAAAGAAAAAAAACTATACAGATTGTACAGTATTACTTTTGCAAAGGAAGCGCCAGTTGCAATTTCAAAAGTTCGGTGGTTGCCTCTGCAGTGTTGGGACCGTTAACGAGCCGTAGACGCCTTGAGATGCTTCTATCTACTGGGCTTGGACTGCGCACCACGATATTTATGGGAAAGGAAGACATTCTGCAGGGTCCAGACATTATTGTCGTCATTTACACTCCGCCTGATCCGCGTTGGAAGAACAACACGAGGCGAACCAGGTCATTCACCGTATGCAAGTGCCGTGATAACGGGAATATATGCATCTGGATGCACGGCTCCATTCATTTCCGCGCTCATGGTGAGAAGCCGCCCACGAAAACCATCGATAACAATAATAACAATGAGCTACTTCGACAGTGTGAAACGCGCAAAACATGAGGAAACACAGGTGACCTTCGAAGCCATGATCTCGCCGCCGTAACTGCACTCTTTGTTACTTCTTTATTGCTCAAAAAAGAAAGATGGAGCCCGAGGGGCGCCGCTACATCTGAGGAGACGACAGACATTCTTTGAACAGACGTTGCGGAAGAATAATTGTCTGGGCTGATTAAAGGAATGGATCAGGACATGGGCATTGACAAGGTTGAATTTCTCATGTGAGAAGTACGCGAACAATTTAGATGTCAAACTCACTTGGCAGCCACCGAAAAATAGAAGAGCCGAGGAACCTTTATCATCCTTTCCCACGAATCAATTTAATTCTTGTGAGTATTCATATCCCTCCACCATGGACCTCAACGTATATGTAGATCAAACATAATGTGCGAAACAAAAAATCCAAGTGCCACATCAACTACTAAATCCACCGTGCTCCTTCTGCATGTGTGCGTATACCCCGCGGGCACTGTCTTCGTCGGCAAATGTCTTGAGGCAAACCCAACATATGTGTGTCTTGCAGAAAAAGCATGTCATATGGTTACAGCCACCAGCTTTTTCAATATCCGCGTGGCAATTGGGACACTGTTTGACACCGTTCTTCTCCCGCCATTTCTCGAGTGCTGCGAGCCCGCCATTCAGGTTGTCCTGGTGTTCGGTACAGGATATTCCGTCGTGATATTCAACATTGCACGCCGGACATATAGAAAGTAGACAGGACGGACACTGAAAGGCAGTTCCCGTTTTGCTCGGGTGGTATACCATTTCGCAATCGGGAGAAGGGCAGTATCGAAAACCGGCAGGGTGCTCGTTTATATAGGCAAGGAACGATGCACGGAGGAGGGAATCTTCCTCGGCAGAGGTCAACAGCGATCGAATGATGCTATATGAAATGGCAAGTCCACAGGGGCCAGTAGAACCGGGAGTTTCGGCATCGAGAGAGAGTACTTCGGCCACACATTGTCGAGGAGAGAAACTGGGGTCCTGGGCAGCCGGTCGAAGATAATGTTGTAGACAGTCCCTGCAGTAGGCATGCCCGCAATCCAGTCTCACTAGATCCTCGAGAGGACAGAAACAAACCGGACACTCCGTATCTGAATTGGTTGCAACCCGATCAGAATCGGAAGTTTTCCCGGATTCCAAAGCAACAAGCTCGGCGTGTACACGCCGAATGACGCTGTCGTCGCCATTCACAGTCAGTGTACGCGCAACCACATCTAGGACAAGGCAGTCGGTGCCCAGGCTTTCTTGCAATTGACGCAATTTCTGCCTTAGGAGTAGTCGGATTAAATCCTTTCGAAGTGGGAACACATGGCGACGTGCCCGGACATCCGCGACCTTTTGCAGAATGAGATTCCTGGCCTGCACCCGTTCAGCCTCGGGCCCAAACAGACGAATTGTACGTGTCCGCGTGTCGCAGCGAATAAAAACATTTTCGCTGAGGTTGAGGGAATCCAGAAACGTCTGTCCTTCGACGCCGTCGAAGAAGTCGTCCCAAATTTTTTGACCTTCAACAACAAACAGTTCTCCCTGTACGATTCTGTCCAATTCCGTCTTCACACGTCCTAGCATCTTCGGTTCTGATCCATGCAGAACAACGACTACTGGCTCATTCAGATTTTCACCGAGGTAGTAGCGAATCATGCTCGGATGATGACCTGCCAGCAAGTCTAAAGTTCCCTGGAGTTTGGCGAAAAGATCCTGCCGCACACTGTATTTGACAGAGAAAGTGCGCTCTATGAAGAAAGGAGTCCCACTCAGGAATGATGGAGGACCAGCACGCAAAGCCGACTCCGCGGCTGCAGCAGCACCCGCGTCTTGGAATTGGGCAAACGCAATGACCTTGGCCGACGCTTTGGTCATAGGCAAGGTATCGAACGCCTCCACCGGGCCGAACTCCTCCAATGCCTGTCGCATTCGGATGGGAGAGTCCTCTGGACATCGCGGCGGGTCTACCGCGACGCTTTCTGCCTGACAAAATCCTTGGAGTTCGATTTTTGATGTCACAAGAGGCAAGTTGCGTATCATCACTGTGTATAATTGTGTGGATGGCCGGCTCCGGCGTCCATAAGCGAGTAATAATGTTGGTGGAGGAGTAGGCCTTCGGAAAGACGCGCTAAGAATGTATCCGTGAAATGATTTGCCGTCCAAACGCCGAGCATGCTCTTCCGCGGACCGAGCGGAGAAATAATGAACAAACGCAGATCCTCTGCGGCCGTACCACGTCAACTTGACTTTGCGGCCCCGCAGAACACCTTTCCCCTCTTCCGCGGTCGCGTACGCGCGCAAGTCTAGCTGCCCGGAGAGCATTTTCCCCTCGATGGAAATGGCGCTGACAATTGATGCAGCCTGGGAAGCGGAAGAGGCATCCGGGAAAATGAGGGTTGCAGTCGCAAGTGCAGCAAGTGGGGATCTATGAATCTGGAGTTCGGCGGAGCTTGTGAGCCGAGAGAGGACGGTGGAAATGACAGCGTCGGAGGAGGATGCGGGGATGTTGGAGATCAGAACACGACGAGATTCAAACGGTGTTATGATCTGGAGCACCGCAGCACCAGCTCCGAAATGGACGTTGCAATTGTAGATCGTCCGATCTGTGGATGCATACGCTCCATCGGCCCCAATATCATTCAGGTGGGCCTTTGGAGGAACATGTTAGACGAGAAGAGAGGTTGGAACAGTGGGTAACGTACTGGATTTTGTGGAACCAAAGCCGCCAAACCTACAGGTTCAGCTTCCGTGAACTGCCCACGGGAGGGAATGAACGGGAGAGCTTTGACGTCAATTATTGGGATAGCCATGGTTCTTTGGTTGTTCACAAGACTTTCCGCCCTTTCGGCTGACAATACGTCTCCGCCTTCATGAGAGAAAGGACAATTGTTGCCTTTTATGCATGATCCCCGATTGAAATACTGGCATGGAGGCCTTGTTGGTGCCTCCACAGATGCAGATGGATTGGGAGAGGGATGAAACTCTCTGCATTGATCGCCAAATCGACAATGGCCACGTAGAAAGTGGGCGCAAGGAATGATCTTTGTACCGATATTCGAGAGTGGAGCAGCTGAAAGGGCGGAATCGGAAGAGGGATGGAATTCTCTGCACTGATCGCCAAATCGACAACGTCCCCGCAAAAAGTAGGCGCAAGCAGGAGCCTGTGAGCCGATACTCGAAAGTGGGGCTGCTGAAAGGGCGGAATCTGAGTTCAGGTGAGAGTTCCGGCATGCGTCGCCATATGCGCAGCCATTTTGGAGAAAGAAAATGCAAGGTGGGCGCGGTGGCGACATGGCGAGGTTGAGAGGGCTCGAAGCCGCATTGAACGCGTTTAACATGTGGCTCGGAATCGGCCGAGAAACGTGTAAAACGCGGAGACGTTTTCAAGCTTTCAGCCGCAATTCGTCCGAGACGTTAGAACCCCCGGGACCCAACACAGATATTTCAAGTCGATCCAGAAGAGAACAAGAAACGCTTGAGAAATCGCACAACGTCCGCTGGGAGCCATTTAAACACCGATTTTTGGCCCCGCAGACTTCAGGGAAGTCCGCAATTCCTTGTGACAGGTGGAGAGCTGGTGGAGAGTAAGAGATCTGAGAGATCATCAATAATTGATGCAGAACGGAACGATCCGCAGCACTGCCACTCTGGTGGCACCGACCTCGTACGACTTGACCGGTTACATCACTCAGGCCTTCGAAAGACATGGTCCTGACCATCTTGGAATGGCTTCCGCCGGAAATAATCTCAGAAATAATTCAAGCTGCATCGCCGTCCGATCAGGCAGCTCTTTGCAGAATTTCAAAGCTGTTTCACACACTCGGTGTACCAGTTTTGTACCGGGTGGTGGAGCTCATCAATTATCTCTCTATTACCCTTTTCTGTTCTGCCATTCTCACCGACACTTTCAAATTCCCTGGACTTGTACGATCGATCACAATCGAGCTTGAGTACCAAGATTCTAGACAGCGAGTGATTCATGCACCACCTGGTATTTCGAACTGAAGATCGTTGTAGACTTCAAAGGAACTCTTTACTTTCAGATTGCTTGAAGATACTACACAAAATTGAGAAGTTATCAATCAATAGTCGTTACCTTGACCAAACGCGGAATACGGTGCAGTCTTGTACATTTCCGCATCTTCTGCACTGTGCGCTGTCTTCCGGGGAGGGTTCTTGGACCTCTACGGAGTCGGAAAACACGCCTGCGTCCTTTCTTATTCGTCACCCTGCCCTGGAATCCATCTGGATCCAATCCTGCCATCCGGAGTCCGAGTATTGGCCTTCGTCCACATCCCGGATCCCACTGCTAAATCTCAAGCGTATATGTGCCCCCCCAGATTTCTTTCTTGCATAATCGCTCCCAATTTGCAAGAGGTTAAACTCCGATGGGGTGAGAGAGAGCCAACTGAATCGACGTTCATGACGCTCCAATCAATGACACGCAGTGGCGCTCCTTTTACTTGCGCCAATGAATGCCTGAGCGAGCGGTCTGCGGCGATCGATGACTCTGTCTCGAGGAACATACCGCACATCAAAACGTTGCAAATTTATACCAAGCTATTTCACTCCAACTGCGATGTAAGCCTCCATTAAGGTTGCACTTGGCTGTATGTTTGGCTGTACTAATCCTCTGGCAGGAGACCATCGCACAGATCACCAATTACTTGCCCCGCTTCACCGATCTGGCCTTTTTCGAGATGACACACAACCGGAGGCCCCTCATTCCCAAGGAAAACATCGGAAAAGCTCGAATCGCGACTCAAGCTTTTGGGGATGCATGTCCGACATTGCAAGCGTGTCGCCTGCGTGAGTTTTGCAAAACCGTGTTTGATGAAAAACTGACGTTTTGTATTGCAGACGAGGGTGCGTGGAAGAAAGTAGACGGAAGGTAGGAGAGAATTCGCGTGACGGATTTCTTTGTGATGGCTGGTATTTCGTCGGTTTGAGTGTTGGGCACCTTTAGGCTCATGGGTAATAAGATACGTCAAGGCGAGATGTCATGAAAATGTCTGCTTCTTCAATATCAACTCTTGCTTGCTCACTGCTTCGATGTACCGTGCCCGAGCAAACCCCTGTACTGCCGGTTATGGTGAGTGGATATTCGGCAGAGAACCCAGCAATGAAGCTCAGTGCGTACATCCCTGGAGAGGCTTTCAAACCTCAGTTCCGGCCGAGGATTTCATTCACCTTTCGGCGTGCTGACTGTGTTCTACTGAATCTCAGTTCCAAACGCGATCTGGTCTAGGCGAAAGTGTGCCGTACAAAACCCGGTTCAAAATATAGAGGAGAGGACTTGGCGGTACATGGTGGCCGCCCAGATTACTTTGGACCTGCGAGTAAAGCTTGAGCGGGAGACCCCCGTTCGATTCGGGGTCGGGTCGTTGATGTCGCAGTTTTTTATCTTTCTGTGCAATATTGTGAGGTCTGCCGGTGTGAGTGTGAACTCTTCGTAGAATTTAAAGGATAATTTCTGGGATTTGTGGCTTTCGGGTATTCTCGTTGTGCTGAATCCAGGCGCATGCAATGAATTATTGGGATGTAGAAGACCTGCCGAGAATGCACGCCCACACTACCTAAACCAGTTTTTGAAAGCTACAGTGGGAGACCCTCATTTCATTCGGGGGCAGGTTGTGCGTTTGGGGAGCTGTATTTTGTTGTTCTGCTGACTCTAGGTGCATAACATAAATTATGGTTCAACTTAGGGATGCAAAAGACCTGGCGGTGCATGGTGCACACCCGCTCTAACTATACGCTGAAACTCTACAGTGGGACATCCCCGTTCGATTCGGGGTCAGGGCGTAGATACATTCCTCGCTTTCTTTCCTTTTGTAAAGGCTCTCTGGTTCAACTTGGAACTCGACCGGATGCTTTTACAAGCCTCCTGAATTTGATTGAGTAGATTGTTGAAACATGTTCTCCTGCCTGTTCATTGTCATGCTGAACCCGCAGTTTAGCATAAATTCGAATCCAAGTTACGGAGGGAGAATACACATCCGTGCATGGTACACACCCAGTTAATTTATGATAGGCTTGTCTGAGAAGAGAGTATATTGCGAATCCCCGTTCGATTAGTGCAGTGAACCTCTCTCTCCAAAGATTTCCTCGGGAAAAAATTGGGCTTTTGGTCAACTTGACCAGAAAATTTTCGGGGAGCTATAGATCTAGGGTGGCTTGTTAAAGCATGCCGTCCGCTGTTTTTGCTCAGAGCCGTCACGTTGAGCTGTACGGTACAGCTCAACGTAAATCCAAATTCAACATAGAAAAGACCCGGCGGTGCATTGTGTACACCTAATTACTTTTCGTTCTTCTTCCGAATTTCGGTTTTTTCTCGCCAGTCTCCGTCCTTGTTTTGCTCTTACTGCGTTAAAGTTGCGTTGAAGCTGAAGTTGACGGATCAATGCGGCGCGCTGACCAATCCTGTGCTCCTCCGTCATCTACCACCAAAAATATTTACTCAATGAATGCTCGAATAATATTAATGTCAGTCTACTCGCGTCCAACGCCGGCGCCTCCGTCCTCTCAAGGAGATACCCCAAGTGACAAGGACAGCAGCAAGCACCAGGAATAACCGTGGCTCTTTTTCGACCAGCGACGTTGCGAGACTGGCTGCGACCTAGGCGCAACGACTGGCGGCGTGAACGACTCCGGGTCGTTGGGCATGGGCGGGTAGGAGCAGCCGCGTTTGTCTCCTTTCTAACTGCATCCCTCTTTTCCTGCTCTTTTCCCCACCCGCCCTCCTTCCATCTCGCGCACGCCCAGGCTTATCCTCCCTTCAATAACTTCTCTTTGTGTTGTCTTCTTAATCCATTCCACTTCTCCCGGGACTCGCACCTTCCCCAAGACAAGGCGTACAGCCGCCGCTCTTCCACACCGGTGGCTCGTCGCGGCTGGGCCGTGACGGACGCGCTACCAAGGGAATGGTCGTGTGTATTGCGTCTTGGCCGGGTCTTTTCTTTTCGCCGCGGGTTTCCCCTTCTTTGGGCGCCAATTTGTGGCCGGGCTTCGGACTCGGGTGGTGCGGGCGCGTGCGTACGCATCTTGCGTACGCCCGCGTTGGTGTCAAGTAGTGCGCGTGCGAGAAGGGGAAGTCCGTTCCCCGCGCTTCGCCCTTGGGTGCTTGATGTGGTCTCATTGGTAATGTGCAGCGTCGAATCCCTGGTCTGGGTCTGCTGAACCGAGTGTGCATGCACCTTGATCCCGTGCTGGTACACCCTGCGCGCCCGCTCTCCCCTCTGCGCGCGGGTTCCTATCGTCATTCTTCAAAGACGCGTCGTGCTGTGCGCTCTTACCCAGTCGAGTGCGCTCGTATATGGCACCAAGGAGTGGGCTAGGCGCCCATTTAGATACGCTCTCCGCCAGCACACACCCGCCACGCTCGCGCGCGGTGTCCTTCATACACCTCTTTCTTCATGTTTTCCTTCTTGTTTGGGTAGACGCACACCGCCCTCATCGGGGTGGGGGTGCTGTGCTCCCTGCTCCTCTGAGTGTTTGCGCAACGGATTCATGTCTGCAGAGTCGTTCCTGACACCTCACTTGTGGCGCGTTCCCTCTATCTTCCTTTCTCGCCTGCGGACGGTTTTTGCACGGAGGGGTGCTGCGCGGCTGCGCTCGGGTATGCTGGTGGGTAGCCCTGTGGGTCTACATACCTTCGCTACCAGTCCTTTTTATGGGCCTTACGCGACGCTTGGGTGCACCAGTCAAGCACCAGTCTTCGTACACACCTCGCGCTGCCGTTCCGCATCGACCGTCAGGTCCTCGGGAAGGGACCGGCTGATCGTGAAGGCGATGTGCAGGGCATCCACCGTCTTCGGACGGCACCCCGGCCGCGATGGCGTGCATCGCTCGCTCCTTGTCTGGGATTTGAAGGACGCCGCCACGCCTGGTACTGCTGACTTATTAATAGCGTCCCCAATTCGTCCATTCGAGTACTTTGTTAAAATTGTATCTTTCATTGATTAGTCGAACACGAATCAATTGCAAAAGTGTCCTGTCAGATCTCAGTGAACTTGAATTTTGAAACTCTCAGTCAGGTTACCTAAAAAGGAAATCAGACGACAGCATCATGCTTTTCCATCCCAATTCCATTCTGAGAACAAGGTCGGTGTCTCGAGCGTTTTGGTCACATCACTTATAGCATTCGCTTCTGCTCCAGTTCAAACATTCCACTGGACCGTGCGGAGACCTGGGAAGAACATGGTCTTGACCATTTCGGAATGTCTTCCGCCGGAAATAATCTCCGAAATCATCCAAGCTACATCCCAATCCGATCAGGTAGCTCTTTGAAGTACTTCAAAGCTGTTCCACTCCCTCGGTGTCCCAGTTTTGTATTGTGTCGTTGATCTCCGCGACTACCCCTCCGTTAGCGGTTTTTGTTCTGCGGTCATCGGCCACACCGCCAAGTTTGCTGAACTTGTACGACCCTTCGAAGTCGATATCCACTCGGACTTGACCAGGCGGGTTGCTCCTTGCAGATTAGATGTGATTTTCTAGCTAACAATCGACATTCCCGGCAGGCTCGACAAGAGTTCCATCATCACGGATTGCTTGAAAACACTGTTCAAACTTGAGGACCTGTCAATTGGCTGGTACCTAGGGCAAACACGACGGCAGGTGTACGCGTTTTATACATTTCCCAACCTCGTCCGCTGTATTCTCTTTTCCGAGGAGGAAGCCATGTACGACTTTCTTCTTCGCCATCCCGGTTTAAACAGTGTTCGGATTGTGCCAACCTGGCGTTTTTGTGCATTGCCGTCCGCTCCGATTCCGCTGCCGAATCTCGAGCGCATACGAGCCTCTCCCAGGTTCCTACCTTCTATAATCACTGCCGGCTTGAAAGGCATCAGGCTTGAAATTTTCGGATGATGCAGAGGGAGACCCGCCTGAAGCAACCTTCATTGCCCTCGGATCAAGGACATGCAGCAGTGTGCCTTTTATTTGTTCCAATATATGTTTGTCTGCGGAGTGCATGGCGATCGTGGATTCCGTTTCGAGAAACATACCACACTCCAGAACGTTGGAACTAGGCTCGTGACCAGCCTGCCAAAGAACGGCAGTTCCGAGTGCAAGCACTATGCATGCCTACGGCATAGTGCTTGCACTAAGAATTGCCGTACCTTGGCAGACTGGTTACGAGTCTACGTTGGAACTGGATTGTTATGGAGGGGATGAGGTTCTACATGACAACGTACGCACTTCTTCATCGCTTCATCGATTTCCTGTGCTGATTTCTCCCAGGGAACCCTTGCACAATTGATCAAGTCCTTCTCCCGGTTCACAAATTTAGAGTACTTCACACTACACCATTATGGAGACCGTCGCACATTTGGGGAAAGCGAGTCAGCAGATCAGATCACTGCTCACGCTTTTGGGAATATCGATGCATGTCCGACATTGCAAGCGTGTCGCTTGGGTGAGCCTCAGCTTATTGCAGCCGTATCAGAAACTGGCATGTCACAGATGAAAATGCATGGAGGAAGCTGGATGGACTTTGGGAGAAGTTTCCGATAGAGGAATTCTGCGTTCTAGCTGGTCTTTCGTGGTTTTGAATGTTATGCACGAAGAGGCTTGTGTGTATGAGTTTCCGAAATTTTTGCTTGACTTCGCTAGATGGTTTCGAAAGGATTTGTTTATGCATCGCCGTCTGTTAAAACAATACGCGCATGAATTCCTGGTTTTTTTTTTCTCTTCGAGTTCGACATACTGATCCAAATCTGACTACTGACGGCCTTCCTGGGCCTTCCTGCACCAGTTGAATGATTAATATGTTAGTGTCCGTGTTCGATTCGGTTTCAGGTCACGAAGCATAGCGACGGTACAAGTTTCCCTCTCCAGCCTGGAACAGAAATCTGGTCAAACACTTTGTCCTTATTCCAGGTTCCTGAGAAATACATCTCTGCTCAAAATTTCTATGCACCGCACCTCGTGGCGCTTGGTACCTGTGTTAGGAAGCCCATGTCGCAAATATCCGATTTAGAGTACAAATTCGGATAAGGCCTTTCTGAATCTTATAGGCAAAACATGCAGGGTTATAGCACCTTATAAGTACTTATAATCCTGCCTCTTTTGCTTATAAGGTTCAGAAAGGCGCTATCTTGGCTTATGATTCAAAAGCGACTTTCGCTACAAATGTCGTCCCCGTTGTAGGCCCTGGTCCATGAAACTTCTTCTGCATAAATGTGTTGTTCAAGGGCAAATTGAATTTGGCAACCATGGGTAGACGAGCTGAAAAATCTGTTGTCTTGACTTGTGAGTCTTGGAAATCCACGTTCAATTCTGTGTGAGCGTTCGATTCGGGCTTAGGATATGTCTCTGGCCAGAGTTTTTCCTTTTTTTTTTTTGATAGATCCTCGGTTGGAATTCGATCTTGTATGTACCTCAAATGAAACAGCTTTCGTTTTTCCTGTCCAAATTGCCAGGGAACTCGGGGTTTCAAATGAAGGGTTTGGATGGAGGTTAAAACAGGAGCGGCAGGACCCCGTGGTGGATGTATGTCAAGTAATGATATCCTAACCCTCGTTCAGTTCGAGGTCGGGGGTCATGCAGTTGATCGTCCTTTTTTCCGACTGAAAGCCTTACCATTCTGGATTTTTTTGGGGGCAGTTTCCAAAGTTGAATTTTGTCCGTGTGCGTCATTTTTGTACTTAAGTTGGAATGGTTTGCCGGATCAACCCGGCGCGCTGACCAATCCTATGCGTCCTTCCACCAACCACTGCTACAAAAATAATAATCTGGCCTGAATACTGCATAGATGCGTTACGGGCCGGCCTATGGATCCGGAATAAATGCTGGAGCGCCGTGAAATCTGAACTGAATGCTGCAACGCTAGCCTCAACGAGAACGATTCGTCTGGTCGTCCATCTGCGTCGAAACAAGGCCTCTCCGTGTTCACCTCGAACTGCTCAAGGACAGCAGCAATGGGCCTAGGGGCAAAGGCCATTCGGTCGGTCTCCTTGCAACAGGTCTCGACCTAGGAGTGTGCCGTGCGCTCGTCTATACAAAGGTGTGTCTTTCTATGTCTTTTTCTTCTCCCTCTGTGGCCTCCACGTCCATATCGATTCGCCCTGTTTGTTTTCCTGTTCCGCCACACACGAAATACCCCACCTCGCACCATCTTATCCCTCGCTTAGACTGCCTTTCTCGTTCTCTTATCGTTGTCATCCTAATCCATCCCATTTCCCTGAGACTCACGCATTCTTAGCTTCTTCCGAGACAAGATCGCAGCCGCCACCTCCTTCACTGCCGGCCTCGTCACGGCCGGGCAGCGCTACGAAGGCGGATGTGACTTCCCTCTGTTTTTGTCGCGGACTTTTCCTTGGTGGGGTGCTCGTCTCTTGGAAGGCCAAAGCGTCGGGCCCGAGTGATACGAGTGTGTGCGTACATGCGCACGGGCAAGCTTGCTGGCGTGCGTTGGTGCCATAAAACAGAGGGTGCCCGTCCCTGCTCTACACCGTACGAGTGCGCGCTTGGGTACGCTTGATGCGGGCAGGGTCTGCCCCTTCGAACGGCGACCCGGAGTGCGCATGGAGGTTGTCGGTACCCTCGCGCTCGCTCCCCCTCTGTGCCTGTGCACACCTTTTCGTGTCGGCGGGTCTGCCCTCGTTACCCTTCCCGATAGTGCGTGTTCTCTGGGGCTGTGGTGCCGTGCGCTTGGATACGCTCTCTGTGCGCGCACATTGCGAGGGCGCGGGCTCCTTCATATTCCCCTCCTTCATGTTTTCCTTGCATGCGCACGCCGCCCCCCGCATTTGGGCGCGGGCCATCTAGGGGTGCCATGCTCGGTCGACGCCCCACGCTCCTCTGAGCGACTACGCACGCCGCGGCAGTCTTTCCGCCTTTTCTGTCCTCCCGTTATTCGCCGTGACACTCTTGCCACTCTGGCGACGAGTGGGCGTCGTTACGCGTTCGCGCTCGGGTATGCTGGCGCGCATACCGGGCCATACACACAATTTCCGGGCTCGAGAGGTTACGAGCGAGCCGCGTTAACGTCGACAGTCGCCGTATCGGAGGGAGTGTTATCTGGATCCCAGGGGCGCCGTCCGACGCTCCTGTCCTGGGAGGCTGTCTTTTGGGACGCGACTGCGCCGCTCTTTGCAGGGTTTCGTAAAGCATGGAGGTGCTTGAAGCTTGAGTCGGCGCTCGGCTACACTTGCGCGTTTTTATCTGTGCGAGCGAGGTTCCCTAGGCCGTGCACGCGCACTCGCTCGCTGCTAATTTGGCCTTGGCTTTTCGAGCACCCCGCGCGCTGTCTCTTAATGAGCACGGAGCAGAGATGGATAACAATAGCCCTACTTCTTGGAACGCCGGTGCCGCCCGTCATATACTTATGGCCCTGCAGCCTCGCACGTGCAGGTATGAGGTCGCTGCGCCTCGACGGTCGGGTGAGCAAGCGTGCCCCTGCACTCGATACCAGCCTTTTTTCTGGTATTCGAGGGACCTGGCGCGGTGCTCGGGTGCGCTGCCCCTCATTTCTTACGGCCCTGTAGCATCGCGCGTGTAGGTGCTGGGGTCGGTGCCCCCTCGATCCGCTTTATGCACGCGTAGGGTATTTCGTGTGTCCGTGCCATGGTGCGAGTGTGGATTCGACGGACCTCGTGCGACACTCGGCTTCGCGCTGAGGTCATTCCGCATCGACCACCGTCAGGAGGGGACTAGCTAATCATCGGAGTGGTGTACACAAGGAGCCCTGAAGAAAGCTCTCGGACGCTATGTGCAGGACATCCCCAGTCTTCAGGCAGCATACTCGACGTAAGGGCTGGGGGGGCTCGTTCGTCCTTTCTTTGGCGTCTCCGTCACCGTCGTCCATCAGTTCTTTTTTTTTGGCATTTGAGGGACGTTGTTTTTGGCGCCGCGGTGTTTGTGCATTCACACAGTGAGATACACATGCTCGTGCGATGTGGTGCCCGCTGCTCCCATTTCGTCTGCCGAGCGCCGAGATCTACTTAGTTGACTTGTGTGTGTAGAATTTTATCCATAAATCAACTCGAAAGCAAAGGGTCAAAGACGACCTTGAAAGCGGAATGCGGGGATCTCATTGAAAATGAAGCTCTGGGTCGTCGAGTTCTCTGGTAGGTGTCATAATCTGTTTACGTTTCCGATTTTTTAAGAGCAGAGCAAGGTCGGTCAACATCTCAAGAACGTCTTCCATGGACTCGTAACATTCGTTTCTGCTTTCCGCTTCAGTCCGACAGCTTCCCGGGATCTGGGGGACCGCGAACGTACAGCGACTCAGTCGGCGACCCGACCCGGGCGCCTTTGAAATTTTAGATACATGGCCTTGGACATTTTAGAATGGCCTCCGTCAGAAATACTCTCCGAAATAATCCAAGCTGCATCGCCATCCAACCAAGCAGGTCTATATTTGCAGAACTTCAAAGCTGTTTCACGCGCTTGGTGTTCTAGTTTTGTACCGGGTTGTGGAGCTCAACGACTATATTTCTGTTCAACTGTTGTTAGCGAGTTTGCTAAACTTGTACGATCGACCGCATTCGACCCTGAGTACTTGGACTCCGAAAAGCAAGTCATTCATACCATTAGATGTAATGTTCTAGCTGACGATCATGTAGACTTGAAAGGAGTGCCGCATTACTTTCAAAAATATTACGCGGAATCGAGGACCTAGCACGGAGCCAAAAACATTACTGACTATATGTATGTACTGTCCCAAGTTTTGATTCTCTGAATCCTAGTCCTTTTTATTCTGAGGGAACCGTTTTGGGTCAAGCCTGAGTCTCTTGTCGGGTAGCTGGAATCCAAACAAAGGCGCTAACCAACCTCCCGCTACGACAACCACCTAAAAAGAAGCATTTTCAGATGAGTATGGCGCGGGCAAAATCAATGGAATCGACATACGAGCCATTCTAGCCATCTAACTCCAGTGGGAAACTCGGGGTATGCATCTCCGTAGTAGAATATTTGCATTATGCCTAGGAATGATTGCAGCATTCCCGGGACGAACATGTTTCGGAAGAATAAAATCTTCTGGGCAGTCTGTCGTATGGTGAAGCATCAGTCCGGCTCGGAGGGAAATAAAACAAAACTCGCGGTTTCAATAGATGGCAGGGTAGTCTCTTCTATAATTGTTTCTTCCCCTCGAAAGCTTTTAAGGCTGTGGACTATGCCTCTTCGGGTAACGCAAACACCATCTTCAGGACCGATGACTCTGGACACACCATCTTGGGTGATTTGAACTCGCCCCTTCAGTACTACGTGCTGCTCATCGTGGGCCGCGTGCCAATGGGGTGGGACCTCGAAGGGTTCCTCGTCGCCTGTCGCGTGCACGCGTGCTCGGAGAGGATCCTGGAGAATTGTCATTGTGACACCTTTTTGGATTGACCAAGAGTCGTCGACAAGAGGATCACTCATGGCAATGAAAGTGGAAGTATAGCAGTAAAGTCCTCGAGCTGTTTCTTAAAAGTAAATCAACCCCGTCTTAGTAATGGGTGGTAATAGGCTGTTGATAAGCACATGAACATTGATCACGAAAAGTTGAATAGTAGTTACAGGGCGGAACACCGCTTAGGCCTTCGGAACACCTCTTTGAGATAACATCGCCGGAACACCGCTAAGTAAACCCAGCCACGATGCGGAATTCGTCCATGGGAAAAGTCCCCCAGTTTCCGGCCTCCTTTCTCCAGGCACGGCCATCTGAACAAAAAAATCAACTTGATTACGGGAGTTTGTGGTAGGGATTTATTTACTGAAGCAACAAGCCTCCAATGTGGGACGTGCATTGCCCCAAGTTCCAACTATTATTCGATTTTCTGCCTCAGAGCCCCAGACAGAAGGATTTAATCCCTGGCTTGCGACAGCGAAGTAAACCAGGTGCGTGAAGCGGCCAAGTGAAGTCATGATAGCATTTATGAACTCCTGCCATAATCTTCAGGTTAGCAATTTGCGATATATTCGCTGACTCACGTCCCATACTGGCCTGTCCAGCAGCACTTCATGCAACTGTAGCGACTGTATGTGGGGCATATGCCGCGAAATCGAGTCTATCAGGCCCGGGTTGTGGAGGAAGTGGTAGTTTGATAAGCGGAATGGAACACTGGCCTGCGACAGTGAGCCAAGTGCGATGATGAACTTTTCAACATCCGCTTCCTCAACGTGGAACCACCGCACGGTGGCTTCACGTAGACAATTTGAATTGATGTGGAGAAGGAGTGGCGCATTGCCGGTGTAATACTGAAGGTTTGGGAGTTGTACTTTAGGCGATGAAGTTTGTAGTGTGCGGTGATTGCGAAGGCGGATGCGGGTCAAGGTGGGATGGCGAGAAAGAAAGGATACCACGGGATCGTCATGCGGGGGAGAATTAACCGGCAGCAGGTATAATTCACAGGTTAGGAGATGGGGAAAGGTGCATTGGGCCAGGAAAGGATCGAGTTCGTCTATGGTCACTGATAAATGTTCCAATCTTTGCATGAGCTGAGGTGATGTATTCAGCAGGCTACGCATGGCAGGGAACAGCCTACGCGAGCGTGAGATATATGTAAAAAATGGAATTCACTGGATAAAATTCACCGGAGTTGACCGCCTTCGTCAAAACCCGACACAGTGATGGACCGCACAGCATCTGCCCGGATCGGGGTTTTCACAATTGTGGAACAGAAAGCGACGGCGCAACGATAAGATTTGAGATGCACCTCGCGGTTCAAAATCGGGAGACATAGGCCGTGAAATAGCTTGGAAACGCGGCAGAGAGCCGCCTGGTCTGCTTTTGCCGTGAACTGTATAATTTCGATGATAACTTCATTTGGAAGCCATCGGGATATGGCCCTGTACGCTCGACGGGTCAGAACCATGTGAAGACTGGTCGCAGGGAATCCGAAGGTAGAGGAAGAATTCAAAGAGGCTGCGGATCATCACACCACCGTGGCTTCGTTGACAGGAGCACTGCCACTGTTTCGACGCTTGACTCTGAACATTGACCACGGCGATCCCAACAAGGATCCCAAGCTGTCTTTCGCTTGTTCTCTGCATGTTGGGACCACCGCCACTTTTCCCGGCCCACGTAAGAGCACTTCTTCGAGGTGCGATCGAAAGCACGCCTTCCAAGGTCTCGGACAATCTGGACAAAAGGTGATTTCCTACATGAGTATTGAATTCTCTCAAACTATAATACCTAGGCAGCCGTTTCCTGATAACTGGCCGAGCGCTGTAACGAAGAAAAAAACATGGTCTCGACACCTCATCCCTTTCACACTGGCTGCCAAACGGAGTCATCTTGGAAATAATCCAAACTGCACATCGATCAGATCAGGCCGCTCTTTGTAGGTCTTCCAAGCTTTTCCACGCCCTCGGTGTCCCAGTTTGTACCGTGTCGTAAATCTCCGCGATTATGCCTCCGTTATGAGTTTTTGTTCTGCCGTCATCGGCAACACTGCCAAGTTTGCCGAACTTGTACGATCCTTCGCAATTGGCAATCACGACTACGCGGAGTCACAAATGCGAGTCGCTCCTGCAAATTGTATGCGATTTCCAGCTAACGAATCGACATTTCCACGGCAGGCTCGACAAGAGTTCCATCATCACGGATTGCTTGAAAACACTGCTCAGAATTGAGAACCTGTCGATCAATGGCCGGTACCTAGAGCTAACACGCCAGCAAGTGTGCGCGTCTTGTACATTTCCCAACCTCGCCAGCTGCACCCTCTATAGCGAGGAAGAAACGTACATATTTTTTAATCGC
Source organism: Mycena capillaripes (assembly GCA_029204075.1). Taxonomy (NCBI): domain Eukaryota; kingdom Fungi; phylum Basidiomycota; class Agaricomycetes; order Agaricales; family Mycenaceae; genus Mycena; species Mycena capillaripes. Next base: position 3,403,989 of record JARHKZ010000009.1, on the reverse strand, counting down.
CATCCTGGCCTGAAGAGTGTTTGGATTGTGTCAACCTGGGCTCTTTTTGTGCGTTGGGTATCATCGCCGTCTACCCAGATCACGCTGCCTAATCTCGAACGCATACGGGCATCTCCCAGGATCCTACCTTCCATAATCACTGCCGGCTTGAAAGACGTCAGGCTCGAATGGGATGATGCAGACGTAGACCCACCCGAAGCCGGAGACCCACCTGAACCGCTCTTTATTGCCCTCAGAGCAAGGATATGCAGTAGTGTGCCCTTTACTTGCTCCAATGCATGTGTGCCTGCGGAGTGTGTGGCGATCATAGATTCCATCTCGAGGAACATACCACGCGCAAGAACATTACAGTTCGAGGTTTATGAGGAGTATGAGTTTCCGCACGATGTACGCATTCTTCATCGCTTCTTCCATTTCCTGTGCTGATTTATCCCAGGAAACGGTTACACAATTGATCAAGACCTTCTCCCGGTTCACGCATCTGCAATTTTTCGCACTATACCGCAATAATTTAAGTCTACCTTTGAACAACTTGAATTATACAATGAATAAAGCTCTCCGAGTTGGTCAGCACGTGAGTAGTACCTGCGGTGGACCGAAAAGGAAAATCATGATGACAGCTGTCATTTCCTGTTATCATCTCGCCTTCTGAGAACAGCTCGCATATAAGGGTCGGTCAATGTCTCGAGCGCCTTCGTCACAACCGCATGCACTCATACCCTTTGCTTCTACTCCAGCTCGATAATACTCCAGGGATCTGCCGTTTTCTGGCAGACCGCGAACGTACTACGACTGGTCTGGCGACACGACCCGGCGCCTTTGAAACACATGGCCGTGGCCATCTCAGAATGGCTCCCGCAGGAAATAATCTGCGAGATAACCCAAGCTGCATCGCCGTCCGATCAGGCAGCTCTTTGCAGAACTTCAAAGCTGTTCCACGCCCTCGGCGTCCCGGTCTTATACCGTGTTGTGGAGGTCACAGGCTATGCCTCCATCATCAGCTTCTGTTCTACTATTCTCTCAGACAATACCAAGTTTCCTGAACATGTGCGATCTATCACAATCGCGCTTGAGTACGATGATTCCCGAAAGCGAGTGATTCATGCATGTCAGACGGAATTTTCTAGCTGACGAGTGGTGTTCATGATCACTCCTCAGGATCCAATATCTAGAAAGGCCTTTACTTTCAGATTGCTTGAAAACACTACTCAAAATCGAGAGCCTCTCAATCAGTGGCTGTTTCCTCGACGAAACGTGGGATGCGGTGCAGGCTTCGACGTTTCCCTGCCTTGTCCGCTGTGTCTTGTCTTGTGAGTATGAGGTTTGGACTTCTACAGAGAAGGAAAACACACCCGCATCCTTCCTTATGCGCCACCCTGCCCTGGAGTCCGTCTGGATTCAACTCAGCGATGGCGGGTTGGAATCCTGGTCATCAACTCGGATCCCTTTGCCAAATCTCAAGCGCATATGCGCTCCCCTCAGACTTTTCCCTTCCATAATCGCTTCCAATTTGCAAAAGGTTAACCTCCGATGGGGTAAGAGCGAGCCAATCGACCCGACGTTCATCACACTCCGGTCAATGACCCACAGCGGTGTTCCATTCATTTGCACCAATGAATGCTGGAGCGAGCAGTACATGCCAATCGTTGACTCTCTCTCGAGACATATACCACACACGAGAACCTTGCAGATTAGTATCAATTATCCGTTGCCAAACGTCGACGTATGCTTCCCATAAGGTTTCACTTGACTGTACGTTTGGCTGCACTAATCTTCTCGCAGGAAATCATCGCGCGGACCATCCATTACTTGCCCGGGTTCACCTGTCTGGCATTTTTTGCGCTAACGCATAGCATGAGTGCAAGCATTATTTTCAAGAAAAATATCAGAAAAACTCGAACCGCGGCTCAAGCTTTTGGGGATGCGTGTCCGTCATTGCAAGGCTGTTGCTTCTGTGAGTTTTCCAACGTCGCATTCGATGAAAACTGATATTTTCTAGACGATACTGCTTGGAGGAAAGTGGATGGAATGTGGGAGAGGTTTCCACTGGCCGATTCTCGGTGCTGGCTGGTATTTCCTGGCCTTGAGTATAATAAATATTCTTTCTGAGCCGGATGTGTGGACTGATCGTTTTTCGAAAGAGCCGAGGCTTATCCTGACTCGGCGAAGCGACGCGTGCTCGGCCGCTATTCTAGCATGGCAAATTTACGGGAACAACCAAGGAACAACGCCGGCCTGTCAAAGAATTGATTCCATTTACCCTCTCCCATTTTTCAGGCAAGATCAACCTTTGGCTCTCCATCCTATCGTTCTTCGGATGAGTTCAAGCCGGGTTGCAGGACTTTCTTAAACACTCCTCAGAAGTACTAATTCCAAAACAAAGATCAAGCGTGCCATGGGCAGTGAATCAGATACATACACTTCTCCGCAATATGTACCCCATGTGCCTCATTCCCCACAAGTGAGGTATTGCGGGATGCAGTTCTTCCGCCTCGGCAGCTGATGTCTGTCCGTGACACTCGTAAATTTGAAAATTTGAAAATTCACGCCGAACTGCCCGGCCGTAAGTACGAACGACTTCCGAACATATATCCAAGTTCAAGTCGTCTCTTCCCGCCCCTGCCGCCAGGAAGTTGTCTGTCTTTGTTCTTCTCGCTGTGACCAACTTCGCTTCCACTAAATCTACCGCTGGTCCAATTGTCGACCGTGCCGGAAATACCTGGGAGCTGTCCAGAACAACGGCACAGTTCACTCGTAGAAAGGTTCTTGCTTGGTGGTCGTCCTCTTTGCATTCATCGCTAACTCCCGCTCTAGCGATTCCATACGCTACGCCTCCCGTCGGCACCCTCCGATTCAAGGTGCCGCGTCCGCTCCCGCCGCAGAATTCGACGGTGCAAGATGTGAGTGAAGATTTCGATGGTGACATCACGGCATGCGTCCAATTTGGGACGGCTTCATTCGTGGGGGTGAATGCTGGCCCTGGCGTGGAAGATTGCTTGAAGGTGTTCCATATAAATGTTGAAATGGTGGCCTGACGTTTTCTTTTGGAAATACAGCTCTGGATATGGGCTCCTGCAAGCACCAAGGAGGGAGACAACCTGGCTGTGCAATTGTACAGCAACGGCGGAGAATATCAGAACAGTCAGAGCTCTAATAATGATTTTTCAGGTAAAGGCATTTTCGATTTGTCCTTGTCGATATCTAACTCTGGCCTTTTTGTTCCTCCAGACTGGGTCGGGCAGGATGAGAAATTTATCGCAGTGAATGCCAACTACCGACTCGGTCAGCTGGGCTTCTGGAACTCTCAAGGCTCGCTCAACGAAGGCGAGGCGAACGTTGGGTTGCTCGACGGTCGCTTTGCCGTCGAGTGGGTCGTCAAGCACATCTCTAAGTGAGCCCTGGCACATTGTCTGTAGTTCCGTTCTGTAAGAAAAATCCAGGTTCGGCGGCAACCCCCAAAATGTGGCCATCTCGGGGCAGTCAGGTGGCGGGGGTGCCATCATGAACCAGCTCGTTCTCTACGACGGGAAGGGATTTAGTTTCCAAAAGGATATTCCGCGGAGTATTCAGCGCGCTGGAAGTTGGAACGTTGCGGACCTCACTGTCAGAAATAACTATTTTGGTAAAATTTCCTCCCAATGCTTATCTGCTTACAGCCCCGGAACGATGCGTTTTCCAAGTCTGCTAACTGCACTGACTCAGCAGCGAACAAAGCTGGTGCGGCGATCCACATCCATATGGGAAAGAAACACCGCCGGGCCGTTGTAATACTGAAGCTTTGGAAGTGGTATCCGGATTTCAGATGATGAAGCTAAAAGGGGTCTGACTCGGTTATTGAGAATGTGGGTATAGGTCCAAGTAGGATGGCGAGCAAGAAAGGATGCCAGGAGGTCACCCGGCTTGGGAGAAAAATGATCAACCCAAGGGCATAATTCACAGCTTTGGAGATGGGGAAAGGTGTATTGCACCAGGAACGGCTCGCCGATGTGGTCTACCGTCAGTGATAAATGTTCCAATCTTCGCATGAATTGAAGGGATGTATGCAGCAATCTGCGCATCGGCAGAGGAATAAACAACCTACACGAGCGAGTGGTTGAGTCAGATATTTAGAATTCGCTGGATAATTCACCATTGCTCAACCTCCGTTGTGCTACCCGACACAGTCAAGGACCGCACAGCCTCTGCCTGGGCCCCGGGTCGGGTCTTGCGCAATGGCTGAACAAAAGGCGGTGGCGGAGCGAGAGAATTTGAGATGCACTTCGCGGTTCAAAATGGGGAGACACGCGTCGTGAAACAGCTCAGAAACGCGACAGAGAGTGCTCAGCCTCAGTCGCCTGGTCTGCTTTTGTCGCGAATGGTATGATTTCGGTGATAATTTCGTTCGGAAGTAATAGGGACATAGTCCCGTATGTTCGACGCGTCAGAGCCATGCAAAAACCGGTCCCCAGGAGAATGTAGCACTAGTAGCACTTCCAGCAACAATTGGGAATCCAAGAGGCGGCAGATCACAACACGCGCAAACAACCGCTTTGCCGGACGAAGAAGGAAGCTTGAATGTGCCGTAGTTTTAAACTTTATCAACTAGAACAATCCCAGAAAGCAGGGAATAATCCACTGAGGAACGTCCTGGAACGGCAAGGCCCTGGCGGTAAGCAAACAGTGTGATCCCGCATCGAGCGCGGAGGGTAGCTTAGCTTAGACAGACAGACCAAGAAAACGAATATCGACACCAACTCGACGAATCGCATGGGGTCAGTATTAATAAACGTCAGACAGACAAACAGACGAGCAAACAACATAGAATAAAAACGTAGTCTGTAAAAAGAAAATTTGGAATTTGGGGGTAATAAAGTGTGCGGGTAAAAGTGTACGAACGGAAAGAGGAGAGTAGAGAGTAGGGAGTAGAGGAGAGAGGAGGTTGAGAGGAAGGAGAGAGGTGATAACGTAAACTATAAACAGCGTAAAGGGAAAGTGTTCGCGTTTTCGTGGGTGGGGCGTCATAGGATAGGTAGGGAGGGGAGAGGCGGAGGGTGGAGCATGTCCGTGGCCGCAGAGGGAGATGAGATCCGTCGGCGGCGAGGGGGCGGCGGGAGGGTGAGCGATTAGGTATGTACAAGGAGGGGGGGCCGTCGTAGAGACACACGTCGCAAACTGCGACAACAGACAGGACGCAAGGTTGGAGGATTGAGGATTGAGGACAGAGACAAGACACACAACTCAGCGCGGGAGACCCGCGCCGAAACCCGCCCAGAGGAAATACCGTACACCATCGGGCGGTGCCTTTAGTTGTTCGCAACCTGAAAAAAAGCACGCATCAGCCGCCGCACAAAAAGAGATAAAATAACGGGAGACACGACCCACCTTGAGCACCCTCCGTCCATCGCCTTCCCCATCACTCTCTTCATCCTCCAGCCCGCCCACATGCCCATGGTGGCTCTCCATCCCACCATACGCCCCATCATCCTCAACGACATGCGTCTGGTACTGCGACACATACCCATCCGCATACTGCGGCTGCGTCCCCGGAGTGCCCTTCCCACTCCCCCCTTCCGACGGCGTCGCATTATACGAGTCCACCAGACTCCTCGCCCCGCTCTTACTCCTGCCCAACCCATCCGAGCCCGACGAGTGCGCCGTCGTCGCCGTCGGCGGGTACCCACCCTGCACAACATGCTGGTTCTCATCCCCAGGGTACACATACCCGCCGCCCTGCCCGCCCTGCGCATGCCAATCCTGCCCGACCTGCCCACCCTGTGCCTGTGCGTGCCAATCCTGCCCCACATGCGGCGCATACCCCGTCATCTCATACGCCCCCGGCGCGCCCACCCCCGCTCCCCCATACCCCCCGTACCCTCCCCCACCGGCGTTATACGCCTCCATCGGCGGCTGCGCGTACGTCCCGTGGCTGCTCACTTCCGAGAACCCGAGGTCCGAGTACCCCGATGGGTACATATAGTTGCTCGGCGTCCCCCCGCCGCTGTGCACCGCGTCCGACGCGGGGTAGCCTTCCGAGGACGGCCCGTGGCTCGCTGCGTACGGGTCCGCTTGGTGCTGCTGGGCCCCGTAGCCCGCGCCGTCGCTGTAGCCGCCGCCGCCGCCGCCCGCGTAGGCCCCAGAGTAGCCGCCGGCGTAGTCATCGTCGTCGTCCATAAAGACGGGCGCGGGCGCGCGCTTGGCTTCTTCGGCGATTTCGCGGTCGAAGCGCTTGGCCTGTGGGGAAAAGAACGTCAGTCAACGAGGAAAGAAACGCGACAAAGGGGCAAAAAAAGAGTATCAGGAATAGAATGACTGTGTGAAGTGTAGTCTGGGCGACGCCAGCGGCAGCTAACGCTAACGCCACGCCAAAGAACGTATTTTGCAAGCAGCAGAAAGGGGCCGGCATGCGGTTTTCTCCGCGACGCGACAGACAAGCTGAATGAATGAAAAACATCCAGCGCGGGACCAAATGGCCCAGGACCACCGCAAACTTCCCCTTCACCAACCTCTCCCTCTCCCCGCGGGAGCCGTATTGCAAGTCAGGAATTGAATGGTAATGGTACGGACGGAGGCGGCGCCACACCAATTCGCTGGATCTGACATCCGCACAAAAAAAAAAACGTCCAGGCCCTCCCCTTGGGACAAGCGCGACACTCGTCACCCTGTGCACGCCATCCCTTAGCTCCGGGATCGTAAGGCGCGAAAAGGGTGGTTGCAGGCACAGACGCCCCTCACGCCCCTCGTGAACGGACACGCAACCCCGCCCAGCACACAAACAACCGTCTGCCGACTCCCCCCCGCCAAAAAAAGAGAGATGGGTCGTCAGCGGTCAAGTTCACTGCGACTTCGCCCCGTATCCTCGTGAAATCGAAATCCCACACCAGCATCACCGCGCATCCCAAAATGTCTCCACTGCGGAAAGAGACCGCGGCGAACGGATGTAGGGGAGCGGGGGAGGATCGTGCGTGGGCCCACTCCCTCGCGCACCTTCCCGCGGATGGGCACCCACTACTCCGCCGACGGGCACCCACTCGCCCGAGTCGGGAGAAGCGCTTCCCTTCCCTGGCTGACAATCGTCCCGCCTGCAATCGCGGCGGGCGGCAACGAAGGACCAAACCGCGACGTGCGCGCACACGTCGGCATATCCAGTTCCCTTGATCTCGCCCCCGGGACAGCGCACAAAGCCGCCCCACCACAAACTCCCAATCACGGGATGCGATGTGACGCGACACGGAGCTCCGCGGGCTCGACATGTCCATCCATCCAGAACCACAAACATCTCCGCCTCCCCGAATAGGGGAAAAACCCCCGAAATAAACGAAATAAAAGGAAGGAAACAAAAACGCACCCTCCTCCTCCTCAACGCATTCGTCACGAGCGCGAATAGGAGCCCGGCGGCGACGAGACCGACGATGGTGAAGACGGCGGCGACGGCGCCTTTGTTTTGGAGGAAGCTGTTAGGCGAATGTGTTAGTTAGTAAGAGAAGGGAAGGGGGAAGAAGGGGGGGAGGGAGGAGGGGGTGAGAAGACGTGGGGCAAAGAGGAGGACGGAGGGACAAAGCGGAGGACGGAGGGACAAAGCGGAGGACGGAGGGACAAAGCGGAGGACGGAGGGGGAGAGTAGATGGGAGGGGGACGGAAGGAAGAACGGGAGCGTGCTCGGGATGGGAGGTACAGTCCGCACGAGGACGTCGGGCGACGTGTGCATTCCGACTCGCACCCACCAGCCCCGTCGCACCGCTCCGAATCGTTCATGCGTATGTTCCCTGGGCCCGCCACATCTCCACACCCGAAGCCCGAAGCGAGGCATGTGAATTGATGTACTCCGTTCGCGCGGTAAAAAAAGGTGACAGATGCGAACGGGATCCAGGGGACGGAACGGCGCCCGGCAGAAAAGATGAAGAAGATGTGAAAGATGGATGGATGGCGAAGGAAGGGTATACATATGTGGAATGCGGGATTGAATGCATGAAACAAGGAAACCAGGAAGATGATTCGAATGGAGTGCGTGGGGAAGGGATATGAACGATGCATGCACCGCGGGTGGATGCAAGCGAAACTCCACAGAAGTGGAACGGAAATAATCCGTTATGGAATGAATGCATAGACTGGACGTAGGAGCACAAGGCCAAGCCCAAATCCCCAGCCCAAGCCGAAAAAAATCCAACGCACCCTTTAGTCGCCTGCCTATCGCCCACCACCCCAGATGCAGTCGCAGCTGCGTTCGTCGAGGTCCGCGTCTGCGTAACCGTCACCACGCCGCCAGTCGCGTCGGTGGAGCGTGAGAGCGACTCGAAGGTAACTACGCTGCTGGGGGCACTGGTGGGGGTAGGGGTGGGGGTGGGGGTGGATGAAGTGCTGGTGCTGCTGCTGCTAGTAGGGGTACTCGAAGAGGAGGACGGGACGCTCGAGGCGGAGGGGGGTGCGGAGGAGGAGGAGGAGCCGGGGTCGGTGGTAGACGTGCTAGAAGGAGAGCTGGTAGACGAGTCTGAGGAGCTGGAGGGAAGGGTAGGCGAGGACGATGAGGGTGCGGCTGAGCCGGTATCCGCAGAACTACTAGATCTGTAGTCCCCTCAGCATTGAATTCATTGTCGCTCCAAACCCAGCTATATGTACGCACTCGGGTGTAGCTGTCGTATTTCACGCAGTAAGTCACTCAAATTCAAGATCACAGACGAAACGAGACGGACCCATGTTGAATTAATTTTTTTGTGGTTGTGGTGGTCGTGTGTTACATGCAGTGGGGTAAGGAGCGTGGGCAGGCGAGGGCACAGTCAAAGGAGCAACGGTCCTGCGAGAAGAAGGAGCTACAGACACCTGATCACACAGCATTGGTCAGCAGGTCACAAGCATGTGGGGCTGATCCCATCTGAAACGTAAGTTTGTATCAACCAAGACAACCGACGTCCAAAAAAATTCAGCTAGGTTTGTTTTCATTCAAAGGAAAGTAATAATAATCGATAATGGCTCATGCCCGAATCGAACGAGGGTCTCCCACTCAAACACTATCTTATCCTACACAACATAGTGGGCGTGCACCATGCACCATCAGGTGGTTTCTCTCGTTGAACCAAAATTTATAGCAAGCCTTGGTAGAACTCAGTTCAACAGAGAACTGCTTGCCGACCAAAGTTTATTTCACCAAAAAAAAAAAATTCTGGATGAATAAAATACAACCTGACCCCGAATCGAACGGGATCTCCCACTGAAACTTGTCGTATTCGAAATTTGGAGGGCTGAGTGGGTGCGTTTGACCCTGAATTCAGAGCAAGGCTCTAGGGACTATTTTCAACACAGATCTAGGACATTTCATCTGTGAAGCATACATATCACATCTGGAAAGAAAGAAAGAAAAATGCTATGGCCTGACCCGAATGGAAAAGGGATCCCCCACTGAAAGACCAATTCGACCCGAAGAAGTTGAGTGAGTGTGCGCCATGCACCGCCAGGTCTTTAATGCCCATAGTTTGACCCTGAATTTATAGCAAGCCTTGTGGGAAGGGATTCAACCCAGAAAAGAACTACTGACAGGTATGTCAAGTTTCAAGTTTCAGTTCTATCCTCTGCCAGAAACATGGGGGAAGGTATCTCTAATCAAATTACTCGAATAACAATTTTGAATGCCCTGACAGAAAGAGAAAAAAAACCAGCAAACTCTTGACAAATGCCCTGACCCTGAATTGGACAGGGATCTCCCACTGCACAACGTCACAGTATTGTTAATTTGAGTGGGCACCACACACAGCCAGGTCTTCAATGACAACAATTTTGAACCAAATTCATAGCAAGGTTTTGGAGACCGCTTTTAACACAGATCTAGAATAGCTTTTAATTGCCAATTTTAGTTTCATCTGCGAAGCCTATGAGCAGGCAGATGATCTCCCAACTGAAAAAAAAAAAAAAAAAAAAACCCAGCTGATGAGGATAATACAACCTGACCCCGAATTGAGCAGGGATCTCACACTGAGAGACAAACACCATGCAATATGTGTCAGATTTAGTGGGTGTGTATCATGCACTGCCAGGTCTTCAATGGCTACAATTTGATTCTGAATTTATACCAAGCCTTGTGGGACGGGATCCAACACTGAAAATAACTACTGACAGGTAGGTCAAATTTCAGCCTGTCCTATTGTCTGTTAAAAACATGTGGAAGATATCTCTTGTCAAGGTACCCAAATAACAATTTTGAATCCCCCTGACAGAAAAAAAAAACCCCCCCACCAGAAACCACCTATGACCTGACCCTGAATTGAACAGGGATCTCCCACTGGATCAGCAACATATCACCGAGTTGAGTGGGTGTGCACCATGCAACACCAGGTCCTCAATGCCTATAGTTTGACCCTGAATTTATAGCAAGCCTTGTGGGACGAGATCCAACACAGAAAATAACTACTGACAGGTATGTCAAGTTTCAGTCCTACCCTCTATCAAAAACATGAGAAATTTATCTTGAGTCAAGTTACTCAAATAACAATTTGGCCCCCAGACAGAAAAAAAAAAATCCCAAAATGGCCTATGACTTGACCCTGAATTGAACAGGGATCTCCCACTGGAGACTCTTGATGCGAGACCTAAATTGATTGGGTGTGCACCATGCACCACCAGAGCTTTTACCTGTTGATTTGAACCAGCACTTTACAAATGCTTCTGAGGCTGATTTGTTCAAATTTCTGTAGCCAGTTAATGAAAGATTGAGTGACTGGCATAAACATTGCTGTGATGTGGACTGCAGTTCCTTCACTACCAGACCACTTTGTAGCGTCTATAACAGTACATCGGAGATGTTACGTCCTCTAAGGGGAAATTTGTGGTGGCTGAATCGGTGTGTGTTATGGGTAAGGTGTGGGTTGTTAATTTATTACAGGTGTTCAGTCCACTGCACTGAATGCTATTCCGCTATAACTACTCCGTGGATTTCCTCCGGCGTAAATAGCCTTCTCGATTTCTCCGGTGAATCCACGAACGTAGTGCGGGAGGGGACGCAGGGGAGTCAATGAATATGTTGAGGGGATGGGTTATTTTATTTCTCGTATGTGATTCGTCGTCCTCCGAGTGATGAATCAAGTTATGGTCCTGACAAGGAGCTTTCTGGGGGCTTGTTTGACTTCACTTTTGGCGAACTGCATCGAAAGTCCCTCTCCTTTAATTCCTCCGGCCCTCTCTCGTCTTATCAGCAGAGCGAGTTTCTCTGGTTGATAATTACCCAACCTATTGCAAAAGTTACACGCAAATTAGCAGCCCACGCCGCTAGCTGGCTGTTGTGATGTCCTTTCCACCCATCAAATCAGGACTTCTTGTCTGGATATCCTATGCCCCAGTCTATCCTGCCGATATGTCTCCTTCCTCTGGGAGCAGCACCGGGTCTCGCACTCTTTTTATTTGTTGAACTGTGTCAAGTGAAGGGGGTGTGTGGGTTTTTGCAGAATTGTTCGGCTTGATGAACACCTTTTGATTTTTAGGTGGGGAGATACAAGATGATCTTACGGTTCTTTTCCTACTCCTTTTATACCCTCAAAAGGCCCTTTCCCCTTCGGTACTCCCTCTGACTCCTCCATTCCTTCTTGTTCTTTCCCCTTCTGTCCACTAAGAATATTCCCAAAAAGGATACTCAAGAGTCCCCTTTCGGTCGCGGAATTTCCCATCTCCTACCTGCCCCCGCTGCTCCGCTGCTCCGCTTCTCTCCCTCTGCCTATCCTCGATCCTACTTCCTCTTCTGCCACCGCTGGTATTGCCCAGGTCAATGAGCGACACGTTTCTGTGCCTTGCGCCGATCCTCTGGCGGAATATCGAGTCATACACCATCAAGTAGCGTGCTCCAGCAGCCAAACAGTGCTCTGACCGTGTCATTTCAGGCCATAAAACATCCTTAGGTCCTTTTTCTGCGATTGTTGAGTGCCTTCATCCATTCTGTGGCCAGTTTGCGCTTCTCCGATCGAGTTCATTTCTCGAGGATATTGGTGCTCCGCTCACAACATTTTGGTTGTGCCCTGTGTTCTGGAGCAGATTAAATAGCCCGGAGATGTGTCTCGTATATTTCTGTTGAAGTTAAAAGTGCTCCGCCTGTGAAATTCGGTTCATGCAAGAGATATCTTGTGTTCTGGAACAGATTGTGTAGCCCGGAGATGCTTCTTGTATAATCTGTTGAGGTTACGAGTGCTCCGCCTGTGAAATTCGGTTCATGCAAGAGATATCTTGTGTTCTGGAACAGATTGCGTAGCCTGGAGATGTGTCTCATATAATCTGTCAAGGTTATGAGTGCTCCGCCTGTGAAATTCGGTTCATGCAAGCGATATCTTGTGTTCTGGAACGGATTGCGTAGCCTGGAGATGCGTCTTGTATAATCTGTCGAGGTTACGAGTGCTCCGCCTGTGAAATTCGGTTCATGCAAGCGATATGTTGTGCCTGGAGATTGTTTGCGACTAATCTTGGGATAGGTTTTCGGGCAGTCAAGGTAGCCGTTCCCAATGGTAGATTTTTTAGGGATCCAGCTCCAATAGTGTATGAGCCACAAGGCAACGGGCTGTATGGGGTTCGAGTTTGGGGCACTCTTTTTGACTGGTCTGAGAAGCTCTGTGGTGCAGCGGGCACTTCAACCAGTTTTTCCAGGGTTTTGTAATCGTCTTCCCGTGGTTGCTCGTTCGAATCAAGACTGGAGCTTTGCCACTGGAACCGTATTCTTTTTCAATGTTCGCGAGCACTGTTAAACCTCTGTGTCTCCGCTATGGCGTAGCGAGGGAGGTGTCATGAAGCGGCACCTCACATCGCTCTTGACCTCAGTTTCCACACTGCTTACTAATATTATTACTATGATCCAGATTCTTATCCATGCACAGTGAGTTTAATAAAATAAATAATTCTGAGCCAGTGACCCATGACCTGACCCCGAATTGAACAAGGACCTCCCACTGAGACATATCATAACGACCATTGAGGTTGAGTGGGTGTGTACCAGCAGTGTTTGCTCTTCCGAAATGTAGCGCTGCATAGTGCCCACTCAACAGGCCACCCTCAGACCTTGCACCATGCTTATTCGTTGTTTGAAAATTGCCTTGAAATGCTAGATACATCTGGGACTTGAGTATTGGCTTTCCTTCCTGTGAACTGGACCAGCAGCAGATGTTCATTCTATTCCTTGTCCACAATATCCAGCACCTCGGTGTATTTGGTTGTTGATACAGTCACCTCCTTGTCTCCTTTATTGGGGTTCAACAATCTGCTCAACTCCCTTAGCTCTCGGCCCCTTATGCCTGCTGGCTGTGAAAAATATGCCTCCTTCTGATATTCTGTGCCCAGTGAGACCCGTTGCAGAGCCAAGACATTTTTGTAACCCCAGTGAATCACTGGACATCACATCCGGTGCAGTCATGAAAGATGTGCCTCAAGTTCCTGGTCTGATCTTTCCTTGCATTCTGGCCATTAACTGTTCTTTAACAAAATCCCTTGTAACCTGTGCTAAAGCCCCATATAGTGTTGCTTACTGTTGCTCATTTGCCCTTCCTCTGGGTTTTTGCCATTTTTAACTCCTTTGGTTTGTTGTGAGTTCCCACACTGCCCAAAGATATTCAACCCATCCATTCTTTAAGAAAATGACTCCTCGGCTGTGTGATTTCTTTATATTTCACCTCCTTTCACATTTCCTCTGTTTTTCCTCCTGGTTCAAACTTTGTCATCATTGTCATTCTGTGCTGTTCAACATAGCCTTTTAAATTCTGGTAGAACTACAGTATAGTGCCACTCAATGGATCACTACTTTGAATTTGCTCTCCAGGACTTGTAGCTCTGAATTGAAAATTCTGAAACTAAATACAGACATTCTAGAGTGTATAATGAGTTGGTCTACATCAATACTTAAGGGATGTAGGCCAGACAATGCAACCAGCAAAAAAAACGATGTTTTTGATGGGAAGTGTCACAGTTCTGTTCCTTGGATCACTGCATTCCTTCGCTATTTCTTGACTGTGTAGTCATAGGAGCCCCAGTTTTGAACATATATGAGAGCAAGTGAGGTCCTGAATGCATTCAGCCCCCATTTTAGATACTCACAAGTGCAGTGAAAGCAGTGGTGCATAGGTGTGCTGGCCCTGTGATGTCACACTTTTGACGTGTCAATACTTATTCAAATTCTATACACCCGATTTTGGGCTGAATCAATTCACACTTTGGGACAGATATGTAGCAAATTGGGTGATCTACCACACAGAAAAAAGATTTGGACGAAAGGCATCCGAATTGAGCTATCCCCAAGGAAAAGGAAAGTCGATGACAGGCTGATCACTGATTGATCACCTTTAAACTCGTCCAGTTGAAGCTCCAAAGTACTTGTGCACACAGAATTAATTCAGAAGATGGGGATAGTATACATATAGTTGTATGCAACAGGAGTTGGCACCAGGATGAGTGTGTGGGGAGAAATAAAATAATGATCCAAGGATGGTCCGTGATCCAAGGAGCGGCACTATACTGTACTGACCTGCACACAGTTCTTTCTTGACAGGACACAGCGGATCGCAGTGGCTGCTGCTTACAGCGCAGTTTAATTTGATTGTTCTGTGAGGCCACACAATCCTTGCCGACGAATCTGGATATAAAAAGGAGGTGCCTTTGATTTGGTTGCCAACATTTCCCCCATTTTTGTCATCTTCAATTCAATGGAATCACAAAACTCTCTTTCAGATTATATGTGGCTTTAGATCTCATGTCAGACCGTTTCTGTCTGTGGCTGCCAGAGGCCGGGCTCAATCAATTCTGTCAGGGGAACCCCCATCCAACACCCTTCCGGTCCTTCCGGTCACCGGTCTACCGGAACCGGGACCGGAAACCAACACGTGACTCCGCCATCAGAGTCCCTCCGATGGCACTCAGCGTGTGACCGGGCCTGGGACATTTGCCGATCACTCTGGTCATGCGGTCCTAGCTAGTAGCCTACTTACACCCGCAACCAGGTGTGGGAATCCTCAGAGTTTCTTCTCTTTGGATCCCCCACGCCAGGTGCGCTTCCTTGTATATTTAGCTACTGTCAATTAACCTTTGGATTCCCCACGCCAGTCCCTGAGTACCTCGGGCCTTCGTGGTTGCCCTTACAGTAGAAGAAACTCTCTAAGGGATTAACCGGCCAAGATTGCAGGCTTTGGTGTGAACGGCTCGGACTCCTCTGATAGTGTCCCAGCCTCCCCTACCCTGAATCTTGCCCCCTCCTCCTTAGCTGTAGAGCCCTCCATGGACGACGCGAGTACCGCCGCCGCTGCCGCGCAAGCAGCAGCCGAAGCCGTCTCCGCCCGCATGGACAGGCTCGAGAGTACCCTTGAGCGAATTGCGCAAAAAATCGACCCCACCCGTACTGCTTCACCTGCCCCGTCCCTTGCCGGCCCGGCTCCGGACCCGGGTACAGGATTATTTCCCCCAGCAGTTCCCGGCTCAAAATCGGCCCTCCGGCCAAACCCCCCGTTCGTCTTCGACGGCGACCGGAAACAAGGCCGGGCATTTCTCCACGCCGTCCAGTTGTACATCCGGTTGCTCCCGAAGGCGTTTCTCAAGGACGGCAGCCCCTCCGAAGAGAAGGCGGTTTGGTTCGCCATGTCCTTTATGGCCAAAGACTCCGCATCGAAGTGGGCCGAGCGCTACGCCGCCAAAACCCTGTTTCCCTTTTCCACCTGGGACGCGTTTGTCATGGAGTTCCGGCTCCGGTTTGTCGAGGAGAACGAGCAGGACCACGCACTGCGCACCCTCGAGTCCCGGTCGTATCACATGGGTGTGCGGGATGTCTTCCGGTACACCGACGACTTTGAGGACCTGGTCGACCTCGCCGGCTTTGAAGACCCGATTATCAAGGTCACAAAGTACCAGACCAGTCTTAACCCGGCGATTAATCTCGCTATTACCGCCCTCCGGACTTGCGAGACTACCCTGCCTGGCGCCTCTGGGCCTACCAGCAGTACGAGTCGCTGCTCCGCGCACGCGAAGCCTCCCGCGAGACAACCGGTTCCAGTCGCCACCAACCGGCCGTACACCCGGGAACCCTTCCAGTCCCGGTCGCTTCCATTCCGGCGCGTTTTACCGCGCCGCAACACAGAGCCGCCGCTGCCCCCGCACTCCCGCCTGCAGTCCCGATGGACGTCGACCGGGCGCGCGCCTGTAACACCCCATGCCGTGGTTGCTTCTGCTGCGGGGACCCAAACCATTTTGCCCGGGACTGTACCGCTCCGGTCGATGTCCGGTCAATCGACGTCTTGGACGAGGTGATCCGGCAACTCGGGAATGACTTGCTCGACGAGCTCATCGCGCGTCTGGCATCGACGGAGGCCGCTGCGGAACATGCCGCTGCCGCCGAGCCGGAGGATTTTCTCCCCCGCGCAGAGTGAGCGGTGCGCCCTCTGTCGCATCCCCTAATCGTTTCGCTGTCCTATGTAACGAGTATGACAATATATCTCTTGCATCCACCGAACCGATAGACACACCCCCTAGATCCATTGAGACTCCGGTTGTTCCGGTTGTTCCAGTCATTCCGGTTGTTCTGGTTGTTCTGGTTGTTCTGGTTGTTCTGGTTGTTCTGGTTGTTCTGGTTGTTCTGGTTGTTCTGGTTGTTCTGGTCGCTCCGGTCGTTCCGGTCTCTCCGGTCGAGCTGGAACCCCAACCACCTCTCCCGCAGACGCCGCGCCCCCAGAAGAAAACTGCCTGGGAGCGCCGCCTCCCAAAACACTTTACCCTTGCCGCCACCTCGGAGAGCAGTAACTCCCTCCGGCTTCCCCTCGAGATCGAATTCACCACCGACGCTGTGAAGCTTTCGCTCAACGGCTTGGTGGACTGCGGGGCTACTTCCGAGTTTATTGACACGGAGTATGCCGCCGAGCACAAGATACCGGTCCGCCGGCTCTCGCAGCCCATCCCGGTCTACAATGTGGACGGCTCTCCCAATGAGGCTGGCTTCATTCGGGATGTCGCAGACGTGGTCCTTCGCTACAAGAGCCACAGCGAGCGTGCTCAGTTCGCCGTCACCCGCCTTGGGAAGGAGAAGCTCATCCTGGGCTACTCCTGGCTCCGGAAGCACAACCCGGAGATCGATTGGGCCAACCACGAGGTTAGGATGAGCCGCTGCCCTACCGGGTGCTGTGCTACCTGCGTTGCCGAGGCGCGCGCTGACCGGAAGCTCGCCAAGGTCTCCGCTCAGATCCTCTGGCAGCTCCGGTCCGGTCCGGTCCCTCGGATATGTGTCATCGACACGGACGAACGCTCCGGCGAGGACGATGACGCAGAGTTCGACGAGGACCTACCGGAACTCGGACCGGACGACGGGGAAGATTCGGACGACGAGGATGACTCCATCCAGGAGGGAGATCGGGTTTTCTACACTCGATTCTCCCCCCCGGAGGACATCCGAGCGACCGGTACTGTTTCACAACGGCTGGCCAAAGCGCATGCTAAGAACTCTGCGCCCGGTACGGAAGAAATTCCTGAGTGGACACGTGAGTTCGAAGATGTCTTCAACCGGGAGTCGTTTGACTCGCTCCCGGAGCGCCGGTCGTGGGATCATGCCATCGAGCTTGTCCCGGATTCGAAACCGGCCAACTGCAAGGTCTATCCCATTTCCCCTCTCGAGCAACGCGAGCTCAACGTGTTTATCGAAGAAGGGTTGGCCACCAGTCGGATCCGGCCCTCGAAATCCCCGATGGCATCCCCGGTCTTCTTCGTCAAGAAGAAGGACGGAGCGCTCCGGTTCGTACAGGACTACCGGGCGCTTAACGCGATGACCGTGAAGAACCGGTACCCCCTCCCTCTCATCAATGACCTTATCAATCATTTGAAAGGAGCCTGGTACTTCACGAAACTCGACGTCCGGTGGGGCTTCAACAACGTCCGCATCCGGGAAGGCGACAAGTGGAAAGCCGCGTTCCGGACGAACCGGGGGCTCTTTGAGCCACTGGTGATGTACTTCGGCCTGACCAACTCCCCTGCGACCTTTCAGACAATGATGAACGACATCTTCCAAGATCTCATCTTGTCCGGGGACGTCATGGTATACCTCGAAAATATTCTCATAGCGCACTCGGACCTCGCCCGGCACCGAGAGATTGTCCGGGAGGTCCTCCGGCAGCTCCAGGAGCATAAGCTCTACTTGCGACCGGAGAAGTGCGAGTTCGAGAAATTGTCGATCGAGTACCTCGGGGTGATCATCTCGCACGACCATGTCGAGATGGATCCGGTCAAGGTTGCCGGTGTCGCCGCTTGGCCGGTGCCGGAGAACAAGAAGGACGTGCAGCAGTTCCTCGGCTTCACGAACTTCTACCGCCGGTTCATCCGGGGGTTCTCCGACGTCGCCCGGCCGCTCTTCGGCCTCACAAAGAAGGGCTTGGCCTGGCTTTGGACCGAGAAGGAGGCCGCCGCGTTCCGGAATCTCAAGGATGCGGTGACCACCGACCCAGTCTTGATCCTCCCGGACAAGTCGCAGCCTTACTGGGTGGAAGCAGACAGCTCGGACTTCGCATCCGGTGCCGTCCTTTCTCAGCCCGGCGCCGACGGGAAGTGGCATCCGGTTGCCTTCTTCTCCAAGAGCTTAAGTTCGGTCCAACGCAACTACGAGATCCACGACAAGGAGATGCTCGCAATAGTCCGAGCCCTCAAGGAGTGGCGACACTTCCTCGAAGGCTCGCAGCACCCGGTCGAGATCTGGACTGACCATAAGAACTTGGAGTACTTCTGGAAGTCGCAGAACTTGAACCGGCGACAGGCGCAGTGGTCCCTGTACCTGTCCCGGTTCGACTTCACCTTGCACCACAAGCCCGGCCGCTCGATGGGTCGACCGGACGCGCTTTCCCGGCGACCGGATCACGGCTCCGGTCGGGACAACGAGGACGTCACGCTCCTGCGCCCGGACCTTTTCCACGTCCGTGCTTTGGAAGGCGTCGCCGTCGCCGGTCCGGAAGTCCCAATTCTCTGGGACATCTGCGACGCGCTCTTGCACGAACCAGACCTCAAGAGGACCCCGTCACCCTCGCGGCTCGCGGCCTCCTCAAGGTTCCGGGCCGCCGGTTCCGGTCTACCCGGTCGGACGAGTGGCACGTCGACGCCGGCCTGCTCTACTTCCGCGGCAAGATTGTTGTCCCCCGGGACAAGGACCTTCGCCGCCGGATCTTGGAGCAGCACCACGACACCTGGGTTGCCGGTCACGCCGGCCGCTTCAAGACGTTGGAGCTTGTCTCCCGGAACTACTGGTGGCCCCAGCTGTCCCGTCACGTCGGCCGGTACGTCGCCACGTGCAATCTGTGCTGCCGGACCAAGGCACTCCGGAAGCTCTCGGTCGGGGAGCTGTACCCGACCGAGGTTCCCGAGGATTGCTGGAGCATGGTCTCGGTCGACTTTGTTGTCGAGCTCCCGGAGGCCCACGGGTACAACGTGATCATGGTCGTGGTCGATGTCCTTGGTAAGCGCGCCCACTTCATGGAGTGTCACACCCAGATCGATGCGGTTGGCGCCGCCCGGTTGTACTACCGGAACGTCTGGAAGCTCCATGGTGCGCCAGAAAAGTACATCTCCGACCAGGGTCCGCAATTTATTGCGGAGTTCACCACCGAGCTCTGGTGCCTTATCGGCGTCAAGCCCGCGACCTCCACGGTGTACCACCCGCAGACTGATGGCCAGACAGAGCGCGTCAACCAAGAGATGGAACAGTTCATCCGCATCTTCACCAACTACATGCAGGACGACTGGGACGACCTCTTGCCGGCCGCCGAATTTGCCTACAACAACCACGTCCACTCTTCCATGCAGCAAGTCCCGTTCATGACCGACACCGGCTGGCTCCCCCGGATGGGGTTCGAGCCGAACGGGCTACGTTCGAAGCTGGAGTCAGTAAACGAATTCCGCGACCGGATCGCTTCCGGTGTATCCGAAGCCCGGTCCACGCTGGTCAAAGCCAAGGAGGAGTACAAGCAGTACTACGACCGCCGGCGCACCCCTGCGCCGGAGATCAAGGTGGGTGACCGGGTCTGGCTCGATGCGTCGGACATCCAGACGACCCGGCCATCTCCCGGTCTCTCGCACCGACGACTTGGCCCCTTTAAGGTCATCAAGGTTGTCGGGCGCGGCGCGTACAAGCTGGAGCTCCCACCCCGGCTCTCCCGGCTGCACCCAGTCTTTCCGGTCGTGAAGTTGGAACTCGTGGAAGACGACCCTTTTGAGGGCCGTCCGGGTTACAACGAGCCCGCCCCGGTCCTTCCGGACGCCCCCGGCAACGCCCCGGAATGGGAAGTCGAAGAGATCCTAGACGCGAAGGTGCGCTGGAAGTCGCTTTACTTTATGGTGCGCTTCAAAGGGTACGACGACTCGCATAATCAATGGGTGAAACACTCCGACCTCTTCGCCCCGGGAGCCGTTGCCAAGTTCTACCGGAAGTATCCAGCCAAACCGCGCACTATCGCCGCTGCCACCTTCGACTCCCTCCCCTTTCGGGATCCCTACCTTCGCATCCGGTCTATGCGTCGGGGCGCCGCATCCCAAGGGGGGGGGTGATGTCAGGGGAACCCCCATCCGACACCCTTCCAGTCCTTCCGGTCACCGGTCTACCGGAACCGGGACCGGAAACCAACACGTGACTCCGCCATCAGAGTCCCTCTGATGGCACTCAGCGTGTGACCAGGCCCGGGACATTTGCCGATCACTCCAGTCACGCGGTCCTAGCTAGTAGCCTACTTACACCCGCAACCAGGCATGGGAATCCTCAGAGTTTCTTCTCTTTGGATCCCCCACGCCAGGTGCGCTTCCTTGTATATTTAGCTACTGTCAATTAACCTTTGGATCCCCCACGCCAGTCCCTGAGTACCTCGGGCCTTCGTGGTTGCCCTTACAAATTCTGGGGGATTTTCCCCATTGCTGTCCTCAAACATTAATTCTTCAAGTAACAATTTCATGAGCAATGCTTCTTTCTGCCACTGTTCTTGCTCCGAGTTGCTTCTCTTAGTTATTGCAACCTCTCCGGGGTGAATCTTTGCAAATATAATTGCCCTTTACTCTTCAATCTATTAGTTCAACATCTTGGTCCCTTCTACCAATTATCAAACTCTTCGGTATCGCTTTGCTGTTTCTGCCTTCACCTCTGGCACGCCTGCATTTTGCCCATTTTTATGCTGGTCTAACACTGGTTGAGCATTTCAAGTTTTGGACCCAAGATTTTGGTGAAAAATGTTTTGAATTTTATACCAACTAGCAGTTACCCATGCTACGCCACGGAGAGTCAAGTTGGACAGTTTACTCGAACAGGAGATGACGTTCGTCGCCGACCTTCGGTCGACTCCTTGCGGCCTTGTGCGCAGCTATCGAGACATTTTATGTTCTCAATCAGTACATACTGGCTGCATACCAGGATGAGAGAATGGCCTGTAAATGCTGCTGTTTGGGCCGGATAGAGCTCCTACAACTTCACTTGTCCATACATTTCATTTTGAGTTCTGGATCAACTGCACTTCTAAGACAGTGTTTAGAGTCCTTTCCTCCTCGCAAAGTTTGACTTGTTTTCTTGAAACATTTCATGTGCTCGCCTGCCTTGATCTCTCTAATGCACTGATTGCCCTATATCCAGGGTAATATTACCTTGATGTGCCCACCAACGTATTAAAAACACGGCCCAAATGCTTTCAGTTGGTAACTGCTCTCGAAGACTTGGTGTTCAAGATCTCAGCATTTTAAAAATAGAAAGTCAACAATTGAAAGGAGAATACGACATCTCAGCGGAGTCGTTGACGGCACGTCGTAGCCAATACAGATTCCCTTATTGGTGAGCATTTGTCTTGTTTTGGTGGACACATGAGCTTTCTTTGGACCTCAAAAATGTGCTAAATTTGCCTTTGTCTTCTCCCTCAACCCATCATACGGTCTTTCCCTTCCACGGGCAGCTTATGTACTGAACAAGAAACTCATCTCAACATCGCGGCGGAGCCGGATGTACGAATTCAACATCACAGCAAATTGTGGAGCGGATTCAGTAAACTGTTCTCTCGGGTGCCACTGTTGTCTAACAACGCGCCATTCGAACTCTCGGACCGGTTTGACACGAGACAAACGGTGTTCGATTGTAATATAGATTTTTTGCCAAAAGAGTAGGTGAGAAACTTGAAACATTTTGTGACTTTTCTGAGCCTTGTGAAAATTTTCTGTACAAGTGCTGAAAATGTTTTGAAGTTCAAAAAAAGTCATGAAGAACTTTCAAGTTATTCACTTGGTTTTTCACTGAAAAATTGCTGTAAAATTCAAAACATTTTTCACTTGTTTTTTCACTGAAAAACATGAAATTTTCAACCAGTGTAACAAACCAATTCCACTCGCTGGTCTGTTTTCTGGTGCCCTCCAACCAAGGACTCAACATATTTCTCTATCCTCGAAAACAATTGTGTTTTTTTTTTCGAGATCTTGTGTGATTCACAAACAGAATTTATTCTGTTTTGTGCCTATGGGTGCCGAAATAATCCCTCAATTAAAAGGCGTGACCATGGATACATTCACAAATACTGATGGCCGCTGATGTGCCGTTAATTCCATACACCTAATATTGTTTCGCTTTAAATTTTAAAGCAAAATAGGAGTCGGCCCCAAACCAACCACTGACGAAGCCTGCGATCAAAATCACTGATGGAGCCCACCACCCAAACCACTGACCGAACCCGGGTTTCAACTGTGAACTGAGCCCAAGACCAACCATTGACCAAGCCCAATGAGTCCTAGTACTGACTGAGCCCGACTTTTCCACCGCTGACCGAGCCCGACTTTTGTTCATGTCTACCACTGACCAAGCCCGATTTTTACAATGTCTCACTACTGATCGAGCCCGACTTTTACCTGTTCCAACCACTGACAGAGCCCGACTTTTATACTTTCTACCGCTGACCTAGCCCGACTTTTAGATCAATCATTGGATGTAGTTGAGATCATTTTGTACACTATGGCCGAATCCAAGCATTATAATTTCGAGGTAAAGTCATTTAAACATCAAGTTACATACCCACTTCAGTGTTTGTGGCGCTCACTCCAGCGAGGTAACAAAACCGGAGCAGGTTCCGAGGAGCGTATACTAGTAGGAGTCAATGGGGACCTGTCCTTTCTTAGATTTATTTTTAAAAGAGAAGCCACAAACTTACATCGGACTTGCGACCTGATTTTCGGGTGTACTGGGCCTTCAGAAAATATTTCAGGATTTTTTTGACAGAAATTGCAGATGTATTGTGCTCACCATAAGTCATTTTCTCGTCCAAAGTTGTCCCCCATTACAAAGTCGTCTTCCCTTCCGAAATTGTCCCATATTACAACGTCACCTTCATTTTCTGATGCGGAGAACCTGCTGTGGTGTGAGACGGTGCCTTGACATGACAGTTTGATTTGCTCACGGTTCAAGGGGATCGTCCGAATCGTTGCCACAGTCTTCCTTTTGTCCAGGCTCGATCGGCGCTGTCTCCAGCTTCATCAACTGCCCAAAGAGAATATATCTGAATTTCTGGACTGCGGTGCGGTGATGACTTCATTTGTGCGACGGATGTCATTAGCTGATTTTTGTTACGACTAGAGAACACAAAGATTCACATTAAAAAAGCAGAATCAACTCATTCAGCTTACCAACTGGGAGAGAGGGAGATAGTACACCCATAATAAAGACCGTGAATGATTGCTTGCCACAGACCTTGGCCTTCCGACGTTGTGACATGAAGGAAAAATGAGATTGATGCCCCCGATAGGAAGAATCAATTTCAGAACATGGTGGTGATGAAAAAATCGGGTGAATAAGACGTCAGCTAGGTCAAATCAATTTAAATCAACACCTGCCGGGGTTTGGTGGCAAATACTGACCAATTAGCATATTGTGTGATCCTACGTATACGTAGAAGTATGCCAGGATATAGATAAACTCGAATGGTGAGTAATGATCCAAAATATGGAGGCAAGGGCCGAGGAGTACAAGACCAAAGAGGTAGGTTGCCAACGGAAGAAAACACAGTGTGAAGTTGGCTAGGATCCAGCGTGTCGAATAAAAGCCGATTGCATCCGGGCGTGATTCAAAAAGTGTACCACAACCTGCAACTCCTTAGCTTGCAAACAACCGAATGTGAATATACATACTTGCGAGAGCCTTACTTCGCTGGGGGCCATCCCCGACGAGGACTTCATCTATGACTCAAATGTGGTGGTACACTGAAGGACTCGGATTTATTGCGCCGGCGATCGTAAGATCAATGACCCAGATAGGAAAACACATGGAACGTGCATACTGAGCAGAATCGACATGCAGCGTGAAGGGAAATAGTTCAGGACCGTACATAAGCATAATATTTCAGCCAGGAGGCACCACAAAATTTATTGGAGGTAGAAATATAACAGTCCAAAAGTCGGGCTTCGTAAGTGGTTTGGATAGGTAAAAGTCAGGCTCAGTCAGTGGTTGGGACAGGTAAAAGTCGGGCTCCATCAGTGGTTGGAACAGGTAAAGGTTGGGCTCTGTCAGTGGTGGGACATGGTAAAAGTCGGGCTCAGTCAGTGGTAGAAATTAATAAAAGTCGGGCTCCGTTAGAGGTTGAAAGTCGGGCTCGGTCAGGACTAGAATTGGGCTTGGTCAGTGGTTGGTTTTGAGCTCGGTTCACAGTTGAAACCTGGGTTCGGTCAGTGGTTTGGGTGGTGGGCTCCGTCAGTGGTTTTGATGACAGGCTCCGTCAGTGGTTGGTTTGGGGCCGAATCCTATTTTGGAATTTTAAATGCCCCAGCACATGTTGGACTCAATGGAGCTGGAATGGAGCTGGTCGATGCGCAAGCATCGACCGAGCGACATTGAGCCCGGTCTGTTTGTGCCCCGCCGCTTGCCGGCCTTATATCCATGCAGACTGCGGCGGCCCAACACTGTGAATCATGTGATGTCGCATCTACATCATTTTACCGTGTCTTCAATAATTCATCGACTTCTGTGTCTTGAAATTGAAGTTTACAAATTGCTCACAATGCGTCAAATTCAAGAAGGATTCTTGAAACTCCTAGCCGGAGCGTAGCGAAGGCACATCTTGTCCCGGTAAGCTTTCTGTCCCCTAATATTTCGTTACTCGGGATAATTCTCGGAGGTTCCGCTGTTGCAACGTGCCATCATAATAAAATACATCTTTCTGGAGGCTGGATCATAAGCCCCTTTGCGGCGACAGCTTAAAGTCGGTAGGTAGGGAAGTAGTTAGGTAGCATTACACGACACGATCCGACTCATGAACGCCGATTTCCAGGAAGTATCCCGATGTACATGCACTATTTACATCTTCGTCCCTGGACCCCCCCGTATCCCCTTAGCCGAGCTCACGGTCGCAGTGGTCTCTCGGAGTCCTTCTCGCCGCGGTAGAACTAAAAGACTACAAAGAAGCAAAGAAAATAAGTCAGCACATCAACACGGGTTAAACCATCAGGACATCCGAAATGTAACGTCGCTTCGGCTACGGTAAATTGATATTTTTACGTTCATCAGCTGCTTGCCTCTTCTGCCGAGCTCTCACTTTTCTCTTACGCCGTGGCCACCGACGCATCGCCTTCCGGAGACACTCCAATTCCATTGACATTGTCTGGATCCACGCTGCGTTTAATTCCATCATTTCCGTTTATCGCCCTTGAATCTTGATTCAATTCTATTTTTATGATTCAAATGCCCGACAGGCAGGAGCGTTCGAACAGACGCTCGCGAGCGCCATTCCATTCATTTTGTGGCCCCGCGTCCGCTATGTTCCCTCCCATGCAATACATCGAACAGTGAAGTTAACAGGATGAATGTAACAGCTATATCGGGGCTCATCGCTGTCCCAAAGAGATAAAACCGCCTTCACTTGCCTTGTGCCTGTGCCTTGTTTTTATTCTGTTGGACTCCGATTCTGATTTGATTGGTAGGTGCGAGAGTGTATTCGGGGCCGACTCGAAACTGTCGATCCTCGGTTAATATTTTATTATGTCGGGAGAAAATTTTGGGGGCGCTCTTTTTTCTGATGGATTCTGATTCTAACAGGGTTCTGTAGCGGAGACGCACTTATTCCGCGACCTGTGGCTATCGGAGCTTCCCTCGAGGCCGAAAGGCGCTCTGAACGCGACGTTTACGAAAGCTCTGCGTGTGAGCAATGTGGCTGCCACGCGCCCAAAATTACGGAGGTTTTTCACTGGCCAGTACGGTATCGGTTTTACAGCCATCACAGGTTTTGCATGGCGCCGGAGGAGAAATCGATCAGAGGCAGTGATCATCCAGCACTTGACTTGGATTCATTTCAACTTCATTTCGAGAAATTTTCATAAGATCGAGAACCGATAATACACCTCCGCCGACCTATAATATGCTGCCGACACACTAGTTAAGTACCCATTTTCATCCAACACCCCCAATTGCCTGGTAATTTTCTGGCGATGACCTTGTGCATTGTGACTGACCAAATCTGCCTTCCAGGCCGCGAAAAACGTCCAAGTGTAGTGACGCTTCTACAGTGAACACACACACGATTTACACCGCATACTCTGCTGAGTCTCCAAAGATCGACAAACGGCCCTATAATGCCTCCCCAGGCGAGTGAATCCCACACAGTTAATCAGTACATCTCTGGTGCGTAGCAAAAATGGTAAGAATACCGACATCGTTATTTATGTTGTCCAGGAGGCTCGGGGGGCAGTGGCGGAACGGGCGGTGAACAAGGTGGCGGTGGGGGTTCTGGGGAGGGACCCAGTATAACGTACGGTATCAAAACTCAACAGGTCACCATAAATCATCAGTACGTCTGTTTACCTCCTTCCCTTCCCAAATGTGGTTTCCCAACAGTAATAGCGGCATCCAACCTCATCCAGCTTTGGAGCGTACCCAAATCATCGAGTGGCTGTCGCCTATCAATTTCTTTCTGCGACATGCAGATATTTCGCGCACGCGGCAGGCAGGAACTGGAGGATGGCTGCTTGAAAACCCTCTCTTCAAACAATGGGAATCTGGTTCGGGTAGGACGCTCTGGTGCCGCGGGATTCGTGCGTTGCTTACCTTCACCATCCACATTGGGTAGTACTAATCAATCGTAAACACACAGCGGGTGCAGGGAAAACCGTACTTGTGTGCGCCCACGCTTCGATGATCCCGGCCATGTACTGATTTTTTCTGCGCATAGATCAAAGGTGGTGGACCATCTCAACGCCGATTGTAAAAACAAAAATAACGGCGTAGCCTGCATTTACTTGAACCACAAGGAGGCCGACGAGCAAAAACCGTCTAAGCTTCTGGCGGGTCTCTGGAGACAGCTCGTACTCGACAAGGATGTTGGCTCCTCTGCGAAGAAGATATATCAAGGGCACAGCGAGAAGCACACTTCACCGTCGCTGGACGAAGTTGTCCACGTACTTCGCTCTAGCTTCGGGGAGTTTTCCAAGGTCTACATAATCGTTGACGCCATCGATGAATATCCCGAAGCTCACCGGCGGATACTACTCCAGCGGCTCGCAGCGATAAGCTCCACTGTCAATTTGATGGTCACTTCCCGGCCTCACCTTACTCCCGATGCTTCCCTCCGAAATCTCCAGAGCATGGATATTCGTGCGAATGACGATGATGTCCGGAAATACATAGACGCTCAAATTAAGATGTCCCCGCGTTTATTGGAGCACGTTCAGAGCCAACCCAAGCTACGAAGAGACATTCATTCAAAAATTAACAGCTGCACTGTGGATGGGATGTAAGCAGTAACGATTGGCTGTCAGAAACGCAACTCACACAAATTTTGATCAGGTTCCTTCTCGCCAAACTTCACATCGAATCTCTCAGCACAAAGAACGCCATTAAGACCGTTCGGGAAACTCTCACAGACCTGCCGAAAAACCTTCATGAAAACTATAATGTCGTAATGCAACGAATCGAATCCCAGAACGAAGAAGACAGAAAGACAGCTCGCTCAGCCCTGATTTGGGTTGCCAATGCGAAGCGGCCACTAAAAGTCTCGGAATTAACAGTAGCTCTGGCCATCGAGCCTGGTGCGCGGCGGCTTAACGCGGCCAATGTTCTGGGGATCGAGATTATTCTTGCTGTCTGTGCTGGACTCGTCACTGTAGATCGGCGGAGTTCTGTGGTACGCTTCGTCCACTACACTGTACAGGAATATTTGGACAGCATTCAGGCCCAGCGGTTCCCTGATGCGCAAACAGAGATAACACGCACTCTGCTCACATTCCTCGCCTTCGATGGATTCACAAACTCGTTCTACTCCCGGCGGGCTCAGAGCTTTGCCTTTGGCCTTGCCCGCCGACGGCAGCCCGAACTCCCCCCTCTCCTGGAATATTCTCAATATTGCCTGGAGCATGCTGCAGGACAGCCCGAAGCTCAACTAAGAAGCATGATTGTAGAGTTTCTTAGTCGGGCCATTCGATGGAAGCAAGTGATGGAATTCACCTGGAGCTCACCGCTGTGGAGTTATCCATGGCCGTCACAACCCACGCCACTGTGGATTGCTGCAGCGGCGAATCTTCTGGACACTGCAAAGTTCCTGCTGGAGGCGGTACCACTGCGGAAGCATCCAAACAGCGCAGCATCCATTGCAGTGGCATTAGACTTGGGCCATTCCCAAATGGTTGAGCTACTGCTGGAGAATGGGGCCTATGTGAACCAGTGGTGCGAACCGTACCGCGCTCCTTTGGTGGTGGTAGCCTCACATTTTGGACTTGAGAACATCGTTCGGCTGCTCATTAATCACGGCGCTGACCTGAATGCACAAGGTTGGGAATATGGAAGCGCTTTGGCGGATGCGTCACATTTTGGCCGCGAAAGCATTGTTCAGTTACTGCTCGAGAATGGGGCCGATGTGAACTTGCGGGACAAAAAATATGGCAGTGCAATCAAGGCAGCGTCGCAGCGAGGGTACAAAAGCATTGTCCAGTTGCTCATCAGGCACGGGGCCAAAACTAGGGCAGAGTCCTCTGGGTTGAAATTGGGCAAAGGACAATTCACGAAAGGCGTGTAAATTCTCCTGTGTTGGCTTTGTGCTAATTTGATCTTACAGAAGAGTGCTCGGGGTCGGAGTCGGGGGAAGAAGAACTGACAGACGGTTAGTAGAATTCTGATAAGCTGGCTTTGCTCTAATTCGATCTTGCAGAAGAGCGCTCTGGGCCGGAATGGAGCGAAGGAGAATCCACAGACGGTGTGTAGGATTCGGCCATGTTGGCTTTGCTCTAATTTCATCCTGCAGAAGAGTTCTCAGGGTCGGAATGGAGCGAAAGAGAATTCATAGACGGTATGTAATTGAACCATGTTGGCAATGCGCTAATTCGATCTGCAGAGGAACGAGGGCATGGTCTTAGAATGAAAGTGCAACAGAGTCGAATCTGAACAGCGGAAGGGTGTAAGCTTGCTTAGCATGTAGTCTGGAATTCAATAGAGTTGGGCTTGTATTTCGCGTTTCTTGAATCTCGGGCGATATTCTTGCATTCATCAAAAGAAACGAACCACACGCTAGTCTCCACTCCACCAAGCTGGCACACAGCGGCCGACAATAAGGACTTCCAGCTTTAATTCGGCGCTGTCGAGGGAGGACTGCAGGCAACCAAGCTGAGAATTTGGAAGCTTACAGTAACCCAGAAAGTAGGCACCAGACTGCTTGAAGAGATGTACACACAAAAGAAAAATAGGCCTTCAGCGATTTGGGACTAATTCCATTTTGGTGGTGACTAAATGTTTGCACTATAGCCGGGATCGCCAATTGCGAAGGATTCAGACTGCACATCGATCTGATCAAGTAGCTCTTTCCAGGGCTTCCCCGCTTTTCTACGCCCTCGGTGTCCCAATTTTGTCCCATGTCGTAGATCTTCATGACTATGCCTCCGTTGTGAGTTTTTGTTCTACCGTCATCGGCAACACTACCAAGTTTACCGAACTTGTACAATATTTCCGAGATGACTCGGTTGGCAGTCAGAGCGAAATGGATTTGGATCCTTGACGTGTCGAGATTATGTTTTTTTTTTTTTTTTCCTTCGTCACAAGATGCTATATTTTGAGAGAGAGTTCGAGAGAGGAGTCAATAATAATCGTGTTTCCAGTACTACGATCTGAGTCCTGGGAAGGCGCGAGGGAGAAAGGGGTTTTCGATCACACTTCAAAGAAGTGCTCTTACGCCCAAGAAAAGTGGCAATGGTCCTAACTTGCAGAGAACAAGCGAAAGACAGCTTGGGATCGAGGTGGTCAATCATTTCAATGCTCAGCGCTCAGAGTCAAGCGTTTGAGGCAGTGGCAGTGTTCCTGTCAATGAACTGGTCATCGTGACGGTTTGCGCGTGCGATGATCCGAAGCCTCCTTGAATTCTTCCTCCATCTTCGAATTCCCTGCGACAGTCTTCACATGGTTCTGACCCGTCGAGCCTATAGGGCCATATCCCGATGGCTTCCGAATGAAGTTATCATCGAAATAATACAATTCACAGCAAAAGCAGACCAGGCGGCTCTCTGCCGTGTTTCCAAACTATTTCACGACCTATGTCTCCCAATTTTATATCGCGAGGTGCATCTCAAATCTTATGGTTGCGCTGCCGCTTTCTGTTCCATCATTATGAAGAACCCCATCCGGGCAGATGCTGTGCGATCCATCATTGCGCCGGATTTTGACGAAGCTGGTTTTCGGTAAATTTTATCCAGCGAATTCCAGATCCGCTTTGTATCTCACGCTCAGCTAGACTGTTCCCTGCCTTGCGTAGCCTGCTGCATACACCACCTCAGCTCATCCAAAGATTGGAACATTTATCGGTGACCATAGACGAATTCGATCCTTTCCTGACCCAATGCACCTTTCCCCATCTCGTAACCTGTGAATTACGCCTGCTGTCGGGTAATTCTCCTCCGCCCGACGACCTCGTGGTATCCTTTCTTGTTCGCCATCCCACCTTGACCCGCATCCACCTTCGCAATCACCGCACACTACTACAAACTTCATCGCCTAAAATACAGCTCCCAAACCTTCAGTATTACACCGGCAATGCGCCACTTCTTCTCCATCTCAATGCAAATTGTTTACGTGAGGCCTCCGTGCGGTGGTTCCAGGCGCAGTACGCCGATGCTGAAAAGATCATCATCGCACTCGGCTCACTGACGCGGGCTAGCGTTCCATTCCGATTATCAAACGAAGACGTCCGCCACAAACCGGGTCTGATGGACTCGCTTTCGCGGCATATGCCTCACATGCAGTCGCTACGGTTGCGTGAGGTGCTGGATAGGCCGGTATGGAACGTGAGTCAGCGAATATATTGCAAATTGCTAACCTGAAGATTATGGCAGGAATTTGAAAATGCTATCACGTCTTTTCTGGGTCGTTTCACGCAGTTGGCTTACCTAGCCATCGAATCCTCAAGACCGAATCCTTCTGTCTGGCAGTTCGAGCCAGAAAATCGAATAATAGTTGAAACTTGGGGTAATGCATGTCCCACATTGGAGGCTTGTTGCTTCAGTAAATAAATTCCCCCACACACTCCCATAATTAAGCTGATTTTTTTGTCCAGATGGCCGTGCTTGGAGAAAGGTGGATAGAAACTGGGAGACTTTTCCCATTGACGAATTCCGCATCGTGGCTGGGTTTACTTAGCGGTGTTCCGGCGGTGTTATCTCACCTTGTTAACAAAGGGGTATTCCGAAGGCCTGAGCGGTGTTCCGCCCTAGCTACTCAGAACTACTTCGTGATCAATGTTCATGTGCTTATCCACAACCCATTACCACCCATTACTAAGACGGGGTTGATTTACTTTAAAAAGAGTCACAATGACAATTCTCCAGTTTCCTCTCCGAGCCTGTGTGCACGCGACAGGCAATGAGGAACCCTTCGAGGTCTCACCCCATTGGCACGCGGCCCACGATGAGCAGCACGTAGTACTGAAGGGGCGAGTTCAAATCACCCAAGATGGTGTGTCCAGAGTCATCGGTCCGGAAGATGGTGTTTGTATTACGCGAACTAATGTTGCCGTGACTCAAGTCGCGGCAAAATCGACTTAACTCAAATGGTGCGACACAGCGAAACGTAAAATCCGATATTATATAGGTGCTGAATAGAGTCAATACAGGTGCATAATGTATCCATAGGACTTGGCAACCCATGTTCTAGTTGTCGAGAAATCTGCTGATTACTGTTATCCAAGTCAGCGACTTAGGTCGTCGACTTGCAGAGCCATAAATCACGTATTTCTCCACAACCATCCAATGGCCAATAGAGTGGTATAAGTATGTTATGTAGGTAAATTGACTCTACTTACATGCCATTTACTAGTGAGGATAAATGTCGTCTGTGACTTGCTATTGAGTTAAGTCGATTTTGCCGCAACTTGAGTCGCGGCAACATTAACGCGAACTGGCGTAGTCCACAGCCTCAAAAGCTTTCCAGAGGAAGAGACGATTATAAAGGAGACCATTCTACTAGGTGACATGCTCGCAATGTTGAACACGCATCTCCCAAAGCTTGAGCCGCGATGAGACCTTTTTCAAATTTCTTCCTGAACATGGGGAGCATGCTCGGGCTATATGCTAACGCGAAAACTGCCAGACCGCTGAACCAGGCAAGTACTTGATGATCTCTGCAATGGGTTCCTACGAGAATGTCCACTGTAGCTTCTCACCACCGTATAGGTGTAGAGCGGGTGTGCACGATGCACCACCAGGTCTTTTGCATCCCTCAGTTGAACCATAATTTATGTTATGCCTGGAGTCCCACAACAAAAGACAGCTCCCCGAATGGAATGAGGGTCTCCCACTGTAGCTTTCAATAACTGATTCAAGTAATTATAATGTTGGCGCGCATCATGCACTGCCAGGTCTTCTGCATCCCTAACTTGAATTGCACGCGCCTGGAGTCGGCACAACGAGAATACCCGGATGCCATAGATCCTAGAAATCATCCTCTAATTAAATTCGACGAAGAGTTCACTTTCGGAACTACGTGCACCGGCATACCTCACAATATTCTTCAGAAAAAAATATAATCTGTGACGCCAGTCGACGCACGACCCGACCCCGAATTGAAAGAGAGTCTCCCATGAAGCTTTCACTCGCCTGTTGAAAGTATCGTGGGCGTACACCATGCACCGCCAGGTCCTCTCCTCTATATTGTGAATCGGAGTTTTGTACAGCACACTTTCGCCTAGACGAGATCGCGTTTGGAAATGAGATTCGGTAGAATTTTACATTCAGCATGCTGAAGAATGAATGAAATTCTCGGCCGGAAACTGATGTTTGAAAGCCTCTCGAGGGATGTCCGCACTGAGCTTCGTTGCTAGGTTCCCTTCCGAATATCAACTCACGATAAACGGCAGTCCAGGAGTTCGTTCGGGGCCTCGGGCGCGGTACATGAAAGCAGTGATCAGGCAAAAGAATTGATACTGAAGAACCAGACGTTTGCCAGCGTTGCAGAACAGTAGAATAAACAGCTGTGATAAGTAGTAGCATCAGGAAAAAGTCCCTGAGAAAAAGCTCACCGATCAGATATGGAGCCAAAAATAGCAGTCTGTAGCTCCAATAGCTTCGGCTTGCTGGTACATAGTGCTAGCATCCTATGATAGCTCTGACTGATAGCTATGGTCCCCACTATAGCTCATAGATTAAGCTACTGAGAGTTATATATTTTCGTGTGTATATTATGTTTCTCTACGGGAGCTACAAACTTTACAGATGTGCTACAATAAATTTTGGGTGGAGCTAAACTACCACCACCACACCAACAAAAAACCGGCAAGCCCCCGGCTGCCCGACCGTCCAACGATGGTGCAACGATGTCTAAATGAAAGTTTCAAACTGGGAGCGGGAACCAAGCGAGGACCTCGGTGAAGTTCGCAATCAAATCTCTGTTCCTAACACCATAAATGCAATTATATACCATGAGAAGATATCAGCTACAAGACAATCTGAGGTAGCCCAGAATACCTTCCAAGGTGCTCGCCGCGCGAGAGCGATAAGTGACGGAGCCAACAAGGGCGAATCCCATTAAGTCATTGGAACTCCGCCGGATCATGATCCGACCGTCAACTCCACGTGTGTGGCAACGCCCATCAAATGGTTCGTTGCTCTCTCCCTTCATCTTCTCTCCTTCCCCATCTCCGTCGCCTGCCTCTGGTCCTCGCGAGCTGGCCCTCTGCCAACGTCAACAGTACCAATTCCCTCAAGATCCTCAACCTCCCTCAAGACCTCAAGATTCTCCGTGCAATACACTGTGACACTGTCTCTATCGCTCAGAGTGCAAGCTGTGACTTCTGCCGGCCCTCTCCCTTCAACTACATCATAATCATTCGCTGTGCTCTCAATACCTTCTATCCACCGGCCTCAAGCAACCTCGCAGGCGGACGTTGCCACGTACGGCACCAAGCTTTATCATCGGCATATGCCTTGTCGCTTGGTCCATCAAACATCTCAGTTATGTTATTCCAGAACTGCTATGGTACGTCGTCATTGTACTTTGTATAATGTATTCTGACTGAGTGATGCATTTCTGGTCGGACCACGTGATCAAGACCGACATCCCTGTACTGCCGCCAAAGATCGCTCGGTCTGCGAAGAGTGCCTCGTGGGCTTGGGGGCAATTTTGAGAAGCACCTGGTAAATGCTCGCTTTCCTTCCAAGACTCCGGTGCTCACCGTATTCCACGGTTACTCTTCCGACGCTCTGCTCTTGCGCGTACGGCCTTCAAATCGAGTCGGCACTCCTCAAAGCTGGACACCGTAATATGGGTACGATGACGACGACGACGAGCTGTGTGCAGGGTGTGTGCAAGTGATAATTGGTCTGGCGAGGGGTAAACTGTATTTGACGACTCTGTTCAGTGTTCCTCATTGTCCCATTTCCTATGTATATTTATATATCCTATTTTGTCCCTATTCTCTCGAAGCATGAACCATAAGTATCTGAGCTCCAGAGCTCTATATATTGCTACTGGCGCTATTGAGGCTACAACGCTACGACGCTATGCGCGCTATTGTAGTCACATGCTCGGCTATCGCGTACTTCATAGCAGTCTATACCTACGGCATACAAGTATATAACGGGGGTTAAGCTACCGTGCTATGCCAGCTATCTCAGCTATATTGTGCTAGGTACCCTTGGAGTTTTTTCCTGATGTAGAGCCTGAGGTAGAGGAACACCGAGCGCGTGAAACAGCTGCCTGCTCGGACGGCGATGCAACTCTTGGATTATTTCTGACTATTGCCGGCGGAAGCCATTCCAAGATGGTCAGGACCATGTCTTTCAAGTGGGCCTGAGTGAGGTTACCGGTCCAGTCGTCAAGAGTGGCAGTGCTGCGGATCGTGTTCTGCGGCATCAACTATTGACAATTTCTCGTGTCGTTACAGAGTGACATCATGCTCAATGGCGTGCCCCACGTTACCGCGTGACTGTACGGTGACATACGTATTTTCTTTTTGCTCCCACATGCCCAAACGCAAGGTCAACCGCGACAGCGACGCGTCTCCCTCCGATGACTCTGGTTCTGTATCTGATGGCTCAGATTTTGAGAGCCGCCCTCGCAAGCAGGTTGCGAGAGGTCCCAGCAAAA
This sequence comes from Mycena capillaripes, assembly GCA_029204075.1. Lineage (NCBI taxonomy): Eukaryota > Fungi > Basidiomycota > Agaricomycetes > Agaricales > Mycenaceae > Mycena > Mycena capillaripes. Next base: position 3,368,501 of record JARHKZ010000009.1, on the reverse strand, counting down.
AGGCTGCTGCAGTAAAACCCAAGGCCAGCGCTGGACCGCGCTTGAAAAAGTCGATCAAACCAGAATGGAACCGGGTAAGAACGTTCGTAATTCCCTTATGCCCCTTCTTAAAGTCATATGTAGAACGGCTGGTCCCATGACAAGCTGGAAACTGAATTCGCGTCGAAATGCATCGAACGGTGGTGGTCAGTTCAGGTATACGAAATCAACGGCATTCTCTGACCCTTCCTCAGCCTACTTCCTCCTTACAACACACGTATCCCTGACACGCAATGGAAAGAATACTATATGTATGCTGCTCTCCTGACTCTGTGTCTCTATTACCGATGCTTGTATCATGTTCATAGCGAACGCAGGGCTTTAGACGAAATCAACACCAAACATTCGGACAAGTCCAAGAAAATTGTCTCAGAGGAACTCGGCCAGGACACTTTTTCTATCCTTCGTGCTGCTTCCTCGAGCGTAGCCGCGACCATCTACGGTGCCTCCCAACTAGATGAGGCGGACAAGACGCGGATTGCGCGAACTTTGCGCGGATCCTTGTACTTTACCGAACTTTGGGGAAACGACGAGGAAGGGTTAGTTCCAGGCTTCTCCCTATGTCTTCACGTAGTTCACCCCTCTTTATAGCGGTGGTGACAATCCCCGCACTGTCAATTCCAAGACCCGCCTCTACTCTCCCTTCGGACTCGGAACCTCTCTCGAACTGGTGTACAACTTCCACTGGCGCCAGTTTAGGGCGGGAGAGAGGTTTTCAGACTTTGGTGAGATCCTCTGTTCACATACTGCCCCCGGCGGTTCACTGACTCGGCGACCAAGTGGTCGGCCAGCGGGATATCGAAGAGTGCGACAGCGCAAATCCAAGGAAGTGTACGGCTGTTGTCAAGGATAGTCGGTCTCGTGAGAAACCTGGCGAGTTCAGTGTCAAAGTCTTCGACATGGTACGCGTTCTTAAGGAAGATTCCTAACGGTTGTCGCGAGCCCAATTCTTTTCCAGAACAACTCCAAGACCAAGGGAACCACCGTGCAGAAGATCACCGATTTCGAGGAACAGTTCTTCGGGTCGTCTGGTTGGCTGTACGTCTTAAATTCATTTCCTCCCCCGCTTTACGAGTGAGGCTCAGTGATCGTTCTCACAGCTCTCCGCTGAAATTGTACAACTTCTTGTGTGCTGCTGGCACGGTTCTGCACTACAAGGAGGAGAACCGGTCCACTGTCACGCAGGCGGGGACCAAGTTCAAGTTCTTCCAAGGAGAGAGCGAAGGGCAGGAGCTGCGAAAGTCGGAGACCGAACTTTTTTTGCAGCTCGAGAAGGAGAAGTTTGGTGCGCTTGGGAAGGACGAAGAAGTTTGTATGCCTCAGAGGTTGCTGTTGCTCGCAAAGGAGGACCCGACTGACAAGTGAATTGTTGACGTGCGTAGCGTTGGTGCAGTAATGGAATAAATACTCTAACGCCTCCTACGAGAAGATTAATACAGCCAAGCGAATCTTTGTTCGAGACATACTTCGGGGTCTACGAACGGATAGTTGATGAAAATTTTCAATATCCTCGTGTGCAGTATGTTCCTCGAGATAATCAACGATTGGCATGCACTGTTCGCTCCAGCATTCATTAGTGAAACTGAAAGGAACACCTCTGTAGGTCATTGACTCGAGTGTGATGAACGTGGATTCGGTCGTTTTTTTCCCCGGTCCATTGGAGCTTAATGTCTTTCAAATTATAGGCGATATTATGGAAGGGAGAATTCTGGGGGAGCCCAGGTGTAGCAGCGGGATCCGGGCCAAGACGATAACTAATACTCAGGCTGGCTCTGAGCGCGGGATTAAATCTAGACCGACTTCAGGGCAGGGTGGCGACTAAGGAAGGACGCGGGAGTGTTCTCCAGCTCTGGAGAAATCCAAGAAGGCTTCCCGTAAGACATCACACAGCGGAGGAGATGAGGGAATGTAGAAGATTGCATCGCAGCCCGTATTTTGCCGAGGTAACGGCCATTGATTGATAGGTCCTCCATACTGCGTAATATTTTCAAGCAACTGAAAGTAAAAAGCTCCTTTCAAGTCTACAATGATCGTCAGCTGGAAAATTACATCTAATTTAGTGGAATGGATGACTTGCTTTTTCGAGTCCAAGTACTCAGGGTCGATTGCGATTGGCGATCGTACAAGTTCAGAAAACTTGGTAGTCTTGCTGAGTGCGGTAGAATAGAAAGCTATGATGGAGGTAGCTATAGATTCGTTGAACTCGACCACCCGATACAAAACTGGAACACCGAGCCTCGAGCCTTGACCGAGCGCGTGAAACAGCTGCCTGATCAGACGGCGATGCAACTGGGATTATTTCTGAGATTATTTCCGGCGGAAGCCATTCCAAGATCCTAGTCAGACCCATGTCTTTCAAGTGGGCCGGAGTGAGCGTTTGGGAAATCAGAATCGATCACAGCGTGATCGACCAGCGGGACATCAGGAAATTGTCAGTCGCCGGATGTCGGCGGATGGGCATCATGATTTGATGTCCCGCTGATATTGATCTGGCGCGGTCAGATGAGCGCTCATCCGCTGTCATGAGTTGGCTGCAGGAGTGCAGGCGGTCGAGAAGTCTCGTATGAAAGTGTACGGCAGAGAACAGTCTGGCATGCGGGTGTACGGGCGGATGGGTGGAGAACCCGGCGCGCTATCGTGTCCTATAGTTATTCAATCGACATAATTTCTTTGTCTGAGGGTAAGTAGCTCAAGCCTCACGAAAGCGCCACTAATAGCAATGTTAACCTTTGCGACGTCACGTCGTGCTGCCATGAAGAATGCGGCCGAACTCAAATCAAAACCTCTCCGAGTCTGCCTCTCGATTATATTACTCATTCGGATGCCTGAAGGGAATGCCTTACAGTGTGTTCACTGCTATACTCATTCACTGGTATACTAGTAATGAAGCCCTCACTACGCGCAGACGCATCGGTTAATGGGTATGTTGCACGTGAGCGGTCCGTGCGCATCTACATGTTGGTTGATCATTTGATGGTCGTTGATCGCTTCTCTCTCTTAAACCCCCACCGTCCTTTCCTGCCTTAGGCCCCGTCTGCCCATCGCATGCCCAGATCCTTCCAAACTCTCATTGCTTGACCCCTGCAATTGGCCTTCAATCAATCCTGACGCAGCCTCAAGCCCTTGGTTTTGACCGAATCACTGTTTCAGCAAGTTTGCGTCTCACGTCTCGCCAACGTCTCGCCTCAAATCTCTCGGAAGGATTTGAAAACTCCAATGCAAGATATGACAAATTTTCAAGACATGCTCCTCAAGACATTGGCTCCCTTCAAATTCTCGTCCTCAAGCCACATCAATCCTCGTCATCTTTGGTCAAGAATTACCCTGCCGCTCGTTTCTCGCCCCTTCAAGACCCAAGATTTTAAGCTCAAGCCCGCCTCAAGCTCTCTTCGCAAGCCCTCACAAGCAATTGACTGCCCTGTTTCATCCTGGGCACTTAGTCTGGTGCAGGACGCCTTGAGCTACCGAGATGAAGGAGGCGACGTGGGGCAAGGTGTGTGTAGGTAGATGGATGAATGAATATATTGTTACCTTTTCTCTATGGTGTGATTCAACAGCCCGGGGAGGAGTGGAAGGGAGGCCGAGCAGGGTAATATAGGGCCAGAATGCCCCGCCCGATGGCCAACTCATCCGCGCTGACGGCAACTCATCCGCGCGGGCGAAAAAAACAAGCGGCGATCTGCCGGTTGCCCGGGCGCGTCAGCGGACCGGTCAGCAGTATCTTATCTCATGAGGCGGATCACGATCATACGCCAAGATCCGGCCAGATCTGTTGGTCAACAATTTCCTGATGGAGGGGTAACTAAAATGATCGGCAGACCTCATTGCTGCGAACCAAACGGGAACAAAGCTGCCGATCCAGATCTTCCCTACCACCCACCGGTTTTTTCTTCCAGCCTTCACCACTCAGAATGCTCATCAATGAGCTTCGACAGCGTCTATTTGACCTGGATGCCACCATATCTCATCATGAGTCCATCGTCCAGGATCTCAAACAACAAAGAGCCGATGTGTTCTCCCAACTCGCTTTCGTCGTCTATCCCGTCCTGACGCTCCCCACCGAAATTACTACCGAAATATTCAAGTGGTGTTGCGAAGCAGGACTGCGTCTGCTTCCGTCTGTAGCACCTCTGTTGCTCACGCGGGTATGCCGCGACTGGAGAGAACTGGCGCTCTCCAGCGCTGCACTGTGGGACACAATCGACGAGATCGAGTTTAACGATCCCCTTGAAGATGAAGATTTCATTTCCAAGTGGTTCAGCCGCGCCGGTACTCGCCCTCTCTCATTCGGCATAATCTACCCCGAACATCTAGAATCACATTACCTGGAGTCCGTCATCCATCGACATGCATCACAATTGCAATGGCTCGATGTGATGACTCACTTGGACATCCTCTCCGACTTCGGCGCCATCCAACCATTCCCCATACTCTCCGACCTGTCGCTCTGTTCCATGAGCCCGCATGGACCTATTCAATCCCAGATCGATGTGTTTTGCCATGCCCCTTCCCTTCGCCGCCTTTCCCTCGAGTGCTTGCCACCATCGGCGTTGAACCTACCGTGGGCGCAACTAACCAAGACTACACTCAGCTTCGTCTCTCTGACAGAGTGCTTGAATTTTTTGCGGTTGGCCACCTCCCTCCGCGAGTTCCGTCGCGAAGGTCCTCCTGAAGGCGAGGAGGATGAATCTGTTCTCGGGCAGTCGCCCTTGTCCCATTCCTCCTTGACTTCTCTCGCCGTCTCTACGTCCTCTGGGGACGAGGGTATATTGCACCTCCTCACTGTTCCGGGTTTGCAAACGCTGGAGGTGGGAGGGCGCTGGAGAGTCCGCGCCATTCTCGTCACTTCGTTACTTCGCTTAGGTTCGCGAAACCTCGTAACTTTGATGGGAATTCGCGAAAGTTCGTGATTCTGATAGATTTCTATGAAAGTTCGTGAGTTCACATCCTAGGCTTGTTCAGCGGTGACTATTCGGCACATCAAGGAGTGATGGGCATCGACAGCGTGCCGCGAGTGGCCGGTTAGGTTTGGGTTAGGCGGTTAGAGGTTGGCGGTGAGCGGTTTGGGTTCGCTGGTTTGGGTTAGTGGTTAGTGGTTGTGGTTAGTGGTTAGAGGTTAGAGGTTAGTGTTAGTGTTAGGCCAAGGTATCTACATGAAAAAAACGGGGGAGGAGGAAGTGATGGCCGAATTGATGCTTTTGATTTGCGTGAATTGCACAACTCACGAACTTTCCTGAAAACTGACCAAAGTGACGAAGTTTCATAGCTTTCCATCAAAGTCACGAAACTTCGCAAGATTAAGCGAAGTAACGAAGTGACGAAGGTCACTACTACTCGGCGCTGGACCATATACACCGACCTAGATATCGTCTTTGTTCCATTTTTTTCCCGAACCTGCACCACCTTGCGCACACTAAAAATGTCCTTGCCGGCCAGACTCCCAGTCCATTGGTTCCAGCTCTTGACGCACCTTACAACTCTGGAACTCGTCCAGCGTGTCGGGTTAGCATTCTCAACGGGCGTAATTCGCGCTTTGGACCGTCGTAGTGCGCCCGATTTCCTGCCCAAACTCCATACTTTGGTGCTTTCGGAATGCGGGTCTAATCGAATCAACAGCGACCTGCTGGAAGTACTCGGCTCCAGATGCGATGTGAGCGATGCCGAGCGCGCGAGACTCGAGTCGTTCAGTCTCATCTGGCCCGAATTCGAGATTCCTGACGATGCGGTCGTGCGTCTTCCCCTGTTGAACGTTGGTCCTCTCCGAGCGCTGGCAGCTCGCGGGATGCGCATCCACGTTGGGACCCGCAGCCAGAACAGCTTTTACTAGCAACGTCTCATGGCTGGTACTTATGTATATGGACATATATATGTTGACCGAGTACATGTTTGCGATTTCTAAACTTCTCTCTATATATGTGAAATAACTGGTGTCTAGCCACTAACGCCGCGTGACATTGAATTTGGAGCTGAGACGTTTGCTTTGCGGCGCTGCCTTTGCGACATCATTGAAGGGTGGTGCTTCTTTAGCCGTGACTGAGGATGATGCAGTGCTCCTTGCATCGGGCCGTTTGCACTGTACAGCGACACGGCTCGATGAGCAGCCGGAATGCCAATACAGACACTCTATGCGTTTTGGGTCGGAATGGCTTGCTGTGGTAGCGACTGCGCATAAGAGGGAAGCAGAGGAGGGGGGCGCTGGGCGTGTGGACATAACGGTCTTGTGGTGGGGGAGGCAAGAGCGAAGATTCTTAAGAGCGTCCAAGCATGTTGGTTTCAGAAACGGACCAGAAGTACCAATATGGTTTTATCCCGGGGTGTAGATCACTATTCTGGCACTTTAGCGTAAAACAAGCCTAGGCGAGCGAGCCAGTGAAGGACACGCACCAAGAGATTCCGCTTATTACGATTTTCTCCGTTCTTACACAGGCGAATTGGCAGGTGCATCCAGCGGTATGGACAGGTGTTGTTGTCATGATGCGACGGGCGTTGTATACTGGCCATGACGGGCGGAAGAGAGAAAGAGACGCGGTTTGGGTTGCCTATTCGGGATTCTACGTAGCTACGCGCCGACTGCCCCACGAGTGGCAGTACTGCGGATCACAAATTTCTCGCTCTCCACTACAAGGAATTGCGGACTTTTTTGAAGTCTCTACGGTGCAACCAAAAATCGGTATTTAAATGGCTCCGAGCGACTTGTGCGGTTTCTCAAGCGTTCCACTGCTGTCTCCCTCTGCGCCTCTCTTCTCCACTTCGCCCGCTGCGGACGTCTCCCATGGCCGACTAATCTAGTGTAGGATAATCTCAAGGAGAGACATTCTTCTGGTCGTGTCATGCTCATCAGGAAAATGTTTCCGTCTGGCATGAGTTGGCTGATCTAGCGCTCCTGGCTGATCTGACGTTGCTAGCGCCAGCCCGCCAGAATCTTGCCAGAATCACTGCCAGAATGTGCCAGAATTGATATTCTATGAAGACCTTCCAAGAGTTTTCTGTCGGGATACGGAACTTTCAAGTAGCTTATGCAGACGTCAGGAGCCTTAGAGTCAAGCTTTCGAGCAAGGAGAGGTCGCGAGAGTCAAGCGAGAGTCTCCGCGAGAGTCAAGCGAGAGTCAAGCGAGAGTCTTAAGTCATTCAAACTCCGATGCGCACGTGTGCAACACATGTGCAAATATGCCGTGATTTGCCACGTCTTTCCTTTCCTCCCATCTTCTCGTCCCTCCTGCTGCAAGTTCTACCTCCCGTCGCCTCGTCTGGTCCCGGCGCCTGCTGAAAACTGCTTCAAGACTCCTGGCTGCCGCAATATACCTTCCAGACTTCCGAGCTGCCACGAAACATTTGCAAGAGCCTTTGGCTGCAAATCTAAAGTCCGCAAATCTGACTTACATCAAGTTTCCTGCTCTGGGCTCTCTCGCTGGCTTGCCACCTCTCTCTAGTCTGACCCTTGCGCCCTGCTCTTCAACTCCGGCTCTATTAGCCAGTTTCCTATATGTGCATTGTTCGCACTTGATCGCCGCGTGTGGCATTCCTTCCTGTGCCTCTACTTACTTCCTCCCCATTCCAGACCACCTGGCATTCAGCAAATTTATCGGCAGTATGTCCTTCTTTCGTCCATGCTTCACAGCTGACGATTCCTTATCCACTTTGACAGGTGTAGCCGACATACTGAGTGATTGCGCGAGAAGAAACGGATGGTATGCTGGTATGCCGATATCCTTTTCGTTTCTACTTCAGCTAAGGGTGTCTTAGTGGGTCACCGCAAACTTCAGCACCGTGCATTCCATGCTGATATTCGGGGTGGACCTTGGCTCGTGCAGGATGCAGCGGCGGCCAAACTCATAGGGCGTGAAGAAGAATGTATGGCCTAGGCAGACGGTGGGCAAGTACGCTGCCTGTCGGTGCATCCCCACTGGTGCTCATGCAGGACACGACGGCGCGTGCGCCCTTCTGCCGCATCATTTCTATATGCTGTTTATATTTGTACCGGTATAATACATGTTCTTTCTGGTCTATCTGCTAGGAAACACAAAAGTATAAGGATATCAATGGATGCCACAATACACCCATTATGGGGTGATTCAGGCGCCAGAAAATATTCTGGTGCCAGAACATATTCTGGCGTGGGCCATCTTTTCTTGGCGCCCGGTGTGATTCTGGCGAGCTGGCAGTGTTGGCTAGCTGTTGGCTGGCCTGACGCCAGCTCTGCCAGCTCAAAAACATTTTCCTGATGCTATTGCAACTTTGAACTGCTACTTTCGAGAACCCAAGGTCCGCTTTTTTTTCTTAGTCCTGATTCCACGTAGCACAAAGAACGCGCGCTAACAACGTCCCTTTTCGGTAGACGCTTCGTTGCTCTTCGACCTACGGCGCCGGGGCGAGGACCGAGGATTTCCCGAGGATCCTCACTCTTCTCCACCTCCGCTGGGATTGATTAGCTACTGAGACGGCCACATGCTTAATTTGGCAAAGAGGTGTGTTTTCCTTCCCATTCCTCGTCTCCTTTTCATCCTTTCCTTCCCCACACTTTCTCTCCTCTATTCGTCTTCTTTCTATATCGTTTCCTTCCCTTCTTCTCTGCAGTATCCTGACGACCTCTTCAGTCACTCACTCTGCGCGTGGACGCTTCCGCGCGCCTGCAGCAGCCGGAAGCCGCTATCACGCACCCTCTGTGATCGTTCGCCGCGCCTGCGGGCTGGAGATCCATCTTGCAGGTCCTCGCACCGCCCGTTGTGTGCGCTCTCGGTCACCACCTCATTCGAGCTTCGCATACGACATGCGCTGCGACTACCAGCGCCGCAGGCTGCCCCAGCCCATCTGCAGCAGCACGACACCGCGCGCGGCTCACCCAATGGTTACTAAGCCCCGACGTGCGTCTACGACGTGCTGCACGACAATGGCATTGCGACGCTGCTGCGTGCGGGCGTTATACCATCTCCGACGCCGTACATTTCGCCCGCACGCTCCCACATTGGAGGCTTGTTGCTTCAGTAAATAAATTCCCACCACACACTCCCATAATCAAGCTGATTTTTTTGTCCAGATGGCCGTGCTTGGAGAAAGGTGGATAGAAACTGGGAGACTTTTCCCATTGACGAATTCCGCATCGTGGCTGGGTTTACTTAGCGGTGTTCCGGCGGTGTTATCTCACTTTGTTAACAAAGTGGTGTTCCGAAGGCCTGAGCGGTGTTCCGCCCTAGAACTACTCGGAACTACTTCGTGATCAATGTTCATGTGCTTATCCACAACCCATTACCACCCATTACTAAGACGGGGTTGATTTACTTTAAGAAACAGCTCCAGGAGGCGGCTTGCACTACAATACTTCCACTTCCATTGCCATGGGTGATCCTCTTGTCGACGACTCTTGGTCAATCCAAAATGGGGTCACAATGACAATTCTCCAGGATCCTCTCCGAGCCCGCGTGCACGCGACAGGCGATGAGGAACCCTTCGAGGTCCCACCGCATTGGCACGCGGCCCACGATGAGCAGCACGTAGTACTGAAGGGGCGAGTTCAAATCACCCAAAATGGTGTGTCCAGAGTCATCGGTCCAGAAGATGGTGTTTGTATTACGCGAAGAGGCGTAGTCCACAGCCTCAAAAGCTTTCCAGGGGAAGAAACGATTATAGAGGAGACCACCCTACCATCTGTTGAAACCGTGAGTTTTGTTTTATCGTCTTTCGAGCCGGACTGAGGCTTTAACTAGTGATGTTGGGGTCGGGTCGGGCCTCAAAGCCCGGGCCTGGGTCGGGCCTGGGAGGGCTTGGGCTCAAGAATATTCTGGGCCCGACCCAAGCCCTCAGGCAGGGCCCGGGTCGGGTCGGGCTTGGGCTTGAGCCCGGGCTTGACTCTCTATTTTTTCTCCGCTGTATTTAGGTGAGTGTTTGACTCATAGACGTCCCATTTATTCTCTGGCTTACATTCAGAATTACGAGGACATCTTTGATCTGTTGAAAGGACCACATTCTGAGGATTTCAGTGGCATCAATACATCAAGTACCTCACCCTACTAGTAAAATGCAACCAAGGTGAGTTGAATTCATGAATGAGTAAAAATCAGTCCAAATAGATGCTTCAAGCATCGTAAAAATTCCTCTTTCATCCTTGAATTTTTACTTAGAGCATACACTGTCCGGCCCGGGCTCAAGCCCGGGTCGCGGGTCTTCAAAAGTCTGAGCCCGACCCTGAGCCCTGCCGGGCCCTACCTTGGGTCGGGCCTGGGTCGGGCTCAAGAGCCCGGGCTTGGGTCGGGCTTGGGCTTGAGCCCTGAGCCCACGCATCACTAGCTTTAACATACGACAGACTGCCCAGAAGATTTTATTCTTCCGAAACATGTTTGTCCCGGGAATGCTGCAATCCTTCCTAAGCATAATGCAAATCTTTTACTACGGAGATGCATACCCCGAATTTCCTACTGGAGTTAGATGGCTAGAATGGCTCGTATGTCAATTCCATTGATTTTGCGCGCGCTATACTCATCTAGAAATTTTAGGTCGTCGTCGTCGTGGGAGGCTGGTTAGCGCCTTTGTTTGGATTCCAGCTCCCCGACAAGAGACTTAGACTTGACCCAAAACGGTTCCCTCCGAATAAAAAGGACTACTAGGATTCAGAGAATCAGAACTAAAATCGTACATGCAATGAATATTGTTTTTGGCTCCGTGGTATTACATGAAGTAGAAATATCATAACCACGAACAGCCATGGATGTCTTTTTTTTCAAGAGTATCAAGAATATTTCCAGGGCCATGCCCTGGGAGGAAGTTCGGAGAGTCGCGAGGTTGGAGAGGCAAGCCTAACGTGTAGGAGGCAAAAGTCAGGCGATGGTCATGTGCTTGCCGCCATCATAGTAGAGACGACGTGAGAACCATTTTGCCCAGGTTTTTGGATGCCGATAACGGTTCTGTGAGCAGGGCAGATCACTGAAATGTATATGGGAACAACATCTTTTGTAAGTGTGAAAACGCGAAGGTCCTATCCTTTAAGTTCTGCGCACGCCGAGTGGCTATTGTCACCATGGGCGGCTTCTCAACTCGACACCGAGATTAGGTGCTGGGTTGAAGACCCATCATATTGTCCGAAGCGAGCCATGCACATGATTTAAAAAAAGAATTATAGATGCAGAGTCGGATTCAAACCCAGGAAATACCAGCCAGCGTAGAAAAATCAGCCACGGGAATTCTCTCCCACGTTCCATTCATTTTCCTCCATGCACCCTCGTCTGGAAAGGCTCGGTTTGTATCAAACCTGGCTTTATTGACGGACTCACACAAGTGACATGCTCGCAATGTTGAACACGCCTCTCCCAAAGCTTGAGCCGCGATGAGACCTTTTTCAATGCTCTTCCTGAACATGGGGAGCGTGCTCGGGCTATGCGCTAGCGCGAAAAATGCCAGGCCGGTGAACCGGGGCAAGTAATTGATAATCTCTGTAATGGGTTCCTACGAGAAGATTATTAATAATACAGCCAAGCGAAACCTTATTTGAAACCTACTTCGGGGTCTGAGAACGGATAGTTGATAAAAAAATTCAATGTCCTCGTGTGCGGTATGTTCCTCGAGAGATAATCAACGATTGGCGTGCACTGTTCGCTCCAGCACTCATTGGTGCAATTGAAAGGAACACCGCTGTGGGTCATTGACCGGAGTGCGATGAATGTGGATTCGGTAGTTTTTCTTCCGGTCCATTGGAGCTTAACCTCTTGCAAATTATAAGCGATTATGGAAGGGAGAATTCTGGGGGGAGCCCAGAGGCGCCTAAGATTTAGCAGCGGGATCCGGAGCGAAAACGATAACCAATGCTCAGGCTCGCTGGTGCAGGATTGAATCCAGACAGACTCCAGGTCAGGGTGGCGACCAAGGAAGGACGCGGGCGTGTTTTCCAGCTCCGATGAAATCCAGGAAGGTTTCCCGTAGGACAGCACGCAGCGGAGGAGATGGGGGAATGTAGAAGATTGCACCGCAGTCCGTGTTTTGCCGAGGTAACGGCTATTGATTGATAGATCCTCGATTCTGCCTAATATTTTCAAGCAATCCGAAAGTAAAGAACTCCTTTCAAGTCTACAATGATTGTCAGCTAGAAAATTACTATTAATGGCATGAATGACTTGCTTTTCTGAGTCCAAGTACTCAGGGTCGATTGTGATCGATCGTACAAGTTCAGCAAACTTGCCAGTGTTGCTGAGAACAGTAGAACAGAAAGCTATGATGGAGGTAGAGTCATTGAGCTCGACCGCCCGGTACAAAACTGGAACACCAAGCGCGTGAAACAGCTTTGAAGTTCTGCAAAGAGCTGCTTGGTCGGATGGCGATGTAGCTTGGATTATTTCGGAGATTATTTCCGGCGGAAGCCGGGCCAAGGCCATGTATCTAAATTTTCAAAAGCACCCGGGTCGGGTCCCGCGTACGTTCGCGGTCCGCCAGAAATGTCAGATCCAATGCTGTCGGACTGAAGTAGAAAGCAGAAACGAAGGTTATGAGCACATGGAGGACGCACTCGAAACGTCGACCGACCTTGCTTGCCTCAGTAATGGGAGACGGAAACAGATCAGAGACAGATCATGATCTATGGGTCGCCCACTGTCGCCCACTGTCGCCTGATTTCCTTTTTAGGTCCACCAGAAGATACGCTTCAAGTTGACTAAGATGGTTGTCTTTTACCCTTGGTTCTCGAGTTGATTGATGAATAAAACTCTACACAATTCACACAAGTAAATCTCGGTGCTCGGCAGACGAAATGGGAGCCGCGGGCACCACATCGCAAGAGCATATGCATCTCCGTAATTATCTGAATGCATAAACACCGTAGCGCCAAACACAGTACCGGGGACGGTGGAAGGCGTTCCTCAACTGCCAAAGAAAGAAGTGATGGACGACGGTGGCGGAGACGCCAAAGAAAGGACGAACGAGCCCCCCAGCACCCTGGCGGCGCGTATGCTGCCTGAAGGCTGGGGATGTCCTGCATATTCAGGGCTCCTTTTGTATCATTCCGATGATCAGCTAGTCGGTTCCTGACGGTCGGTCGATGCGGAATGATATTATAAGCCGAGTGTCGCACGAAGTCCCTCTAATCCACGCCCACGCCCATGAAATACCCTACGTGCGCACAAAACAGATCGAGTGGGCGCCGACCCCAGCATCTACACGCGCGACGCTCCAGGGTCCTAAGAAAATGAATGGGGCAGATCGCTCGAATCCCCGGGTATCGAGGGCAGGTGCACGCTTGCTCACCCGGCCGACGAGGCGCAACGGACGTGCATGTGCGAGCCTACAGGGCCGTAAATATAAGAAGGGCGGCGCAGCGGTAGTCCCACGTAGGAGCACGCTAGATGCTCGAGGCTAAATTAGGAAGGAGTGCATGTACACGGCCACTCGGAACCCCACTGGCACAGGTAGAAACGCACAAGTGTAGCCGAGCGCCGACCCAAGCTTCAAGCACCTCCATGCTCCACGAAACCCCGCAAAGAGCCTCGCAGCCGCGTCCAGAAGGTAGCCCTTCACGGCGTCGACGGTAACGGGATCCACTCGTAACCCTGCGAGCATGAACAAGACTCGAAAGTGCGTGTATGGATCCAGGCATGCGCGCCAACATACCTGGGCACGGACGCGCGGACGCCCACGCGAGCCAAAAAAAAAGCCCGTCGGCCGGCGAACGAAGGAAGGAGAGGCGGAAAGACTGCCGCGGACGCAGGCCCGCGCGCGTAGACGTTCAGAAGAGCGTGAGGCACCGGGTACGGCACCCTCGTAAGGCCCGTATCGAAATGAGGACGGCGTGCGAAGGCAAGGGAGACATGAAGGAAGAGAATATGACGGAGCCCGCGCCCTCGCAACGTACGCGCACAGAGAGCGTACCCAAGCGTACAGCCCCAGAGAACCCGCATCTCTCGAGTATGGGGAAGGTAGCGAGGGCAGACCCGCCGACACGAAAAGCTGTGCACAGGCACAGAGGGGAAGCGAGCGCGGTGGTACCAGCACCTCCATGCGCACTCCGAGTCGCCGGTCGCTGGTCGCCAGACGCTAAGGGGCAGACCCTAGACTCGACGCCCGCATCAAGCGCGCACTCGTATGCTCTAGAGCAGGGACGGGCACCTTCTGTCGATGGCACCAATGCACGCCAGCGAGCCTACCCGTGCGCGTGTACGCACGCGCTCGCACCACTCGGGCCTGACTCCAAGATACGAGCACCCACAAGTCCGCCACAAAAAGAAAGGAAAGCCACATCCGCCTTCATAGCGCGACCCGGCCGCGACGAGGCCGGCGGTAAGGAAGGTGGCGGCTGCGCTCTTATCTTAGAATAAGCTGGGGAAGCGTGAGTCTCAGAGGAAATGGAATGGATTAGGACGAGGACGGGAAAGGAAGTCTAAGCGAGGGACAAGATGATGCGAGGTGGAAGTGTGTCATGGGTGGCGGAACAGGAAGACGAACAGGGCGAGTCGATATGGACGTGGGGCCCACAGAAGAAGAAAAAGACACAAGAAAGACACACCCTTTGATTGACGAGCGCACGGCACACACTCTCAAGTCGAGGCCAGCTTGCGAGAAAACAAACCGAACGGCCGTTGCCCCTGAATCCATCGATGCTGTCCTTGAGTGAAAACGGAGACTTGGTCTTCGACGCAGATGTACAACCGGACGAATCGTTCTCGTCGAGGCTAGCGTTTCAGCATTCAGTTCAGATTCCGCGGCGCTCCAGCATTCAGTCCGGATCCCATGAGGATAGGCCACCACCCCAACGTATCCATGTAGTATTCAGTGGAAGGAGGCACAGGATTGGTCAGCGCACCGGGTTGATCCGGCAAACCATTCTCACAAAAGTAAATACATGCTTCAAGCCAAAAAATCCAGAATGGTAAGGCTTTCAGTCGGAAAAAAACGATCACTGTTTCATTTGTTTTATACCGGTGAGAGACATTCGTCGGTGGGTGTGGATAAAAGATCGAGCCGTTCCTGGCCTGGATTCAAATCAAGGAATCATCAAAGAAGAAAAAAAAAGAAAACTGGCTGGAAACATAAGTATCCTGAGCCCGATCGAACGCCCACAATTGAACGTGGATGGCCAAGACTCACAAGTCAAGACGACAGATTTTTCAGCTCGTTTACCCATGGTTGAATTCAATTTGTTCGCAGCACATTCCCGCAGAAGAAGTTTCATGGGGCAGGGCTTGCAATGGGGAAGAAATGTGGGCTTCCTAAAACAGGTACCAAGCGTCACGAAATGCGTTGCATAAAAAATTTGAGCAGGGATGTATTTCTCAGGAACCTGGAATAAGGACAAAATGTTTGAATCAGTATACCGAACTCCAGGAAAACGAACAACCAGGAATTCATGCGCGTATTTTTAACCTACGGCGATACATAAATAAAATCCCTTGGAAACCATCTGGTCAAGTCAATCAAAATTTCGGAATCGTACACAAGCCTCTTTATTCATAACATTCAAACCCATGAAAGACCAGCTAGAACACGGAATTCCTCTATCGGAAACTTCTCCCAAATTCCATTCAGCTTCCTCCATGCATTTTCATCTGTGACATGTCGGTTTTCTGATACGATTGCAATAAGCTGAGGCTCACATCAGCGACACGCTTGCAATGTCGGACATCCCCAAAAGCTTGAGCAGTGATCTGATCTGCCGCCTCGCTTTTCCCAAATGTGGGGCGACCGGTTGACCACTATGGGTATAACGTTTTGCGTAGTGCGAAGAGCTCCGCATCTGTGAACCGGGAGAAGAATTGATCAATTGCGCAAGGGTTGCCTGAAAATCAGCAGAGACAAATCCTCCTCCTCCTAGGGGAGAACATCAGGAATCGAAGTGCGTACGTTTTCGTGTAGAACCTCATCCCCACCATAGCAATCCAGTTCCAACGTTCTGGAGTGTGGTATGTTCCTCTAAACGGAATCCACGATCGCCACGCACATCGCAGACAAAAATATATTGGGTCGTACATGGCTTCCTCCTCGGAAAAGAGGGTGCAGCGGACGAGGTTGGGAAATGTATACGACACGTACCTGTTTGTCCTAGGTACTGGTACCAGCCAATTGACAGGTCCTAAAGTTTGAACAGTGTTTTCAAGCAATCCGTCATGATGTAACTCCTGTCAAGCCTGTCGGGGGAATGTCAATTATTAGCTAGGAATTCATATCTAATCTGCCAAGAGCAACCCGCCTGGTCGAGTCCGAGTGGATATCGACTCCGAAGGATCCTACAAGTTCAGCAAACTTGGCGGTGCGACCGATGACCGTAGAACAAAAACCGATGACGGAGGCATAGTCGCGGAGATCCACGAAACGATACAAAACTGGGACACAGAGGGAGCAAAACAGCTTTGAGGTTCTGCAAGGAGCTACCTGATCGGATTGGGATGCAGCTTGGATGATTTCAGAGATTATTTCTGGCGGAAGACATTCCGACTCCTCGGAAATGGTCAAGATCATACTATTCCTTGGTTGCCGCACGGTCCAGTGGAATGTTTGAGCTGGAGCAGAAGCGAATGCTATGAGTGAGATGTGGCCAAACTGCTCGAGACACCGACCTTGCTCGAGCTTAGGGCTGCACGCCGTGCCCGTCGCGCCGGTTCTACGGGTCCCGTGCGACGGGTAGCCGTCCCGTTCCGTCGCAAGTTCTGAAAGTTTTTCGACGGGACGGCAACGGGACGGCCATGTGCGATGACGGCCGTCGAAATAACGGCCGTCGACGGGGCGACGGATATTACGACGGTCAGCACACAAATGTCGCCGATTTCAGTGAATTTACCTCATAATCTGGTATTTTTTCACGATAGTGTCCCTCCTTCGCGTTTACGGTGGCCTTCGTGCCCTGTATCACACACGACAGCGTGGTTCATTGGTGCTTCCAATTGGAAATCTACTTGAATTATTGAGTAGTCTTGCTCAAGTCTTGCTCATATTCTGGACTGAGAATCTACCAAATATTAGTTCAACTCTTCCTCGACAATGCTTCCACTTCAATGACGCGAATAAAATTTCTTTTACTCAAAACGAAACACAGGGATGCTTCCTATATATTTGGAACATGGGTTTTCTGTAGGACCTCAAATATTCAGCTCACCAATCAGGATGCTCCCGCTGTTGAATATCCCATGCTTTTCACAAAAATTCAGGGAATTCAAGCACTGTAAGTAAGCCGGCGCCGTCGCTTGAACCCTGACGGCCGTCCCGTCGCCCGTCCCGTGCCGTGGAGAATTATTTGGCTCACACGACGGACCGTTGTGTGACGGTCCGTGCCCGTTGCTCACCCGTCGAAACGACGGCCGTGCCCGTCACGGGCACGGCCTGCAGCCCTACTCGAGATGTTCTCAAAATGGGGGATGGAAAACAAGAAAGAGAGCGATCATGATCATTGATGGCACCCACTGCCGTCTGATTTCCTTTTTAGGTCTCTCCGAGAACTTGACTGAGAGTTACAAAATTCAAGTTCACTGACATCCGACAGGAAGTCGTGTTCGATTAATCAATGAAACACTACAATTTTAACCAAGTACTCGAATGTACGAACTGGGGATAAAGACGGACATGAGGCCCGGCGCGGTGGGCGGCGCACTGCAAATCTCAGAAAAAGGAGTGATGCACGCCATCGCGGCCAGGGTGGATGCCTTGCACATCGCTTTCAAGATAAGCCGGTCCTTTTCCGAAGACCTGACGGCCGAGGCGGAACGGCAGCGTGAGGTGTTACAAAAACTGGTATAAGGCCCATAAAATCAACTGGTCGCGAGGGTATGTGCACGCCGGCGCCAAGAACGCATACGGTATGTTGGAATTCGAGTCGGTCGCTCGCTGTCACCAACACAGCAACCGGACACATTTATTCAGGGTACCAGGTCCATTCATTCTTTCAGTCATTTACTGTACCTTTCCGTGCCTCGCCTACACTTTACATGGTTTAATTCACCGTAGTAGGTTTAGTTTGTGCCTGTTCACCTATGTATAAGTAGCTATTATACTGAATCCCCTACGCGTTTGCAAGGGTCTTCTGCCAATTCCCGAGTAAAGGCCGTGGTTACCTTTATTTCAACACGGTAGATATCTGGCACACCTACACCCTCGCACCCAACCGCCGACCCTCAACGGGGTGTCCACGTTAACGGGACCGGCTCGTGGCCCTTTGATGTTGATCAATGTGGCCGATCCAGAGGTGGTTCAAGTTGGTTTATGAGGGAGCACAGGATTGGTCAGCATGCCGGAACGATCCGGCAACCCATTTTCAACTTCAACACCAGGGCCCTGTTTTTAATCCCGTTTATAAACAGCTGATTATAAACCGGTTTATATCCCCTGGCCAGATTGCCCGGTTTTTAATTCCCTGTGGCAGTGTCTTGGGGGGCCTTAAGGCTCGATCCTGAGTATGAGCCGGGGGTCTGGACTAGCATGAGCTGGTTGAAAAATGTTTCACTGATAGTTTCCGGCCTCTGGATGAGCACACTGACCTGAAATTGTTCAGAATAGGGCCAAGAAATAGCTGAAGCTCAGCATCGGTTGATCGCTCTGAGTTATTCTGGCATAAAGTCATGAAGAAGGGATTTTTCCCTGTGTCTTGGACCTGAATTTGCCAGCAGCCGGGCAAAGAACTGTCAAAACCTGTGAGAAATCTTATTTTTTGGCCCATTGGCGTGAGTGTTTATAAACCGGTTTATAAACACCCTGTGTATAAACAAAGTATAAAAAACTGTTTATAATGCGCTCGGGAATTATAAACAGGGTCCTATTCAACACTACTTACTGTAACTTGTGGTAAGATGGACTTGCAACAAATAGGTGTCAATTAAATTTTTAAATTAAACTGAACATGATGGCAACGTTGTGTTCCGAGTAATGTACGGAGGCGGCCGAGAAAGTGCTAGCATACTAGCAAATTAAACAAAACTCGACTATGTTACAAATACGCGGCTTGGATGTCTTCTTGATAATTTTCGAAAACAACGCGCCGCCGCGGTTGGAGTTTGCTTGTCAGCGCAAACGGCCTTGCTTGATCAGCCAACAAAATCATCTGTTATAAGATCATATCAGATTCAGTTCTTCTTCCAAATATGATCAACCTTTCGTGGTATTTGAAAGTGCGCGGGCGATATCTGGTTCACTTCGTCCACAGAAGCCCTACACTTTTTTTCAGCGAACTTTCCTATTGAGACAAAATTTCGATGGTCCTCACCAAAGTGCATCGTAAAGCTTGGATCTCTTTGCACCGTCACGCAAGTGGGCTTGGAATTGTGGTTTCAATTGAATGAGCACCCCGGGATGGATCTTTCCATCCCCGAAAACCAGTGCGGCATCAACGAGAGAATTTCTGTTGATGTGAGCCTCTGTGAAATGGGTCAGCTGCAGTTGCTCCACATGCGGCAAGATCGCAACGGAAAGTGCATACCAACAGAACCGGGGCTCATCTGTATAACAGAAAAATGAAAAAGTGTAAGAAGATTGTCCTAAACGCTGGTGGAGGTACCTTGAATCCGTTTGAGAGGATGATGATGTCATCTTTCCGCCCATATACGCGATGCAAGTCTGGCTTGTGCGGATGCTGCTCGAGCAGGTCGCTGACAGAACAGCCTGGCCGCCCGTCGATCGTGGAGTTGATTAAGCATGGCGTGAAAGATGGGCCGACCAGGTACGTATGCGTGTAGAGCGCCGAGCCGTCCTCTTCGGGTACCCGAGCGACCTCGACGCCCGGGCGCATAGTAATATAGTCCCAGTTCACGCCGTGGCGCTCGAGAAACGGGGCCACCAGCCCGACTTCCATGCTGCAACGGGTGGGTGTTTGCGGGGAAAGAGAAGCGGAGAAACTCACGCGCCGTAGGTGGAGCAAAGAACGACACCACTGGCGACGAGGGCGTCGCCGACGCGTTTGTTCAACGGGGCTCCAATATACGTGAGTGCTTTGAGGGACTGCATCATTTCGAGTCCGCGAGTGGATTCGCTCCAAATCTGGATTCCATGTTGAGTAAAGGAAGGATTGAGCTGAATCGATATACTTCAATGGACGCAGGCGTGGACATCACAATATGGGGCTTCGTGGCAATTATTCCATTGCTGAACGCAGAGAGAGGTCAGGTATGTTTCTCTCTACAAAGCCATGAGCTTACAGAGCGTTCTCTGGAGTCCCCCTAATCGATGTTGAAAATGAACGTCCGGCCCCGAAAATTGGAACGGAAACTTACTTTATTGGAGGGATCGTCGGGCGGAGCGCTGCCATGGTCAAGCCACTGGTCAGTGGCCAAGTGGCGAGAAATACACCGATTCCGTGGCTGGCAAAACGTACTTGAGTACGAGGGAGACATGATGTGATAGGAACACACTAATTTGGCAGGTTCTGAGCCCCCATGATCTGTCCGCAGTGGTCTTCGAAGTCCGTCCATAGAGGGGAAGCGTATTGCAGAAGAATCTTGTGTGAAATATCTGAAGATCGCCGGGCGTCAGAATCAGAGATTTCGGATAGTCATTTATTCGCGTACAGATCGGTTTCGAAAATATTGAAGTAGAACCTAAGACGCGCCATTAAAAAGAGATCATTTGACGCACCCAAGATTCTCACCTGAAGAATGCAGGATATAGGCAGTACTGTCCATTGCTGCCGTCTGGAGTGCAGGCAGCGGCTCCGCGGACGAGTGCAATTCACTTTGGAGCTGCTCAAACGTGGGAGCCTCAAGCACAGGGAACGACGGCCCCGGGACGGACAGTGCCTCCGCGATGACGCTCTTCAGGTCCGGGGAGATGTATACCGCCACCGGATTCACTTGCTTCAGTAGATTTGCTACACCCGCCGCGGCGTTGCGGGGAGAGAGGCAGAAGGGCACTAAGCCCACGCGCATGATCGCTGAGACAAGCATGCCTAGGGAATTAATGTGAGTTCTAGAAACAAACTGACGGCAAGAGAGCATACAGTACGAGATCGTGTCTGACGTTGGTGTGAGCAGAACCTCTGTAGTAAATAAAGTAGACCCGCACCTGCATCTGCGAAGACCGCGATGACGGCGCCGGCTGGGTGTGACGGGTTATCGCGCAGAATTCGCCGACACGCCGCGTGCACCATCCGTATGTACTGCGCAAATTCAATAGAGATGACACCGCCCTGCCCGTCATCGTAAATGTACGCCTTATGACGCGGGCTATTCTCCAGGTGGTAGTCCAAGATTTGGGGGATCGTCAGCGAGCCGTTGAGCGGTGGGGCGCAAAAGGTCGGGTTGTTTACGCCTTGTGGGTGCATGTTCAGAATGGAGAGGTTGTCGTAGGGCTCGTTGCCGGCGTTTTCAGGTGAGGATATGGCGAACGAGACCTGGCTTTTATTAACATATTTTCCGGCGTATTGAGTTTCCCCGAATCAAGAACATTCCTAAAATGAAAGATTGGCGAATGGAGCCAGTGGGGGACCGTCCGAAGCCGATCTCGCCGGGGGGATGAGTTGGGCGCGGACCTGGGTGGAGGAATGATTTCAGCGAGGGCACAGGCCCCGGCACAGAAATCTCGGAAGTCACAGCTAAGTCCATTGTCGTTCATAAAAGTAGGAGGCTCTCATCATTGTGCAACAATAATTCTAGCTCGATTACGCCAGACACATGCGAACTGGACGGCACGGCAACACTTGTAAGCGTCGACCTGGTTTCCACGGTCCCTCGTATCTGACACCGAGCTGCAAAGACCCAGGGTAGTCCCTGCATGCAGATTTTTGTTCTGTGAGCTTTGTTATCATCTCGGCGGGCGTTTCCAACTAATATGAATGAGATGCGAGCCCAAGGTAATAGAACGTGTCCAAAAATCGGACTCCATTTTTTGACGGGCGGCTGATCTGAAACGAAGTCTCCTTCAAGCTGGAGCCGAGGTATTTTGAGAATTCCCCGGCATAGCTGGTTCGCATGACTACTTAGAGAAAATAGTGTTAGAGCTACCCTTCGGGATAGCGACTTATTTTTGAGAATACAAGTGATATGCTTACGCAGCCAGATCCAAGATTCGTCCAGAGAGAAACCAGATCAGTGAGCTTCCGGTACGATATGAGGCAGAGAGTGACGTTTATGCACGATTTATATATCTCAGAGAGACCAGCCGCCATGGAAGATGGTCGTCGTCGGTGATTTGAAACTGCTTCCAACTGTTTCCAAAAGTCGAAACTGCGGTTTCGCCGATATAGCACATTAGATGCACCAGCAGTTCGCCAGCAGCGGTGTAGACGGCGGTCGTGGCAAAAAAAGGAATCCAAAAGTAGTCATCAGATGACTATCATAGTTTCGGAGCCGCACTTCTCGGCTGGTTTGAGCCAACCCGCGTTGAAAACGCAACCAAAGCGATTCGAAAGTTTTTCAACAACGATGAGGGAATGAAATTCGAAAATATATCCACGGCACTGTCTCTAGTATTCTCGAATGCTTGAGCATGGAGAAGGTGTTTCTTGATTGAAAGGTTGGAACTTGAAAGATACTGGTATTCATACCCTCAGACCTCAGTTTTTCCTCCGATATTTAGATAGAATCTTGGAGGTGCATAGTTTGTGCATAGTGCGAAAGGTCTATTTATCGCTTCTTTTTTTTGATTGGCTTACCGTGCCCGAGAAATGCGGGTTTTAGAACTTTTACTCTCACATGGAATTGAAAATCATCCGAGCTTTGCTTCACCGGTGAAGAAAAGAAGCCGGATCTCTTGCCTATGTGCTCAGGGCGAATCGAGCGCCCTTGCACTTTAAGTCAATGGAAAGTCTTTGGCAGACAAATGATATTGATCCACTGCCGCGGCACTGCTATTCCGTCCAATCGGCCATCAATCTCTTGATCCGAAGTAGCGGCACGGGAACTTCAACTTCCATTCCAAGAAGGCATTGATTTTGGCCTGGGCAATATTATGCTGGGATAAAAAGTCACATTCGACAAGCTAGGATACCCGGCCGCCGCAGAGGCAAGCTCCAACGGTTAGCAACATGGTGTTTCTTTTGGCCCATCTACGTTGAAAACTCAACCCAAAAGCATTGGCAAGTTTTATAATCATGAAGGACAAGATTTAACTCAAGGATCTCTTTCAGCCATAACCACTGTATGCCTGGATAATTTCGAGAATCTTGAGTATGAGGAAGGAGTTTCTTGAAACTTGAAAGGTGATATCAAGAAACCCGTGTTGTATTCAGCCTGAACCATCCAAGCTCTGAACAGACTTCATGTGATAAAGTTAGCAAGTCTCTGGAAATCATTCCCAATAGGTTGATATGAAAAATGAGCAAACAAAAAGAAGAAAAATCAAACCATGACTTCAGCTATGTCCCTGGAGCGGATCGAACACCTGTCTCTCCCTTTGTAACCCTTCTCAGATAATGAGAAGGGAGCACTCTAAATTGATGCATAGGAACTGTCAGATATCATATCCTATACATTAGCGAATTAACAGGTTTTCTCACCGGCAAAATTTGAACGAGACATCTGGGGCGGTATTTACAACACAAGGTCCAAGTGAGAATTGTTGTAGTGTGTGTTTAGAAGAGACTAACTTCCCACTGGAATCCACACTCTCTCTCTTTGAAGCAAAGTGGGTATGTTCCAAGCACCCTCCCACCTTCTACCTCAATATTCTGAGCCTGAAATCACAGTGAATTGTTGGGCTTGGCAGGATAACACCGGGCAAGGGTTTACATTTTTTTTTTACCCGGTACTTATCCAGAGATCTGCGGAAATTATCTCGTCGGGTCGAACAATTTGAAGGTTCACTTCACAGTCCACATCATTGCAAAAAACAAAACAAAAAAACAAGGCTGATGTCCGAGTCATAGCCTGGTCTCAAATCGAACGGGGAGATCCACTGCGTTCCGCTGCCACCTAGGCTGAGTCTGCCCAGCTGATCGGGGGTCTGCGTAGGTCTGCATAGGTCTGTGTAGTCGACTACCCAGAGTCTTTGTAGGTCTGCATAGTCCAAGCGTAGTCGACTGTAAGGCTGCTGCTCCAACCTTACTACTTTTCTCTGCACTGTCCATCCTCTCCCTTCCAGGACTGGTCCAGCCTTTGCTGTCTGCATTATTCCCTTCAGCCCTGATTTAGCACACCAGCGCCTCAGTCCTCATTGCTCTTTGCAATCCCGCATTGTACCTTCACCACTACCATTGACTGATCATCATTGGCCTCAATCTCATTGTCCTTTGATTTATCCTCATTGGACCTTCAGATATTCCTTATCATTGACTCGCCTATATCCCTCCTCAATGATCACCTATACCACTCTTCAATATCCTACCTTTTGTATTGCCGTTGTTGAGTTCTTATCTTACATTCTGATTTATATCTTATTTTACATCTGTTCTGTTACATATCTGATCGCACATTGATTGTGACGTAGATTACTTACAGTATCTTCTCTTCTTGGTCTTGACCACCATGTACCTTTCCCTAGTGGCTGCTCTTGAATGACCACACTATTGTTCTGTCATTCTTGGCTCCTCTTAGTTCTGTCTGGCCGACCTCTCTAGTGTTGACTGCCTCCACAATACGGCAGCCTTCCATCGACTACGCTTGGGCTACACAGACCCCCGATCAGCTAGCCAAACTGATGCTAGGTCTGGCTAGGTGGCAGCGGAACACAGTGATCCCACTGGATCGAAATTTTGAGTGGTGTTGGTCTGCAACCTGCATTGCCAGGTCTCGTTGATTTCTGAGTTGAATCTCGATGGACTTCGAGCCCGCGGAAGATTCCCCAACAGAGACTGCAAAAACCTGGGGCATTTTTAAAAAACATTCCCTGCAGAAATCAACTCTCTACATAGTTGAACAGAAGAGTTTCGGAAGAACTCAGAATGCACCCCGAGAAAAGGTTAGGTGAGACATTGCCGCAGCCCCCACAATGTTATCTTGTCCAATCAAGTTGCGCGAATGTGCACGATGCACTGCCAGTTCCTCTGCCTGTGTAAGTTGAACTTGTATTTATGGTGAAATTTGACGCTCAACAGAACAACGAAGGAGCCGGAGAAGCATACCGGCCATTTTAATCCTTTTCAACACTTTTCCCGCCTAACTTGATGTTTTTGATGGATGTATTGCAAAATTTTGGCTTATGTGTTACATGGCCCCAATGTTGAAACGCAACGGGCCACATTATGTTTCAGTCATATAGAAGGGTACAGTACACTAAGTGGACAAAATAAATGTCCGATCGGTTTTGTGGCAAGTTCTCAACCAAAACACGGCATTCCTGGACGAAATCAAATATAGGGTCATTGAGACGGCCGAAGCCGACATTTTCAGCACTTTTATGAGATCAGAATTGGTTGATGCGCTGTCAAAATCGAGGAAATACGAAAATCACGTTTTTTCAACTTGAGCAGCAATGTCTTTCAGGGCATTCTATATAGCCTGAATTGGAGTTGAAGGTCTCCCCTTCACTTCCACGACTTGAATTATGCAAAAATATACAGGCGTTCGAGCGCTACAACGCCCGCAAAGTGGCCATTTTGAGCACTTTTGATCAGATTTCGGCAAAATCTGACCAAAATGGCCATTTTGCGAGCACCATAGCGCGTTATCGCCTGTATATTTTTGCATAATTCAACTTGTGAAAGTGAAGTGGAGAGGTTAAACTCCAATTCGGGCTATACAGAATGCTCTGAAAAAAATCGCTGCTCAAGTTGAAAAAACGCGATTTTCGTTTTTCCCCGATTTTGACGGCGCATCAACCAATTCTGATCTCATCAAATTGCTGAAAATGTCGGCTTCGGCCATCTCAATGACCTTACACTTGATTTCGTTGAGAAATACCTTTTTGTGATTGAGAACTCACCACAAAACCAATGGGACATTTATTTTGTCCACTTAGTGTATATTATTCCGAAAAAAGCCCTGTTTTATAACCTGACCCCAAATCGAACAAGGTCTCCCAAGCTGTCGAGTAGTAAGTGGTGTGGGTGTGCACCATGCACCATCGGGTCTCGTGTCTCCTTGAGTTGAACCTGATTCATGGCAAACTCCAGGACTCAACAGGAAAAAGGGGAGCATATAATTTTTTCTTCAAAACAACGCTGGGGAAGTTTCAAACCACCTCATTTCAAGGTTCGAGACAACAGGAGCTTGGCCCCTAGTATGAGACTAGAGCAAAAATTAATGGAGGAAGAAAGGGGGAATACTGCAGATAAACCGTTGCAGGGATAACCAGAAAAATGGCTGCAGAGAAATTAGAAAGAACTCCGTGAAGATATGGTGGAAGAAAATTCCTGAAGCACCTTCCTCGAATCTCGCGGATGGAGTTCACTACAGTAAATTTGCCGGGCAGAATGTGCTGGAGGAATAGAGTAGATGTCCCTGGACGAATGTTCGTGCAGCGTGGGAGGTTCGCGGCGGACAAATTCGCCCGACGTCATCAATTTGCCACTGGCATCATCCCCATTCCTCCGGTGCTGCCATCGTCTGTTCCATCGTCGGATTCCGCTGGGTCAGGTTCAGATTCGTTGTCGAGCGACGGAAGCTCTACTGTACAGTTTCGCTCAATTCGTATGTCACGCGTCACAAGGTCCAAAATTTAAGAAAATTTTCGAACCTGTCACGGGTCACCGAGGGGATTTTCGAATGTGCTAAAAAAAGTCACGAAATTGACAAAAATGGCCCCAAAAATCCTATTTTTGCGCACACTGCGCATTTTGCTTCAGGAAACCGAGTTTGACGTGTTTGGGCTAAATCGGTTGAACATACCTTTGCTTCCGCCTCCCACCACCGCTTCGGTTCATTTCCTCTTCGTCTATGGCTCGAGATTGACACAAAAAAAGCTTTGGGTGATGTTTTCTTGGCAGATTAATCTGCACCGTTGAAACTACTTCTAGGAATGTCTGAGAGGTACTCCACCAGTTTCCACAGCATTTACGAGCTTTTTTTGGTGTCACGGCCGGCCCAGCGGATTTAAGAAAACCCAAGTTCAAATCTGCTGGTCACAGGTCACAGCCAAGGAGAATTGAGCGAAACTGTACAGTATTTGTCGGTGTGGCGTGCCAGTCTTGGTAAACGCCCCGGACTCGTCTAAGAATTTTGCCAGGACGGCGATGCCGTCTTGTGTGCTCGGGCACGGATATATCTCTAGAGACGTCCTCGAGGATGTGCCGTTGGTCCGCCTAGCGTGGACACTCGCGAAGTAAGTGCTGGAATGCCTCCCCACACGGCGTCCTCGGGCGTCTGATGTCTCTACATGGATCACCGCCCTGATCTTCCACGCATCAGTGACTTTAGTTTGGGCTCTCCGAGTCATACGCTTTCCTAGAGAATATACTTACTGGACGATCAGCAACCAAGCTCAACTACCGCGGCAAACTCGAAGTCTAACTCGAAGCTCACAACGTCAGCCAAGACTCATGGGGTTCAAGTTTCGGCCGATCCAGAGATACAGAGTATCTTTCCGTCGATCAACTAACTATGATTCTTCTAGCCGCGTGACAAGTGCTCATCGCAACATCGCATCCACGCAGTCAGTGGTCGCCGATGGCGGTAGCTGTGTGCTCAAAATAGCGATTTAAATGGAAGGAATCCGTCTCCCGGTTCCTGATCCCACCCGTGGTGACGATCGTCCCTTGCTCTTCTCCTACTTTCTTCAGATGTCGCCCACAACTCATTTCTCGGCCTTTTTACCATTATTTGTACGAGTTTCTTCTCATACCCCCATCGCTTCGCTGACCAACGCTCACAGATAGATACGTTGACGTATGGTAGGTGCCTGTACTCGCTTGCTTAACCAAACATCGTTGACTTGACATAGGTGTCTATTCGGCTCTTTTCTTTCAATCTGTACAGGTCTTGTACACCCGGCGAACACCTAACTACAAATTACACCTCGGATGTATCATCACTCTATTCGTGCTCTCAACCATTCATATCACGATCGCATATGCATGGGCGTCCATCACCGACACCGCGGACTTCGCCATATACGAGGTTTTCACTCTTCAGAATCCTCTCCCCGTCTTGTACGCTCCTGGAGACCCCAGCGTTGCGCGGTGGCTTGGTTTCCTCATCAAATTGAGGTGGGTGCTAGCAAAGTGAGTCCGGCAAACTTGATTCCTGATCGCTCGAACTGAGTACTGTTAAGCACTCTCGCCGACGGTTTCCTTGTACGTCAACTTGTTTGCATTCCAAGTCTCGTTAACAAGTCAACAGATTTACCGATGTTATGTGATATGGGGCAGCAACTGGCGAGCGGTCGCTTTCCCACTATTGTCATATGCCTGTACTATGAGTGAGTTTGCTCACAGAATATTCTGCATGGTTGATAATTGATCCGCCAGTCGGGGGCTTCCTTGGTCTCCTTCCTCTCTCAGGCAGCTCAGAACGGGCAGCGTTAGTGCTGGCCTACGGGACGACGTTCTTTACAAACGTGATGGCGTCCTTATTGGCGGGTAAGCACCTAGCCCAGTGGGTTGGATCTTATGGGTGCTTATCGCGGCGGGGCTTCGTTTCAGCGGGACGAATATGGTGGATGTCACGTCGGATCTCTATTTTGTTGGGGAAAAGAAGGGCGCAATCTAAATACATGGACTTGACGGCCATCATGTGAGTCGCTGCGCGTTGAATGGATGCCAATGGTACGGGGAATAATGCTTCATTTGTTTTCAGTCTCGAAAGCGGGCTGATCTACCCCGCTACTCTCATCATCACCATCGTCGTTTATCTGGTGCCAGCTACTCCGACTGTGGCTGTCCTGTCCTGCATTGCAGCCGCGTATCACTTAGTTTTACGTGTATCTCGTCTATCGTTGCAAGCGTCCCTTTCCTACTAATCGCGTGCTCCGCACTAGGGCATTGCGCCAACCATGATCATCGTCCGTGTTGGATTGGGTGTCAGCACAGATAATGTCGAGGACAGTGTCAATCTCAGCCGGAACACCGTGCAACGAAATACCGGGTTGGGTGCCAGTCAAGTAACGAGGGAAATTCAGTTCCGCCGTGGCTCGCTCACAGCAGATGACGAGACTTTGGAGGATGGCATTATTTTTGCGGGGGACAAAGCTGTATAGTCGAATCATCTTACGGAGTGAGTCGATCTCACCCTTGTATATCAAATAAGTAGCACCGTTTGAGTTGTCGCGCTGATTATGAACTCGATTCAATGGGTGCAACCAAACGGTTGAACCAAGATTGCGTATGAAGGAAGGAGTGCCCTTATTATAAGCTCCTATATTTTGAATTGCCTGTGGTTCTCTCCGCGATTGTCAATTCAAGTGGGTTAGTATTAAAATTGTGTGAGAACCGTTCGGCGTTTTCGGGCAATGTAAAGAAGTTCAAACTCCGCCGGACAGCATCGCACAGCCCTCGTGTGTACCCTTTCTGACCTCAGTCCGACGGAAAACACTACATGCGTCCTACTGCACCCTCTGCCGCTGCATTTTCCGACCGCAAGAGTCTCCGAACAGTAGGCTGGTCACAACTGGAACCCTGGCAGCAAGACAACCCCGGCATTACAACCGGTTATCGACGACTCACGCACTCATGGAAGGGTTGCCTTGAAAGTCTCTATTGGTGGCACAACGAGACAGGTTGGTGGGAATCGGCGTGCCATTCGTGCCATCCAAGTTAAAGTTGCTTGACAGTTAATGTGTGGTCTCATCTGCTGGGTGCTCTCGCGATACTCGCGATATACACCCTGTTTTATTTAATTCCCCAACATGGCTCCCATCTTCTTGAAGTACATACTCCCGTCGAGCCTTTCAACCATACATCGCAGTCCAACGTCAAAACCAGCGATGTGATCCTCTTTCGAGTATTCCTACTCGGCGCCTTCGTTTGTTTTGCATGCTCGGCGTTGTTTCATTCCTCTCTTTGCCACTCTGAAAAGGTAGTACACTTACATGTAATTTTCCGACCCTGAGCAGATTTTTATCATTTTATACAGATAGCCAAAGCCTTGAATCGCGTGGATTATTTCGGTACGATTCCTCGGCTTAATCATTCCACACACTGATTCTGAGAGGACAGGCATCCTTGTCCTTGGAACTGTGAACTACTTTCCAACTTTCCACTACGCCTTCTTTTGTGCACCGCAACTCAGGAGCCTATACATCGCCCTAATGTCCATCTCCGGATCCGGTAAGTTTACAATTGGTACCAATGCAATGGTGGTTATGAACTGACAATACATAGCGGGGATCTATCTCTCGTGTTCGCCCACGTATGGGACGCCCGCTTATCGGAGAATGCGGACATATACGTTCTTCGCCTGCGGAATGGTCGCGATAGTTCCTTTGGTGCACGCAGTATGTCGGAATGGAGTCAGTATGGCTTCGAATCCTCGTGGTCTCTATATTTACCGATGAGATGCAGTGGAAGGAGACCAGCGCGTCCACCTCATTCGGCTGGCTACTTTTGGAGGTTGTCTTCTACGTCGGTGGCGCAATCCTATAGTCTGTCTCCTTTTCATCACCATACTTGCATCGAGCACATCACTTACATTTCATTTTCCGCGCAGCTCGGAGCGTTGGCCGGAATACATCTGGCCTGGCCGATTCGACTTAATCGTCGGTCTCAAATATATTACACCGTAACAGTGAATGCTAACCTCTTTCAGGGATCATCACACCAGATATTTCACATTTGCAGCCTGTTGGCAGTCCTCTCGCACTACGCAGCTATATCCGATGGCTTTAGATACTGGCACAGCGAACGAGGAGGGATTTGTTTGTGAGCAGTACAGGATGCTGTAATGAGAAGTGAATACAGCAGCTGATTTGTATGAGACGTTATTGCCAAGCAGTCTTTCGAAGGGAACTATTAACCGACTAAACGATACAACCGTTCCCCTCGAACTCGGACACCTAAGCAAAATCAGTGAATATTATTTTATCCACAAGGTATGGGATTAAGCTGAGTATATATATCGTCGGCATTTTGTCTATTACCCCAGTCTCAGTCCTTAGCTCGTCAAACAGGCAAAATTTGGATCAACGACGCTGTTCTTTCGAGTGCAGGTTCGACGTAACGCATCAAATTCCGATTGGCGGCACCTAAAAATGAATCATATTTGACGCTGCAACAAGACCTGACCCCGAGTCGAACGAGGGCTCCCAATACACTTCGGCTTACTTCGGAGAAGTGGCGTGGGTTTACACCATGCACCATCAGGTCTTCTGCCTCTGTAAGCGGAATCAGCATTTATGGGCAGCTCCTGGACATCAAATTATGGCAAGTTCTGGGTTTTACTCAAGGAAAGGTTCTGAATGCAAAGCATGGAGCATTTTCTCCCCCTTTGGAGTAAATAATAATAATTCTGGAGAG
This sequence comes from Mycena capillaripes, assembly GCA_029204075.1. Classification (NCBI taxonomy): domain Eukaryota; kingdom Fungi; phylum Basidiomycota; class Agaricomycetes; order Agaricales; family Mycenaceae; genus Mycena; species Mycena capillaripes. The sequence continues at coordinate 3,337,258 of JARHKZ010000009.1, read as the reverse complement.
ATCATTTCATTCAAACCAGGGAAATTCAGGAAGACCTAACTGCAGCAGTACTTGCAGAAAAAGTGAAAACAAAGGAAACCCCCACATACAACCTGACCCCGAATCGAACAGGGGTCTTCCACAACAATGTTATCTTTGTTCCTAAAGTTGTGCAGATGTGCACCATGCACTGTCAGGTCTTCCTGCTGTACAAGTTGAGCCTGGATTTATGGCAGATTGCGGGACTCAGTTGAGTCATTACCCTCAACTTGAATTTCTTCGCTAGTTATGTTCATGAATCCTGTGGCACATTTGTATCGCAATACATGCAACTTTGGAAGCCACATTCATTGAAAAAGCTTTGAACATTCCCAACGAATGTCCTGACCCGAATCGAACGGAGTCCGTTTGGGAACTCAAAATACTGGCACACCGGGACACCGGGACACCGGCGGTGTGATCGGGAGATTGATCAATTGAGCGGAGCTTCAATTTTAGGAGGTGGAAGGCTACGGCCACTGAAGCAAACTGTAGGCCCCGGGAAGCTCCCATAAGGGTAACTCCGGAAATTTCCTTCAAAATAGCCTCAAATCCCCTAACTTTTTGCGGTTTTTGAACCTCGAATCCCCTAAGTCGGAGAGGCCTGTCACGCAGTCACGTCACGAAATCAGTGACATTTCCAAATACTGAATCACGAAATCTTCCTCTTTTTCGCCCATCTGGCTCTCCTTGACTTTCTTAACCTGTTTTCCACGAAAACTGAACCACCTCCTTGAATATTTTTCTGGGATGTGATCCGCAAGAAATTTGGACCGAAACCGGCCTCAAATCCCCTAACTCTGGAGTTGATTTTCGAAAATTTGTGCTCAAATCCCCTAAATCCGCCAATCCGGGCGCGGTTACGGTGTTTCACAGGGCTGGGGCCTAAAAAAAGGGGAAATTTAAGTTAGTTTTTATCTTCAAAATTTATTGATAAATTTAAAGCCGCCGAAAATCTGATTTGATTCGCCGGATTTCAGGGCCCGCAAAATTTAATCAGTGATCTAATCTTTTAACATCCATTTAAGCTCCCGCTAAACCTTAAATATAAATTCAAGTTTCCGACGGCGGTAAATTTATTACGATATTTTGAGTTTAAAAACTAACTTAATTCCCCTCTTTTTTTTAGGCCCCCTCACAGTACTTCAAAAATTTGACTTGCGCCGCAGTTTGGCATGCACAATGTTGGAAGATTTGAGGTACTGTGAGGGGGCCTAAAAAAAGAGGGGAATTAAGTTAGTTTTTAAACTCAAAATATCGTAATAAATTTACTGCCACCGGAAACTTGAATTTATATTTAAGGTTTAGCGGGAGCTTAAATGGATGTTAAAAGATTAGATTACTGATTAAATTTTGCGGGCCCTGAAATCCGGCGAATCAAATCGGATTTTCGGCGGCTTTAAATTTATCAATAAATTTTGAATATAAAAACTAACTTAAATTTCCCCTTTTTTTAGGCCCCAGCCCTATGTTTGTTGGATCAAATTTCCTAAAAGAGTGATTCCGAATGGGGAATGGTGATTCCGGATTCAGAATACCTGTCAATTACATAAATTTTGATTAAGGGCTTTTGAGTATGGCGGTCAATGTGCACTTTTATTATTACTAGGATAAAGACATTGTCTTGCGTGAAATAACGGTCATTTTTGAGTGAAACAACTGTCATTGGCGCATGAAAGTCGATATAAACCCAAACTTACCTTCATTTGTCCAAGAAATTGACGCCGCATCCGAGAACCTCAAATGTCCGAAACAAGTTCCGGGATGAGACTCTGGGAAAATCATTTGTCCGAGAAAGTCAAGGAAAAATTTCCGAGACTTTCTTTCCTTAAAGGCGAGAAACTTTTTGTTGCGCCGAGAACTTCCAAAATCAAGGTGGCTGTGCCAGCCCTAACCCCAGGGACAAGCTTAGCTACGGATCAAATGATGGCACATCATCGTCGTTGCCCTCGGTTGAAGTCCTCAGGGCCTACCGCAGTCCATGCTTCACACAAATTTTCCCATTGTTACACTCTCATAAAATCAAGGCTCTCAGGAAGAGAGGTAGATGCAGCTATGTTCACAGTGCCCCCACCTCCATTGGGAATATTTAAATTAATATTAAATCGTAGCACAGCCACCACGTCGTTAAGGTCCGGGTCGCAACAAAGTTTCTCGGAAACACAACTTTCGGCAAACTTCGTCAGAAAAAAGTTTCTCGGTAGTTAGAAAAGCTGCGGTCATTTTGAAGTTCTTGGACCAAAGTTTTTCCCGGAGCGTCATCTCGAAAGTTCTCGGAACCCACGGTTGAACTTCTTGGACTAATGAAGGTCAGTTCGGGTTCATTACAACTTTTCTCGCTAAGGACAGTTTTTTCTCGGAAAACAGTGTTTTTTCCTATTTTGAATAAAAGTGCACTTTGACCGCCATATTTGAGACTGTTTAAGCTTGTTCTTGCTCAGTTTTGAACTTTTCGCTGAGATTTATGATAGATATTGAGCATAATAATAGTGGCTACACCATATAAGCAACTCACATTTATTAAAAAATCCCAAGTGTGTAAATTTGGTAGACAAGAAAAAATGTCTCTGACTGAATTAGCACTTTGCTTCAGCCCGACAAAAAATAATTACCACCAACACGTGGAAGATCTGGGTGTGCAGTATTTCTGACATCACCATCTGGCTTACTGTGATCCTTGGAAAGACTGTGCAGAGGTTTTGTAGATATTCCCTGTACAGGTATCTTGTTCACATTTGTAGCATGCACAATAGGCGGTCGTTGCTGATCTATTGGTGATAAAATTTTTACATGTGACTGATCCTCTCTTCTTGGTGTATCCTCCTCTGAAACCAAGAAGGAAGGACATGAAGACATATATTGAAAAACTGAACCACAGCATGTTTGACTAATGTCAGCCCAACTGACAGTGGTTCTCTTATTTTAGGGTGAAGAATCAATGTCAGTTGGGCTGAAATTTCATCAAATCCCATCTATGTGTTGCCTGAACTCCAGACTTGTTATAAAGTTATTGTTGGAGGCAGAAGTCGTCTTATCCACAAATGGTTTGCATTCCGAAGGGTTATGGAGGTGAATCGATTGCATTGGAAGTTGAGATGCTGCTCAAGGTCAGATGAATTTTTCCAACGGAAAATGTGCGTGCCGCTGTGCAGCTGATTTTTCGTAGTAATGCCACACAGTGTCCAAGTTTTGACAATATTGATGGGTATCATCAGGAATTTTTACAGGATTTTAGATTGTGGAGGAACTCAGAAATCTCTCTTTTTATTTCCTTCCTTTCCTCTTCCTCATTCCTTTTTGGGCGCATTTTTGTAATTCTTTTGGGAATGTACAAACACCGTAACCGCGCCAAATCCGGACTTGAAAATCGAAAAATTTCGGCCTCAAATCCCCTAAATCCGGAGTTACCCCCATAGGAGCTTCCCGGGGCCTCAAACTGTTGCGGCTGCTAGGCGAGAGCGTGCCACGGAGAGACCGATGGTCATCAGCTCACGATCTTCGCAGGCAGCAGCATAATCGTTCCTCGTGATTAGTCTCTCGTGGACAGACACTCTATACATTTGAAGCTCGTACCTCGCTGTATAGAGTCTGTTTGTTACCGCGGGGGTCCAACCGGGTAGCTGCGCTATTATGTAATATGTGTAAGCCGTCGTTCGAATCCTATTGCGAACACTTTATGAACTTTGAGCTTCAACTAGTTTCTTCCATCGGGTTCCCCAGGAATGAAGCCAAAACATATTCTAAAGAGGTTTTGAGAGCTACCCAATTTTTTCTCCATCGTGACTGTTAATTCGTTGCATTCGGCCGAGATTCGGATGGGAGTCACATGACAAGTGTGGTGATTTTGAAGGGCAAGCCACGGGGCCTCATTCAAAATTCTGAGGAGATAGAATTGTAGATAAAGCTTCTTTAGTACACTTGAAGATGTGGCTGAGTGAAATGTGCATCGTTGTGGGCCGGATTTCACGATTCGGAGTCTGCTTATGTGAGATTACATAATAACATCACTAAACGGTCTGACCCCTGCGGTAACAACTAGACTACCTCGTGATGGAGTTCAGGGATTTATGTGAATACTGAAGGTGGAGCCTCCCAGGAGCCTTGGATGAGTGCTCATTCTTGCAGGGTGTCTTCATAGAGCACTTGCGTGGAGGAGGACACGAGGGAGGAAGATGTGATGCGGCTGCTGGTTTAGGGTCTTGTTTTAATTCCCAGGGGGGTTATAAACTGTTTATAATTTTTCGTTTGTAAAGAGGCGTGTTTATAAACAGCCTCTCAAATTTAGCTGAAAATTCAGGTTTTCAGTCTCCCCATTTCCAGGAGCTCTTCCAAAGCTCTTCCCACCAACCTTGCCATCGGAGGGGAAAGCATTTTGGTGTTCTCGGGCCAATCTGCGTGACTCAGAATTGCTTTGGGGTTTTCACCCAATCTGTCAGGGGAACCCCCGTTTCCAACCCCTGATCCTCCGATCCGACCTCTGGATCCTCCGATCCGACCTCTGGTCGGACCTCCGCTATCCTCCGACGTTCCCCTCGCCGAGCCAAACCCCATCTGGACGGATCCCCGCACTCCGCATGGCACTCCGCATGTGATCGTGCCCGGGATCACTGCCGTTCACTACGCCATCAACGAACCATGCGCAACCCGTAGTTAGCCCTAGCTGGTATATAGGCACGCACCTGGCTGGGGAATCCTTAGACTTTCTCCTCTTCAGATCCCCCCTGCCAGGACTCTTGAGATATTTCGGGCCGCCAGGGTTGCCCTTACAGCAGGAGAAAGTCTCTAAGGGATTAACCGGTCAAGATTGCGAAGTTCGGCTTGGATAGCGACGATTCGGAAGACGATCTTCCGCAACCTCCGGATCCTCCGCAACCTCCGAATTCGAATCTTGCCCCCTCCTCCCCGTCCTCCGAAGCTGACATGGCCGATCCTACTTCCGCGACTTCCGCCGACACGAACCGCCTGTCCCGCATCGAAGAGGCCGTCGCGCGCCTCGCAGCGCTAATTGAAAACACCGCACCATCTTCCTCTCCTGCCCCGGCCCCTTCCGATCCGGATCCGGTCGGAGGTCCAGGTCTTTTCGGCCCAGCCTCAAAATTGGTCCTCCGACCGAATCCTCCGTTTGTCTTCGACGGCGATCGCACGCAAGGTCAGGCCTTCCTACACGCTGTCAAGACTTACGTCCGGCTCATCCCGGAGGCCTTCCTCGAGAACGGGGAAACCTCCGAGGAGAAGGCCGTGAGATTCGCTATGTCCTTTATGGCGAAGGACTCGGCGCAGCTCTGGGCAGAGCGCATGGCCGGGAAACATCTGTTCCCACTCTCCACCTGGGATGCATTTGTCCGGGAATTCCGTCTCCGGTTCATCGAGGAGAACGAGCAGGACCATGCTCTCGCCAAGCTCGAGTCCCGGGGGTACTACATGGGTGCCCGGGACGTCTTCCGCTACACCGACGACTTCGAGGACCTCGTCGAGCTCGCCGGTTTTGAGGATCAGCTGGTGAAGGTCACCAAATACCGGACCGGCCTCACCCCCGCCATCAACCATGCGATCACCACGTCGAGCGATCCTCCGAGCCTCACGGATTATCCGGGTTGGCGCTCCCGTGCCTACCGCCAATACGAGGCACTGATCCGCGCACGAGCCGCCGGAGGATCATCGCAACCTCCGACGGGGTTGTTCCCCGCCCCCGCCCGACCACGGTCGTCCCCGTCTTGGCAGTCGCTCAACCTCCGAGGTCGGCGGCTCCTCCGCTCCCACCTCCGGTCCCGATGGAGGTTGATCGGACCCGTGCCCGCGTGGTCCCACGCCGCACCTGCTTCCGCTGCGGCGATCCAGGACACCTCGCCAGAGACTGCACCACCCCGGTGGACATCCGCTCGGTGGACGTCCTCGACAAGGTGATCCGGCAGCTCAGCGGAGAATTGTTGGAGGAGCTTGCCGCCCGACTCGTGACCCCCGAGCCGGCGATGGCAAACCCCAAAGTGGAAGTGCCGGAGGGTTTTCTCCCCCGCGACGAGTGAGCGGTGCGCCCTCGTTCGCGTCCTCCAATTGTTTTGCCTGTTTGTATCACGAGTCCGATAATAAAGTTGATTCAACAGTTGAAACGAGAGACGCACCCCCTGCTTCGAAAGGATTTCCGGAACCTCCGGAACTTCCGAAACCTCCGACGATCCCCCGAGTCCGCCGACCCGGCTGGGAACGTAGACTTCCGAAACGCTACACGGTGGCGGCCACCCCTGGCTCTAACTCCCTCCATCTTCCGGTGGAGATTGAGTCGGTCAATAACGCTGTCAAACTCTCGCTCAAGGGTTTGGTCGACTGCGGTGACACCTCGGAGTTTATCGACAAGGAGTATGCCATCTCCACCCAAATTCCGCTTCGTAGACTCTCGCAACCCATTCCCGTTTTCAATGTGGACGGGTCTCCGAACGAAGCTGGAGCGATCTCGGAAGTTGCGGATGTAGTCCTCCGGTACAAGGGGCATTCCGAACGGGTTCAGTTCGCAGTCACATGCCTTGGTAAGCAGAAGCTCATCCTCGGGTATTCGTGGCTTCGGAAACATAACCCGGAGATTGACTGGGAGACGCGGGATGTCAAGATGACCCGCTGCCCCGCCTCCTGCGCTACCTGCCGCGACGAAGTCCGAAAGGAACGCCGCGAGGCCAAGGTTGTAGCTCAGATCCTCCGCTCCGTCTGCGCCGGCCCCTTCCCATCCATCTGCGTTGTCGACGCGGGTGACCGAGAAGGTGAGGACGACGACGACGACGACGATCCGGATCTTCCGGAGTTAACCCCCGACTCGGAGGATAACTCGGACGATGAGGACGACCCGATCGAAGATGGCAACCACATCTTCTATACGCGGTTCGGACCTTCGGAGGATATCCGGGCGACCTCCACCGTTTCCCAGAGGCTCGTGGAGGCTCACGCTAAAAACTCCGGACCTCCTCCGACGGAAGTTCCCGACTGGATTCGGGAGTTTGAGGATGTCTTCAATTGGGAATCCTTTGACTCTCTTCCGGAGCGTCGGACGTGGGACCATGCCATCGAACTCGTTCCCGATTCGAAGCCGGCAAACTGCAAGGTCTACCCGATCTCCCCCCTCGAACAGAAGGAGCTCGATGCCTTCATAGAGGAAGGGTTAGCCACCGGCCGAATCCATCCGTCCAAGTCGCCCATGGCCTCGCCGGTCTTCTTTGTGAAGAAGAAGGACGGCGCTCTCCGGTTCGTCCAGGACTACCAGGCGTTGAATGCCATGACCGTGAAAAACCGGTACCCGCTCCTTTGATCAATGACCTCATTAACCGGTTGAAAGGTGCTCGGTACTTCACAAAACTCGACGTTCAGTGGGGGTTTAACAACGTCCGAATCCGCGAGGGTGATGAATGGAAGGCGGCCTTCCGGACTAACCGGGGATTGTTCGAACCCCTGGTGATGTACTTTGGCCTGACCAACTCCCCGGCGACCTTCCAGACCATGATGAACGACATCTTCCGAGACCTCATCTTGTCCGGAGATGTCATGGTCTACCTCGACGACATCCTCGTTGCCCACTCGGACCTCGCGCGCCACCGGAAGATCGTCTCGGAGGTTCTTCGGAGGTTGCGTGCGCACAAACTCTACCTCCGACCGGAAAAGTGCGAGTTCGAGAAGGCCTCGATCGAGTATCTCGGCGTGATCATCTCCCACAACCACGTCGAGATGGACCCCGTCAAGGTTGCGGGAGTTGCCGCCTGGCCAACCCCAGGGAACAAGAAGGACGTGCAGCAGTTCCTCGGTTTCACGAACTTCTACCGGAGGTTTGTTCGGGGGTTCTCGGATATTGCCCGGCCCCTCTTCGATCTCACGAAAAAGGGCATGCGGTGGTCCTGGGGAAGCTCGGAGGATGCGGCCTTCCAAGCTCTCAAGGACGCCGTAACCTCCGACCCGGTTCTCATCCTTCCGGACCCATCCAAGCCGTACCGGCTTGAAGCAGACAGCTCCGACTTTGCCACCGGGGCTGTCCTGTCTCAGCCCGATGCCGACGGCAAGTGGCATCCGGTCGCGTTCTTCTCCAAGAGCTTGAACGAGGTCCAACGTAACTACGAAATCCACGACAAGGAGATGCTCGCGATCATCCGAGCCCTAGAGGAGTGGCGACACTTCCTCGAAGGCACGGAGCATCCGGTAGAGATCTGGACCGACCACAAGAACTTGGAGTACTTCCGCGAAGCGCGAACCCTCAACTGCCGGCAGGCTCAGTGGTCCCTCTACCTGTCCCGGTTCGACTTCGCCCTTCACCACAAACCCGGAAGTTCCATGGGTCGCCCGGACGCCCTCTCCCGTCGTCCGGATCACAGAGGTTTGGAGGATAATCGCGACGTCACCCTTCTCCGTCCCCAACTCTTCCATGTCCGTGCAATGGAAGGTCTCATCGTCGCCGGCCCGGAGGTTCCGATCCTCCAAGACATCCGGAACGCGCTCTCTAGAGAGGCCGACCTCGAAGACCCCGTTGCCCGCGCCGCACGGGAGGTCCTCAAGGTCCGCAGCACCCGGTCCACCCGATCCTCCGAGTGGCATGTCGAGGGCGGGCTGCTCTACTTCCGAGGGAAGATAGTGGTCCCCCGAGATACTGACCTCCGGCGTCGGATAATGGAGCAGCACCATGATACGCGGATTGCCGGCCACGCTGGCTGTTTCAAGACATTGGAGCTTGTCTCCCGGAACTACTGGTGGCCCCAGATGTCCCGACACGTCGGCCGTTACGTCGCCACCTGCGACCTATGTTGCCGTACCAAGGCCCTCCGGAAACTTCCGATCGGAGAACTTCATCCGACGGAGGTTCCCCCCGAGCGCTGGCATACGGTCTCCGTTGACTTCATCGTCAAACTTCCGGAGGCCCACGGGTATAATGCGATCATGGTCGCGGTGGATGTTCTCGGTAAGCGGGCGCACTTCATGGAATGTCACACGCAGATCGATGCCGTGGGCTCCGCACGCCTTTACTACCGGAACGTCTGGAGGCACCACGGAACTCCCGTCCGCTACATCTCTGACCGAGGTCCGCAGTTCGTCGCAGAGTTCACTCGGGAGTTGTTCCGTCTCATCGGGATTCAACCGGCGACCTCCACCGCTTACCACCCGCAGACCGACGGGCAGACCGAGCGCATTAACCAGGAACTCAACCAATTCATCCGGCTTTTCACAAACTACAAGCAGGACGATTGGGATGAGCTCCTGCCAGCCGCGGAGTTTGCGTACAACAACCACATCCACTCGTCGACACAGCAGGTTCCGTTCATGACGGACACCGGTCGGCTCCCTCGGATGGGGTTCGAGCCGAACGGTCCACGCTCGCGACTGGAGGACGTGAACGACTTCCGAGATCAGATTGCCTCAGGGGTTTCGGAGGCCCAAGCCGCACTTGTCAAGGCCAAAGACGAGTACAAGCGGTACTACGACCGCCGACGAACCCCTGCACCGGAGATTAAGGTCGGAGATCGGGTGTGGCTTGACGCGTCAGATATTCATACCACACGCCCATCCCCGGGGCTTTCACATCGCCGGCTCGGACCCTTCCGTGTCTCGGAGGTTATCGGACGTGGCGCGTTCAAACTGGACCTTCCCCCACGCCTCTCCCGATTACATCCGGTGTTTCCCGTGGTGAAATTGGAGTTGGCGGAGGTTGATCCCTTCGGAGGTTGCCCGGGGTATGAGGAACCCCCGCCTGTACTTGCTGACGGAGTGGACAGCGAGTGGGAAGTGGAGGAAGTCCTGGACGCGAAAATGCGCTACCAAAGCCTCTGGTACTTTGTCCGGTTCAAAGGATATGACAACTCGCATGATCAATGGGTAAAACATTCGGACGTCTTCGCCCCTGATGCTATCGCGGAATTCTACCGCAAATACCCTGGGAAGCCTCGAGCCATCGCCGCTGCCACTTTCGACGCCCTTCCCTTCCAGGACCCCGCCACATCCTCCGCCCACATCCAAGCTATGTGTCGAGGCGCCGCATTCCAAGGGGGGGTGATGTCAGGGGAACCCCCGTTTCCAACCCCCAATCCTCCGATCCGACCTCCGGATCCTCCGATCCGACCTCCGGTCGGACCTCCGCTATCCTCCGATGTTCCCCTCGCCGAGCCAAACCCCATCTGGACGGATCCCCGCACTCCGCATGTGATCGTGCCCGGGATCACTGCCGTTCACTACGCCATCAACGAACCATGCGCAACCCGTAGTTAGCCCTAGCTGGTATATAGGCACGCACCTGGCCGGGGAATCCTTAGACTTTCTCCTCTTCGGATCCCCCCTGCCAGGTGCGCTTCTTCCTGTAGTAGTGTACTTCAATTGACCTTCGGATCCCCCTGCCAGGACTCTTGAGATATTTCGGGCCGCCAGGGTTGCCCTTACACAATCTATCAACCCGACACCCATCAACTTATCTGCAACCTTCTGCGACCAAGCATCAAAAAATCCCATTTCAGTATTGCTACACTGGCGATCAACTGGCGATGGGCTGAAGAAACTAATCCTAAGCTCAACATTGTCCACTGGGTGGAAATTCTGGCAAGTTTGGGGCTCTCTGGGTTGACTCCTGGCTCAGGCTTAGATAATTAAAAACAGGCCATTTTGCCCTGAGGGATAAAAACCCGTTTATAAACAGCTATTTATAAACATGTTTACAAATAAGCATAAACAAGACCCTAGGCTGGTTGGCAGAGTAATACACCCATCACTAGCAAAGTCACTGGCGGCCATTGATGGACAGTGTGTGACAATGAGATAACTGTGACTCACCGATTAACACTGGAAATCATCGGCCCACATTATAATTTCTCTGCCCACTGGAATCCACCGGTGTCCATTGTGTACTGCCGAATAGCAATGACTTTGAGCCTCCAAAATCTTCTGTATAATTTTGCTTGCACATGAACTACCAGATATATCAAGATGAACTTGTGGTCAAACACATGAAGCAAAGATTCAAGTAGACTACAAGGGAATACGGTCATTTTTTTTCTTCTGTATCACAGATACAGTATAGCTGTAGTAATGTGAGGTCAAGAGAAATATGACGTGAACCAGACACCAAAAAGCTCTCAAGAACCGCAAGCTTCGCACCGAGATGAGTGGGGCAAGTATTGGATTCCAGAAAACTAAACTACGTACTCACTGTCTACTTGAATAATATGCTAAATGTTGCTGTACTCTACTGCCCTTGTACCTGACAATGGGAATAAGATTGTTATCTGTAGGAAATAAAAAAGGGTATAGAATTGGAACAAGGTCCCCAGTACGACCTTGTTCAGAAAGCTCAAAAATGCACTTTGGGTGCATTGCGGATGCAAACGGTTCGCATATCTGTTACAAGGACGGTAAGCACACTTGACCTGAATTGCTCCACGATACAGTATGGGAGGTATGGCCGGAATACAGGTTGAAAATATTATCCGCCTCATCTAGAATTTCAATTTGTTGGATGGGGTAGAGACAGTGTAAGTAAGAGAGAGAGAGCTAGGGCTATGGAATGCAGGCTACCTAGCATAGCAGGGTTCAGACAGAGACTGAATTGAGATGTGACGGAGGGTGGTGAGCTGAGCAGGATAGAGCTGCAGGTAACCAAATTGGGTTGTCGGATGGGTAGAGGGAGCTCAAGGAGAGTGGGACAAGGAGACATTATGTCTTGTGAAAGTGGCATTGAACAATGTATGAAGCAAAGTGAACAGCAGCAGTCAGTGGTATTTTATGGAACCCACTGTATTACCTCTATTTATCTGAACTGCTGCATATAATTCATCTCAATCTGTGTTTCCTTCATTCTTTGGTCGTCCATCTGACCATTTGCGCAGAACTTTGCAAGGACAGGCATTGTATTTGTCAAAAAAAAAAGTGTTCTAAATCTCTACCTTGACCCCCAGGGTGTTTCATTGAATGAGAATTGACAGATGAATCCCACTGGTGTTCAGTGGTTTACGGTGGCTTCCATCGGTTGCGAAGGCACAAACATCCCATTGAATTGTGGTGAGAACCAGCGTGAGACAGTGGAAAACACTGGAGTTCAGTGGGTTTCAGGTCAGAGGCTCCATCGGTATCCACTGGATCTCAGTGGGCAAAAGCTCCATGCGTGCGGCCATTGAAGTCCACCAATTCCCAGTGGGCCGGCAGTGGAATACAGTGATCACCAATGCCGACCAATGCCGATCACCCGTTTGACAGCTCCGCATGTATTACTGGGTTGGCACAGATATCGTTCGGATCATTCCGAGTTGGCCTGCCGCGTTGTCGCCGGTGTTTCGGCAGATTTTCGAGATTTTCTGATCGAACGGGAGTTCCCGATACTTGTGCTCCTCCGGCTCTTCAAGTTCAAGCAGTGTGGGTGTGCGCCATGCACATGCACCATCAGGTCTTTTGTATCTCTGAGCCGAACCAGTACGTATGACAGGCCATGACTCACCAAAAAAAACCACAAGTGTGGGCAAGCCGGAAATGGATGCAATAAATGGCCAGTCAAGTCAATCAGAATCAACTTCGTAACCCACCAGGCACCTAGGCTCATGACCAGCCTGCCAATTAACGGCAATCCTTAGTGCAAGCACTTTGCCGTAGGCAGGCTGGTACAACTCGGGCAGACCAATTGGGCTGGGCCTGAGTTTGAAATATTTAAGTGGGGCCGATGATGTTGATGACGTCGTTCTCGGTTATCTCAGGCTTTAAATAGATTTCTCAAGTAAAAACTACTCAAAATTCTAGACTCCTTGGCTGGTATATGGACATCCTGAAGAGGCAGAATTGAGAGCATAAACATTCCATTGAGACTCCTTCTTTAGAGCGAGAAAAAATGAGAAGATTTGAGCTCAAAACAAGAGAGATCAAAAAAATTCAAACTCAGACTCAGCCCAATTGGGCCGCCCGAGTTGTACCAGTCTGCCTACGGCAAAGTGCTTGCACTAAGAATTGCCGTCAATGGCAGACTGGTGACGAGTCTACCAGGCACCTAACTTTAAAAAAGAATCACATTTGACGCCGCAACAAGACCTGACCCCGAATCCAACGGGAGCCCCCAATACATGTGCTGGGACGACTCAAGCGGTGTGGGTGTGCACCATGCGCCATCAGGTATTCTTCATCTCTAGAATTGAGCGAACCAAGTAAGAAAATGCATAAGCATGAGGATATAGCACCAAGAGAAATATAACTTGACCTCAGTGCAATGCAGTCTGAATGTTGGTATGCGTCGTGCACCATCGAGTCTTCTGTATCCCTGAGTCGAATCTGAATTCATGGCAGGAAAAAGAACCGCGCAAACTGTAAGCATGCCTTTTTTCTAACTTATAACTTGGCAATGCCATTTGCAGAAAAAAGTTGGTAACAACTCGGAATGCTACGACCTGACCCCGAATCGAACGAGGCCTTCCATACACTGCGGCGTGAGCTACCTCATAAGTTGTGTGGGTGTGCACCATGCACTACCAGGTCTTATGTGTGTCTATAATGAACCTGCATTTATGGAACACTTCGAGAGCTGATTTTTGTCACCTTCGAATTTTCGTTGTTGTGGTTCGGTGATGAGCGGAACTTGGCCGTGTGGCGGTGCTTCAAGATCAGCTTCAGCGGCTTTGCGAGCGCTCGCTTGCGCCTTAACTGCGACCTTGACTATCCTTCAACGGTCCTTTCAACGACCTTCTTCTAGTCGTTCTAATCCCTAGTCGTTCTACTCTGCTGCTGGAAACGTCGTTGAATCCACCACAACTGCTTCAGGCTTTGGTCTTCTCTAGCTGCAGTCGGACAGCTTCTCTAGTTGCAGTGGAATCCTCTACTGCCACTAATCCCTCAAAATGGGCCTAAACAAACCCACCCGCTACGTCCTGCTCGCCCTCGGCCTCATCCTCGCAATCCACTTCATCCTCTCCGCCACACATGAGCAATACGGCAACGCCACGTCCTTGTCCGCCCTCAGCGCCGCCTGGAACAAAGAACAGACAAAATACACCGATACCGCCGTCCCCGCGCATCCCGACATCCCGCCTCTGCCCAAGTGGTCTTCGGGGGAGTGAGCGGGGCGGGAAACATGACGAGGGCGAACGCGACGTTTGTGATGCTGGCGAGGAACACGGACGTGAATGGCGCGGTGCAGAGCATCCGCAGTATCGAGGACCGCTTTAACCGCGAGTATGGGTATCCTTATGTGTTCCTGAATGAGGAACCCTGGACGGATGAATTCAAAAAGTGCGTCCTCCGTTGTGTATTATCATCAAGGTATTGATGCTAATCATTGCGACCCGGGTACAGACGCATATCCGTCCTCACACACGCGCCGATCGAGTTTGGTGTCATCCCGCACGACTGGTGGTTCCAGGTGAGCCTCCAAAAATCTTACCTCGTCTCGGTGACCTTGCTAACATCGAAACTTTTACAGCCGGACTGGATCGACGAAGAGCGCGCAAAGGAGGGACGCAAGAAGATGGAGGAACAGGGCATCATCTACGCGGGAAGCGTGTCCTACCGCAACATGTGCCGCTTTAATAGCGGATTTTTCTTCAAGCATGAGTTGTTGATGAAGTACAAGTGGTATTGGAGGATCGAGTGCGTTCTTGTTCCCCTTCCCTTTTCTCTGCCCTCTCCCTCTCTCTTCCTGTCTCGCTCCTCTTGCTCCCCTCTTGCTCCCCGCCCCTCCCGTTTTCTCTCCCCTCTCCCTCCCTCTTCCTGTCTCGCTCCTCTTGCTCCCTTCTTCCTCCCCACCTCTCCCGTTTTCTCGGCCCTCTCCCTCCCTCTTCCCTCTTCCGTCTCCCTTATCCTCTTTGTTTATATGAAAACTAACGCGTCCGCAGACCAGACGTCATGTTCCACTGCACCCTCTCCTTCGACCCTTTCCTCTACATGCAGGCCCAGAACAAGGTCTACGCCTTCACCATCGCGCTGTACGAGTGGAGCGCGACTATACCGACACTTTGGAACACTGTTAAAGGTCTGTTTGTTTGTCTGAATCTGCGGCTTGTATTCTGCCTCCGGCTTGTATTCTGCCTCCATGCGCGGCTTCCGCAGCTCCGTCGGGGGCGGCTTTCGCTCTCTCCCTCTTTCCCTCCTCCCTCCTCCTCCCTCCTCCTCCCCCTCACCCTCTTTCCCCTCCCCTCCTGCATTTTCATGCTCGCTGGCGCATTTTACTGACACGTCACGCAGACTTCATGAAAAAGTACCCCGAGTACGTCGCGCCCGACAACGCGATGGGCTTCCTGAGCGAGAATGGGGGACAGGACTTTAATATGTGTCATTGTGCGTCTCCTCCGTTTGTCCCTGTTTCTTGTTCCTTGTTCCTGGGCGGCATGCACTTGGTCGTAGACGACGAAGGAGAGTCGGACTTGCATCGTGCTCGATGGAACGCGCCCCTCCCTTACCATCTCGGCCTCGGCCTCCCCTCCTCGTCTTTTCGTCCACCCACCGTGTTCCTTAATCCCCCCGTCCTTCCACTCTCCTCCCTTCTCTCCCCCATCTCTCGTTCTCGTTCTCACCCCCATCCCCCCCCTACCTTCTCCCGAATCCCCGGAGCTCTCCACCCTCGGCCTCGTCCTCCCCTCCTCGTCTTTTCGTACACCCGCTGTGCTCCTTATCCCCACCATATCCCCCGGTGCTCCCCACTCCTTATCCCCCTTTCCCCCTCTCTCCCGCTCTCCCGCTCCTCCTTGTTCCTTCAAATGCCGAAACACTAACCCACCCACCACACAGTCTGGTCAAACTTTGAAATCGCCGACATGGACTTTTGGCGCGGCGAGATCTACACAAAGTTCTTTGAGTTCCTCGACCAGACCGGAGGGTTTTATTATGAGGTGCGTCTGTTCGCGCTGCCTCCTTCCTCCTTCCTCCTCCTGCTACCTTGCCCTCTACTCCCCGTCTTATCATACTACCTTACTCCTTCGCTCATCTCTCCCCATCTCCCCCTTCTTCCGACCTCTTGACAAGAAGACTAACATCCCCCTCCCTCACAGCGCTGGGGCGACGCCCCCGTGCACTCCATCGCCGCCGGCATCTTCCTCCCCAAGTCCAAGATTCACTTCTTCAACGAGATCGGGTACGAGCACCCGCCGAACCAGCATTGCCCCACGGACAATGAGGTGTGGCAGAAGGGGATGTGTAGTTGTGAGCCGGGGAGGACACATGGTGCGGTTTTGATTGTTTCATTCCTTCTGACTTGTTTTCTTTTCTTCTTTTGGTGCTGCGATGGGGGTTTTGTTAGAGGAGGGGAGGAGAGTAGGGTCTTTGGGGGGGCGGGGGCGGAGGAGTGGAGGGTGCAGTTTGCACGGGGACATCCGTCGTCCTTTGAGGTGGATTGCCCGCAGTGAGCACTTTGCGTGCTGCCCGAGGGATGACCTCGCGGGAGGGGGGGGACGCCGCGCACGGTGCGGCGCATTCACTCCGCGTGCTGACGAGGACACGGCCCTGGGAGCGGGGGGGAGCATGCAGCGTCTGCGAAGACGCCCGTCGTCCCATTCTCCATTCTTTTGGTCTTTGAAGGAGGATTGCGCGCTCAGCGAGGAGTCCTCGCGCCGTAGAGGCGCACGGAGAGGATGCACTGGGGCTGCACCGTGTGTGGTGGAGGTGCGAAGAGAGCGTTGAGAGAAGGGTGTGCAGCGTTGGGTGTCGAGAACACGGCAATACTTAATCCTTGGAGTTTGTGGATTGATTGCGTGCGCGGAGTCGCATTAGCAGCGGCGCGCTGCTGAAACCGGAGCGGAAGGCCTCGAGGTGATGCGGGGCGGGGTGACGCCGGGCTGTATGAAGGTCGCGGGCGTTTTGTATGAAGGTCGTGGGCGTTTCGCCGTCGAGGTCGATGAAAATCGTGTAACCACTGCAGCCGGGGCGGCCCCTTCCTTCCCCCCTCTATTACCCCTCACTTCCCTTCCTTCATTCCGTCCTCTCCAATCTCAATACTGACGACTCTCTCCCGTTCTCAGACTACGGTCCATACTCGTGCCAGCACCAATGGGACCGGATATTCCAGTAATTCGGTCCTGTTCCTCCACATCCACAAGCACCTTGCTGGCGAGTGGACGCGCAATTACCTTTCAATTGCGCGCGACGCGCGCGCGGCGAAGGCAGAAGCGGGGGCGGTGGAGGCGGAAAAATATACTCATTTACCTGGCACAACAACCCTAATCCATTCATCCATGCAT
Source organism: Mycena capillaripes (assembly GCA_029204075.1). Classification (NCBI taxonomy): domain Eukaryota; kingdom Fungi; phylum Basidiomycota; class Agaricomycetes; order Agaricales; family Mycenaceae; genus Mycena; species Mycena capillaripes. The sequence continues at coordinate 3,320,093 of JARHKZ010000009.1, read as the reverse complement.
TCATTTGTTCCGCACGTCGACGAAAACAAACGTCACTGGCTGACCATTTCACATACTTGCACATATATATCGTATCCTAACTTATCATAGAGCCTATGTACGGTGGGGGGAGGAGGGGAGGGGAGGAATACACGTGTAATTGTATCATCTGAGAGTAAGTACATATTTGGGGGTGGCATAGGGTGTGAGGACATGAGGACGTGAGTTTGAGGCGTGGGGGAAGTCGTGCAAGTCGTAAAGGAAGATTGCGTGCGGTATACAGCAAGTGCTGAACACAGAGCGCTGAGGTCCAGCTAGTATAGCCGCGTTACTGCAGTGCAGCGATTCCGGAATGCATAGCATACGGGAAAAAGGACGAGCCTGAGCTCACGCCTCCGAGAAAAGCGAAATCGGTCGATTCAGCGGCGGCGACATCTGCAGCATCGCCGAGCCGATGCTCGCGCCGCGCGCGCGGCCGGTGGTACTGCTGCTGCCCATGCCCAGGTCAAACTCCTTCTTGCGCATCCCGGCCGCCGTCGACGGCCGGGGCGGCGCTGGAGCGTATATGTCGCGCGGGCTGTACGCAGGCGGTTGTGGGCTGGGTGTCGCCGCCGGCGCAGGTGCTGGCGGGGGCGCGGGCGCAGCAGTAATGGGGAAGGGGTCGATGGTAAAAACGGAGGGCGGGACGCTGTGCAGGTTGGGGAGGATGGGACTGAGGGGGATGAATCCCCGCGGGAGTTCGTTGTCTGGGAGGACGATCACGTTCCCCGTCCCCGTCCCTGTTCCAGAGTCCACTTGCGCAGGCGCGGGTTGCAGCTGCACGCCCGCAACGGCACCCGCGAGCTCCGGCACGAACTGCTGTGGGAGCGTGGCGTTCCCCGCGTCCTCCGGCGAGAGGAGGATAGTGTTCACCGTATAGTCTGTGGAGGGGTTCGACGCGGGGTTGGACTGGGGTGTAGCTGTTAATTAGTGGGGCGTAAGGGAAGGGTGGAGAGGAAACGCACCGGTGGCTCAATCTGGATATTCGGCACGCTAGTGGAGGAGACGGAGCGGTTGAAGCGGGACTTGATCCACGCGATGGCGGAGCGCGGGCGGGCGGGGGTCGTGTCGTCCGAATATTCCTGGTGCGGAGGTGGAGCGCCCGCTGGAGGCGGAGCATAAAACGCCGTTGTGGGGGCAGAAGATGATGAGGCTCCTGCGGGAGCGGCGTATCCGTAGGATGCATGCAGTAGGTCATGTTGTGGTGCAGCGCTCGTGCTTGGCCGCATGGCGTCCTGTATGCTCGTGGAAAGCGGCATGGGCATGACGATCTCGCGTGGCCTTCGGGGTCCACTGCGCCGGCTGGCTTGCGAGTGCGAGATTGAGGAATGGGTGGAGAACTGGGAAACGAAGAACATCAGTAACGATTCGCAGACATGCGGCTAGAGGACGAGATCGACGTACGTTTTCACTACCATTGAAATCTTCCGTCGTCCTTGGACGTCGTTCCGGAGGGGCGGCGTTCGCTATCCGCCACTCATGTGCCACCTGATCAGAACGGGTAACGGGTGCCTCTGACGCGCGCGGAGGACTGAGAATATCAAATTGCGACAGTCTGGTCGAGACAGCCGATACATTGGACATGGTTCGTGCTCGTCTGCCCCCGTGCGGGGTAACAGGCCCTCCACGGTCAGATGCTGGCGTGTCGCCCACGATCGATACGGGGCGGCTCAGCTCGTGGGGCGGAGGGAGAGAGATGACCGAGTCCGCTCCGACGGTGGGGATAAATCCATCGGGAGGTGGAGCGACCGAGCGATGAGACATTGTCGGACTGGGAGCGCGGAAGGTCCGGCGGTCTCTACGGATATCGATGGGCTCCGGCAGGTGCTCGGGTGCTCGCGGAAGAGGACGCGAAGATCTCGCCGAAGGGGAACGCTCGGGGTAAGAAGAGCGTTCTGGGTATTTAGCTGACGCAGGACGCGGAGGCTGATGCGAAGGCTGGTGCGATTCCGTGGATGGTACATTCGTCGACGACTCTGGCGGGGTCATCGCATGCATGGGCAGCGTCGACGCGTAAGAGGCCGCATCGGGCAGCGCCGAGTGAATCGACCTGAAATAAAATGTGGTATCAGTAGAGTTCTTGAGATGAGCGAGCTCCTTACCGTGCCGGAGAAGACCAGTGCCGCTGACTCGACGGGGAAGAATTGCGTGCAGACGGTTCATACGCTTCTGGATCTTGGTCCACTCCTTCATAATTGTCTTCAGTATAATCTTCCGCGCGTGTGCGCTTGCGAGCGGCGGCCCAGCGCCGCCCTTGCCGCAAACCCTCCTTGAAGCCTTCATTGCGCCCTTCTTCCCTCGCGACCCAGACCGCCCGCTCAGAAACTAGCTGTCGCGCTAGTGTTCTGTCCTTGGCGGCCTGCTCTTCGGCCTCCACGCGCGCCTTGTCGACCCCATCGACAATCTTCTGCGCCCGGAAAATCTCGTTCTGCGCCACATCAAGCTGAATCTTATACATGCTCAGCTCCTCCTGCACTTTCGTGAGAGTGCGGCGGAGCTGGTCGCGCTCCCCAACGATTGTCCGTAGATGCGCAAGGACCTCTGCGCAGCGCACATCCAGCGCATTAGCGCGGCTAGTTTCTTGACCGAGGCGCTCTGTCGCGACAAGGAGTAGATTCGAAATTGAGCTGGCGGACCGGGAATGCGATCTCGAGCGCTTCTGGCGAGAGTGTTCCCCTTCACCTTCACGGTTTTTCAGATACCCAGAGAAGGTCTCGTTGAGGGTGGTTGAGGGCGGAATGTACGGGAAGGGGAAGGATGGTGATGGAACGGTTTTTCGCTCCGCGGCGGCGGGCGGGGAAACAGTTTCCCTGAAAGCTCAGAGGTTAGCCAGGATGTTCTGCGGAGGAGCTGCGTAATTACCGGTCAGATTCCCGCCTGTCGTCGGCCATCGATAGCGGGAAGAGGGGGACTTGGAGTGGCGCGACAGGAACTAGGAGCCTCGCGACGAGGTCATTGTTTCTGGCCGGGGTATGTGAGGCGTTGAAATGCAAGACAGCCTAACTTTGAGTTGGTGGCTCAGGCGATGTGATTTCAACGAGGCCAGATAGTCGTGGACAACACGTGTCTTGTGCATGTCTTGGTGATCACGCCGGTTCTATAGCGCATCGATACCTTTGTCTGCTTGCGACAGCTTGCGTCTTGCATCACGGAAGAAGATGCCATCGAAGTCGAGGATGATAATCCGGAGAATCTACGAGCAGGATGTATCGGCAGGACTCGAATCCGAGTTTACATTCAAGTTGGGCGCCTGGCGATAAGGGCGGCGAATTCATCATTGTGGGTGCGCAATGCTCTACTACAACGTGTTTGGTCGAATAAGCTTCCATAGTAGAGAAAGCTGTGGAGCGCTATAGCACGAGAATCGAACGCCGCTTCGGCAGGAGTGGCATGTCCGAAAATACTGCAGCGTCTTCTATAGAACGACCTAAGAAGAAAGTGAAGAACAGCAGCGAGCTCATATTTAGAGGAGGGCTCAAATGAGGCTGTCGCATTCTAGGGTCGATTTCATTGAAAGTTTCGTTTCAGTTACTTGAAGGACATGCGTTGCTCTCCGAGTCGCCCGACTCCCGTCAGGACGATGTGGGCAGAACACAGCACACGTCATGCCGCATATACCAGAGATTCGCATGCGAGTCCAAGGGGAGGAAGCAAGCAAAACAAGAGCCCAGAAAGAGAGCGAAAAACATACGACAAACATTGGCCATGTATGTCTGTAGACTGGGATTGCCACAATGCACAGCCAAACACGATCCCACACTTCCGCGATCATGGTTGCGAGTGGGAAGTCCGTCAGGAGTGACTAGATGATTGCCAGGTCGAAGGTTCCTTATTCTCATTCGGCTGCTCGCTGCTCTCGTGCCCATATATAGCGAAGGCCATAACTCCGAATCCAACTCGAACGTTCTCCTCTAAGACTCCAACTCGGAAGACTTGGATTTTTTTTTCCGGCTTTTAGTTCGACTCGCCAATTCTCCCTCATTCACCGTATGCGCCTATGTGGTCCCAGGCCATCTTCCTCTGCTTCTATATTTCTTGGGATATCTCTTGGCAAGCTTGCGTTCTCAGGCTCTTGGGAGGATAAAAATCTCACTGACTGAAAACGGACAGATTGCAGCGTCGACTGCAGCACCCCAGCGGTCAGGTCCACTGGCGTCGAAAATAAAACCAGTATGCCGCCTGCGTGTACGAACTGTTGCCAAAGTCGGCTCTTAGGTGGCCACTTCAGAAGATTATCTGAAACTTCGCTACCACTTTCTGCCAGTCACGCGAGCAATCTCGGATCGTTTCCGAGGTCGCGACGCTCAAGCTCCCTGAGCCGCCTCTTAATCTCTCTTATCGAAGTTCCGGCCATTCGGCCGGCACACAGATAGCGTTGAGTCATTAAACTCCTGGCCCCATTGGCAACTTATCAAGTGGCGAGATGTTCAAAGGAGCGGACTGGATGAGCATAAATGGGCTGCGCAGTGGTTATCTTACCCACCTTTTGAAAGGCTCTTGATGCGATCCCGCATGTCTCTGGAGGCTTCAACCAGGCTTCTCTTGTTGACAATAATAACCTTCAGCGTTCTCTCTCCATTCTCGTCGCTCTTTGCTAAGTCAAGAAGACCAGAAGGGATAAATGACCGCACGGTATGACACGTCTTATGTAGCACCAGCTGTGCTGACATGTATATGAAGCCCACAACTCAGTTCTCTCCATACCCTCTTCCACCTTTCCCGTACATGATACCACTTGCTCCTTTATTCAGCTTCGCCGCCTACTATCTCGCATTAGCGACGGCAGCCCCACTATCCACTGTTACACTGGACTGTAAGTCTTCACAATGGTGCTTCAGACCGTACTGAGCTTTTCTCTAGACGGCACCTTTACCGGTAGTACGGATACCACGAACGGACTCATCTACTTTCGTGGCATCCGATATGCGGACCCACCCGTTGGGTCGCTCAGATGGAAGGCCCCAGTATCCCCTCCATCGAAAAATCTCGGCAAGGTCGACGCAAGTTCGGTACGTCGGTCAAACCAATCGTGAGGTCGGTCGATCTGATATACGATCAGTTTGCGTTTGCGTGTATCGGAACGACGCAAACAGACTCCGGACCTACAACGTCGGAAGATTGCCTTTTCGGAAATGTCTAACTGTTAGCTCCGCTGATTTGCTTGCCACTGATACTGTCACGGGATAGGTTTATATTCCTATCACCGCGACCGCAACAAGTGCACTCCCCGTCTTGGTTTTCTTCCACGGTAGGCCGCTCTTAACTCCCACAAGATATATTTATTACTCGGGATCAAGGTGGCGGGTTTGAAAGTGGTAGAACGAGCAAGTACCCGCCAGAGAATTTAGTGGGGGGAGGAAAAGAAAACCTCCTTCTGGCCACCTTCGAATACCGCTTGGGCCAATTCGGATTTCTCGGTGCGTGCACCTCTGGATCTGGCGCCGCATTAACCCACGCGAGACAGCTGGAACTCCGGTCCACGACAACGGTGCTTTGAATGCGGGACTGCTCGATCAGGTCCGTGTGAAACTTACATAATCGTCGTTCGCATGAAACGAATAATCAATTTAGAAAGCTGTACTCCAATGGGTTCAGAGGTACATTGGGAAATTTGGCGGAGATCCAAAGTGCGTAATATCTTGCTACATGCGCAAACCTGACGAACTTGGGCAGCCGTGTCACAATCTGGGGGTGCGCCCTCAAACGTTACTTTTGTTTTATCACTGAACTGTTCTCCACATAAGACAATCCGCCGGAGCAGGCATGTTCCGAAACGTTCTATTATTTTTTCAAATAACTCATGTCTCGTTCGAGAGCAGGTTCTGTCATGTATCATGTCGGTGCCCACAGGTCTCTTCTCAGACAGATTTAATTGTAAACTACCCAGATGATTGGCGATGGTGGAACGAACACAAATCTCTTCCACCAGGCAATAGCAGACAGCCCTCCGCTACTCTACCTACCGAGCTACAATGATGTCTTTGTCGAAAACCTTTTCACGCAGTTCGCTGGTTTGGCGTAAGGTGTTCTACAAATACATTCCGTATTTCGAACTCACTGTATGTCCAGCGGTTGTGGAAGCAAGACAACCGGTGCTGCCATAATGTCTTGTTTGCGTGCGGCGTCGACCAAGAAGTTGGCGACTGCCGGGAGTAGCACACTGGCGAAATTGACATCAAGCCTCTATCCATTCGGGCCGATTGCGGATGGCTCGTATATTCAGGAACGCCCAGTTGATGCATTCCGCAATGGTAATTTTGTCCCCATCCCCGTCTTGTTTGGGTATGAATCGCTATATCGTGATGCTTAGTATTGCTGCACTAACTCGCCTTCGATAGATCCAACACGGATGAGGGCGCCAACTGGTCTGCTAAGCTGGAGAATCCCAATGCCAACACGTCTTCCCCGAAGGCGACAGAGCTGACGGTGTACAATTTCCTCGCTGGGCAGTACAACACCCTCACAAACCAGTCGTTCCAGACCGCCATTGCACAATACTATCCTCTTTCGGATTACAACGGTTCGTTCAGCCTCCAGGGCCAGCAGATGTACGGCGAGATGCGCTTCATATGTAGCGCAATTCTCGTCACTGGCGCCTTGCAAGATGCTGGATTGGACTCCTATCAATATCAGTGAGCGCCCGTTCCTTTCTATTCGGTCGTTCAGTTAGGTTCATTTGATTTAGTTGGGACAATCCCACCCTTGGGTCCACCCACAGCGACGAGCTGGTTATGTTCTTCAACGGAACGCAACCGCTTGACCTTCTAGATGATGCGCTTGCGGTAGCAATGCGTGCGTACTGGACGTCCTTCGTCACATCTGGCACGCCAGCGGCTCCCAACTCGATCGTCTGGCCTGTGAGTACTGTAATATCTCTGCTAGGGTTGAGCTAATGGTATACGGCCAGGCCACTGAGGATAGCAACGGAAGTCCCCGGATTCTCCTCCATCCTGACGGTATTTCTGTAGAAGACGTGGACGATTCCTTGATTCAGCGATGCGAGTTTTGGCACAATCTTGCGTCAGAGCTTTTTACTTGACATTATTTCTTCGTTAAGGGACATTGTATCTGTATATCCTGGTCCGTAAACAACATCGGTCTCTTGAAAGGCTACGTTAACATCCCGCATGGCTTGATCCTGGTTCCGCATTGAAATCCGTTCAGTTCAGTTGACATGCTCGCATGGAAATGTCTATTACTTTTGCACCATTCTCTTAAATCCTGCATTATGGCATTATACTCAACTTTCGAAGTCAACGCAGCACGAATCACTATTCAAACCGTTTCACTTGAATTGTACAAATCGATCAAAATCCGCTGTAAGACGTCAAGGTCGAGAGCGATGATTATCTCTCATTGCCGGGCGGACTCGCCACTAGCAACGGCTGAGAGTATTTTGCAAGTTCTACGGTTGACACGGGCTAGTAGGTATAAAATAGGCGACCACCCCAATGCATTGAGATACCCGCAGCCTCATACTGAACCACTCACTTCGAGAATGCGAATTTTGGTGGCAATACTGACCCGGAAATAAACAGGCGTGACAACGGAGTTGTTCAGACCCAAAGTGAACCTGACTCGAAGGAATTTGTGTCAGACCGGCGAGAAAACGGAGTTATTCAGTACCAAATGATCCTGAGTATGAGACCAGCTAGAGTAGATGAGATAGGATCAATGCATCTGTGATCATATTCACTTTCCAAAGGCGTCGAGATATTCGAGCCGTACTTAAACCGTTCGGGCTTTTCCTGCGGTGTGGTGTTCGAACCACTACTCAATCACGGATTGCGGCGGTGGGTGAAAAAACCGGTGGGAATCCGTCGGGCATCTCACCCGCAAACGGACACCTCATCGGTGCGTACCCTATATCTAGAGGTGACCATGTCCGACCGAGCGGATGACGAGATAATAAAGCGAAAGTGGCCGAGCACTGGAAGTGGTTAGAAAGCACTGCCCGTGACCGAGGTCTCCTCCATCCATTCATTTACATGAACTATGCATCAAACTAGGCTCGTTTAAGCCTCTATAGCATTGCCTTCGTGATTTTCTGAAGATAGTCCTTCAGAATCACGTATACTATGGAGCATCAAGCCTCCAAGACGTTATGGGCGGTGTTGGCGCGGACATCTTGGAACGGATGAGGGGAATAAAAGCTCTCTACGATCCTGAAAATCGGTTTGGTAAGTACTGGAAGCAAGGCTTCAAGCTATATTACCAACCATGGCTATCGGTCGGAGTCCTGGTCGCAATTCGTTTTACCTTGACTTGTACTCGAAGGAAGGTTTCGAATGTCGTAACCGTATTATATGCACACCCAAGCAGACTTTTTTAATTATGGTGGAGATCTACTCCACCACAGCCTGATACTTCAGCAAGATTAAAGATGGGTGCCATGGGAAGCTTCACAGCCATGATTAATGAGCCAAGCTTCAAGGCGGTGGTCATGATTAATTATCCTGACCATGGAAACCGGCCTGATACAGCCTGAGAAATGTGTATTCCATCTTCCCCTGGTCTAGTCTGAAAAAATCTCCCACAGACTGCGGAAAATTCCACTCGCTGCTTTGTGTAACATTTTGGAGCGTCAGCGGTGTTCCAATGAGCAGGACTTCGGGGCCGGAGCCTGTAAAAGTAGGTCAGCGTCCGCAATCGCCGTCGGGCTTCATATAGACACCCATAGATACCACAAGGCCATATCAGCCATAGCAACAACGCTATGTGGGTCTATGTAACTGCCCATAGAACCCATAGCATTCCTGATGAAATGGAGATGAGATGACCACGGATCTGCGATAGCACTTTGGGTTTTTCCATGCTTTAAAACGCCCAGGAAATCCGGAACCTCAACACTCCGTTCTAAATTATGGTCACATTGCGCGATGCTGGTCCTGGACTCGACGGGGATGATATCTACTGGCTGAAGATAGTATTCCTAAAATTGACTACGGCAGCAATATCCTACGGTACGTACAAGCCAATGTCCACTCTCGCACGATCATTGACAATTCTTTACTTCAGGACTTTTTCTCTGTATTGGAACTATGTCAACGTACACCCTAATGTGCGCGACCGATTCAAGATCTTACAGTAATTACACCGAGCTAAACTAACACAACTCACAGACGGAAGCCTCTGCGAGGTCAACGAGCACGGCAAGCCCTTCTTGCGATTACTTTAACGATGCTTCTCGCCGCAACGGCCCATCTTGGCCTTTATATGGGCTATATCCTCCTTCAATTCCGGACTCTGGCTGCCGAATACGTCGATCCTACTCCAATGCTGAGGCGTCTTGACATTGGCCAAACTTGTCTGCGGAGGTTGACCGTAAGAGTCAAGGTTCTTGGTCATACATTCTTTCAACGGTTCCAACAGTACTTCCTCAGCGATATCATCGTTGTCTGGAGAGCCTGGGTCATTTGGCAAGGGAATCGACTAGTGCATGCTGCTCTGGCTGTATGTCTCATTGCGACTGGTGGTATGTACGGGGTTCTGGACAACTGGGTACCTTTGCTAACCTCTGAACAGCTACATCGCTCACCTTGGCCGTGTTCAACTTCAAGTCGGAATTTCAACACATTCACTATAATAATTTCGAAAAGAATTTCTTGGGAACGTTTGGCCTTCTTTTCACCAACTTCTTCTCCACGGCCCTCATCAGCTATAAACTATGGTACGTGTGGTGCCGCACATTTTTTTGTAATCTAAATAATTTCTGCAGGTACTACAGGCGGAATGTGAAAAAATATATCAATCGTCAAGGAAATGGCAATACCAAAGTTGAAAGCGTTTTGATTCTGTTGATGGAAACTGGAGGGCTTTACTGCATATTTTGGGTTGGAATCACTCTCTTCATCGCCTTTCACGGCTGACACCCATTGCAGATATTGTTAATGGTCGGGGACTTTGGGCCTTATTACGGCCCCGATTTTGAATGGGAATGGTTTCAACCGAATATATCTGTAAGAGTGTTCTAGGGAGGCTTCCACTCACAGCTGACAAACCCCGCAGGGCATATATCCCACGATTATAATTTTCATGGTCTCACGACAAATGATGATGAGCGAAGAAGTGCTCAGCAAGCCCTCTCTTCCCAGTTCACATCCTTCTGAGCGGACGATCTGGTTCCCCTCTGCCTCGGTTTCCGGTCGGTCAGGGACAGGGCCGCGGATCTCGGACGATTCGTCTGTAATTTTGAATTCTTTGGCACAGAAGTAAGTGTCATATCGAAGGGGAGTCAACTATAATACCAAGGCCCTCCGGGTTCCCCTGGTACCTGGTTCTCGACCTAGTTCGAGACAATTTACGCTTGATGAACACCATATTGCATGTACATATCTATAACATATACCAGAGCGCGGCGGGCCGCTACCACTTCGGTTAAGTGATGAGCACTCAGATTAGCGCTGTTCCAAAGTTTAAGACTCATATTCCAGAGAACTGGAGCTGATTGCCAGAAGTGCAGTTTAAAAAGGCTTCGGACAGACAGGCGTAATTTTACAAAGAGGGTAATAGACTCGGAGAGTGTGGGGCACATCTGGAAAACAGGAGCAAGCTTTATAGTGCTATGTAGCACTGCATAGCTCCATAGTGCCCATAGGTACATCCCCTCTATGCAGCGCTATGGAGCACTATGCAGCTGGCCTGCCATCACTATGCAGCGCTATGGAGTGCTATGCAGCGCTTATCTCCGAGTCCGCTTACGCTGCTAATTATTTATAGCACCACGGTTCGCTCCTGGTCCTCACTCTTCCGCTCGCGCCATCTCAGATAGAATAGGAAAAGGTGTTGATATTGTTATACTACAACAGGAAACATAGCACTGGTTACTAGTTACACCTTTACCCTGCATCCCCGCACCTTCCATCTGGCTGCCATAATAAAATCCGCATCGCAATAATTTCAAATACACTGCGCGTGTGCTCTTCGATCGCAGCTGCAAACATCCCTGTGAGTAAGAGCCTAGCCATGACCGAGAAAGGAAGGTGGACGCACTGGGGTCAGCGTTACTAGTCGATGAACCACCTAAAAGTGGTTGTATCTGCAGCACGTCAGTCGGGAAGATCCGACGTGAGTTGGGGAAATGGACGCTCCACCGTAGAGATGCGCCGCAGCTACGATCTTGTCGCCAGACTCTGCCAGCATCAGCGCGAGCAGTTGCGGACTGCCCCGATGCAGTGGCTACGGCCGCCACGCCGCCCTCCATCACCGCCACACGCTTCCTGAATACATCCTACGTGCTTGTCAGTACACAGCTCGCAGATGAGACATACGAGGGTGGGTTGCCGATCCGCAAAGTTCCCGACCCGAAGTCGCACAGCGACCATCGCGCACGCGTTGGTCGCCGAGTTGGGTGTTAGCGCGGTCTGTTGAAATATTGCAGCTCTGCACCTCTATTGCTTCTGCCTCGCGCCCTCGTCCTCGAGACGGTCCCCCACTATCTCCTTGCCTACCCGCGTTTCCGGCGCCAAAGGCTCGAGCTCATCCGATGCCTCAGTACGGCACACCTGTCCCTCTGCATCCTTCTGTCAGCCAAATCCGAGCCCAAGTACGTCCTGACTTACGTGTAGGTCAGCCATGGGCGACAGGAGGGAGTGGCCCCCACCGAATCCACGGGTGCCACCAAGTCGATCAGACACCATGTGTCAAGTTAAGTAATCGTTTTGAGAGACCTTGGCGGCCGGCACTTCATCGAAGACACGGAAAATTGGGGGGGGACAAGCAGAGCGAGAGAGGATGGAGAGGGATGAAGGTGGGAGGAAAGAAACAAAGGATGACCCACGTGTACGCCTCGTGTTCAGAAATGCCGACTCGGATCTGACAGACAGCACGTAATGCCCGGCTGCATAGCGCTCCATAGTTGTGCCATAGTGCCGCTGCTGCATAGCGCTCCATAGTGCTCCATAGTGTTTGCCGTGGTGCTGCATAGTGTTATGCAGCGCTATGAGATGCTATAAACACTATGGCACTATGGCTGAGCTATGGCTCGGCTACGGTTTTCCAGATGCCAGAGGCTCCAGGGTATTTAGACTAGTGCTGGCCCTAAATACGATATGCAAATATATATTTTGAATATATTCGAATACATAAGTACAAATACGATACGACCCAGGGACGACCGCCAGAATATGAATACAACTGAATATGGTTGCGATACAATATGAATATGATATGATACGGGGGGGGGGGATTTATCGCGCCCCGCCATATTCAGATATATTTGGATACAGTTAAGTGCCAAAACGCACCATTTAGGTTGACCCGAGACCTCAACCGGCGCCAATCAGGTCATTAAATCCTGTCCGGCACCTCGGAAGTGAGTCCCGGATCTTTGTTCGCCGCCTTCCGGCCAATAAATCTTACTGCCAGATTCATCGATGCCATCAGAAATGCTGTGATCTCAATGTCGAAGGCTGGCTCACCTCTGAAATCACTCTTTCCCAAGTAAATGTGACCTCTGGAGATTTTCTGAACTCTACAATCGCTATATAGTGACCTCCAGAGCAAGTATCTTGTCAGTCAAGGCCTGTTTTTTTCCAACCAAAGTTAACTCAGAATATATTTGAATATACTCATATGAATATGATACACTAAAAATATGATATGGACCACCGGAAGGTGAATACGATATGAATATGAATATTATATGCCATTTGGCGTATCGTATTTGTATTTGGCCTGCACTAATTTAGACATGGGTTTGTCGTTTGATCCAGACACCAACCAAAGTTCGGCGCCATCAACCCCCTCCAGTGTGAGGTGTGACTGCCGAAATGAATTGAATGTAATTTTACAGTATGGATTATCCCGTACTTGACCTTGGCTGGGGCATCACCAGTACCCATGGCTGTTACTTAATAGACAGTCGAATACGCGGTCACTGTAATGATGGTTCCTGATGCGTGCCAGTTTCGAAAGATGAGGAGGGTATAAATGTTTTGATAAAATAGCGAATTCTAGATAACGAATGGAGCCAAGAAGGGAACTGCACTCTCATACTGGTTATGTCAGCTGAATCCTACGATGTAAGTCCCGAGAGCCGGACCACCTGAATAGACGTTCCTAGGTTTTGATACGTTCATGAGCGATGATTATCATCTTTTCAATATGGGACTCTATTGAACTACAATCTATAGTTAAGAATTACCCTCTAATTCCACGATTAGAGTCATGAGTGTAAAAGGTGAGACGCAACGGACCGCGGGCACCGGCGAGGTATAAAATAGGCCACCTAGTGCGACATGCACAGGCTCATACCACACTATCGAGCGCGTCGAGAATGAGAATTTTGGTCGGAATTCTGGCTTTGACAGCTATCACTGCGGCCGCTCCCAGTCGTGCGTCTTCATCTTTACTGACTGGGCAGCGCGCCCGGATTAATCGGACAATATCTCACAGGCAGGGCAGTAAAACGCGGCGAACTAAACCAGCGCGAGAATGGTGTCATTCAGATGCAAGTGGTGAACGTCCCTAAAACAAACCGGCATGAAAATGGAGTTATTCAAGTCGCAAGGGAGAACGGCTTTATTCACGACGCAAGGGAGAACGGGGTTATTCACGCAGGGAACAGAGTCGTTCAGTGCGGAAGGGACAATGGAGTCATACATGGGAATGATGCAGGGAAGGGAAGCCGATCCTGATGGTGGAAGGAGGTAGAAGTGTATATTTACCTGATTCAAACTGTGGGGGTTGAGAGTGTAGTCATGTCCTGTATACATATTTACGCGGTGAACAGAAATCCGGTTTGAGTATAAAATCATCAGACGCGGGGCCACTAAAAATGTACGCTTATACCCTCCTCCTGCCATATTGTATTCTAATTGCCTTCTCAAGAGGCGCTCAACATTGATGCCACACACTCACTAACGCGTTTTCTTGTGGCTAGGGATTCAAACCCATCGGGGTTAATCGGATCAGAGCTTTACGTGAGTCACACATAACATTCCTCCGTCACGCTCAATCTCCGTTCGCTTGCGTTGCTCGGCCCCACACTACGCCCACGCCCACCTCGCTGTCCTTCACCGCCATCCACTCTAGAGCCATAACATGGCCTCTTCTGAGCCAAATGGCGCCTGTACGAGTGCTCTGGACCCGTTGGCTGGGCAATTTGGTCATTTGTCCTCGGAGCAGGAGACCAAATTCGCGGAATTCAAGGCAGCCTGCGAGAAAGATGGTGTTTACCAACCGGGAAAAGGGAGGGCGACGCTGAATGACGGTGCTTTGCTGTGCGTATACAATTTAACAAACATTCGGCACGCGATAACAAAATTACTCCAGCCGTTTTCTCCGAGCTCGCAAGTTCGAAGTGAACGATGCTTTAAAGCAGCTGAAAGACACGGAGGTTTGGCGCGAAAAGAACAAGCTAGATGAGCTATATGATACATTCGACATCGACGCCTTCGAAGAGGCGCGCAAGGTGGTCAGTCAGCCTCGGCCTAGTACGTCCAGTATCATAAATAACGTCTTGCTAGTACCACCAATGGACAGGTCGACGAGATCTCTCTGGACACCCGGTCTATGTCTACGAGATCTCGCACATAAAAAATCACATGGCTTCTTTCGAGAAATCGTCCACGATCGTTAAAAGCGCGTCCACCGCATCCGCGTCGGATCCCATACCGGGGAAACTGCGCATGCTTTGCGGACTCTACGAAAACATGTCAGAGTTCGTCATTCCGTTGTGTAACGCCGTGCCGAATCGCCCGCATCCGGAGACGCCGGTCACGTCCACGAGCCACATCGTCGACATCAGCAACGTCGGGCTGATGCAGTTCTGGAATCTCAAAGGGCACATGCAAGCCGCCAGTGCGCTCGCGTCCGCGCACTATCCGGAAACGCTCGACCGCCTATTCGTATACCTTTCGCTCTCGCGTGTCTGTACGTGTGCTGATTGAGCCCCACCAGATCCTCGGCGCGCCGTCGTTCTTTCCGACGGTGTGGGGCTGGATCAAGCGCTGGTTCGACCCTGTCACGACGTCCAAGATATTCGTCCTCAGCGCGGCCGAGGTGCAGCCTACACTCACGCGCTTCATGCGCCTTGAGGATCTGCCGAAGAAATACGGCGGGGAGCTCGAGTGGGAGTACGGCATGCCGCCGAGCGTCGACGGGGACATTGCGCGGGCTGTGAAGGGGCTTGCTGCAGACAAGTGGGTGCGAGGGCCGCTGCGGTGGGTCGCGGAGCCTGGAGGCGGCGGGAAGATCGTCGCGCGAGGGACAATAAAAGGGACGGAGCGGAACGAAGTAGTGGGCGTACTCAGCGCGGATGATGCGGCATAGAGGCTGGTAGAGGAGGTGCGACATAGAACCATTTAATCTCGTTCGGTTGAAAATGTTAGACTATTGTATACAGTAGATTTTCTTTAGAGCGATTCCTTTTGCTACAGCATCCAGCGAGGTCCAATATACTTTTTTACGTCGTTCGGTCACCTATGAGGTGCGGAATGTTGGTGTGAACAGTCCACCACAAAGTGCATTGGCGAGGCAGGCCTTCGATATCTCTTCAGGAAGCTGTTGACTTTCTGAGCGTCGCAAATTAGTGAGATTTCAGGAAATGCCCACCTGGCCCAGCTTTTGGATGCCCGCACGATGATCCGCAACTGCCCCTACCCGGTGAGTATGCCATCGTTGAGATCTACTGAAAGGATGAGCCTGGATCTGGAGAGCGCGCGAGCGCCGAGTGAAAGACAGCCTGACTTTTCCCAGAGCCTCCGAGACTGGGCGACTGTCGTCCTCGGCCTGCTCCATACTAATCCCGAGCATGGCTCCAATCCATCCATTCATCTGACGCTCCTGCTCGTAGTCTTTGAGTATGCGGCTTGGCCTCTGCGATGTATTCTTGAAGGCGCGTTTCACGGCGGCGAGCGGTACGACACACGCGTCCTTGAGCGTGTAGTATGTTACCGGATCGTTGGATGGCGCTCGACAGAGTCCGAGGAGGAGCACCTTCGACTTGCGCGCTTCAATGTCGGCCAGGGGGCCGAGGGCTTGCCACCCTACCATCGTAAAGCATGTTCTGATTGTGAACTCGTATCAGCTAGCGTGTTACGGGGAGTACCGGCTTTACCCATTGTGAACTTGAGTCCATGCCCCCGGGTCTTGCAGCACTTTGCCCCTGGTATCGTCGTAAGTCATGTTCAGGGTCGAACTATCGCTTGTGGACCAACATGAGTGCCTCAACGTTGGCTATTAGCTCCAATGTTTCCCATAGGGTAGGACATGGCGTTGCGCGTGAAATCGCCGTTCTTCACTTACTTGCTGTGGCCGTTTCACTGAAGACTCTACTTGGCAGATCTGTGTAAGAGCTGCACCTACTTACCAGTCGACTTTGTGCTTCTTCCAGTGCTGGCGTTGGCACTGCACTACAACACGGTCAAATCCACATGCGCATGCGCAGGCTAGGGGAGAACTCACCGGAACAGTGGGGCGCGCTTGAACACGCCGAACAGAGACTCAATTTCGACCTACCTACATCTTTCGCTGTCTTTTTGGCAATTATCGCAACGAATAGGGGATTTTTGAATCTTATTACACTCCTCCTGCGTGTGCATTATTTGTGATGGTAACAAGGATATCGAACCATCGATCAAGCTTTATAGTTCGGGACCTTGTTCCTGATTCGGTGAATCCTTCTTGTATGTCAAATTGATGTAAAGGCCACAGATCCGAGGCAGATCAAGTTCCTCCAAATCAGGAACAACGTCGTCATCATCCGGTATTGGCCGCAATGTCAAGCTTTAAAAAACAGTTGTTGAAAGGAACGTCGAATGAGTTAAATGGGCCCTTCGCCACTTGTTCAAGAGGGGGGGGAAATAAAAACAAACCTCATAAGTTTCAGCGGAGACACACCGACAAAGACGCAGTTTACAGAGGGGAACGAGTCCCTTAACGAGTACTGGACACAAAAACGGTATATTAATGCACCTGGGAGTAACAAGGGAGTATGGGAGTATCTGGGGGTATGCAGCGTCGAGAGGAATCAGGCAGCGTGCGGGGCCTGCACTACCAATCCCGCGAGGCCCAGAATCGCCTGGAAGAAATCGTGGAGATTCTCGGGACCAGTGGGCGTCGCGGAAGAGGCGGCACTAGTGGTAGAAGATGCGAAGGACTTGGCAGAGGCGGAGGTGGAGCTTGATTTGCTCGTGGAGTGACTCGTGCTCGTGGGCGTGCTCGAAGTGTGATCGTAGTCGACGTGTGAGTTGTCGAAGTAGTTGACTTTTTGGTGGTTGTGGTAGTACTACTAGTAGGAGGCGGAGCGGCTTTCTTGGTTGTGGTAGGGCCATCATTGTCGTCATTGCCACTATCACCATTGCCATCACCACCACTGCTCGCGGGGCCGGTACCGTACGCCCAGTCGCCTTGATAGACGTGAGACGAAGCCAGATAGAACAGACTAGGATGGGCGCACCATAGAGGACGCCCACTTGCAAATTGTTCTGCTCACCACCCACAAAGTGGCCGAAAAGGCTGCGAGAAGTCGAGCGCGCCCCACGGGCATCCTTCGCACTAACACCTATACGAAATCTCTGCACGCCTCGTCGACGATCTTGACTACGGCAGGCATGCCGTTAGTGGTTGTATAGACCTCCTTGTTGCAGTGGGCGCCGCACCATCGGGAGCGCCACCACCTGGGATTGGAATGAGATCCTGGATGGTTTAAGTCAGTAAACAACAACACACCCATTCAGAATCCTGGTGCCAGGCTCCGCAGGCGCCTCTGCGTTTGGATGTTAGCGCAATGAGGGAGTCGATTCATGGAAGCGCGCACTCGTTTTCTCCGGCGTAGTAGTTTGTGAATCGAGATCCGCCGTCGCGGGCGGTGTGCGAGATGTTGTGAGCCAGGGCAGCAGGGAGGAGAAGTAAAGACAGGAAAGACAGCATAGCGAGCGTTGAGGGAGCGTGGTCAGTGGGAGAGAGAAGCGCGTGGGATCACATCTTTTCATGATCAAAATGTTGAAATGTTGGATCGCACACATGCCGGGCGCTCGGCCCGCTCAACCCGCCCAAATTAACTTTCGGTAGTAGAAACGCCTGAAGAATATTCTGAGAACGTTCAGTTCAGTTATTTCGTGTAAGTAACTATACGCTTTTTGCAAAATGAATAAACGTTGGAAATTTTCGATTACTGTAGGTCCAGAGCGGTTCTCTTGACAGTTCAACATTATATTTAAACTCGGACGTCGTTTTTAAATTCTGGTGGATGTGAGGGATCTTGCGGAAACTTTGCTCCTCGTGTACCAATTTTCCCTATTGTACCATTCCAGCCAAAGGTTCAGGTGACGGGTGACATTGGTCCGTGAACTGAACAATTTAGGTGCTGGCGACGGTTACATCGAGGGAATGAACGACTACTTTTTTGAAATCTTTGAAGGGTGAGATGAATTTTAGCTGCTCCAACTGGGCCTTGGTACCACCGCGCGGCAGTCTTATTACCTCTAGACCGAAAGACTATGTATTATTTCCTCAATCAAAATTCCAGACGGCTTTACCTAGGCCTGGTTTTGCATTTTCTCCTGTTGAGTCTCTCATCGCCTGGTCGCCAAGCGCGCACGGAGCAGACAAACGCTGTCCAAACGAGCTGCAAGGATTTAAAAATGGAGCACCTGCCAGCTTATACATTCTGATAATTTTTTACTTCTTCTTGACCGGATGGCTTCGAGTGGAGGACGGCTTCGGCCGATGTTTAAACGCTGTAGCCAGTGAAAAATTGCGGTAATGGGTGACGTGGTGTGAACCTTTGGTCGAAATGCTACAGCAGTACGAACTTTACTGGGATCGCATCATCAAAATAGAGGTATTCGGATTGCGTTTCGGCCTTTGCGATCCACCAGTAGGAAATGAGGCCTCTGGCATGTGGCTGAGGAAAAACGTTGTCGGACAACCATGCTTATTTCACACATGGACATTGTTGTTTCGACTCAGATACGACCGCAGACTCGGAGCATAGAACACAATGTATCGGAGTGCAAGGACACGGGTAAATATGTGACACAAGTATCGAGGGCCTGTGGCGTAGGCACGATAGGCGCGGTACAACTGCCACAATTATTTTGATACGCGTTGAGTAATTTGGAGCCGGCGGCAATGAATCGAGTAAATGAGCAATGTACTGAAGGCGCTCGGAGCTTGAAGCTCCCGCAATCTGGGATCTCCTTTCGTTAGGGCGACCGTGAATCAGTCGAATAAAGTCATCGTGATGAACGTGCTAGTGCGAAAGTTGCATCTTGGAACCATCCGATTGGGTCAATTCAATTGTCGAAGCGGTTAACCTGCTGCCGTATCATCGGTTCGGAACGGCGATAGGGCAGCAGTTGCTCAGCCTGAATGCGTGAATCCTCCCACAAATTTTGCCATTCACAAAGGGTAACTTGGCCCTTTGGCCCTTCATTTATACGTAAAATGACGAAAAAAGAAAAAAAAGAAACGACCGTCGACGACCGCCGGCTATCACCTCTTTAAATTCAGGGTTGATTAACATTAATTAGGGCCCGTCGATCACGCACGTGATTTACCGATTGAATGGTATCTTGACTGTGAGTCATGACGAGAGGGAGCAACGTTTTTTCGACCCGTCGTGCAGCATGGCCACTTAAGTTTCTTGCACCGGAAAAGTACGCCGTCTCACCAGGAAATATTTTCAACGTTCGTTGTTGAGCCAGCCTTCCAACAGCCTTCATCGTAAACTACCGCTCAACGGTGGTGTGAGGTAAGCATATTGCGAATCGGATAATCCAAAAAGCTAAAAGACCTAGTCCGCGATGCCTCGCGACCATGACCTACAGCACTCCAAGCTGAACAATCTCATCCAGTATGGGGTGGTTGGATCCCGGCTGCTGCTCGACATCTCGCAGGCAACAAACATTCCGTACTTCAAGGCCATCGCGGGGTTGGGCTCGCTGCTGCTCGACACCGTCCAGGAGGTGAAAATCAATAAAGACGAAGCAATACGGTTGATCACCGCGGCATACACCGTCATCTACGCTCTCATTAATATTTGCCATGACTCGAACGCTGAGTTGCCGCCGAGTATCGTTCGCGCCGTCGCCCAATTTTTTGAGTAAACAAATAAACCCATAGTTTCCATTTAATGCTTATTTGCATTGGATAGGACGCTTCAGAGGATTTTGACGTATCTGCGCAATAGCCTTGCCAATAATCTCGTCAAGCGCGTTATTCGGCGCATGGAAGATGTGACTTTGATCGCAGAGTGCAATGCGGGTCTCCAACACGCCCAGGACCTGTTTGGAGTATGTTTAATACTACCGACGTTCCGTTGAATTGCTCGCGCTGACCTTCACCTAGATTCAGACCGCATTAATTACTAATGCGAGTATGGCGGATGCACTACGCGCGGTTTCAGCAAGACATGAGGAATTATTAAAGGTCTACACGAGCCCCAGCGTGTATACCCAGGTATCTGAGTTTTCCTCCCTTCAATCTTGATCATCTCGCCTGACTACTCGTTCCATTAGACAGAAAGTATGGCGTCGAGGTACGACTGTACGAGGCTATTTGAAACCAGGTAGATAACAATATTCCAGTGAAAGTGTTACTTCGCTCCTTCCTGGCCGACCGAAGATTTTCCATGGACGGGAGAGCGAACTTCAAAATATTGTCCAAGACCTCCTCCATAAAGCTCCGGCACACATAGTCATATTGGGACCAGGTGGTATCGGCAAGAGCAGCCTCGCCCTCGCCGCGTTGCACCACGAGCAGATCATCGACGCGTTCCTGGACCGGTATTTTATTCCGTGTGATTCGGCCCATTCGGCAGGAGATCTAGTGTCCCTTGTCGCAACGTACTTTGGTCTCGAGGGCAAACCCACGAAAGCGATTTTGAAATTTCTTACGAGGCTCCCCGGACAGGCAATTCTCGTCCTGGACAACCTCGAGACGTGCTGGGAACCACAAACGTCGCGCCTCGCAGTGGAGGAATTTCTGTCCCAGTTGGCGGACGTGAAGCATCTAGCCATAATAGTTCGTCCAAAATCAAATCCCTATGCCCTCGAGATTGACGGTTTTTTCCCCCGTAGTTGACAATGAGGGGCGCGGAGAGGCCGGGCCATGTTCAATGGACTCGTCCGTTTCTCCAAATCCTTTCGACACTGAGCCCTAGCGCAGCGCGGGAAGCGTTCAGGGACATTGCGGACGACTGTGTAGAGAGCGATGAGGAATTGGACGAGCTTCTCGCGCATACTGGCAACCTACCGCTTGCCGTGACGCTCATGGCCAGTCTCGTAGCTCTGGACGGCAAGCAGTCTGTCATGGAACGTTGGAAAGCACAGGGAACTACCATTCTGTCTGACGGTGCCGACCGCCGGAACAACTTGAACAAGTCCATTGCGATGTCGCTATCGAGTCCGCGCTTCACATCGACGCCAGATGCCGAGGCCCTGCTGTCGCTGCTGGCCATGCTGCCGGACGGCTTGTCCCTTGCTACGTTCAACCAAATCACCGCATCCGTACCAAACATGCTAAAGTGCATGACGACGCTCCGGCGGACCGCCCTGGTGTATTTTTCCAACAATGGCGAGCACGTCAACACGCTCGTGCCCATCCGCGAGTATACGCGTAAGCACTTTTCCCCGCCGACGGTGCTGCTCGAGAAGATGCGCGATTACTTCTATGCCCTTCTTGACATATTCTTCGACGTGGAGCAGCCGCCGCCCGGGGGCTCGTTCCATCCCATCATCTCCAATCTCGGGAACATTCGCTCGATATTACAGCATTTCGTGATGCAGTCGGACCCGCGTGTGAAAGGAGCCCTCCGCGCCATCATCCAGTTATCGAACTTCACGTACTTCACCGGATACGGCACGTTCGATCTCTTGCAGTCGATCGATGAGTTGGCAAAAGATCTTGGCGACGATAAACTTTATGGGGAATACCTCGCGACGCTGGCGAAGTCCCAGGATGAAGGGATTGATGTCGAAGCTCTGATGTTAGAATCTATCAAGCGTTTTGAGGCGATTGATGATCTTTCCGCGCAAGGTGGGTACTATTTCTCACGGTTGTGTTTTCAATAGGCTGCTGACTGGTGATAAACAGCCAAATCCCATACATATCTCTCACAGCACTTTATGCGCTGCGGGGAAATGACCAAGGCGAAAGCGCACGGAAGCACGGCGCTTCGACTGGCCATCGAGGCGCGCGATATTCGCGCGCAGGCGTCGGCGATGCTGAAAGTGTCGGCCGTCGAGTATCGTCTGGGGTCAGTGAGTCTCGCTCTTCAGCACGCACACGAAGCGCGCGCCCTCTCCAGACAGGGCTCCGACGTCCTCCACGAGATCGTGAGCATCCGCCAGGAGGTTTATTACCTCGTGGCCCGTGGCGATTATGGCAAGGCGGCCGCAGCGTGCGCGGAGGGCGTCATCCTTGTGCACGCGCTGGGGCTGGACTCGACTTCCTTTCTGTACCGCGTCGTTGTAATCCTCCAGGGCGAGGTCCATCTGTCTCGGACGGAATACGACGCGGCGAGGAAAGTCAACGAGCCACTGGCGACCTCCACGCATAAACTGCAGGGCGAAGCTCTCGGTGTACGGGGCTATGCACTCCACAACCTGGCTTTCGCGGATGTTCTGATGGGCGCAAAGGACGTCCCTGGAATTCTCCAAAATCTGGCTACTGCGCGCAGAATATTCGTCGACCTCGGCGACAATTATGGGCTCGATCTGTGTAATATTGCGCGGATGGAACTGCATGTCATCTGCCGTGAACACCAGCAGGCGAAGGCGATATGTCTCGAGACAGTCGCCCCGGCGGGCAAGAGCGGCGACATCCTCACGGCCTGCTTCGAGCGACTTGGGGATATCGCACTCGGGGAACGCGATTTTACCGCGGCATTCAGGTATTATGTCGTGCTCTTCGCCGCCGCCCAGAAGCACGAGGATAGGCGGGGGACCGCGATGGCTCTCCGACGCATCGGCGATATTTTCAAGATCGATGGCGACGTGGATGCAGCGCTTCATTCATGGAACATTGCACTAGATGCGTTCACGGGCATGGAAGTGCATCGGGGACGTGCAGAATGCATGCTCCGAATCGGGGACGCCTATATGGACCGCGGAGAGGCAGTAAGGGCGAACGAGCTGTGGAAAAATGCTCGAGACTTGTTTAAGCGGTGTTCACAAGTGGAGCAGATTCAAAGGTGCGATGAAAGGATCCTCGCGTCTTGACATGTGATATAATTTGCTGTACATATAATTTGGGCCATAATTCGAGATAGACTTTTCGTGTGTATTGAATAGATCATAGTATGTTGACTGGAATCTTCTGCAGACTTCTCCGATTGGCTTGGCCGAATGGCTTGCGCCGCTTAGCGGAGTTTGAATTTGGCTTGGCGGGCGTGGGCGGGCGTGGCTTGGGCTTGGGCGTGGCTTGGGCTCGCTTAACACCAAACTATTCCACTGTAAATAATTCGATAATATCTCCTCCGGCAGGCTTTCTTTCCTTTCTCCTTTATCGGCATCATCCTACATCTATTTCTGTCTCTCAAGCCACAAACTTTGCTGACTGAGAACATGAAATTGTAATCATCGAGCATGTGAGCCCTTCACTGCCTCCGGCGGGCCAGTTTTCTCATATTTCTGGTTGAATATAACCACATCTCAGCTCCCAGTGTCCCACAAAGTCAATTCAAAGTAATTCAACTATATTCATTGATGCAACACCACGTTTCTTCCATTTGTTTGAAAACACTTCCTGAATGAATTGGACGGAAATCATTTCTAATGCTATTGCCATACCACACCAATGCAATCATAATAATCCAGGCCAGTACGAGTATTCTATTCTATCCCACAATTTTAATCTACGCTTTGAACGAAGACGCCGAGTCGGATGGGATATCTTTTTGGACATCTTTGCACCATTCTTTTCTTGCTCCTCACGGACCAATTATCGATCGCGACACTACCTGTTTTCCGCACGAGTGCGCAGAGTGGTCGGCCGCGAAGCGGGCTGTTTGTTCTTGCACCTTCCTGGCCTTTTCTCTGGTGAGTTCTGGCGCGTTTGGCTGTTTTTAGGTCGTCAATTCCGTTATCTCCTTTACGGTTCGACGCGTTCATCTCGCCACGTTTTCGCTCCTTCTTTAGGTCAAGTTTCGCCCCTTTGGCCGGCATCTCGTCCTCGTTCTCCTCGTTCTCCTTGCGCTTCGACGCATCGTTCACCGGCTATGCCGGCTACGCTTTGTTTCAAGATAATTACCGGGCAGAATTGTGCATTTATCTATGTACACAATTCATGCGTCAACAAAATGCTTTACTTGGAATTAATGGAGTTATCAGCAACATAATTCTCCCTCACCATGGTTTCTACACCACGCAGGACCCTTGATAGTACCATGGGAGGCCAGGTCCCAAAAATCTCCAATCGGCCGATTTTTGTCCGGACAGGTTTCGCGACGACTTGGGGCATTTTTGTCCGGACGGGACCTAGCCGAGGTCACCAAAAAGGGTAATTTTGCGTTCCCACGACCTAGAAATGCCTAAAATTTTCTACCGCTCCGTTTTCCGTGCTGATATGCGTTAATTCAGCATTTTCAAGCTTGTTTTTCACGAAAGACGCTGTTCTGGCCAAAATTTTGCCCAAGCCCACCTTAAAAATGGCTGAGCTTTCGGAACTTTTGTCCGAACAGGACCTGGCTTTTCTGCCGCCAACCCCCCTATTTTTGTCCGGCCAGGACCTGGGTTTCGAGGCTGAAATCTCAATTTTTTGTCCGGCCGTGGCCCAGGCCTCCCAGGGTACTATCAGGGGTCCTCACCACGCCTTCCACGCCGCCGCCCGTTTGATGGCATCAGACAAAATGGCTTGTGCACGCCATTTTGTTTGCAGCGATGAGCAAAAGAATTTGAAAAATAGTGCATCGAGTGTATACGACATTGTATGTACAAATTCATGATTTCCAAACGTTTCTACACCCACGCCTTCCCATAATGAACGAATTTTCGTTGCAAGCCACGTTCCCGCCTGTTTGATGGTATCAGACAAAATGGCTTGTGCAAGTCATTTTGCAGGCAGCAACTAGGAGCCGAAATAAAAGGAAATCAGCTGTCATTTGTAGTTCAGTCACTCCATATAACAGTATAAGTAGCAATATAATGATTTCCAACGCTTGAATCGAATAACTCCACCCACACCGGGCACAAGCCACTTTGTCACCAGAATGGCTTGTGGTGGCATTTGAGATGTTCAACTTTTCTCAGCCCGGTGCGAATTTGCCAGGATCTCGCTGCAACATGCTAGGAACACATAAATCAGATATAACTCAGACGGTACTATTGAGCTTATAATGACATGAATTTCTTGACTTTTCGTAACGAGCCGTGCCCACGCCCATTTTGATGGCATCAGACAGAATGGCTTGCGCAAGCCGCTTTGTTGCCGAAGAAAAAGAATGACTTCCTGGCACATCCTGGGCTCTAGAAGAGCCCAGATCATTCAAATGTGTCCATTGGAGCAGTTTACATCAAAGAATTGAGTATTTACGCCTATTCAGTTCGTTACAGTCAAGAGCTGATATCCTTATACTGCGATGGGTTGAGGTGCAACTGACTGGCCCTCGCAAATAATTTTGACCATTTTACCAGAGTCGGATAAAAGTGGGATGTACGCTTGAATTTAGCTCGTGTTCGCCTGTTGTCGTTCACACATGCTTCATCGAGCACGTCGAGCAGTTCCCCTAGCCCGACGCTCACCGTCGCCCGGAACCTCCATGACTTCGCCCAAGTGATGCTTAATTTAGCCGGACTATTGACGCAGGGCCAGAAGGTAGTGTAATTGTTAGAGGGTCGGACAATTCTATC
This sequence comes from Mycena capillaripes, assembly GCA_029204075.1. Lineage (NCBI taxonomy): Eukaryota > Fungi > Basidiomycota > Agaricomycetes > Agaricales > Mycenaceae > Mycena > Mycena capillaripes. The sequence goes on along the minus strand of JARHKZ010000009.1, from coordinate 3,294,279 downwards.
GACACTGCCGGTTATTTGTCTGTCTGAAATATATGACTTTTATGACTTGATACTTCAAAATCGACGTCGTGCGGAAGAAAATCTGCCTCGGTTCTACAGTACGGTTTAGTGTAGGAGGTTTTTTTCTTGGACCTTGGTCGGTGGATCACTCACAGTTATGCCAGAGTTACTTAGCTGCAAGCTCCTGCTGAACTCAAGTTGAACAATCCAAACGCTTTTGGAGGAAGCTCTCATCATGGAGTTACAAAGGGACAATTATTGCCGCGCTGTCAAAGTTGAATGGTTTCCCGCTGCTTATCTGGAGTCTGCTCACTTCACTATTCTTCTACATCGTCTGATCTACTTTTGCACCTCGATCTCGACCGGCTTCCCCGACTTGATGCTCTCCCTCACCGCCTCCAACGTCATTATTGTCTGCAGCGCCTGAGCCCCCGAACAGTGAGGCTCTTGTTCGCCCTTGCAGATCCCGATGAAGTTTGCCAACTGGCTTCTGAATGGAGGCACATCTTCAACAGGAGCCGGATCGGTGGGAGTAAATGTGTCCGTCCAGCAGCCTGGCTTGGTTGGGTAGGAAAATTCTTTGAGCTCGGGGAAGGAGGTAGATCCGTGCGAGCCAAGAATGGTGTAACAGTTTTGGGACTGTAAAGATATTCAGTAAAACGGAGAATGACTCGTTGGAAGGGAGACGCGGCGCACAGCCTTGGGGAAGTCGGGGTTCTCGCCGGTTGCGGACTCCATGTTGTACGGGCTCGCCGTGGCACTGTTAACAAAGGTGGTTAGTATTGACTCGGCGATAGAGAGAAGGAGCATACTCGGAGAAAATAAAAGTGCCCACAGTTCCACTTTCGAACTTTATCGTCAACGCGCCAGTCTCCTCAACAGGATGGCCGCGTGTTGAAATACCTTCTTCACAGTAAACTCGCAGGATGGGGCCGAAGAGGAATATGAGAAGATCTACGTCGTGGACTGTAGCCCTTGATGTTAGCTGAGTCATGGGGAAACAACAAGTAGGAGGTGACGAACCAAGGTTGATGAAGATTGTTCCGCCAGTGCCGGGAGCTTTACGCCAAGTGGTGGCACCCTCATAGTAATCCAGCGGTTTCAATGTGGTCCAAAGGCCAGAAACAGCGATGACTGGAGCAGATGTGTCAGTGACACGAGCTTGGGGGAGTGCAGAGACGAGTGGCCCTTACTCTTGCCAAGTGAACCAGAATCAAGCATCTTCTTAAGGTTGACAATATAAGGGTTCTGCAAAGAATAGCTTGAGTATTACGCGCAAAAAAAAAAAACAGGAACTTGAACAGCATACCCATCGACGATGCTGTCCCACGAGAATTTTCGTCTTCGCTTGTGCCTCTGCCGCCAGCAACTTTTTGCCCGTGAGGATATCCGTCGACATCGGTTTCTCAACAAGCACGTGCAGTCCAGCCTCAAGGCACTGGATGCCTAATGGGACATCTGTACGGAAAGGAGAGTAAGTCCTCTGCACATGCCATACATCGATGAGACCCTGGGCGAAGAAACGCACGAGTAGCATTAGGTGTGGCCAGAATGGCACCATCAACCTTCACCTCCCCTTTCCGTCTTGCGTCCAGCACATCCTCCAAGCTCTTGTACAGCTTCAGCCCGTACTTGTCTGCGAACGGCGGTCCACTCGATGTGGGGTCCACGATGCAACTAAGAACTGCATCCTGAGACTCTAGCGTATACTCAGTATGACGAACTCCGATGAGTCCAGGTGCTCCAAGAATGCAGATGTGTACTAGCGCATGTGGTGTGAAAGGAAAGAAGGGAGGCACGAGGGAAGGTTCAGCCCCAGTGAGAATCCCGGCGAGATATATCGAGCCCAGTCGAGGCAGATCGAGGTTTCTCGTTTTGCCTCGATAATCTGGACTATTGTCGATACACCTCGATTGTGATCGAGGCGAATAGACGCACATCGAGGAGAATCGAGATATGCATCGAGGCAGAAAGAGGTACAGAGATAAATTCCATACATTCACGCCGGTTGCTAGCTACAGGTATTACATTGGTATAAATTCTAAAAATACTCGACCGCACGCGGGGCACGCATGTGTCGAGCAACCCGCGGCGCAGCGGAAAGATGCAGCCACGATTCGGGACCGGCCGGCAGGCGAGACGGAGAGCGGAAGGGAAAGTCGCAGAGGGAAGGGAGGGAACAAGGACAGCCAAGAAAGAAAGAACTCAGGGGCGTACAATATATAAGTACTCCTCGCAGACGCAGTCAATTCCATCGCAATACAGGCTAAGGAAGGTCGAAGTCAGCAAGAAAAGGGTCGAGTCGGCGGGAGGACTCACAATACACAGTGGTGTCCTGTCGACTTTGAAAATGAGTATAAGCTAAGCGAGGGAGATTGCGGAATAGAGCGCTGAAGCGAAGACGTACGTGTCCGGTCCAAGAATGGTAGCGTAGCGCGGGGGGGATCTGGAAAGGCTATATCGAGTTAGTCTACCGCCCCAAGAAAAACCGTTCACGCACCGTCTCGCCCTTTCGCGCGGGCTCTCAAGATCTCAAACTGGACCGGGACCCCGAGTCGGGAAGGCGTGGAGCTGAGCAGGCCAGGGCAAAGGGAACGAAGGGCGAAGGCGGACGGCGGAGGTGGAGGCGGAGGACGAAGGAGGACGGGGACACAACGGCGGGAAAGGGACGGGGAAGGTGGTGGTAACGGAGAGAAAGTGAGTCAGAACGACAAGTCCGAAATCGTACGATTTAAATTAATTATGTCATCGTGTGAGCCGTCTCGACAACGTGCGGAAGTGTAGTGCGAATGGACGAGGTGAGAGAAAGAAACTTCGAGGTTTGTGGCTTCCGCTAAAAAAAAACCTCGTTCAAACGTGATCTACCTCGATTGAGCTCGATTCCTCGATCTACCTCGTTTAGGCTCGATAGATCTCGCTGGGATTCTCACTGGGGTTCAGCCGTGGTGTCCACTTGGATCGTTTTGTTTGAAAATTCAGCGGAATAACTGTCAACCGACCACTGCTGTAAGCCACAACGTCAGTGCTTCACGTGGATCGGCGGCGATCACACATCAATTCGTTTTTCTCCTTACGTTTGTTTCTCCTTCCTTTTTCCACTCACCAGTAACCACCTCACCACGCTCGTTATGCTGTCCCTTCTGTCTTTACTCCTCCTTCCTGCTGTCCTGGCCCACAATGTCTCCATTTCGGGACCTGACAGCCTCCGCCCTCGCGGCGGAATGAAATTCTCCAATTACTATGCTGGAGAGGGCGAGTGCGTCTTCCAAGTCTCCAAACTGACATCCCCCGTGTCGCGTTGATCTCGGTACACAGAGGTGCCTGTGGAGCCTTTCACTCGGACTCTGAATTCGTGCGTCGTTTGTGCGCCTCATTGTGCTGTGCTTGATTTCTGTGTAGGTGGTGGCGTTGACGACGCAGGAATGGGATGGAGGCGCCAACTGTAACAAAGACGTGTACATCACGTACAACGGTATGTCTGCGGTGGCGAAGATCGTCGACGAGGTACGCAAGTTTCTCTTCTCTGTTCGGTTCCTGCTCAGACTCGTGTGGCGTTTGTCAGTGCATGGGCTGCCCCTGGGGCGGCCTCGATTTTTCGCAGAGTCTATTCGGCCACTTTGTGGGCGGGGAACAGAACAACGGGAACGTTGGAATCATCTACGGCACGTCTACGTCAGTTGGAAATGTATGCCCTCGACTCATCTTTTTCTTCGTTTTGCAATAGGTGACTGGGTGTACGGTACCGGCCCCGCGCACGACGATCCACCAGTGACGACGAAGAAGGCTGACCCTCCTCCTCCTACCACTACCACTACCAAAAAGTCGACGACCACAACGCCGCACACCACCTCGACCCCCACTACTACTACTCACCCGCCGACCACGAGCGCGCCGTCGAGCACATCCTCGTCTGCATCCGCATCCGCCTCTGCCAAGTCTGCGTCTGCGTCCGCCAGCCCCAGCAGCACCTCTGCCACAGCGGCTCCCACCGCCCCCGCGGGTCCCGAAAATCTCCACGGCTTCAGCCAGGCGATAGTTAACCTGGCGGGATTGGTGATTCAAGCCCAGCGTGCGGCTTGATTGCGACTTACTGACTTGACATATATACCTCCCTTTGAGTGTTCTGGTGCGGTATCTGTCTAGCTAATATACTGTCTTTTCGAGTGCCTTGCGAACAATCTCATCAGTTATATTCTTTAGGCCTTACGTATGTGGATGACACTGTGGGGTATTTTCGAATTAAATGTTAATATCGCTACACGAGCTCTTGTCTTCTTTCCCGGGTGTGCCTCCACGATTGGAAGATTTCGCCGTCCATTGAGACGACGGTCGATTTTCGTTCGCCCAACGTGTCAGCTACACCCTGGAGGCTGGAGCTAGGGAAATCGAGCACTCAAGAGTCGTACCAAATGAACTATCTCTCGCTAGCACGGGGCCCGAATTTTTACAGGAATTTCACGCTCGATCTTCCTCTGAATACTGTATGCATGGTTTCCCTCATGGCAAAAAAAAAAGACACCGTCAATTTAGTGCCTCAGGAAAAAAAGAATTGCTACCTAGCTAAAAGCCAAAATTTATAGCACCAGTAGGCCTCGTAGCCTGTGGGTTGGGCTCAGTAGTCCACCGTAGCCCTCGTAGCCGTACGCCAAGCCTTAGTAGCGTTTGATAGCCGCCGGCAGCGGATCAGTAGCGTGATGTAACCATGATCCAGAAGGGACACTTGTTTTGCCTTCCCACGAGAGATTACCATTCGTTGGGCCTGGGGGTAGTGCAACGAGGTGGAATGAGAAGGAAATACTCCCACTGTAAAACACAATTGGTTAAGCAGGATCGAAGAAATATTCTAAGTACATTTCAAAGTCCGCCGACACGTGCTCGATTGCGTGATTCTTTGACAGATGGTTGATGCCGGTTGATGTCGCTCCTTGTCCTTTCCCCCCATCTCCTCGCCGTCGCCCTCCTGTCGCTCGTCCTGTACCACCCAAAGCTCTGTCACAAATTCTCTTCCATCTTCAAGATACAACCTTCGGCCTTCCTGCGACAGCTTCGGCATCTGCAACACTCTTTCACGACACTTCAAGCCTATCACCTCCTTTTCAAGACATCGCAAGCAGTAGCAAGCTTTCTCTCAAGGTACATCAAGCTCTGAGCCAAGATACACCTTTCAAGATCTTCAAATCTCAAAATTGTACCTTGGTTCTCCTGCCAATCTCGCGCTGTAGTCTGCTGCTGCCACGCTTTTTTCTCTCACGTTCACCTCTTTCCATGATCGTGCGGCGATCGCGAAGAGACTCGCGGTATTTTCCCTCTCGTCTGCGGCCCTTTCGAATCGCCATCCCTTTCCTGCAATGCATATTCGGTGAGCAGTAGCATGATTTAAGTGCTTTATCTCTGACATGTGTTCTCAGCTGCCTCACGGTGCAGCTCCTCCATAAGCTCCCAATTCGCACTTCAACGGACTTGAAAAGCTCCTCAAGGTCCTAAGCAACCCCGTTTCCGGATGCATTACCCAATATTATCGAGCTCGGTGCGTTCCTCCCATTTTTCCCGCTTCAATCGTTCATTTTTTTTTTTTTGATAGTCTGCACTCTGGGTTAACGCAGCGCGTCTCCACATACCTGCCCGCACTCCCGTAACGCCCTCGGTCTCGTTGTTGGCGCCTACCGCCTAGTATTAGCAAGCATGCGCTGGCGGATGTCTTCTTTAGCATTGCCTATTTGTATGCACGGATTGATTTGAATGCATTGCATTTATCGTACCCATGTTTGGTGTGATCTACGAGAGTTATTGAGGGTTACCGAGCGCTACAAACTACTACGATATCCTCTAGTATGACTATTGGGTGCTATGGAGGGCTACGGAGCTTCCGCGCTAGGGCTACGGACGGCTATCATAGCTTGGCATGTGACTATGACGGGCTATCAAATAGGGGACTAGTATACCGGGCTACCACGGGTATTTGCGCTATGGGACGCGACGTAACCATGGCATTTTTTCCTGATGTGACCTGTCCGGAATCGAACGGGTGCCTGTTACGTTCTAGGACAGCTGGATAGCTGTGGTATATGCGCACCAGCGCCACAGGTCTTCCCAATCCTTCCCGCGCTCCTGGATTTATTCAAACAGTTTTAGACTCAGCAGTAGACGATGTCCCAAGTTTCAAACGTCCACGTCCACTTTTATTGTAGACACACTGCACTGACGGTTTGATTTTTTGTTTGTCTCAGCAATCTTCAACACCATCCTGATTTTCTGCTGGTGCTTCGATCCCGGCGGCGGAAAAAAGCGGATACCGGCCATATAACGACCTGCCCTTGACTCGAACGGATGTTTGCTGAAATCAACGTCCTAACGACCTAGTTATCTGTCGCAGATGCGCGCTATACGTTCCTCCATTTACTTGGTCATTTCGAACAGGCTGAGGATCGATGCTCACTTGCTGCGATTTCAGCTGTGTAGAGGGATTGCCTGACGGATTAGTTTTTTTCTTCTTCTCCCTTGTCCTAGGCATCTTCAACGCTTTCCTGATTTTTCGGCGGCTTGTGGATTCTGGCGCGGAAAAAAAATGTGGCGCGGCAGAACAACATAACCTGCCCCCGAATCGAGCGGGGCACTGAAGTCTTCTCAAACAACATACACGGTGCAGACGCGCACCAACGCCACAGGTCTTCCCAAACTCTTCCTGCGATCGTCGAGTTACTCATACCAAAGATCAGCTTGCCACGATTTATTAAGCTCTGTCTTCTTCCACGAGGTGCTTATCTTTTACCAGCTTTTGATCCCGGCGGCGAAAAAAGCGGACACAAGAGAGCATAACGACCTGCCTCGAATCCAAAGGGTGTTTGCTTAAATGGAGATTGTCTCTCACTACTCGCATTGCCACAGGTCTTCCTTATCCCTCCCGCGTTCTCTATTTACCAATACCTCAGCTGCACGCCCGAGGACACTGTGCTGCGATTTCGGCTCTGTAGCTAAACTACACTGATGGTGCGAGTTGCTTGCTTCAAGCAGACAGATTCTGACAGACCAAAGAAAGAAGAAAAGGGATCGCCAACCGTACACGCCCTGCACTTTGGATCTTCCTGCCGAATAGGGGGCGCCCAATTCTTAACTCGTCCGCTCCTCCCGTAAAATAAATAAATGATACTTGGTCGACACAAACAACTTGAAACCTCGTTTCGCCAGACGAGCCTGCCCCCGACCTATATCCTACCAAAACTTCGATCTCGCATACTATGTCATATATTTTCAGTTACTGTATGGAGCACCGAGATCTGTTGGGATACAAGTCAGTTCTCCAAGTGACTTGAATCCCATCTGCTTCTTCGATAATACAACGCGAGCCTACGAAATAATGTATCAGAATTGGCACAGGAAATGCCCGGGAGACGAACCCGGGTTGATTTCTCCGCGGCGCTTCTTCGCAATGAACGCTTCTGCGCGGCTCCAACGGTCCGGTCCTCCCTTGACGCCTGGAATCCAGTCGTCCATATAGTCCGTGGGACAGTCTTCCATGACCATGCATACCAAACGGTGGTCGTCGAGGGAGTTCAGGCGCTCAAGCGATTCAGGAATAAGAGACACCACCAGGGGATCCTCGATGTCGAGCAGAACCTCGAGCTTCTTGCACCCCGCGAGAATGTCTCCTGCTATCTTGAATCCAAAATACATCGACAGATGTGTAAGGGCAGGGAGGAGGGCGAGAAACGACGGCCAACGGGCCAGGTTGTCGTGGTCGCCAATGTATTCAGATACGTTGAGATGAGTGACAGACGTGAAGAGTGGCCTGCACAAATCTGCCTCGACAAATAGAGGCGCCAAAGGGATGCTCAATCGTCGTGGCTTCAATGTGGCAAGAATAGGGAATAACGATGACCACTGATAATACACCACCGCGAGAGATTCTACTCTGCTGCAAGCGGTGAGAATTTCTCGCAGTTCATCCGTATTTGCGTTGTTGACTGAAACGTAGAGATGTCGGACGTGATTTTGGAAGAAGGAAGCAGGCCTTGACCTGGAGAGGATCGCACACTTGAGAGCATTATATGAACAGGCCGAGTGGTTTCGAGCCTCGGTGACAGTCCTGTATTTTATTTTCTCGATCCTATGGTAAGCTTAAGGTCAGGTCATGTTTGAAGATTTGTACGTGGCTGTCTCACGATTCGCAAACGCGCTTTGCGACGAGGAGAAGGCTGGGGATGGTTTCTGGATACAAGTTTGCCGTCCAGTCAAAAATTTCATGCTCCAATTCCGGAGGAAGGAAGGGGAAGGATTCCGCCTCCATGGTGGTCAGAAGCAAGCGTGTGGCCCGAGAATTTGATGAAGTTTTTGAATACGGTTTGTTCCGTTCCCGTCCAACTGACATTCTCAACCATGTTGACTGGAGTAGTGTAGGTAATTCAGCAGTTTGTACCTCGTACCTCAATTTGTTGAAATATGAGGATCAGCGTCACAATGGTTGAGCCAAGGATGTTTGTATGCTGAGGACGTGGCGGTGCTCGACAATCGATGGCATCGACATTTGATCCCCGTCAGCTTGATTATAACAAAGAACTCGCCCACACAACGTGCTCACCGCGTTCTTTACAAACATCCCTTGTCCTTGCCTTTGTTTCGGCCCTATACATCGCCACCGTCCCTCTCCATCCTTTCACTCAAGCACTGGTGGCCACATGGCTTTGTCTTTCGCTGCCCTAGACGACGAGCTGGCTTTCCTCGAGACTGCGATCCCGGCTGAGCAAGAGAGTGATGAAAACCTTCTTCGCCATCAGCTTATAACCTCCCCGCTCCTCACCTACTCTGCACTCAAGCACCGTGTTGCAGACTTCCCGTCTCGTGGACTACTGGGTACAAGCGCCGGTGATCGAATTTATTTCAACACCAACGCACCCAGCAGCGCTGTGATATGTGGCGTTCAGGTTTGTATAATATGTGTCAGGCTCTGCGATTTGGTTTGAACCACCAGCATATTTCAGGGCTCGGGCAAGAGCCATACCGTATCTTGCCTTCTTGAGTGCGCGCTCATCGCGGATTCGCGTGTTGGGTTGCTCCCGGAACCTTTAAGCGCCCTTGTGTACGCCCATTTGATTCGTCTGTGTATAGGTTGGGCTCACCATCCGCAGCTTTCACTTCGATGCCCAAGATGCGGGTCGCCCGTGCGAGGCAGCTTTCCTTTCTTCACCGGCCTCTCATCGCGCTGCCTTGCCACATGTTACGGTCCTTTGCTCGTATGTACAGTTATACCGTTAAGCTGCACCATCACTCAACCGACCTTGGCATTTGAAGACCCAGCAATGTCAACCGTCGACGACGCGCCTACGCTTCCCTGGAGCGGGTTCGCGTTGAGCCGTTATACTTGTCAGAAAAAGACCTCACGGCTGACCGTATGCTTGCAATCATGGGCTGCGACAACATTGAAGTATGTCTCGCCCGCCTCGAGACACGGCCCTCGGCTAATCTTTCTATTGGATAGACCATGCCGCTCTACATGCACACCGCATTGCTCATCATTCGCAATATGGGCGTCGATGCGTTCAGCTATTTAGGTCAGCGGACAGGCAGATGATGCGGGTTCACCCACTGATATCCTTGGCACAGAATTCAAACGCAGGATTGGCCTCGAACGTCTCAATCCAATGCAGAAGGCGATGATCAAGCTTCGAATGGACCTATTGGATGCTTTTATTCACCCAGGTGCACGCGAGATTGAATCATATTTTACTCCAGGAGGACTGGTTCTTGTTGACCTCACGGACCCGTTTCTCGATGGTGAGTGGCTTCGCATTCACTCAGCAGTGGTACTCCTGAATCATATGCTGGAACCCATCACCAGGCCTTACTGCAGCTGTGCTCTTCGACATCGTTCTCGGTACATTCACTCAATGGCTAACAAACTGCGGAAAGCTCGTTGGTGCGTTCGGAAGCATTCCGTCTCTGCCTTGGTTCTGACGGCCTGCGTCGTACCTTGCAGTGTTGGACGAGGCACACAAATATCTCGTCAACAGCGATTCAGCCCGTCTAACTCAGTCTATCAGCAACACAATCCGTCTCCAGCGGCATCTCGCCACTCGAGTAATCATCGCCACGCAGGAACCAACAGTCATCCCGGCGACGATTCTCGACCTTGCGTCGATCATCATCTGCCATCGATTCTCCTCGCCAGCCTGGTGCACTCACCTTGCACGACATGTCTCTGCGAGCAGCGAATCTGCGGACTGGTACCAGCAAGTAATGTTGCTTGGCACTGGCGAAGCGTTGGTCTTTTCCCCCGCCGCCGTCATCGCGGCTGACAAGCGCGGAGGAGCCGTTCTTTTGGGGAGAGATCATATCAAGTTGCGGGTGCGCCCTCGCCTGACGCTGGATGGTGGCGCATCACTCCTAGCCGTGGGACGTAGTTTGCCTGGTGTTTCAACCGCCTCGAGCTCATTGCAGTCGCTGCCGACGCCTCCGACACCTGAGTCCCGCCTTCCCGTGCAACGGGTGGCCCACTTCGGAGACATTGATATGGCCCCAATCCTGTCGGCGGTCGCTCCCAACCCCACGGTGCCCAGTGCTATGCCATTGGCGCCTCTCAGTGCACCGGCACCTTTTTCGACGGGCGATCCTGTATCTGCACCGTCCGTAGCCCCGTCAGTAGCTCCGCGCGTTTATCCGGCTCGCCTCAAGCATCTCGTTGGTTGGCTGTCGCGCAGTGGCGCTGCAGATGCACCTGTGAAGCTCGGTGATGCCCAAGCTGCGCTCTGGTGGTTAGGGAAGAAAGTGTATGCCGACATGCCCAAGAACCAGTGGCAGACTCAGATGTTCCAAGAAGCGGCGGGCCATGGCCTCATCGAACTGATAAACACGGACGTCAAGAAGAAGGAGCTCCAAAAGCGCGGAGAGGAGAAGATGATACGTTTACTCGAGCGCGGCCCTTTCGTCTACGACGGATGATATACTTTTTTTTGGATACATCCAGTGCTCACTTCATTTACAGAGCTAGTACCTGTAGCACAATGCATTCATCACCGAAATATGTGATTTGCATGTAGTCATTAAATCTTACGAAATGGTGGGATTTCACCTGTTGCATAAAGAAAATCTTGGCCCTTGCAGAGGAGTATCAAATTTCATGGTTCAGGAAGGCCAGAAGTATGGAGCTTGTTGGCGATTTCTCTAGCCAACATACATGTTCACTAATCATATTTTATTTGGCCCCAACTGCAAGGGATTTGAGCTCACAACAGGGCTGGCAAGTTGGTTATTTTGCGCAAATAATCAAGAAAAATGGCCAAAATAGCCAAAACTTGGCACTTTGTCTTCTGCACTGCGAGCTCCAATCACATGCAATTTGGTTGAAGTAAAAGATGGTTAGGGTCACATTTTCAAGTACTTTCAAGCCATATAAACAGTTTTTGTTTTTGGCATAGTCTCAAAAAACGTGCCAATAATTTTTGGAGATTTCCTCTCGGCTTACTAGTAGAGTAAGAATTGGTTTAGCCCAAGTCAAAGGTAAAAAAATCAATCTTACAGGTCTTACTTATGGCTTTTATGGGTCTTGTTGTAAAAAGAACTGCATTAGCCTTTAGGCTCTGTCCTGTCATCAAAATGTGTAGCAGTAGCGTAGTGCTGCTGGGTTTTTTTTTAAAAACCCAGCTATCGTATATATGGTAACAGGGTAAGCATCCTAAAGTACTCAAATTTCATGCCCACCCTTTGGTCCGAGACGATTTGACCAGAAACGGGCCCACAACCCTCTGTCCCACTGGACTTCTCGCTAAAACACGACCGGATGCGACATGAGCCCTCTCAGTATGGGGCGCCTGTGCGAGTGCGGGTGCGATACATGTCTCTGATTTTTCTCCTCAGAAGCACAAGTGTACAATATCTAGAGGGACAAGATGAGCCCTTGCCAACTTCGTTGGATTATTGGATTATGTCAGAATCGGAAAGTTCGTTGTATCCCAATTTGGATATACAAAGTTCGTTGGGATAGTACGTTTTAGGCAATGTTCGTTGGATTCCCTTCATAATTATCGGAAGCACTGAGGTAATATGAATCACGTGACATTCTACGAACAATCAACTATTCTAAGTGCTTAGATGTGCTTTACCTCCTGTGGATACACGAGATAGCAACAGATGGAGGGCGTGAAATATTCGATTCAAAATCATTATAGATACGATAATATAGGAGTGTTTGAATCGATATTGGTACAGATTGCTCACCTAAGGTCTCCAAACGCGAAATCGCTGTCATTCGAAATAGCTACGTGAAATTCCCAATCACTCCCACTCGAAGCTGGAGCGGATGGGAAGTGTGAATAATCTGACTCCATATCACTCGCAGGGCTAAAAGAATCGTGAGTTCGCGGATATTGTGGGCTAGCTGCTTACCTATTATCCAGATCGCAAAAACTAAAGTCACTCGCCCTGGAGGGTGGACGAGAAGAAAAAGATGAGCTACATGGGTCAACGTCATTCGACATGCTCCGAATTTCTCATTATCAAGAGACTGTATGGAGGAGCTAGACAACTCACACGCCGCCATTGAATGCAAAGTCCCCTAAATGTGCGGACCATTCATCACTGAAAATTTGCTGCAACTACACATTACTCACGAATGATGGGACTGATAAGTGAAATCTTGAATCTGATGTTCACCGGTGGAGCATATGGGTTCGGAGACAGGAAATAAGGTCGCGGGAGTCAGAGAATTAGAGTTGAATGTGGAGGAAGACGGGGAGGTATCCAGTTGCCTTGACTCCTGAGGAGGCACGGTGGCTGGAAAGGGGAGCGCAGGGTCCGGGAGAAAAGAGGCCGAAGTGTCGTGATTTAATGCTGTCAAATTGAGGTCTGGCCACGATTGGATGGAATCGATGGTGAGCACATCATCTACGCGGTCATGCGCAAGCCACATACCTGTCCCGTTCAGCCATACTCTCAAACCAGCTGCTGAAAATGTCGTTGTCGTCGCCGCGTGATGGTGGGTAGGTCCACGGCCATTGCTGCGCCATTGACCCACTACAGTTCTGTCAGTGTTCAATGAGGATTATTGAGCAATTATTGAGCAATTATTGAGAGGAAGGTGGTGCATAAAAAGTTGCGTACCGCAAAAAATGCGTCGTAGAATGACCACGACGATGAGGATGTGGACGAGGGGTGTGAGTAGCCGGAAGAAAGAAAATTGTGTTTCGTCTGTGATGCGCCAGTCTTAGGCAGCCGTGCGAGAGTTGTGATGCGCCATTCCTCGGCAGCCATGCGAGTGACATCATCCCACGAACCTGTATCCAACGAACTTGACGCAGGATTCCAGGAACCCAACAAACTTTCCGCAAGTTACATCAATCCGACGAAGATTGTGTGGGAATCCAACGAATTTGTCAATTCTGACATAATCCAATAATCCAACGAGAAAGGCATATACTCGGACAAGATGGACAGGTAACAAGTGGGGACAGGTCAATAGTGCAGTATAACTTGGTCATACAAGTACAGTATTTACACAGGATAACACAATTCGGCCAGTAGTAGAGGCGAGGGCATTGGAGAGGAATAAATACATATGTAAAATAGAATGCCTAGAGGAGAGGAAAAAACCCACGAGGTCTTCAAATTCGAGGAGATCAGGGAGTAAGAAATACAAGCCTTGCAGCACGACGGAAGTTGGTTCGATGCGACATCGGTTCAATCATAAAACACAAGTGCTCTCAACTCAATCGACTCTCTCGGGGGACTTCCTTCCGGTATCGACGGGTCCAGGAAAGCAGTGTGGGGTGTAAATACTGAGGCACCCTCTGCAGAGTCGAAGCTGCAATGTGGTTATCATCGCAGTGCATAACAATTCCAGACAACACACCACTTGATCAATACGAATTCCTCCGGCGTCATCCCCTTCAGATACTTCCATCTGTGCTCCGAGTTCCACTTTACCCTGTACGTCTCGCCCTTGCGCTCCGGAGCCAGCCGCGCCACCGCAACCAAGTCTTGCTCCGCGTCGACGGTGCGGAAATCGCACAGCGTGAGAGGCATGTCGAATGCAGGGTGCCCGATTGGTCTCCAGAGGTTGATAATCTGGAATCTGTGCTCGAGGAGCGAAGGCACGAGCTCTGGAGGAAGGTGTAGATGGACACGGGCGGTTGCGGAGGCCAGCGTTTGGTCGACGTGGACTTCTGTGACTGGCTGGCGTTTTGATACCATGTCGGCCTGGCCGGGAATTCGACGGCGGATTGCTGGTGCAAATCTCACTCAGTACAAGTAGGGATTGAATAGAAGTTGCTGGGACGCACTATGATCAAACAAAACAACCCTACTCGCCCCAGTTATCCTTTTAATCAGCTCCTCACTCTCTGGGTAATACTCTGACTTTATCTCCTCATCGTCCAAGAACGATTTGTGGTTCGCAGGAGAGTGAAAGAACTGGAATCCTGCTTCGTCAAGGTGATAAGCGTCTTCCTTCCCGCGGATGTTCTCGATCTGGACATTGTGTTTCTCTGGGGTCCAGTTCGAAAGAGGGAGTTGGGATGTGGGGTCGAAGGAAGGCCAGTTAGGGGAGTTTACACGATTATAGGGCGCAGAGCCATCGGTGGAAGGGGAGAAGTAGAAGAGGGGGGCTGTTACGACTTCGAGGGTGGTTGAAGGCATAGTAGGATGACCGAGCTAGATGTGGTGTTCTTTTTGATAAGTGGTGATTGCACCATCGTCTCACGGAGTGGCGCAACGAGCCAGATGACCTAAAGTTGGCCGAACCGGCGCCGAGGAAGCTATCCGTTTATGGATCGCTGAGGGAATAGCAATCCATTTATGGATCGAAAAACGGGTGATTTAAGCGCCGGACACGAAAATCTTTAGCGTTATCCATCCGGCATGCCATGACTATCTGTTTCTGTCTCAGAGACGCACAAACTCCGTTGCGCAATGTGTTCCACGGCAAATCTCAACGAATCGATCCAAATACCAGTCACTGAGGATAAATTTGAACAAAAACTCGCAACATCAAGAGTCCCGACAAGATGGAGAACATCGCCTGGGTACCATATTTTTAGGGAGGTCTTTGAGCGCGGCGGTGATGTTTTGTAGGCCATTGTTTTCCGGCCGAGACTGCTCGGCAACGGAGATGAGGAGAGACCCGTCTGCCGCACCAACGCGTTGGAATAAGGACCTGCATCATGTAAAATCAACGCAAAATCAGGGTCAACTTCATTTCATGTCTGGAAAGCCAACCGGACGGCTGCGAACTAGGTCATTGCAGCGGCCTGTATACGTGGTCAAGTCATAATATTTCCACGTTATTTTAGTATTTCGCACATACCATGATATACGCTGCGCATGATGTCGTCGCGGACACCGTACCACGGCTTGCATTGAGGGTTCTTGAAATTATCCACGGCCGGGATCCCATTGGCACTGCCGTCGCCGTCCTCCATTGCGAGGAAACCGCGCGGTATCCCATAAAACAGGCGCTGTGAGGTCGAGCAGCATAATAGCCAGGACAGAGAGTAGCGGTGTTGAGATGGACCGCATGTTCGTGTGAGTGAATGGGAATGCAAAGGAAGATCTGGAGGAAATGAAGGCAGAGCAGAACTCTGGAGAAAAACTGAGCATTTATTTGGTCCTTTACACCTGCGAAGTTGGGGTCCAACTTTATGTTTCATTTTCGGGCCGCGGTGCGGATTTCTCGAGCCGTGATTGATAAATCGGCTACCTATCTCACACACTAAAGTCTGTTTTCTCTCTCTCCGAATTCCTTGAAGTTAAGGAGTTAACTGTCAACCATTCCTTTTGTTTAATATTGTGCAAAAACTTTTCTAATTATGGCCACCAAAGTTCAAATGATCTTACGGCCGAATGCCGAATGACATACGGCACGTCGGCAATGATGCCGATCAAGTCCGAGATGCTGCCCAGAATCGACGGGGCTCTGCTCACTCTCCAAGAACCCGTTGGATATCTGTGGCAGATACGCGCTAATTCCACATGTCTTCAAATCTCTCCGCGTACTATGATTTACTCGAACCATTTCTGATCCAACAGCATGGGTGAGGATCAATGTTCACTTTTCTGCAGTTTGCGCTCTGCGTTAGAGACACTGCCCTGACGGATGCATTTTTCGATGTGATTCACATCAGTAATTTTCAACACTGTCCTCGTTCTCTGCTGGCTTGTAATTTTGGTGGGGAAAAAGCGTCTGGCATCCAAACATAATGACCTGCCGACGAATCGAACGGGTGTCTGCTTAGCAAGATACCACCGACTTGTCTGCAACAGACGCGCACCAGCGCCATAGATCCTTCCAATTCCTCCCGCGTTCCTCGATTTACTCGCTCGGCAGCCCAGTTTGCTGCGGTTTCGACACTGAAGACAGTGTGACGGTTTGATCTTTTGCTTACAGGCATCCTCGACGCCGTTCTGATTTTCTCCTCACTTGTGGATCCCAACGCAAAAAAAAAGAGGAGCACAAGAGAACAGAAGGATCTACCCTCAGATCGAACGGATGTTGCTTAAATGCAGATTATCGCTGACTAATCTCTCGCAGATGCGCGCCAGCACCACAGGCCTTCTCAACTGTTTCCGCGTTTCTCGTTTCAGACACAGCAGCACAGGTATCAGTGAGTATCTATGTTCATTTTGCTGCGAGTTCGGCTCTGTAATTATTTCCACCATATTCAACGACATGTTTATCTTTTGTTAGCTTGTGATCCCGGGCCAAAAAAAAAAGAGAACACCTGGCAAGATAATGACATGCCCCCCGGATCGAACGGCTGGCTTCTGCGTGCTAAGACAGCTGAATATTTGTGGCATCTGACAGCGCCGCATGTCTGCCCAGTCCTTCCTACGTCCTCGATGTACTGATACCATTTCAGATTTGACAGCAAGCTGAGGTCAACAAACGAGGTACAAGTTTTCCTGTTGAAGCGTCTGCCTACGAGATACTAAAGCTGAGGATCGATGATCATTTTGCTGGGCCGGGGATCTATTGGGTTTAACTTTCTTTTCGCAGTGATATTGTCCGGGTGACCTCCGATCTGCGTAGACCCACGCTGTTCGCGAACTGTTGGATTTAACAAACGCTATTAGAAATCGGACTTAGAACGTGCCTCCGACTCGAACGGGTGTCTGCTTGCTAAGACAGATAGATCAGAAGTCACGACAGACGCCCAGTGCCCACCAGCGCCAGCACGTCTTGATGTCTTCCCTCCCAGCCCATCAATATCGGCTCAATCGGTTGATGGGTCGAATTTCAACGCATTTTTGCTTCCAACATGCCTCTTCTTGAACTCCTCAAGCAATGGAGAGAGTTGCATTGAAGATATACAGCATTTCAATAGCCTAATCTTATATTCGTGTGGTGTCTTACCATGTCCAGACGGAGACTTTCACGGGGAATGCGTAGACTCGGTGCCAGTCTCTACGTTGAGCAACAAGACTCAGTAGTAGTATGAAAAAAAAAATTATGGCAAACGGACAAAAATTGGGGGAGAAAAACAAAAGTGGCGGAAGTGTTGCTCGAGCGTAGAGACTGGGAGAACTTAGTCGAGAAATGTCACATCAAAGTTGTACGTAACTTAATCAATCTGACTTTGCCAAATTTCCTCTTCTTCTTGGACGCGCCTTTCCATAGCTTCACTCCTCCGCACTCCACCGACATTCTGAAGCGTAGAAATTCTTCAAAAGCTGTTACAAAGGGGCTCTGTACTTCAAAGACACGTAAAGCCACGTTCCAGCGGGCTCTAGAATCGAATACGTATATTTGCGATGGTATCTGCATCCAAGGTCGCGGCGCCGAAACCGCCGGCTTACAAGGTCAAGATATACAAGCCAGAGGAGCTTGACATGCCCGAGATGGTTTCCAGCTGTAGAATCCGCCTGGGAAAGACCCCGCACGACTTCCAGAGAAGATTCTTCTCCAACGTCATGCAGGGCCGCGACGTGGTTTTGGATGTCGGTACTGGCAGCGGCAAGTCCCTGTGCAGCGACCTCCCGGTTCTATCGAACAAGGATGACATTCCCGGTAACGTAAGTTAACGGGTCTTAGGGAGCCTGATTTTGAGTTTTTGCAGTAAATCACATTTTCGTCAGCTGTTTTTGCGTCAGCAGTGATCTTTTGATTTCCCCCGCCAAAAT
Organism: Mycena capillaripes; assembly: GCA_029204075.1. Classification (NCBI taxonomy): domain Eukaryota; kingdom Fungi; phylum Basidiomycota; class Agaricomycetes; order Agaricales; family Mycenaceae; genus Mycena; species Mycena capillaripes. The sequence goes on along the minus strand of JARHKZ010000009.1, from coordinate 3,276,177 downwards.
CTCTCGGCTTTCTGACTTCGGCAGGTGAGCCGATGATCGCCACACCCGAACTCATAATTCTGCTTACCATGAGGTCCGATTCTACCGCTCTCTTGCTAGTTAAGTGGTTCGAAGTTGTGCGCCACGTCCCTGTGGTATGCATTGACCCGATTCTTTTGTTTTGTTTTCCACAAAAAAGAAAAGTCATTCCTTTCCCAAAGCTCCACTACTGTACAGGGTGAATTGATACTCAAGTTTGAAAGTGGATATACTTACAATCTGTTGTCCTTCCATGTGCATGATTTACATAAGGTTCGGAATCGCAGAGAAAACTAGTGAGCAAATTTCCGAGGCATTAACTGTAAGTCTATGTAATTGACAGGTGAAGTTGAACTGAAATTCGGAGACCTGTGACTTGAAATCAATCCTCTCTCTGACTGTGCGAGAGCTGTTGACCCCAATTCTACCTGGACAGCCATATTTGATTTACTCATGGACAATGGATCTACTTCTGCCACTTTGGCCTACTCTAAATTCTCCAATAAATACATTCAACCTGAATCAATTCTGTCCCGGGCATCTCGGGCGAGTAGCTTCGATTCGCGTCTTATCACGTCAGAATACCGGAATAATTGTTTATGTCTGTCCTGCTTGTCACTATTCAATAGCAACTTGTAAGAGATGGTTGGGTTTTTTTTTCCTGACCATTCATGTCAACAGCTAACTTGTGAAGATATTCTGGTGGCCAGGGCGAGGGACTCGAACCGAGCGGAGCTCGGGCGAAGTGTCCCGAGCCTGCCGGCTGTACCGTCGATGTGCGCCAAGGTTTTTTTTTCTTTCTTTCTTTCTTCTTGTCTCGTAACAAGTTGGTGAAAACTACTCCCATAATTGGGGGCTTTGCCGCGCTAGCGGGCTTAGTACGGTATTTATATCTCGTTACCGGGCTCTGCCGCTTGTCAGCCTTACAGCTTTATCGTTCTCGTGGTCAGCCCTCTAAGTGCGCTGATTATCGAACAGGTACTTCTCGATCGCGTTTCAGACTGCAGCTTGACTGAATGCTCAATCACCTAGGTAGCGGCTTCTCCACTCTCGTCCATTGCCATATGCAAGGAGACACTGTCGGCGGAAGGTCGGGATGCTTTATACAAGGTAATTCCTCTTCAAAACTCGCACGTAGGTCAATAATGTGTGTACAGAGAGCAGCGGAGGGGCCTGCACAGCGGATTTTTGTGTCCCCAGAGATCGCCGCATCTCTTGAATTTAGCAGGAGGGTTCTGTCGCAGCCTCGATTCCAGGAGCATCTGCGCCTCGTCTTTATCGATGAGGCACATTGTGTAAGTCTCTGGGGCGGAAGCTTTAAGTCCGAGTACGCGGAACTTGGCGTTCTTCGCGGACGCGTCCATGCAAGTGTCACCTTTGCAATCGTGTCTGCAACGCTTCCCTTGCATGTCCTTGATGAGGTCTGTGCTAAATTAAAGATCGGGCAGGACGCTGTTACGATCTCCATGTCCAACGCTTCTGCCAGCATCTTTTCCAACGACCACGTCTCCAGTCGAGAGGTGAAATCCTTCGTCGGGTCGGGACGAAGCACGGCCGCCAACTTTGCACCTTCCGCCGCAATCACTGGCAGGCTGACTTTGAGTGCCCATTTCTCGACTATCTCTGGCCGTTTCGCATGGAGAAGGTCGAGGAGGTCCGCTCCGTGGTCGTGCATGAGGCGCGATGCCTGTTTTGAGATCTCACGGTCTGTGCTGCTGAAGAATTCTTCGAAAAATTGGTAGGTGGTCTTGCAGCCCGCCTTCTTGAGTGCCTGGAGAGCTTCCTGGATGCGTGCTGTCCGTTCTCGATCTGCTTTGACTGCTGCAACTATGTCTCGGGTCGCCTTCTCAGCTGCTGCCTCGGCAAGTTTTTCCTGCATGATCCGGCTCTGCTCTGCTGCCGTCTGTTCTGGTGACCAGCCCTCTTGCTCTTCTGTGACCGCTTTTTTGGCCAATCTCTGCCGTTTCACTTTGATGGACATTGGCTGACCGCCCCTCTTCTTTTGAGGAGAAGGGTCAAAGACTGGATTTGGACCAGAGGACGGCTGCTGGACCGGACCAGGAGAAGGTGTCCGAGAGTCGCGATTTGGCGTGAATGTGTCATCGGCAGCCATCGACAGGCTCGATTTGGGATAGGTAAGTGAGCCTGAAGTGTGGCTGATGGGTGCAGGGGTCGATTGGATGATTAGGAACGCGACTGCGATGTGCCAGAGGCGCATTTGGTCGAGATAAATGGGTGCCAAGGCACTTGTGCTATAACCGTCTCTACACGATTGTGTAATGCGCTTTTCGTGAATATTTTTGCATATAACACACCTCCGAGACTATTAGGATGTTTTGTACTCTTCAGATTAGGGCCAGAGAGGGCGGAGCGAAAGCCGGCCAAAAAAGTGGCGAAAATTTTCTAAGTCAGATTGATTAGGTTACGTACAACTTTGATGTGACATTTTTTATTTTTTATTTTTTTATTTTTTTGGAGCGTTTGCGCGCGCGCGCGCAGTGGTGGGGTACGGTAGTCAGGTCAAGGTCCTGGCTACCCTTCGGTGCTGTTTAGCGCTTGCGCGCTTCCATACACCTCCGGGCCGACATAGTCGTCCGCTCCACCCGCTGGTTGAGGCCTTGGACTGTGAAACCCGGCCAGACGATACAACCACCCGAGGAAATGTCTCTGTGACACTGGTGATATCTTAACACCGCGTGTGCGACTTCGGCTGAGTGAGCTCAGCGAGCCGGCGAACCGGCCCACCTTACTCCTTCATCCGACACCCACCAAAACCCCGGTCCCCCTGTACCATTCCTTAGGGAGTGCGTCTTCGTCCTTCAGGACATTTTTCCATGTGCTTTTAACTAGTTCCTTTTTTAAGGCTTTCTTCCCGTATTTAGCCCCGTTTATAAGGATGCAGTCCAGCTGTAGTCTGTTATTAATTGCATTGCATCAGCGGTTTCGTATCTCCGGTTCTGAGGCTGTCCCTTTTTCCTGTATCACTCGCTCATTCCTTAGTCTCCAGATTAAGTGTGCGGACTCTGAGATAATTATTCTGAAGAGTCTGGTTGTGCCTTGTTTCCCCTTTCCCAGGGCTCCACACGCCATGATTTCCCCTAGGGTTGGCCTGAGGTTTGTGCCCGTTTTCATGCGCCATAGGTCTTCGGCTAGCACCCATACCTTCTCTTGGCCCGGCGCGTCGCACTGCGTTAGTATATGTTCCATTGATTCCGTGACTCCGCAGTGGGCGCAGGTTGCTTTCTCTTCGTGGCCGGGGATGTGCTCCCAGTGTTTTCCTACTTTGTATCCGCCGTGGATTAGCATCCACATGAAGAAGCGGATGCTTCTTGAGAAGTCGGGGTGCTGTGTTGCTTTCCAGATCTTCTTATCCGTCGGATTCTCGTTATTGGCTTCCTCAATTGCTCCTCGCACGTATTCCATGTTTTTTCGTGTCTCTCTGCGGTCTAGTGCATCCTGATATCTTTCTTTTTCCATTTTTAGCTGTCTTATTATTTTGTACGCTAGGGACTGGGTCATGGCGCCTAGTTTGGCCCCTCTCACGGTGAGGTTTCGGCGTTTTTGATTGTTCATTATATCCGGTTGGGTCTTGGCCGCTCCTAGCGCCGCTAGCGCGTCCGCGGCTTCGTTCCCTTCCACTCCTGAGTGGCCCTGGACCCATCTTATTCGTGTTTTGGCCTTCCGTTCTCTTAGTTTTGCCGCCGTTGTTTTGATTATTTCAGGGTTTGCGATGGTTCGGTATCCTTCATCCTCCCATTTGGGTAGGTGTTTTGTGAGGCCCTCTATTGTGTATTTGGAGTCGCTGTATATATCTAGGGGTACATCTTTGGGGTTTTCTTCAATGGTTTCCTTGACCGCGATCATCTCCGCGACTTGATTTGAGGGGTCGAGCTTGTCAGGGATTTTGATGGCTCTGTTTCGTGTGTCGTCGTTGCCGTAGAATATTCCTGCACCTGCGAACGGTCTATCTTTGCCGTTGTTTGTCGCCGATCCGTCTGTGTAGGCCACTATTTTCTCCGCGTCTGGGTCTGGGATGTGCCTCGTATTGGGCGCTCGTCGGGCTATCTCCGGGTTTTCATCTGGCTGTGTAAAGATGCGGAATGTGTCGCTTATTTCGCCTTCAACAGTTACTTTGGGATTGAATTCCAGCCATTCAAGGTCGTTTGGGTTTTCCGGTTCGTATTCTCCTTCATAGTCTTCGGGTTGTGGTTTTGTTGGGTTCCATTTGTCGTGTAACGAGTCTAGCAGCTCTCTTGCTTTGGTGTAGCACTTATGTGGGTATGCACATTTTTTTGGTCTGCATTCTCTCCGGGTGTCTTTGCAGGACTCGCACGCGCATTTCTTTCTGTTTCTGTGTCTGTTCGCTCCGAGGCGTCGGGCCAGGTCCTCGGCGTCACCCACTAGTTTCACTTTGTGATTCTCTTTGAGGCACGTTATCTCCGGTCCGCAATTGAACTTTGATGTGACATTCCTGTACTAAGTTCTCCCAGTCTCTATGTTCGAGTAACCCTGCGCGCGTTTTTTTCTTTCTCTCCCAATTTTTCTCGGATCGACTTCAAATAAATTGCAACCTCCTACTAGGTCTTGTTACTCAACATAGAGCTGGTGACGAGTCTAGGGAATGCGAAAAAAACCCTGGCGACCTTTTGATGTCCTGGTCCCGAATAAAACGGGGTCCCTGCTAGCAAATGCTTTAGCCCTGTACAGCCGACCATCTTGCAATTGAGCCCTTGGCAGCACATTATCATACGACAATCTTTTATTGCCGAGGTTTTCTGAAGTCCCGACTCATTCGGCACTCCCAGACAAATTCTCAAAGGGTTTGTTGGTTACCTTGCTGCTACATTCAATCAGATTGCTCCAAAACGTTCGAGGACTCCGCTTTCCAACATTATCATATTCAACTTGAACTTCGCCCAGCGAAGCTTGTGATTGATGGTAACATGCCGGGCCGGCATTCCTTTTAGGCGACGTCACGTTAGTGTCACTTTTCTCTTCTCTTACCGCCACCAGGTTCAGCTCTCGGTGCCCATTCCTGACGCCGACGCGGGCTCTTTCGCTGAACTACCGGTGTGCTTAGGTTGTTGTCCCTCGGTATCGCCGTCTGATCCTCTTGGGCTCCCCTTTCCCCGCTATTTAACGCTTGGCGATAATTTGATAAATCCATGTCTCTGCTCTTGCTTGGACGGCCGGCGGCTGGGAGAATATACTCTGTATCCTCTCTGTGTACTCGGTCTTCGCTGCTCATTGCACGAGCTGCAACCTCTGCTGCGAATCCCCCCTCTTCGCGTCGCAATTTCGGCGTGCTCGGCACTATCGGCACCATCTCGCTGGTTTCAGCTGTCTCTCTTAGCGCATACATACTCGGCGCAGTTTACCCACCACCCCCGATATCCCTGCTCTACCCGCGACCCGCTCCGCCACCTCCATCTGACGTGAACTCAGCCGAATCACTCGCGTACATCGCAGCTCTCGAGGCTGAGCTACAGGCCCTCCCTGCCCTCCGCACACTTCGCGAGGGCGCCGACGCGGACGAGTGGTACGAGACACGCCCGCACATGGCCATCCCCGAAGCGGTGCGCGCGAACAAGCTCACGTCGGGTGCGCTGCGCGGGCCAGGAAAGCTCGCAATATACCCGCTCGTGCGCGTACGGAAGGACGAGCGCGCGGCGGTGATCTTCATCCACCTGGGGCGCGGGCTGTGTGGGCACGATGGGATCGTGCACGGCGGGCTGCTTGCGACGCTGCTCGACGAGGCGCTGGGGCGGAATGTGCGTAGACTTGACCAACATGGAATTGGTTACTGACTCTGGTCTGGTGAAGGCGATCATCAATCTCCCAGAGAAGGTCGGTGTAACGGCAACGCTTTCGCTCAGATACAAGGCGCCTACGCGTGCGGATCAGGTTGGTCTCCTGGGCCTTTCCCTCACCCTCCTGAACAATACTGACTTTTCTTTTTCTCTCCCCGACTCACAGTTCGTCCTTATGAAGACTGAGCTCACCGAGATCAAGGGCCGCAAAGCATGGGTCACAGGTCGTGTGGAAGCGCTGGACGGCACCCTCCTAGTCGAGGCCGAGTGAGTTTCCCTCCTCTCCCTCTTCTCTCTTCCGCTCTACTTCATTTCATCTCTTTTTACTTTCTCTTTTCACCTACCTTCCTTAACCAAACTAAAATAACTCAACTTACGCTTATCCTGTATACTAACCATCCCCCGCACAGCGCGCTCTTTGTCCAGCCGCGCTACGCCAAGCTGCTCAACAGCACCCTCGTGCGACAGCATATGGGCGCCCCGCTCCCGCCCGCGCCTGAGCCGATTTTGGTGGGGGAGGGAAAGGGAGACGTGGTGGTGCCGAAGTGATTCATTTCTCGGATCCTTCGGTGTTATGGATACCTAGGAGTACTATCTCGGGGTCTAGATAGATGGTGTTTGAGTAGATTTTAGAGGATTGGTTCGGGTAGAGAGCTTGGAAACACCTGTGGCGCTGGTGCGTGTCTGACGTGTGTCTTTGCCATAAACTTCAACTGTTGCCTCGTTCGATTCAGGGACACTGGCAAGAGTTTTTTTTTATCTTTCTGTCCGCTCAATAAGAGTAGAAGTTGGAACGAAGGGAGTTCAGAATGACCAGTCCTTGGTGGGCAACAGTGCAACACTCTTGATTGCAATGAGGACTCGTCGAGGACGCGCCGCCGGTGCGCAATATCAACCTCATCACGCGCGGAGCCGGGGCAGGAGCTTCAGGCGCGCGAGTGTGCATGTCCTGAGATCCACTCCCCAGCTCAATCGGACAGTTGCCGGCTTTCCCCCGAATTTGCCTTTGCCGAAAAGTTCAACACCTGAACCAGTTTTTATCACGCGAACAATGGTCACCGAGATGCCAACTGACTCATCAGTTTCTCCGTCGAAATGGGAAGGCTTCGTGAGGTAACGCTAAACGTCCGGAAAAAGCCTCAGTTAATTCATATACAAACATATGACCAGTAATCAATAGATTCGGCGCCTCAACCAAACTATTTCACAACTTGCTGTCCCTCTTCTTCGTCAACTCGTCCAACAAGTGACCAGCGGTACCTCCAAGGCCGGCGGCGGCGGCACAAACGCCAGGCCCGAATCCCACAACTCCAGCCGATTGCAAGCCAGCGAATACACCACCTGCAGCAACATTGCCGATGCCTGCTTGCATTCCAGCCGCAGCACTGCCTACAAACCCTTCAGAGCACAAATCAAAGGGCGAGGATTATAATTATGCTCACCGGCAGCGACGCCACCAGGCGTGAATCCAAGCGCACCTAGTACCAATGGGGGCGCCACGAGTCCGACAGCAATGCCGCCTCCAACGAACACCGCTTTACGCTTGACGTCTGGGTCGAGGGAGGCGATGCGCTGTTGGACGTCCGCGGCAACCTTCCCCGCACCGGCAGCAGCCTGGTTTGCGAACGTAGCGACAGCGTCCAGATGCTCCTTCGGGATATGGTCAGATTTGACGGCATTGAACACGTTGTTGGCGTGCGCCGCGAGCGCCGTGCCGGCAATAACTAGGTTCATAAGCTTGGGATCTGCAGGTCTATGCGCGAATGGCGTACCTGCAGCACCCGCTGATACGTGGCCAACCGCCTCAGCTGCGCGCTTCGCAGATTTAATTTGCTCCTCTGTTATCTGAACCGATTTGACGGCGTTAAGAGCACTGTTGACGTGCGGGGAGACTGCCTCTGCAAGTCATTGACCAAGATGAGACACGCGCACGGGTACTAGTTGAATGGCATCGCTCACCGGCTGCCTGCGCACCCAGAGCGGATGCCTGACCTGCTGCGTCAGTGGCTAGTTTCCACAACCCGTTCATAATTTACAAGCAGGTGGTGGTGGTAATAGAGGGAGAGCCGTGACTGAATGCTTACGTTCGTGTGAACATCGCCACACAATCAGCGCTTGCGGCATTACCGCATTCGATGTAGTAGAGCTCTTTCATACGTAGATGTCCCTTGATACAGCGGTACTTTGCAGCAAGTCCCACTACGGGGGGATTTCTAAATTCAAATGGATTATTGAGGAGCTTATAATTTACATGACTGGGTGCCAACGGTTGAAATGAAGGATGTGGTTTAAGATCGAATGTCCGGATAATTCTAATGAGAAACCCGGCTTCTGCTATCCTTATTGGGAAGCCCGCCGGTTTCAAACCCCGAGTCATGGCGGCACCGCAGCCGGGAGTTGCCGATCGATGCCGAGTATTGTTGGTCTTCTGAGTCCCTTCCGAATCCTCATTTCTTTGTTTTTTTGATAAGGAGTTCAGTTGTTGCCCGGCACTACTAACTTGGTCTCACTAATCTCAGGCTGGTTATGTTCTGGATAAGTTCAGAGGTATTCTGAGTTCCTGTATCATTTCGACCGAGTGGCTCATGAAATGGTTCCTCAGATATACATGCTATCCCTCTGAAAATCCTAAGTCGTTCTGGGCATGTTGGATGACATTCGGTGCGAAAACAGTTGAAAATCACAGATTACCCAATAATATTTTTTTCGTAAATGCCGTTCTGTCACTAATTACGCATGAATTATTAATAGCCCGAAAAATCTACCTAACTTTCATCCAAAGCGGTGGAGAACTGGTTTTGCATCAACCCTCATTCGGACTTATAGTTTTGATCAGCCGATTGAGTTTTGGTAGAAACTCACTGCATTCAGACCCCCCTGTAGGCACAGGTTTGCCGGATCCCAGTAGGCATATGTGTAGGCAGATCAGTGCGCCGACCTTTGCCGATCCATCTGCCGATCCTTGCCGAGGTTGACCTACGTGTTCCGGCCGGAATAGGCACACATGGAATCACCTAGACTGATGGGCCTAGCTATGCAAAATCAAGAAATTGTACCCATTCTCAATCTCAACACCTGGTTTGACCCTTCCTCACTCTCACGCACCTTGTTAGCCTATTAGAGTATCAATCAGCCTTCAAATCTGAACTCCACGGATCACTCCGACGGCTGTCCGTGGGCAACTCTTCTGGCGAACTCAAGTGCCAGGATAATGGTTTTACTTGAAGCAGTAGTTCCCATTTAAACTAGGGCACATCTGCGACCTCATTTCGACAACCACCTACCCGGACTCAGGTCGGCCAGGGTTGGCCACGATAGGCAGACCACCGTCGGCCAAGATCGTTCAACGTGGGCACACATCGTGTAGGCAGACATGCTAGACCAACGTCGACCAATGTCGGCCTGGATAGACACACCTCGGCATAGATCTGCAAACGTAGGCACATCTGTGCCTACGGGGGGGTCTGAATGCAGTGACTGTCACATTTCGGTGCATGTGCATAACTCGGGAAAAGATTTGGTCGTCCCATTACCAGATACTTACAATACTGCATCTGTTAAAATTCCGTCCATACTCCACACAGAAGCAACATAAATAAACACCAAAATTCCTCAATATACCGTCTTTTAACACTCCTGGCCGTGTTCTTCAATCATTGCCAAAACCTCCCTGTGCCACCATTCTCAGAAGTTGATTGTTTGTTCATTTACAATCATTCAGTGCTGCGATGACCGTACTGGCGCAGCAGGGCAACGCACCTCTGTTTTAGGCTTCTCTTCCTACTGGCTTCCAATAGACATTGTTCCCATCTTCGTGGTTTGGGCCAGGATGTGTGGTGGAAAGTTCGCGATGCCGACCTTCTGCGCGCCAAACACTTTTTCGTGAGAACGGCTGCCGCGGCGTAGAGGTACGCAGGTGACCCCATTGCCGTGGATTGCCAAGGGGACAAGCACGTTTGGTCGCTCAACCACTGTACCCTCGACATATATTCCGTTCTCGAGATCCACAAACTTTCCAGGAATGCACGGCCGTTTGGTTGGATCCTGCCACTTAGGGACGAGCTGCGACTTTCCTATATGTTTGAGAGTTAGCACACTCCACGAATGAATTCAGATTCATGATCATACCCCAAGGTTTAAGCTTGCGAAGATTACTATCAAGATAACCTAGCTTGTCCTGCGTTGTTTCAATATCGCCCCACTCGGAATCCCCCAGGAAGATCCAACCCATCCGTTCCGAAAACATCGTTGAAACCAATAGCTCGAGAATGACATGGCCAACGGGGACACCCAAGATTATCCCCAGGGCGGAGAGAAATTCGAAGTGCCGAGCAAAATGAAGAATAGCACCGCACTTTGCAACGAGGATGCCGCCTGCCACAATCTGTATAGGCCGAAGTACCAGGTTGTGGTAGAGACCGGCCCAATCTCTGCGCAAGTGGCTCCGAAGACCCATCATTTTGCCACCGATGATCATCAGGGGTGGACATCCACTGGACGCCTTCATGATTTTCGTTTCCATCACGGTGCCAATGGGTAGGGATGGCGGAGAGACAGGCAGGGCGGTGACAATGGCATGGAGTCGCTCATTTCCAGGCATCGGCTGTATGGGCCGTCCGAGCCAGGAGACAGAACTATCCTCCGGGATCGCGCAAATTGCTGCTAGGCTTGCAGCATTGTAAAAGCCCTGGTTGAGTTCAAGCAGCCAGTTCAGGTCATTCCATCCTCCGCGTCCAAGATTGTGAAGATGAGCGCGGCGAGGGAGCAAGCTATTCAAGGCCGTTCCAAGGTATTTATGGTTACGGAAATTTCCCGCTTCATCGCGCCGGATGGCCTCTATGACAAGTGAATGAATAGCTAGTTGCCATGGAATGGACCCTGAATTCAGACTATTCTGATAAATAGCGTATCTGCGCCGATGATGAGCTACCTATAACAAACCGAGGTACGAGGTTAGTATTGTTATAGCGTCTGTTTATAAGAGACTATGAGCTACCACCGACACTGAGAATGAAGAAGCTCACAAATGCCATTGGTTTCCGAGAGCGGCTTTGGTTTGGACGGCTGCTCTGAATACATGGCCCGGCATTGGGAAGATGGTAGTGACGATCCCACTATCTGTTTCTTCCCGTGTCATTCGGAGCACATTTTGCGCGTGAAGAATCTCAGGAACGGTCCAGATGCGGTTCCCCCAAGGGCAGTTCAGAGAAGTGTGATCGCATTTCGACTGCGCGCAAAAAACCACAACTTTCACAGCGTAGCGGAAGATATCAGCCAGCCGTCCCAGCTCTTTTCTGCGCTGGGATTCAATGTCGGAAATATTGTGCACGTCGGATAAGCAAAATTCATCAAGCCAGACCTATTCCACTGCGTCCCGATTTTCCTCCGGTCGGTGCGCAGCGCAATACAGCATCAACACGTACTTGGAGATGTTCTGTCTGTCTTCCAGGCTGTACTGGCGTCCATCCGCAGGCGGCAGTCCCCGTTCAAACTTGGTGTCCTCTGAAAGTTTGACTGCGCTGGACATGGGATAGCTTATGGCCGTGTAACCATGTGCCTCGATGGCGTCCGAAAATGGGACTTGGTTGCAATCAAACAACACCCCATTTTTTATGACCACCTTCAAAACCCAAGAAGGCTTGAAACCTGTAACACCATACTGGGCGGTATCCTGACCCTTCGTCGCTGTCAAAACTGCAGCCGGAGTGTCCGCATACTCGACCTGTCATTTAGAGAGGTTTATAGCCTTTTCCGTCACAGCATGCGGTGACCATTGTAGCAGTGGAGCGGTCAGAATTTTGACAACGACCCGGGCAATATTACCCAATACATGCAGCGGCTGCATAGGCGAGTGTTGAAGTTTCGTTAGTCTCTGTCCCCGACTTGCATTATGGTGCACCCACCTGGTCTGGTCGTGGATGGTAAATGAAGCAGCCTTCGATTCCATCTTCCTCCCGCAACAGGCGGCTGAAATGGATTGGATTAGATTCAGACAAAGAGAGAAATAGTGTTTTGAATTGTGAGTGGTAGAGACCATAGAAGTGTCGCTAGTCGCCATTTGAATGAAGGATGGAACGCATAAGGAGGTGGGGGTACTTTTTATAAAGGTCAGAAGATGAATCATGATTATCATGAGGGTAACAATCGAATCTTCCCCTGGTACCGTCCAGGTGGCGCGGGCACTTGGAAGAGAGTTCACCCACGCGTGTTCCCTTGTTCCGCCCCTTATGCAGCCCAAGGAAAAGAAGAAGGAAAAGCGAAAATCAAGAGATAGCACTGTGTAAGGAATGGCCCCCTGTTTACACTAGACCGTGTTTTGTTCCCCTCCGCCTTGAGCCCCAGGGAGACTATCTTGGTTGAGAGGGGGCGAGTCCTATGGCATAAACACCTCAAGTTGCGAGGTTAGGTGGCGAATGACAGATTAGAACCCTAGATATCGTTTCATCACCATCTGAAATGGTTTCAATTCGTGCTACCTTAACTTGCAACGGCAGACACATTCAGTCATCAAAAATGAAATAAGAATGAGCGTCTATTGTTCTACACACTGCTGAGCCTCAATGTACTGATATACGATCTTGGTTCTATAATTATGTTTCGACCAAGATTATATCACTTCGCGGTTTCTTTCTCGCGAAATGAGAAAAATCTTCGCGCAATCAGTCAGGAACAGGCAGGACAGGCTGCTGTTGCTCACTCCATCTTTCAAGTCTAGAAAAGTGATTGGGAGACCTTGCGTCTTGATTGTTACAGAGAATTCACTGCTCAGATACGATCTCCCGTAGTCATCAAAGAGTATTTTTGCATTATGTCGTGACACAGAAACTACTAGTACCGATTTCATCAGTCAAGTATAAAAAAGAACCGCCTCTTGCCCCTCACCTGTATAAATAAACTACACGTCGCCAGTGATAACCTGCTTTCGCAGAAAGGTTCGAACATTGACCCTGGGCCGCGGTTGGGTCCAAAACAAGCAGCTCTCTTTCGCCAAGCATGTTTGCGTTAACGCAAGTGAGCGAATCCCTTGGATCGTCAGTATTCTGGTGCTAAGAGCTCTCCCTGAGAATTCTCCGACGCCGAATTTCCTAGAACTTGCTGCGATTGTGGTACCCCACAAGCGGCTCGGGCTGGAAAGCAGTCTCAGGAAATCTTGCCCCTTTCTTCCCATGCCCTTGTGTCTTGGCTGGGACACAGATCCCACGGGAGACAACCCACGGAAGCATACAGGAAGGCACTTTACTGTTGGCGGCGGGCGTCATCAGGAGCGAGGCAGCAACAAAGAGGTCCTGCCAGCGCACCTGCGACCTGGACTAGAGCAGATCGATAAAAAAAAGCGAGGATGCAACAGTGGTGGGGAAGACTCATGCCGGAAGGGTGTGCGAGCTGCAAAGCTTATGAAACTTTGTAATATCCTGCGGAAACCTCGTTCGATTCTCATTCTCCTTGTAGTTGGCCTTTGGACTTTCGGCAGTGGAAGATTTAGATCCGGAACAAGTTACGACTTGGTCGCCCGAACTCTTGTTAACCAACTGTCACAGATGGTTCAGGCTGCTGCACCCCGCAGGCGAAACAACTTTAGAAGGGCCGAAAAGCCCGGAGGTGTTCACTTACCCGAACTGCTGTGTTGAAATATTCAGACTAAAGCCTTCTTCCTGCGCTTCCTCGAGGATCCGGCCTCGCATCCTACGTCCACTTTTCGCAAGAACGTATCATATAAATTCATCCTGTAATTGTCCGTCAACAGCAAGTCCAAAGCCGATCCAGGCACTGCGAACGCACAACACTCGATCAAGGCAACCCTGCGCTTTCGCGTTGATGGCAATAGCTGTTTCAAGGAACTGGTCGCGCAGTGCAGTCATGGACGGGTTTTTGCACCGTTGGTGGAGATGTAGGTGCCGTTTCAGCGCGTCCGGGCGCGTGAAGCGCATGGGGCATCCGGGGCACGTGTACTTCTTCTCGCAATGCGCCAGCGATTTGCGGTGCCGTCGCAGGTCCGCCACGGAGCGGCATATCTGGCGGCAGCGGTCTATCCCACAATGAACGAGGCCGTTAACGTAGAATGCGCCTTTGGGAAGGTCGTTTGACGATAAATGGGCGTCGGAGCTGATAGGGGTGGGAGATTTCTGTCGCTATTCAACACAAGGACGATTTTGAAGGATAAGGGTCTCACCTTCTTCAGCGCCCTTCTCTCAACGATGGGACGACGTAAGTAAGGCTGTTTGCGGTTTCTGGTGCCTACCGAAGAGGAGGACGAGAGCTGCGATGTGGATTTCCGCAACAGCGAAAAATCGCTGTCAGAAAAGACTTTCTTTGTAGCCCGTGTCGACTTTCGACGCGGCGAGACTGCATGACGAGTTTCACTGGCATTTTCCAAGCGACATGGGACGGAGGCATCTGATCCAGATTCATCAGAGTCTGAGTCCGACTCATCGTCCGTTGAAGAAACATCGCAACAGAAGAGAGCCTCTTGGACACCGCAACAAACATCGGGTGAGCCATGGCTCAAGGGCTGACGAAGGTCCGGGAAAATCTTGCTCGAGACGATTGATGATTTTCCGGGCATGAAATCCTGTAGAGCTAGGGTCCCAGAACTGGCGTCTCCGAGATTGAACCACCCCTGAACAGAGGTCATTTTGGAGGCTACGCGACAAGGAGGCTGAGGACGCACGATATTGGTCTGATCCACAAGTTTTCCGATATCATCCTCCAGGCCAAAGTCTTCCCATAATTGCTGCGTGCGAAGCTCTCGTTCCGCCAGCCGGTCGAGTTCCCACATATCAGCTTCATGGCGCAAGAAACAATTGTAATCAATGGGGATTCCATCCGGGGAATCCATGTCCAACAGTGGTATGTTTTGCGATTGTCTAGAATGTATGAAGTACAATTCCAAGCAAGAAGCAATCGGCAAACTCGACGCGACCGTGAGAGCAAATCTGGATCCTTGCTTTGCCCGAAAAGTAAAAGTATGCGAGACGTGTACGCAGGACGTGTCGGTAAAAACCCAGTCAAAAGGACGCGCGTTAAGAAATTTGCCCTTTCGACGCGATGTCAATGGTGAAAAGGGGAGCTGTGATTGCGCATATTTGGCGCTGCACAGCCATTGATCGCTTTCTCCTGTCAGCAGCCCACTATCAAGTAGGGACAAAGACTCCCCACCAACTGGAAACGCTAGGCAATTTTTCATCGGCTTTAAAGCCATAGGTCAAGCAAGATATTCCAACCCACTTATCCTGCAAAATTGTTACAACATGCTCGTACCTCGCATGTGGTTGTAGTGTCTGCAAAATTGATCCAATTTGCCCTCCACACCCTTGGGATCTGCGTTGCTCAAGGTCACCACCGTGATTAATGCTAGGAGGCGGCTTGACCTTGTCCATCGTTTCCGTCATGGATCACTATGGATGCAGCACGCGTGGGCAGGATAGATCTTTGTCGTGTCATCTCGGTAGAACGGCCACTCTTCCATCATTTTGGATCCTTGTATAAATTCGCTCCACAAACCAAGATACTCTGCACTTCTGTAATAAGACACAACCTCCACCAGGGTGAATTCATCGCCGTGCAATGTCTCCTCATTCCACCTCTGGTGAGGTGTCTGCAAAACTCAGTATATTGCGAAGATTAACCGCTCTGGCACAATATCAGACAACGAGTCACAGTATGGCTACATTCCTCACGAATATGTGGCGGTTATTTTCCTCGTCCTCTTCGGCATCAGTACCGGAACGCGAATTCCCCTCCAGTTGAAATTTCACGTTGTTCATTTATGGGTAGTTCTTCATATCTCACAGGCTATTTATTACCGCATGTGGTGGATCTTACCCACCGCCTGCTTGTGTGGGATCGGTGAGCTGGTTGGATGGAGTGGCCGTCTGTGGTCTTCCTTCTCCCCATCCCTCAAGACCCCCTTCCTGATGCAGTGCGTTGCTTTTCTAACTCCTGGCGAGGCTCAATAATCTTCTTCCCAGACTCGTGTTGACCGTCCTCGCTCCTACCCCCTTGATTGCAGTCAACTTTGTCTTGCTCTTCTGGCTTGTGGCTCGCTTGGGCCTGTGCTACGCCCATCTGACACCAAACCGCTGTAAGATAGTACTACTATTAAATCATCACATTCTGAGCCACAAATTTGCAGACACCGCATTGTTTCTTTCATGCGTATGTATCAAGGTTCAGGGATACTTTGTCTCTTCTCATGAATAAACAGGACATAATGGCGCTCGCAGTTCAAGGTGAGGTGTGCGGTCCTCGCTGTCAAACGACACAACTTAAATTCGCAAGGCGTCGGAGGCGGCCTGGCATCCAGTGCTAGTGATCAAGCCGGGGTGAAGCAGGTATATATTCATTCTCTGTCAGATAGATGCGCTGAAGGCTCATCAATAAATGAACCAGGGGGTGAATATCATATTGGCTGGGATCGTGTTCCAGTTCGGTCAGTTCTCGTCCTTCGTCGTTCTTTTTGAATCCCATGGCTTCTAGGTTCCATCATCACGTACTGCTGCCTGGCTTGCGACTTCCTTGTTCGGTACCTCATGGATCGCCCATTGAGGATCGAATCTGGGACTCGCTGTGTGCTCGAGGGGCGCATCAAGACGATGATCTATGCTCTGGCCTTCTCAACTCTTCTGCTCTTCATCCGGTAGCTTATGCTGGTTTTGCCTCCCTTGCGATTTTCTAACGGGCTTCACAGCTCCGTATACCGTATCGTGGAGCTTGCGGATGGGTGGACCGGTTGTATTATGCACACGGAAGCGTATTTCAACGTTTGGATGGTGGTATGGTAGTCCTCGCGATCTTCACGACCAACTTTGCGCATCCTGGCCGACTCCTCGGTACCCTGTGTCCTTTGCGTTCAGCGGATATTTCCATGAAACTGGACCCGTCGGAAGTAGTAACGCTGGAGAGGATGCCTGAGGTGGCAAAAGCTGGTTGTAGAATCTCGTTTTGTTAGAAAATTTTCGTTGCACACTCCTACGCCTTCAAATTGAATTAACTTCCGCAAAATTACCATTTTGCAGGTAATGATCTCCCAAACAAAAGATGTGTGACAATTTCACAATCATTCTTTACTAGACAAGGAGGGACAAAGGGCAGACAAAGGGCAGGAGAGGTTTCCCAGGTGCAGGAAATCCAGTCCTGCCCTTTGTTTATTCTTTGTCTGTCCTTTGTCTAGCAACAAGAGGTACCCGGAGGTGAAATTTTATACACCATGTTCTTTTTGGGTGTGAAACAACCCCAGAAGACGATAAATGAAGTCCAAAAAAAAATTCTGACCAACGGTTGAGGAGATATGGTATTTTTTGTCCAAAAAAATGAAACCTCAAAACCAATATTTTTTCTGGACACAACCGATGATTCTGCACAACTTTGGGGAAAAAAAGTTTCGGGCTTGACCCCCCCCCCCCTGTTACCATCAGTCACATAATTACTATATATGGTGGGTCACGCTACTTTTATAGTAATGGGCAAAAACATCTCATATTTCTTCAACCGTGGTTCTGATAGACATTTGAAGCTCATTTATCGTCTTCTGGGGTTGTTTTACACCCAAAAAGAACATGGTGTATAAAATTTCACTTCCGGGTACCTCTTGTCTAGCAAAGAAGATGTGTTGAAGTGTGACATGGGCTTTGTTTGGCCTGTGACTACATGCGGACCACATGCGTCTAACGCATGTGGGAACAACATGCGTCGCCTTTTGCCCCTGGTGTCAGCATACACGTGAATGATGCCATCAGCTGGTCCGTGCACGAGTTCTCAGCTATAAAAGGCGCCCTTCAATAATCTAGATCTCCATCTATTGTGCTCGGGCACGTACCATCGGAAGTGAGGTTAACACCGATCCGTGGTCTTTTGCTGATTGCAAATTATATCCGAACCATCCAACTGCTTCGGCTTTTGGTAATTTTTTGGACCTTTCCTTCTATGTACCCTGGTGACGATCTCATCTGAGGTCTGAAGGGCGGATTTAGTTGCACCTTTTCGTCTTACTGTAGCATTGAGAATATATCTGTTCCGCTCGTTGAATTCTCTCTTCTCAATCCCCACTGGTTGCGTCGAAGCCTTTTTCTGTGCGAAACGAGCCTGGCCAGATATGTGTGTATGTAAAGAGGAACAACTTTTTTTTCTGGGTTGATGCCTTTTGCGACCTTTCGCCTTTCGTTTCCGTCGATCAAAGTGCCAGAGCCGCACAGGATCGTTTCTGAGCATATAATTCTCTTGAGAGCCGTTCGCACTGTTCTGGCGGCGTCAGTGCGAACCTGTCCTTCGAACCGACCAGTATACGGAGTGCCGTATAGTTTATAGATATTCGGTTCATAGGACTGCATAAAATTGCGGTAATTTTAAGCGCGACTCGCTTGCGACTCGGAGTCACGAGCATCGCGTACCGCAATCAGTCACTAAATCAGTCGCAGGTTCGCATCAGTCACGACAGTGCCTGACTTTTCTCCTCCGACCACGTCGCCCTTCATGACGAGCGATGGAGTCTACATCCGCCAATACCGCCCCGCCGACTTTCCGCAAGTCCGCGCTCTTCTCTTTGAAGGGTTCGTCACTAGCAGTCCGTCGGCTTTCTATCCCCGCCCTTGTCAGAGCTGACACATTTCCCCAGAGGGGAGCGTTGCCGTAGTCGCAAAATGGAATTTCCTCTTAAAGGCCCCCTCCCTTATCGCGTACTTCCTCGCTGGGTGCGGCGGCGTTGTACTCTACAGCCTACCACACTGGGACAATGTGGCGGCATGCATGGGCGCGCTACTGCTGGCAATGGGCATCGCGATATTCGTTGCTATTAGGCGCTCAATCACCAATGCGATGAAGGGGTTCTGCGAAAAGGCGCTCCAGGCGGACATGCTCGACATTGAGAAGCATTACGCACCGCCAGCCGCTTTCTTCGTCGTTGCACGGCCGGTGGAGAGTGATAAAAAGTCGGACGATGGGGAGAAGACGGAGAAGGTCCTGGGCTATGTGGGACTTGGTACGTTCGTTCCCTCCTCGTCTCAAATTATCCGCGACCGGAACTCGCCTGATCTCTGCATAGAGTACTTCCCTGAGAAGAAAACGCACACAGCGGAGGTGCGCCGCATGATCGTCAGCAAGAAGCACCACCGTCAGGGGCTCGCCACACGCCTCATGGAAGCGGTCATCGCGCACGCCGAGACCATTCGCGGGCTCGACGCCATCGAGCTTGGCACGAGCGAGTTCCAGTACGGCGCCAGAGCGTTGTACGAGAAGCTCGGGTGGGAGTTCCAGGGCTCCAATATAGAGTCGGCGGGCATTCTGACTGCGTCGATCCACCGCTTCCGCAGGCCGGTGGAGAAGAAGCGGAGGTGATGCGTCGGTGAGTGGGATGGACTTTGGCATTTGCGGCGCATAAAGGGTGGCAAAAATTGTAGCATTGAAGCGGGCTTTGGCTAGACTAGGATACTAGTCGAATAATGCGCAGGGTAATAAGTAACCTGTCTTATCATCGTGGAAGCGCCCAGCTCTCGCAAGTCCAACTTCTGCTTGATGTTGGATATTATTCTGAGGCCCATCGACTCTTGAACCGCGATCCTCTGACCCCGACAAAAAAAAAAAAGGATTCGATACTGCCATGACCTGCGCTCGAATCGAGCGGGCTTCATGTAGCTCTGAAGTGTGTACTCGCCAGCTTGTATTTCGCAGATGCGCACCAGCCAACAGGTCTTTCGCCCTCTTTCCCCTGCGTCCCTTGTACTGTGCGCTTTACCGTGAAGCCTTTCTGTTGCAGTGAGAGCGAAAAAGGAAGAATGTCCCGTTACACTACCATGGCCTGCCCGTGACTCGAACGCGGTATCCGCCAATGCTTTATTTATTTCATCAGAGGATAGAGTTGGTACAGTCCGCGGATGCGCACCAGCTCCAGCAGGTCTTGTTCAACTTTGCTTGTCCCTTATGCATATTGCTTATTGCGGTTCTTTAGCAAAAGAAATAAAAAATAGTGGTCATGCCGTACAACCCGGTCCCGAATCGACCGGGCTTCCGCATATGCACTCTGGACTACCACGTTTCGCAGATACGCACCAGCGCCAGCAGGTCCTGTTAACTTTTCTTCGTCCCCCCAGTATCTATTCGGTTCTTTAGCAAAGAAGAAAGCAGAAGAAAAGTGTGTGGGACGCCCCGTAACCCGCTCCCGAATCGAACGGGTTTCCGCAAATAATTCGAGAGCGAATTTCAGGCACTACACGGAGCTGCACTTTGTGTAGCATCCCCTACTTGCTCTGTGTATTTTGTTTTTGGTCGGATATGCGACGGAAGTGCAAACTTGCACGACGTATCGGGATTTTCTCCTCTGTAAGTCAGGATTTGGCATTGCTCACCGATCAGGTAGGTAGGTAGGCATAAATTTACATCCCCGGACTATCGGTTATCAAATTTTTGCCACATATGCAGAAAAATTGAAAGCAAAGGTGGCCGGTTCTCCGTCTGCAATGTTTACGGCGACATTCTGTCGCCGTAATTTTTGTTCGTGAACTCGTCTTTTAAGTACTTACAACTGGATTCTCAGACTCCGAGTCTGTCACAAGATGGGCATCATGAAAAACCACGCGGCCAATGTTTGAACTTGGCCTTCGAGGAGTCGAATGTAACTGCTCTTATAATTTCTACCATCGGGAGAAACAGGGCTAAAGTGACCGATAAGAGGACTCGGTTCAACAATTCGGACTCAAACACCGCCGTATCCGATGAAACGTTTCATCTCGCAAATGCAATTCATTGGAATACTACTATATTTCGAACAAAAGCTTCGGCCGATGCAAGTCCAGAACTCTTGCGGTGGTGGAAACTCGCAGAGAGCACTAAGCACTTGACGGAGTTCCAGGCGGGCACTGCGGTGAAAGGTGGACTCAGAACGCGCTCATTCAGAAGGTGAAATAAAAACTCACGGGTGTCAGGAAAAGGCCTGCGGCTCTTCCTCGATCGTTCGTGCACTGGAGTTGAATTCGATCAGAATGTATTAAGCAGCCGATGTGAACCGACCTGGAATGGAGTCGCGACGGTGGCGCACTGCGTACGGACGTAAATAAAGTGAACTGTTATTCAACCTTTCGTGCTGAAACTCACTGGGGGTAAGTCCGCATCACCCAAGGCAGCGATCGATGCAGTATCCGCTGTTAAAGGGGTGCACTGTAGGCATTGTTCTATGACGGTAACCGGGTGCGCAAGTCGAAAGCACTTACAGCGGTAGAACCCGGTGCTGCCGTAACTGTTCATGTAGCGTTAATGGCCGCAGCACCAGAAAGACTCATGGGAACCTTACCTGCTACGTTGCCAACGGTCCCGACGGTACCGGGGTTGACATTTATGGGAGTACCGGGTGGGCACTGAGATGAAACACGGGCTCAGAACGCTCTCCCCCAAGAGTGAGGAAAGAAACTCACCAGAGACAAGTTGAGTTGCGTGGCTCTGTCCGGGTCGGTTGTGCACTGGACTTCATTCAGAACCGCAAAGATACTCAGAAGTTCGGGTGAGAAAAACTCACGGGGAACGGGTTCGTGAAAAAGCTGCACTGCATCGCGTATGAGGATCAAACGAAGTGTGAAATATTTTGTGCTCAACTCACGGGGTTCAAGGTCGCGTCAGGCTCGTCAGGGTTTCCGAAGGCAAGAGCAGATATATCGAGGTTGGTGCACTGTAGGGCATTATTTTGAGACGGTATGCATGTATGCAAAGTGCAAGGACTCACAGCGGTAGCGACAGAGTTGGCAAAATCTGTTGGAGTATCGCTTGCTGCAGCAACAGCAGCTCCTCCTCCTGCAACAGCTGCTGGGGTAGCACCCCCTGCGACAGCGGTTGGAGTAGCGGCGACTGCAGCAGCGCCAGCGCCACCCTTATGGCGGAGTTTTCGCTCCTACCGCAAAAGCGATGGTCAACACTGTAATCAAAGCAAAACTAAAATAAGTGTACCACAAGGCTATCCGGGCCAACGGGTGCGGCGATGGCCGTGAGGGAAACAAAGAACGGCAGGATGAGGAGGAGTTTGAACATGATGAGGTCGATAGTGCGCTGCACGTGGAAGAAGAGGACCAGCAAATTGAAAAGTCAACTAGTGAAAGAGAATAAAACAACCACAGGTCGTTTGAGAGCGTGCCGAATAAAGAAGAAGGGAGAGCACGATTAAGGCTGGGTCATTTCCAAGCCTTTATAGGTCTCCTCCACCGTCGTTGCTATAGGTGGGTTCGGATATCTTACCGCCTTCGATCTCACCTAAGGCGCCACTGCATTCCCTGCCGTCAACCAGTGTTGGCTGATTCTATACCTCCCGAGGCTATCTTTAATTGTGGCATGTATACATCGTTTCGGTGAAAATACCTGCGGTCGTGTACCTCGATCTGGATGACGGAAAGAACAAGTTTTCAATCTGAGGAACTGTGCCAGTGCAGTCGGTCAAATTGAATATACTTGTGGTGTGTAATCTCGATCAGGACGACGGGAAGAAGCTTCGAAACTGGGAAACTGTGCTGCATTCGTTCAAAATCACTCGCATAAGAGATCCAGGTTCGAATCAGACTGCTGCGCGCCCGTACACGGGAAGCAGAGAGCGGAAATGAGAGCTGTGCCTTCTCGTTGGGCTGCGAATGGTTACAATAGTGTTGTTCAACATCATCTCGCGGGTCCAATTCAGATTGTAACCGCATATAGATCCCTCCACTGTGGGCAACCATCGCTATCGATTTGATTTGAATCCACATGATGTCTTGGTGAACGACTTTGCAGATCCCCAGCGGCGGGCAACGATCTGATTTGAACCCACGGGATGTCACAATTCTGCGAGCGACTCCGGAACAAGTTCCCGTCGCAGAGCCACTCAGCTTCCGATTAATTCCGAGCTATAGGCAATTTAATACAAGCGTGGACACAGGGTAATCTTTTTCGGCACAGAGCACATGCAGATGGGCGGCGACACAATTGCGCGGAAGTCGCTGCGCGGCAACTTGGTTCTATTTGTCAACCATTGACGCTCAGGAAATATTTGAGACGGATTCGTATCAAAACAAAGAAAGATTTCAATCTCTAGAGCACATTAAAAGGACGCATCCAGTCGCGAACTGCGACGAGGCTTACCACCAGTTATATCGAATAATCATCTTTTAAGTTCCGTGATAGTGAGGGTCCCTCGTGCATACAGACGAAGGCATCTCGACCCTAAACATTTCCATCATCTTCGAAGAGTCGAGGTCTAGTTAGTCTGACTCGGGAGTCCAACGAGCAGGCGCATGTGGTGTTTTGACATGATATATAGAAACGGCGGAAGATTCATTGTTCCACCCACGCTCTACCCGTTTCGTGCGGCCATCGTTGGCCAGCTTCCGCCTTGTTGATGCGTCAATCACTGTGTTCCGCATCCACCTAAACTTTGTTGGCCCTAGCTGGTTGGGCATCAGCGTAAGTGAGCGTACAACCTGGGGCTGTGTAGCCGGCTACACGCAGATCTGAGGCCAGCTGAGCGGGCATCAGCGTAGCCAAAGTGTAGCCGCCTACACTCAGATCAGGCTAGGTCATCTGTGAAAGCAGCTAGGCTCAACCACGCATAGACTGGCTCGTGGGTTCCTACAAGTGAGATATCGGTCGGGCGGACTCGAAGAGGAAGAGAGGGATATTTGTATCGTGGATACAAATATGAAGGAAAGATGGCGATCAAGCTTTTGTGTGTGTGTGTGTGTGTGTGTGTGGAGGGTTTGGGCATGCCCGGCCGATTCGGTTTTTTTGGGCGCAGCGGGAAGACTGCGGGCAATGCTGAACCGGAAAACGACGGAACGCGGACACGGCTAAACCCGTACACAAGGCCGCTGAGGGTCTAAGGCGCGAAATGAGACCCAGAGCAACCAAGCGTAAGCAGAAAAAAGGGACCGGGTGGGTGGGGCGAAAAAGCGGAATTTACGAGTAGGAAAGCGAGTGAAGAGACTTAGGAATGTCGATTGCGGTGAGCAGAGACAAGCTTAGACAGGTGGCTACTAGTATGCTCGTCCTAATCTAATCTAATCTGACTTGTCTTGCGCTCAGGCCGGCTCGCAAGCTCGCCTTACCTGAGCTGGCAACTATTCGGGTAGCCTGACTGAATCTTGCGGAGCGTTTATCGTGTAATTTATTTTCTGATTGTGGTGAAAAAGTAATGCTGAGGGCTGTTCAAGCTCCACCGCGATTCTTGTTTTATCGTCCCTGGCCTCCACGTAAATTGAAGCCGGTAATGGTTAATGCTCGCCGTCGGACGCAACGTGCGAGCGTCAGGTTTTTGAGGTACAAATTACTGGCGCGAACATCCCCAGTGTCGCGGAGTATGACAGGCTCCTCCATGTTCCCACTAAACCGCCTGAGGGAACCGTCGTCAATAATAACTTGCAAGGCGCATTAGGATTATAAACGTACTGAGACAGCAGGCCATGAGCGTAGGACAGAATTCGTGAGTGTGACTGCCGAATAATATAATTCTACAGTAGTTCAACTCGTCTAATTTTATTTAATCCGCGCATTTTCAACTGGCGGTTCGGCCGAGCCTAAAGTCCAAATCGTCGGAGAAATCGGGAATCCGTTGTCCTTGCAGTCACATCGTCACAGTCACACCCCTTCTTGTCTCGCTATCCAATGGTCCTCACTCGTCGCGCATACAAGGAGATATCCCGGTGGCTCCCGAATGAAGTCGTCACAGAAATAATCCAGAATGCACCGAGGGCAGATCAGGCCGCTCTGTGTGTTGTAGGATTGATCCGTACAGCGCTACTCGTTTCCTTTGGTTGTATTCCCCCCTCTCCGTTACCATCCCATTATTTCAACTTGCACATATATTTCATACTTTCTATTCCAAATCCCCCCATATCCATGGACATCTAACACTTTATATTTCATACTCCCGTTCACATAGTTACATGCATGTATTTAAGCTGCAGGTGCTTGTTGAATATACTAACAACTTTCTTCCCCTCACAAAACTGTGCCGTGTGTCCAAACTGTTTCACGGTCTATTTCTCCCAGTCCTGAACCGCGTCGTCCATCTCGACGAAAGTGCCAGCGTCTTCTCGTTCTCTTCAGCGCTTCTCGCAAACCCTACGAGGGCGGCTACTGTGCGATCGTTCAGCGTTGCGAATAACATCGGGCTTGCCGGGTAGGTCCCGTCACGGAATTGAATACAGGTTGGGAGTGTCTCATCTCCCAGGAGGTCCCGTTTCTCAATGAAGGATCATCAAACTTTGTTAATAGGCTCTCTCAAACTCATGCTCGGGCTCGAGCATCTGTCGATTGGCTATAGCGTCCTGGAAAAGTGCCATTGTCTAAGCCCGGCAGTTCATTTCATTCCCGTCATGTATATGGCGTCGATCACTCCAGAACCATTGTGACATATGTATCCAGATACATTCCCCACACCAATACCCTGCACCTGTACTCTTTTCTACATTTAAAAAAATGTCTAAATAAAGCGTTCTCCTATCCAAGCCACATCACTGACAATCGGCTCAGATGACCATCAGCCATATCACATCCCATCTCCCACAGTTCACCTCCCTCGCATATCTCGCGTTAGACGGGCCTTATGATTCACCGTCCGACTTCGACGAGGATCAAGACAGAATCACAGTGGTGACGTGGGCGGAAGTTTGTCCGACGCTCATGGCCTGCTGCCTCAGTACGTTGATCCCGAATTCCTGTCTCATTCTAACCCCCATCAGACAAAAAAATCCCGATTCCAACGAGACTCCGCTTCTACTGCAATGATTTCTTTGCGACTGACTGCAGATGGCAGACGCACCCGTGGTGCCGTCGGGTCTTGGCATTTAAATGCTGTTTTCAGGCCGACGAACGAATTGAGTTGTGTGCACACGAAGTATAGAAGGTTTATACTACGGAACTATTCATTATGGTACGAAGGGGTTGAGTAGTTCTTGGTTCAACCTAAAATAAATCCAACGCAGCACACATATGTAGTCTATATTGCTGTCTCACTCCAATCGTCGTGCCAGAAGAAGAAGAAAAAAAGATGCGGGAATACCCTTCTATGACCTGACCCCGAATCGAACGGGCTTCTGCTTGGTTTAGACCGTTTTTTCAACTCTGGCAGACGCACCCAGTGCCGTCGGGTCTTACTTTGAAGTATTTTTTCCCTCTTAGGTTGTTGTCGTCACTGGGGTAATTCATTTGGGAGTGCGCGAAACGCAGAAGTCTTTATAATTACGGACTGTTATAGTACGAAGGTAATTTTTTTGCTTGAATAGCCACGCAAAAGCCAAAGCAGCTGCCAGAGATTGCGGTCCCATCCAGATTCCCACCAGAAAAAAACGAGAAGATAACGTTCCTATGACCGGACCCCGAATCGAACGGGCTTCCGCTTTTACTTCGACGCTTTCAAAGTAGTGATTGCAGATGCACCCAGTGCCATCCGGTTCTCTTACTTGGGATTTGATACTTGCTTTAGCTCAAAGTCACTCAAAAAAAAAATCTTGGGCGCCACCAAACGCCTCTGCCACGGTTCCTATCCCACCAGAACAAAAATGAGCGGATTTTTTCGCGCATGACCCGATCCCGAATCGAACGGGCCTCTGCTTACACTTGGTCATTTCAAACACGCAATAGCCACTTGTTGCAGACGCACCCAGTGCCATCGGGTCTTTCTTTGAAACACATATATGTGTACACGAGTGAACCATTTGGTCTTTCGCGACCCGTATGAAGGTTAGTGCTTGGTTAGTGTCGCTTTAAAGTACGCAAAAATGGCCGAGCTTATTCGAGGGTTGAAGGCTAAACGGGGTGAGCGGAGTATGCTCAGGATGGCGTCATCTGATTTGCCGATGCCTCCGTATATATACAGCAAGTTCCATGCTGTAAGAACCACGATTCTAGCCTGAAGCCTTACTGAATGTATCGGGTAAGCATTTACAGTGAGTGATCATTCAGAACCATCGAAGACGAACGAAAATCCGCCGATAAATTAACCCCAGCTAAGGCGATGTTTACTCCAAGACAGGTTATCCTTCTGCAGCATGGAAGTGAAGGCCGTAAATACACCGACTCCTAGATGCTCGTTCCAGTAACGCCGATGTCCGTGATAGTGCGCCATATAAGCCGAATTCAGTTGAATCACCCCAACTCCAGCCCGACGTCCAAAACCATGATCAAATTGAACTTGAACTGTTGACATTTCTTTGGTCGACGGGAATCGCCGGTGTGACGTCACTTAAATAAGACGTTCTATCATCTTCCATCGTTACTCAGCCGTTTCTCTCAGTAACCACCATGTCCAACACTCTCCCTGACCTCCCATACGCCTACGATGCCCTCGAGCCCTACATCTCGGAGCAGATCATGAAGCTCCACCACACCAAGCACCACCAGACCTACGTGAACGCCCTCAACGCCGCCGAGGCGTCCTACGCCAAAGCCTCGACCCCCAAGGAGCGCATCGCCCTCCAGGCTGCCCTCAAGTTCAACGGCGGTGGTGAGCCCCCTTTCCTTTCGTTTCCCGGTGGCTTTGAAGCGAAGAGACGCTTATCGTTATCGCATCCATCAGGACACATCAACCACTCGCTCTTCTGGAAGAACCTCGCGCCCGCACATGACAAGGGAGGCCACGGCGGCCACCTCAAGGACGGGCCCCTCAAGCAGGCGATCGACAGAGATTTCGGCGGCCTCGACCACCTCAAGAAGGAGTTCAATGCCGCGACGCTCGGCATCCAGGGCTCTGGCTGGGGCTGGCTTGTGCGTCTTCGAATTTGGAGCTGGGATGGCGTGCTAATAGTGAGACTTGCCAGGGCCTGAACCCGACGACGAAGCGCCTCGAGATCACGACGACGCCGAACCAGGACCCGCTCCTCAACCTTGTGCCCCTCATCGGCGTCGACATTTGGGAGCACGCGTTCTACCTCCAGTACCTTAACGTCAAGCCCGATGTGCGTTTTCTCTCCCTTCTTCACCTATTCATCTCGTTCGCACCCCTTATCCGCACCTGTTCGTCCCATCCGCACGTTCTATTACGCGTGAATGGCATCATCCATCTCGGCGTTCTACTCCGCCGCCTCATCAACCATCTCCATCTCGACTAACCCCCGTTTCCTTTCTTTCTTGATCGCCTTTCTGTGCTTACACTGTTACCTGTTACACAGTACCTCAACGCCATCTGGCACGTGATCAACTTCGAGGAGGCAGAGAAGCGCCTCCTCGAGCACTCGAAACTCTAAGCGCGTTTGTGTCAGCGTGAGTACCTTCGGATCTTCATGTTCTCGTTATACACTTCCTATCTCTTCGTTCGCTTCTCTTCCCCTCGTCTCCATATGCTTCCATCCATTCTTCTTTCATTCCGAACCACTCCACTCCTCGCTCCCACCTCCCACCTCCCGCTTACCCATCCTCGCCTCCGCCCTCGTTATCAACCTTATTAACTCGCTCGCCGCACAGCCCAGCGCCCACAAACCCGAATGGTTAGTCAAAGTATACGTCATCCTTGCAAATCAAATAACCCAGGCGCGGTGAGGTGAAAAGCAGGCGAAAAGGAAAAGAAGAAAATAAAAGAGGAGGGGAAGAGATGAATAAATGCAGATATTGTCATTGTATTTGTGCAGTGTACGATTTGGTGAACAGTGAATTGGATTTTTTTCGAGCGTGTTTATAGTTGAACGTGAAACGTGCGGTGGATAAGTTTGAGCGCTGCCCTACATTGAATAGAACAGACCTGGTGGCGTTGGCTTGGGTACACCAACGCACCAAGAGATGCACGTCGCCCGTTCAACGCGGGCACAGGTCATGAGCCGTCTCTAGTACTCTTTTTGATTTTTCATCATCCAGTGGTGAGGTGAAGAGCAGACGAAAAGGGGGGAAAAAAAGAGCGGAAGAGATAAGTAAATGCAGACATTGTCATTGTATTTGTGCAGTGTATGATTTGGTGAACAGTGAATTGGGATTTTTCTCGAGCGTGTTTATAGTTGAATGGAACGTGCGGTGGATAACTTTGAGCGCTGACCTTACATTGAATAGAACAGACCTAGTGGTGTTGGCTTGGGTACATCCATTGGTCACCAACGTGCCAAGAAATGCACGTCGCTCGTTCAACGCGGGCACAGGTCATGCAAGCGTCGGTTCGCTCTCTTTTTGGTTTTTGATCATCCAGTGGCGAAAGAGGGTACCCCGGACAAAAACGAGTGTGGAAAGAACGATCGTTGAGCCGGAAACTGAATTCGAATGTTGCGAAGCTCGGTTTATGGGTTGGTTCGGTACCTGAAAACACCGAACACCACGCACGACCGCAGAGTGGATAGAAGCGACCTGTAGTGTAGTGTCAATGTGAGCGCCCGACATTTACTTGGACGGAAGGACGTACACGCACCCTTTCGATCCGGGCGCAGGTCTTGTGAGCCCGGGGTCCGGATGAGGGTAACCGAGATTTGCGACCTCGATCACACAGCCATACGTTTCTCGGTGCACCAGGCTCTCCGTCACGGATGATATGTTCAGGACCAGTAAGATTAGCTCCGCCGGCGCTGAAGCTGAGAAACGGAATACCCCAGATGTTGGTGTGGGTGGCAGGTGCCAGGCTGCTAACTGGGCACCAGAGGTTATCGAAAGACGAAATGGAATAGAGATGGAGATTTAGCGTCAGAGGGGAAGAGTCCGATCTGTATGCAAGTATGAAATGTCCCGGAAATAATACATAGGACACAATCCGCTTGTTGATGGGGTGAAGTTTAGAATGCATGTATGATATTCCGGATAATTCGCTTTCGTACCTCGGAGTCAAAAATGATACACTCGGTGGTACGCCAATTCACCAGCAGAAAAATCATCGGGTACAAGATCTCGCAACTGAAGAAGTCCCCAACAAGGTGGGGGACGGGGAATCGATAGGAATTGAGGATCAGGTGCGAGAGTGTATCCGAGTCCCCGGTCGTCAGATCCAGCTCCAAAATGAGGGTATCACTGGTCTGCTGGAGCCTACAGGAGTCATTATGACGAAAACACTCAAGGACGCACTCCAGAGACGCACCCAATAGAGAAAGTGACTAGAACTACTATCTTGGATTTACCTGCAGGAAATTCGGATACCACATGCCAGACGCAATAATCCTGATGTCCCCATTTGAACAGTTGTCGTCCCGTGTGGACCTCCCAGATTTCAAAGCCACTCCTATTGTAATGGGATCCAGAGACGTAAAAGAGGATATGAGTGCCCCCTTGGAGGAGCTCAGGGTCTCGAGCAGAGAGAGAAGTGCTATCCTTAGAAACGATGGACTGCCGAAGAAGTGTTGGCTGAGTTGTCGAGGATGGGGACCACGTTCTTGGGCCAGCTACGACCCGGCGAACCTCCCCAATCAGGTCCTCTATCGACAAGGTTCCTAGGGTCTCTTCCGCTGGCGCGTCGATCAGACGACTGGAGGACATCAGGAAAAGCCTCCCATGGCAATTTCCCGGGATTGCCTCCAATTTGGCCCAAATTGGACTGAATATCCTTGATTTGGTCAGTTCCCTTCCTAGTAACGTTGCTGTCCAGTTGCCTCCAACTTGGACCCAAATTACCTTGAATTACCTTGCATTTGCAACGATTTTCTAGTTGATTTCCCACTCATTAGGGCTCGGATACACAGCGAACATAATGCGAAAACAATGTGAATTGCATGCATACCTACATAATACATGTTCTACAAAATATAATTCAAGTTGTAGGTCCCAGTACCGACGTTGTGCTTAGCTATAGTATCTGCAAATCTACAAGCGCTTGGCGCGTCCGGAGAAGATGGTTGGTGCAGTATAGATTCAAATAGAGCACGCTGGAAAGCATATCATCAGATGTACGATACGGGAAATGATACGCGACTTACCGGCATATGACTCGCAACGCGGAACCGGCCGGGGGAGCGCAGATGCAGGATTTAGGTGGGGGTGGCTGATGGCAAAACGAACAGCACTGAGCTCGTTGACCAAAACTGCAAAGAGAATGAAGACATACCTATACCTAAGAGCCCTGAGGGAAAACGTGCTGACAACGGCCTTGTTCCGCGTCGGACGAGGTATCCCCTGACGGGTTGTACGATAGGGAATAAACACTGTTCGCTGGTGTTGGATGCAAAATTGCACGGAAGCGTGGACGTCATGGGCAGCGACCAATAATGTAGAGGAAGTTGAAACAAGTGAGAGTTCAGATCGAGACGTACCCCGAGGTCCTTACACGCAAACGGGATCCGATAAGGCAAGGTTAAATCAGACACCGAGAAGGAAGGAATGAATATTACGCACCATTGGCAGCATGGCGCCCTTTGATTTACACTCAACTTGATCCAACAACCAGCAAGTTGGAAGATGTATACGCAGACGAGCGAGACGCACTTCTCGATCAGATAGTTGGTGCAAGAGGCAGCGGTCTCTAAATGCACTAAAGTGAGAGACATGGACGCAAGGAGAACAGCATGACATAACCCGCCGCATCACACATGCGCCGTGTGGCCACTTCTGCTCTACAGCGCGTCTCGAACTGCACATGAAACGATGGCTAGAAACCGGTCCTCACGTTCCTATAGATGCTAGCTCACGCCAGAAAGAGTTTAGGTTGCGCTTGGCTTGGCTTGGCCGTCGTCGTCGAAGGTGGCAAATCGTCGACTTGTTCCGTGATTCTTCCCGTCCGGCACAAAAAGGAACACAGGACACATTTCAAGAATGAGATCAAAGAAATGGTGCCCTGGGTGGTTGGTAGCTCAAGCAGGACATTATCTTGCATCATCTTGCATCGTCGTGAGTAGTGGAGACACACAAGGAGCACACTTTGGATGGCTTGGGGTATCTTGGCTCGGCAGTGTGGAGATCCCGGCGTGGCGTGGCGACAAAGGACCCAGAAAACGTGGGGAGAAGGAGCGAGTGGGAGGAGATGGTGGTGGAAGGGAAGAAAGGCGCGTTGACGGGAAGATCAACAATCAAAAACGAACCACCTGTCGGCTCACGTGATGGTTTCATCGTCTGATCCGACGGACGGATGGTGCGGCCCGCTCGGCTAGGAACTTCGTCAATTTCCGACATTCACTCAGAGTCACGGTCTCAGAATGCTGGAATTTCTGGAGGCTTCCGCACCTAGACCAAACCAGTTCAATTCAATATCTGCACTGCCAACCCGGCTCGAAGGCACTGAGGTATTGGGCAGCTACCACTGCGCGATTCTGAGCTCTGAGTAACTGACCTCAAGTTTCGACTTATCCTCGTGTGGTGTTTTTCAAAGAAATACAAGGTGAAGTTCAAAATGCGATAGCTTCATCAGAACATCGAGCGCCGATAAATCGGGCTTTATCATAAACTTAGGATTTTCAAAAGTTGAAAGGGTTGAGTATTCACACCACTACATAGGCAAACCAGGAAATGGAGGATATACTGCCTACCGCGGAAATTTGGAGGATATTTTCCCTGATTCCCTCCAATTGACCTCCTTTGGAAAGCAGGAAGGAAATTCCACCAAATTGGAGGTAATTTTCCGAAGGAGGTTTTTCCTGATGGACAAATGGCGGAGAACAGAGATCCATAGAGATTTCAAGGACGCGATTTCATGACACACTCTGTTGACCTGAGAAGGAAATGAAACGTGGAAGATGAAGCAATTTATGAGAGGATGCGCACGGGAGAGAGACATGATCGTGTAGACATCTGTGAGCGCCAGTATTCGCAAGAGCACATCAGTGTCCAGGTCATGGAATTGCATTCGGGCAAGGAACGAGGTGGAGTTGGGGATTAGCGCTTTTGCACAGCCATGCGCGCTGGAATTCCCGGTATATGGCCCATACTATCAGGGCTCGAGTCGAACGAGGACTCCATCGTAAATCCGAGATGTCTTGCTCGTGTAGAGTAGCAGGCTCAGAGCATCTACGACAGGCTGTTTTGGGCCTCGCCGCGACTTCGATCGGCATATAATCTCCTTCCAGCCGAAAATAAAAATCAAGAAAAGCGCAGACAAGGTCCTTCTAAAAACCTGATTCTGTCCCTAGAGTCAGAGTCGTATTTAAATCCTGAAATTTGTCAAAAAGAAATCAAACTACCAAGTCCGAGAAAAAGGACTCCCCGTTCAACAATATCTATGGCCCAAGCCCGAGTCGAACGAGCACTTCCCGTTGCATTGTTCTTCATTCACCTCAAACCGATACGGAAGCTGTCCGCCATTGGGCTTTTTCTGTACATTTGGGACGTGAGACCAGCTGGTGCACAAAGGGTGGGCAGAAGAGAGACAGCCAGTCGAAGTTGAGCTAGGGTCTTGATGTCAGACGAGTAACGAGGTGGACTTAATGTGGGCTTGGCTCCGGCGGATTCTCAGTGGAACAGACAAAGCAAATTAATTCGAAAGCTATTTCAGTGCAATGCGGGGAGTTGAATGTACAGACAACGACCGTGCTAAGTAATGCGATGGTGCTACAAGTGGCGTGCAGCGCCGACTCGGTCGGATGCGTGTGCGTGTGCGTGCGGGGCGTACAAGGTGCGTATAATGTATCGTGATAATGGTTCGTCAAGTTGTGTGGATGGATGCGTGCCGATCATGCAATGATGTTAAAAAGTCAATGCGAGGTCGGATCGTAGGTCGGATCGGACGGCGGGAGGCTGGCTCTGGCTCGGTGCGATTGAGGTGCAGGGAAGGAGACTGGCTCGGAAGTGGTGGGCGCGTGCGTGCGTATCGGCTGGCGGCTCCATCGAGCCGATGCTGGCTATCTGGCAGGCGCAGCTGCGGCGAGGAGCGCGCCGCGACATATGACGCCCAAAGCGAGTAACGAGGCTGGCTCCTAAAAAAAAGAAAGGAAGAAAAAGCTCGAGCTTAGCCCGAGTTCGAGAAGATGTGCAACCCGAGGGGCGACGGTGACGGCAGCGATCTTTTGATATCGCGTCGCAATATGAAGGTTCCAGCGCTGCTTGGGCGACCGCCTTCGTGGCGCCGGAGTAAGAGCGTCGCGACGAGCGCGGGCATACTGAGCGTCGCGGAGCCGTTGATGCTCCCGCGCGAGCCGGAGCGTGCGCGCGTGGGGATGAAGCGGAGAGTGGGGGCGGAGGGAAAGGGTGAGCTAGGCTGTCCAAGCGTAGGCTCGGGGTAGACACCGGTGCTGCCGGACAGCAATACGGACGGGGCAATCGCGATGCCGACGCTCTTCGGGGAGGATGGGCGCGTACGGCGACCGTGAAGCGCGAGAATGGCACGGAGGCGAAAGAGAAGCAGGGCGTCCTGCACATGAAGTTCCAGGATCGCCTCGGATGACGATGCCGAGTTCGCTGAGCATTGCGCGATGCTGCGCTCGACAAGCGCGGCAAGACGGAGGTCCGCGGGGGACGGGATGCGGCGAACAGTACTCGTACGAGTATTATGATTGACGTTTGGACTGGTACTCGGCTGTTTCGAGATCCGGCGCGTGGGCTTAGGTGGCGGCTGCGCACGGCGCGGAGTCTCGACATGTGACGTGCGCGCTCTAGGGCGGCGCCAGGACTCTGGAAATGGGATAGCAGAGCCGTCACTACAGGAAGCCGATTTGAAATCCGCGTCCTCGCTGGGGAACGGCACACCCGACGACGGCGCAGACAAAGGAAATGCGATGGGAATTGATAGCGCCGGGCCGGAGGTGACGCTGGCAAGCGAGACGGTGCACGTCGGGGGAGACTTTCGTAGGGAAGAGGCGCTGGAGGTGCGCAAATGAGCGTGGTGTTTTGTCGCTCTGCGGTTGGACGAGTCGACAAAGGGGGGCTTTAAACCCAGGGCTTTGTTTTGGGCGCGACCAGACTGGGGAAGAGAAATGGCCATCTGCTGGTCGTCCTTCACACAGAAACGCGAGCTAAAACCAAGCCGGGACGAGGGAAAACCGAGACCCAGAGCCCACAGGGTGAGGGGAGGAGGAGAAAGTTCCTACTTAGGCTTAGCTGGCAAGGGTCGGAACGGCGGCAGTCGTGCATCACGACCAGGTGACCATTGATGCCGGTTAATTAACGCGCCTCGTGTTTTCTCTCAGCAGAGCCTCTTGACCCAATTGCCTCCGCAAGGCGATCTTAACGGCGCGGCGATCTCGACGGAGATCGACGAGATTGGATCCATTTCTCTGATGTCTTTCGCTCAGACCTGACCTTTTTTTCAAGCTGCTCAAATTTCAGCCTTGAATAATGGTTCAAATACTCGTGATTAATGCCAGCGTAGGCTCGGGCACAGTACAAGGCGTCAATTATACAAGGTGAACCTGTCGGATGCCAGCCGGAACACATCTCTACGTCGTATGACGTCTACCCAATATCGATCTGCCTCGTCGACGCGTGCAACCTCCCGACAGCCTCACGGAGTCATAGTTCCGGTGCCCGTTGAAAGTTTGCATTGACATTTGTCATTTTGCCTTCGCGGAGATGAAAACGAGCCTGTTTTCTTGCCCTTGTTCTGGCGACGTGCTGTGGAAGAACAGTGCCTCAGGCTACCCTACGGAATGGTCATAGTTTCCACTCGGCACCATCGAAAGGAAATGTGAACCGGGCAATAAAAAAAACCTATCTCGTTATCGCCATATACCTCAGTCTCGAATCGAATAGGGTTCGTCTCACTTGGATGTTAATGGAAAGCTAAGTATTTGTGGCGGAGCGCCTGGACCTGGCATGAACCTTGCTTCCAGACTCTCTGCTCCTGCGCATAGCGACCACAAAGTTCCAGCTCAAGCCACCGTAAAAAGTAATCGGACCGTCAGCCCATGACCCGCTCCGAATTACAACATGCGAGGTACGAGCACCATGTTGTTGTAGTGTCTGTCTATGAGAGACTAGCTCGGAATCAAACGGGTGTTCCACGATATCTCAACTCGGACTCTGTCGATTAACAACCAGCACACACGCCCAGCGCTACCGTGACGGGTCTTCTTTTCTTCTGTTCAGCACTATATTATTTATGCTCTCTTGTCGGCCGTCTCCAAGAAAACAAAATATGGACCGACGAACTATGGTCTTTCTGGCGCCTTTTGTCCCTGTATGTAACGACTGCAAAATTTCAGCTCGCCAATGGGAAGCAGCAAAAAGAGACTGGAATCCTTAGCGAATGAACTCTCGGATTGGTGATCCGCATCTAATTTTCCCAGGTTTTACGATCTAGAGCGCTACGTGTTTTCCTTTCTAACTCTTTTGGCCCTATCTTTAGTCTCTCCTGGACAGGCGCTTCGCTATCAGTAAAACTGCATATTCGTCTTTGGGATCTTACGTTTTTGCAGCGCATCTTTCGGCGTCTTTGTCTTGCGGAAAGCATCTTTCGTCTTGGGGCAGGGATCTTTGAGTGTCTTACGTCTTTCCCTTGACATCTTATATCTTTGATCGTTCTCCGAGTCCTTCTGAGGAGAAGTGGATAATGAATCACTACAATCTGTAGGGCAACTGATGGGTTGCTAAGTAAGGGTGCTATAGGTGGATCACGCATTGCACAGCTATACTAACTTTGACGCCGACCTCCACCATGTCTGTTGTGGATATCCCGCTGGACGTTCTCATGGAGATTTCTCGAGAGCTGGATCTCTCGGATAGGGCTGCCGCCCGTTGCCGTCGGTACGGATCGACGGCAGCCGTCGAACGGGTGCCGTGCCCGTCCTGTAGGAGATTCTCGCCGCTTGATAACGGTACGGCAACGGTACGGGTTTAGCCCGTACTCTGCCGTCGAAATACGGCCGTCACGGCCGCATCGACGGGTCCCGACGGGCGAAAATTTAACCAGTACAAACACCGTGTGATGGATTTGAGACGATTCCGTAAAGGTGCGTGCCCCACCGGCGATCACTCGGTAGATCAGTGGCTGTGGCTGTGTGCCTTACTCTTCCCTTCAACTTGCCTACGGTTGCGCGCGCGCCTGGACGCGCTTCCACGTGTTATTTGCCTCTTAAGAGTTACACTGCTGGCTATGGACCACTGCTATCTCGGGTAAATCATCGACGACTTCGTTGGAAAGCATCGTGACCTTCGCCCGCTGGATCTCACCGACAGTGATTGGGATTCTATCATCTTCGTCACTGGATGGTTGAAGTCCTTCCGTACCACCACCACTACCCTTATGTTCACCACCAAACGCCCCGTGCTCTCGTCCACCCACACCATCTTCCGTGGACTTCAAGAAGACTTGCGGACGAGCATCAAGGACCTCGGACCTCCCAATCTCGACGCCTTCGGTAATTCGAAACGGACTACTCGACGCACATCGCAGGCTCAGCGAATATTACTACAAGATAGATCAGTCTCCGTACTATACGTGGGCGGCGTGTAAGTCTTACTATCTTGGACCCGGTAGTTGGCCACCCCCCCTAGTTGGCCATTTGGTAGCTAGCATTCTGAGCCTCGACATTTATAACCTGGCAGCATGTGGGATGATAGTACGACCCATAACGAATGCCTTAACCGAATTTGGAGTCAAAGTGATGACTTGATGGAAAGTTACGCCATGTCGGATCGGGCTCCGAAACGTGTGACCATCATTTTCTTATTGCCGACGCGGCTCGGCTTTCTTGTCTCAACTCCCTTTCAACCAATTCTTCGTCATTCCGGGACTTTGTAGGCTCGTTCTGTTCCCCTGGTCTTACCGAATCATCTGTGACTATTCGTGCTGTGATTATGTTAGAAATTCTTTTGCTACCCTTCCCTGAAGGTACAGCTGCTTTTTTTGAGTGGCTCATATTGGCCGACATCATATAAGACGACACTGCAGAGCTGCCCATCTGAAACTTGGCACAAAAGCTTTTGGAATCCAATACTTTAATTTAGGACATCCTTGGAAATTTTACCTGCTCAGCTCCTTTCTGAGTGCAATGTTTTGCCGTAAACAAGACAATTGTGATTGTATAAGGGCAACCCTGGCGGCCCGAAATATCTCAAGAGTCCTGGCAGGGGGGATCCGAAGTCAATTGAAGTACACTACTACAGGAAGAAGCGCACCTGGCAGGGGGGATCCGAAGAGGAGAAAGTCTAAGGATTCCCCGGCCAGGTGCGTGCCTATATACCAGCTAGGGCTAACTACGGGTTGCGCATGGTTTGTTGATGGCGTAGTGAACGGCAGTGATCCCGGGCACGATCACATGCGGAGTGCCATGCGGAGTGCGGGGATCCGTCCAGATGGGGTTTGGCTCGGCGGGGGGAACGTCGGAGGATAGCGGAGGTCTGACCGGGGGTCGGATCGGAGGATCGGGGGTTGGAAACGGGGGTTCCCCTGACATCACCCCCCCCTTGGAATGCGGCGCCTCGACGCACAGCTCGGATGTGGGCGGAGGATGTGGCGGGGTCCTGGAAGGGAAGGGCGTCGAAAGTGGCAGCGGCGATGGCTCGGGGCTTCCCAGGGTATTTGCGGTAGAATTCCGCGATAGCATCAGGGGCGAAGACGTCCGAATGTTTTACCCATTGATCATGCGAGTTGTCATATCCTTTGAACCGGACAAAGTACCAGAGGCTTCGGTAGCGCATTTTCGCGTCCAGGACTTCCTCCACTTCCCACTCGCTGTCCGCTCCGTCAGCAAGTACAGGCGGGGGTTCCTCGTACCCCGGACGACCTCCGAAGGGGTCAACCTCCGCCAACTCCAATTTGACCACGGGAAACACCGGATGTAATCGGGAGAGGCGTGGGGGAAGGTCCAGTTTGAACGCGCCACGTCCGATAACCTCCGAGACACGGAAGGGTCCGAGCCGGCGATGTGAAAGCCCCGGGGATGGGCGTGTGGTATGGATATCTGACGCGTCAAGCCACACGCGATCTCCGACCTTAATCTCCGGTGCGGGGGTTCGTCGGCGGTCGTAGTACCGCTTGTACTCGTCTTTGGCCTTGACAAGTGCGGCTTGGGCCTCCGAAACCCCCGAGGCAATCCGATCTCGGAAGTCGTTCACGTCCTCCAGTCGCGAGCGTGGACCGTTCGGCTCGAACCCCATCCGAGGGAGCCGACCGGTGTCCGTCATGAACGGAACCTGCTGTGTCGACGAGTGGATGTGGTTGTTGTACGCAAACTCCGCGGCTGGCAGGAGCTCGTCCCAATCGTCCTGCTTGTAGTTTGTGAAAAGCCGGATGAATTGGTCGAGTTCCTGGTTAATGCGCTCGGTCTGCCCGTCGGTCTGCGGGTGGTAAGCGGTGGAGGTCGCCGGTTGAATCCCGATGAGACGGAACAACTCCCGAGTGAACTCCGCGACGAACTGCGGACCTCGGTCGGAGATGTAGCGGACGGGAGTTCCGTGGTGTCTCCAGACGTTCCGGTAGTAAAGGCGCGCGGAGCCCACGGCATCGATCTGCGTGTGGCATTCCATGAAGTGCGCCCGCTTACCGAGAACATCCGCCGCAACCATGATCGCATTATACCCGTGGGCCTCCGGAAGTTCGACGATGAAGTCGACAGAGACCGTATGCCAGCGCTCGGGGGGAACCTCCGTCGGATGAAGTTCTCCGATCGGAAGTTTCCGGAGGGCCTTGGTACGGCAACACAGGTCGCAGGTGGCGACGTAACGGCCGACGTGTCGGGACATCTGGGGCCACCAGTAGTTCTGGGAGACAAGCTCCAACGTCTTGAAACGGCCAGCGTGCCCGGCAATCCGCGTATCATGGTGCTGCTCCATTATCCGACGCCGGAGGTCAGTATCTCGGGGGACCACTATCTTCCCTCGGAAGTAGAGCAGCCCGCCCTCGACATGCCACTCGGAGGATCGGGTGGACCGGGTGCCGCGGACCTTGAGGACCTCCCGTGCGGCGCGGGCAACGGGGTCTTCGAGGTCGGCCTCTCCAGAGAGCGCGTTCCGGATGTCTCGGAGGATCGGAACCTCCGGGCCGGCGACGACGAGACCTTCCATTGCACGGACATGGAAGAGTTCGGGACGGAGAAGGGTGACGTCGCGATTATCCTCCGAACCTCCGTGATCCAGACGACGGGAGAGGGCGTCCGGGCGACCCATGGAACTTCCGGGTTTGTGGTGAAGGGCGAAGTCGAACCGGGACAGGTAGAGGGACCACCGAGCCTGCCGGCGGTTGAGGGTTCGCGCTTCACGGAAGTACTCCAAGTTCTTGTGGTCGGTCCAGATCTCTACCGGATGCTCCGTGCCTTCGAGGAAGTGTCGCCACTCCTCTAGGGCTCGGATGATCGCGAGCATCTCCTTGTCGTGGATTTCGTAGTTACGTTGGACCTCGTTCAAGCTCTTGGAGAAGAACGCGACCGGATGCCACTTACTGTCGGCATCGGGCTGAGACAGGACAGCCCCGGTGGCAAAGTCGGAGCTGTCTGCTTCAAGCCGGTATGGCTTGGACGGGTCCGGAAGGATAAGAACCGGGTCGGAGGTTACGGCGTCCTTGAGAGCTCGGAAGGCCGCATCCTCCGAGCTTCCCCAGGACCACCGCATGCCCTTTTTTGTGAGATCGAAGAGGGGCCGGGCAATATCCGAGAACCCCCGAACAAACCTCTGGTAGAAGTTCGTGAAGCCGAGGAACTGCTGCACGTCCTTCTTGTTCGCTGGGGTCGGCCAGGCGGCAACTCCCGCAACCTTGACGGGGTCCATCTCGACGTGGTTGTGGGAGATGATCACGCCGAGATACTCGATCGAGGCCTTCTCGAACTCGCACTTTTCCGGTCGGAGGTAGAGTTTGTGCGCACGCAACCTCCGAAGAACCTCCGAGACGATCTTCCGGTGGCGCGCGAGGTCCGAGTGGGCGACGAGGATGTCGTCGAGGTAGACCATGACATCTCCGGACAAGATGAGGTCTCGGAAGATGTCGTTCATCATGGTCTGGAAGGTCGCCGGGGAGTTGGTCAGGCCAAAGTACATCACCAGGGGTTCGAACAATCCCCGGTTAGTCCGGAAGGCCGCCTTCCATTCATCACCCTCGCGGATCCGGACGTTGTTAAACCCCCACCGGACGTCAAGTTTCGTGAAGTACCGAGCTCCTTTCAACCGGTTAATGAGGTCATTGATCAAAGGGAGCGGGTACCGGTTTTTCACG
Organism: Mycena capillaripes; assembly: GCA_029204075.1. Classification (NCBI taxonomy): domain Eukaryota; kingdom Fungi; phylum Basidiomycota; class Agaricomycetes; order Agaricales; family Mycenaceae; genus Mycena; species Mycena capillaripes. The sequence goes on along the minus strand of JARHKZ010000009.1, from coordinate 3,235,446 downwards.
GTCATGGCATTCAACGCCCGGTAGTCCTGGACGAACCGGAGAGCGCCGTCCTTCTTCTTCACAAAGAAGACCGGCGAGGCCATGGGCGACTTGGATGGACGGATTCGGCCGGTGGCTAACCCTTCCTCTATGAAGGCATCGAGCTCCTTCTGTTCGAGGGGGGAGATCGGGTAGACCTTGCAGTTTGCCGGCTTCGAATCGGGAACGAGTTCGATGGCATGGTCCCACGTCCGACGCTCCGGAAGAGAGTCAAAGGATTCCCGATTGAAGACATCCTCGAACTCCCGAATCCAGTCGGGAACTTCCGTCGGAGGAGGTCCGGAGTTTTTAGCGTGAGCCTCCGCAAGCCTCTGGGAAACGGTGGAGGTCGCCCGGATATCCTCCGAAGGTCCGAACCACGTATAGAAGATGCGGTCGCCATCTTCGATCGGGTCGTCCTCATCGTCCGAGTCATCCTCCGAGTCGGGGGTTAACTCCGGAAGATCCGGATCGTCGTCGTCGTCGTCCTCATCTTCTCGGTCATCCGCGTCGACGACGCAGATGGATGGGAAGGGGCCGGCGCGGACGGAGCGGAGGATCTGAGCTACGACCTTGGCCTCGCGGCGTTCCTTTCGGACCTCGTCGCGGCAGGTAGCGCAGGAGGCGGGGCAGCGGGTCATTTTGACATCCCGCGTCTCCCAGTCAATCTCCGGGTTATGTTTCCGAAGCCACGAATACCCAAGGATGAGCTTCTGCTTACCAAGGCGCGTGACTGCGAACTGGACCCGTTCGGAATGCCCCTTGTACCGGAGGACTACATCCGCAACTTCCGAGATCGCTCCAGCTTCGTTCGGAGACCCGTCCACATTGAAAACGGGAATGGGTTGCGAGAGTTTACGAAGCGGAATTTGGGTGGAGATGGCATACTCCTTGTCGATAAACTCCGAGGTGGCGCCGCAGTCGACCAAACCCTTGAGCGAGAGTTTGACAGCGTTATCGACCGACTCAATCTCCACCGGGAGATGGAGGGAGTTAGAGCCAGGAGTGGCCGCCACCGTGTAGCGTTTCGGAAGCCTACGTTCCCAGCCGGGTCGGCGGACTCGGGGGATCGTCGGAGGTTTCGGAAGTTCCGGAGGTTCCGGAAATCCTTTCGAAGCAGGGGGTGCGTCTCTCGTTTCAACTGTTGAATCAACTTTATTATCGGACTCGTGATACAAACAGGCAAAACGATTGGAGGACGCGAACGAGGGCGCACCGCTCACTCGTCGCGGGGGACAAAATCCTCCGGCACTTCCACTTCGGGGTTTGCCATCGCCGGCTCGGAGGTTACGAGTCGGGCGGCAAGCTCTTCCAACAATTCTCCGCTGAGCTGCCGGATCACCTCATCGAGGACGTCCACCGAGCGGATGTCCACCGGGGTGGTGCAGTCTCGGGCAAGGTGTCCCGGATCGCCACAGCGGAAGCAGGTGCGGCGTGGGACCACGCGGGCACGGGTCCGATCAACCTCCATCGGGACCGGAGGTGGGAACGGAGGAGCCGCCGACCTCGGAGGTTGAGCGACTGCCGAGACGGGGGCGACCGTGGTCGGGCGGGGGCGGGGAACAACCCCCGTCGGAGGTTGCGATGATCCTCCGGCGGCTCGTGCGCGGATCAGTGCCTCGTATTGGCGGTAGGCACGGGAGCGCCAGCCCGGATAATCCGTGAGGCTCGGAGGATCGCTCGACGTGGTGATCGCGTGGTTGATGGCGGGGGTGAGGCCGGTCCGGTATTTGGTGACCTTCACCAGCTGGTCCTCGAAACCGGCGAGCTCGACGAGGTCCTCGAAGTCGTCAGTGTAGCGGAAGACGTCCCGGGCACCCATGTAGTACCCCCGGGACTCGAGCTTGGCGAGAGCATGGTCCTGCTCGTTCTCCTCGATGAAGCGGAGACGGAATTCCCGGACAAATGCATCCCAGGTGGAGAGTGGGAACGGATGTTTCCCGGCCATGCGCTCTGCCCAGCGCTGCGCCGAGTCCTTCGCCATAAAGGACATAGCGAATCTCACGGCCTTCTCCTCGGAGGTTTCCCCGTTCTCGAGGAAGGCCTCCGGGATGAGCCGGACGTAAGTCTTGACAGCGTGTAGGAAGGCCCGACCTTGCGTGCGATCGCCGTCGAAGACAAACGGAGGATTCGGTCGGAGGACCGATTTTGAGGCTGGGCTGAGGTTTGCGAAAAGACCTGGACCTCCGACCGGATCCGGATCGGAAGGGGCCGGGGCAGGAAAGGAAGATTGTGCGGTGTTTTCAATTAGCGCTGCGAGGCGCGCGACAGTCTCTTCGATGCGGGACAGGCGGTCCATGTCGGCGGAAGTCGCGGAAGTAGGATCGGCCATGTCAGCTTCGGAGGACGGGGAGGAGGGGGCAAGATTCGAATTCGGAGGTTGCGGAAGATCGTCTTCCGAATCGTCGCTATCCAAGCCGAACTTCGCAATCTTGACCGGTTAATCCCTTAGAGACTTTCTCCTGCTATAAGGGCAACCCTGGCGGCCCGAAATATCTCAAGAGTCCTGGCAGGGGGGATCCGAAGTCAATTGAAGTACACTACTACAGGAAGAAGCGCACCTGGCAGGGGGGATCCGAAGAGGAGAAAGTCTAAGGATTCCCCGGCCAGGTGCGTGCCTATATACCAGCTAGGGCTAACTACGGGTTGCGCATGGTTTGTTGATGGCGTAGTGAACGGCAGTGATCCCGGGCACGATCACATGCGGAGTGCCATGCGGAGTGCGGGGATCCGTCCAGATGGGGTTTGGCTCGGCGGGGGGAACGTCGGAGGATAGCGGAGGTCTGACCGGGGGTCGGATCGGAGGATCGATCGGAGGATCGGGGGTTGGAAACGGGGGTTCCCCTGACAGATTGTGTCAACAATGAGATTTTTTTGGTGTGCTCCAAGCACCTTGGTATGAAGTTATTAATGCAAATACATTATATACCTTTCCTGTATGCTGTTTGAAGCCCAATTTGGTGCCCAGCAAGATTCTATCTTCCGCTAGACGTGGTATTGCTCAAGCGGCCTAAGTTCAGGCTTTTTCCCTATCGAAGGAGCAGTTATTTACGCACCACATATTGGCTGCATGAAGACCAATATATGTTCTAATTGTGAATACATGCCCTAGGTGCGATTCCCGATGGCTCTAGTCGCCGAGTTCCAACTTCAAAGCTTGATTTGGGAAGGTGGCCAACTACCCTGTTATTTGGCCTTGTTGAACTGCCGTCCGAAAAAAATTCATTGCCGGGGCAAATCTTTGTATATTCGGATGGGAGTAGACCTGAACTCTTCGTAAGATGTCTGCCTTCCATCTGAAGTTGTCTTGTCCATGTGGAACAGCATCAGAGGTTAATACCGAGGCAAGAATGCTTAGGTGGCCAAGTACGGGGTCAAAAATAGTATCCAATGCCGTTGAATTATTACTGAAGTTTTGTTGTCTGGTTCAAAGTCCTGGATCCTCGCATTCATTACGAAGGACGTAAGTTCGACTTTCAGCATGAAGACGAGCTCACGAAAGAGTTGAAGACCGACAAAGCCACCCTCGAGGCGCACTTCAAGTTGTATTACGCCAAGAAGAAGCATAGTATGGTTCCAGTTGCAACGCCCGTTGCTTCCGGCTCGACTCAGGACTCACCTCAGAAGGACTTCACGGTTAGGTACCGCGTAGAGCGGCGCGTCGTTCTCGACGAGCTAAAGGAATACGACAGCCTCCTCCGTGAGGATTTCAACCTTTGTGATCCCGTTCAATGGTGGGTCGCTCGCAAGGTTCAATTCCCCAACTTGTTTTGCCTTGCACGGGACATTCCCACCATTCCCGGTACATGATTCCTTTCTGTGCTCTGGTTCATTTCTGACTTCGAGCTCCTTCAGGCTCCGCCGTCGCGGTTGAGCAGATTTTCTCGGGTGGGCGCAACACAATCTCCCTCAGACGTGCCAGTCTCAAGCTGGACACCATTGGCACACTCATGATGGTTAAGCAGCGTCTTCGGCTCGCTCGCAAGGCAGTACAGGAGATTCTGGGTGACGCATAACGACAATTCACGCCATATTACCTTTGAATATTTTTTTTGGTGGCCGTTTTTAGCCGCTGACCCGTTTCCGGCCGTACCGTCGACCGTCCCGTCCCGTTGAACTTTCAGTATTGCCTTCGACGCCCCGTTTATCAACGGGCCGTGCCCGTTGAGACCCCGTCCAATCGACGGCCGTTGCCGTCACGGCAACGGGTGGCAGCCCTACTCTCGGACTCCCTCCACCTCATCGCAGTAAGCCTCATGTGCTCCTCTGAATAAACGGCCACTGACGAAAGCGTTAGACATGCACCACATTCACGCCGATTCTGCATTCACGATACTTTTGGATCGCAGCGCTCAACAGACTAGAGCAGTTTCATCGAAGACCTCCACCGTGCTCTCCTGGCCTCGACATTCTGTCTTTGCCCCTTGCCACTCTCAAAGAACTCGCCATTCACGCATATAAACTCAAGCAGAACTGGTCTTCGGAATCCCCGTCCCCCATCTCAGTGCAGACCATTGACATGGAGGATCCCGTGACACGAGTCGTTGCTATACAAGGAAATCGGCTAATCATTACGGTCTCGCCCTCCCGTCTTGCCTGTTGGGACACCAGTATCGCTGAATGTATTGGTACTTTAATCACGTGGTCGAACCCTTCGACATGCATATGGAGGAATGGACTTCTTCAGTCGAACTCTATCCTCTTTTGCGTCCGGAATCATGTTCGATTGGGATGATGTATCCCAGGTAAAATACCGCCTTTTGAAGCGTATACCACCAATGACTCGGCTCCTCAGTTCTTCGACAAATGCCTTCGAGCTTGCTATCATTTGTTTCGAGCATCGAAACTCATCGACGGTCAAAATCTCGAAGGTGTTTTCCAAAATTTGGACACCCCCCGCGTCGGAAGAGTATAGGATCTCAGAAATCCTCGTGGACGAAAATACTTTTGCGGCAATAATCGTTAAGCCTGTGGAGGAAATGTCTTTTCTGCTGATGTGCAGCCGGGATGACGGAGTTATTCGGGTTGTTGATTTGGGTTCGAGTGCCGATGCGACCTGGCCCAAATGCATCATTATCAAGGACGACTTTTACATCACTCAGCAGTATTCTGAAACACCCACTGCGAGCATTGTCCACGTCAAAACCTCGGCTACGCAGTCGCAGACCCTTGATTTGCCGATACATACACAAAACGGCGATACCCGTCCCCTCCTCCACTGATATTTCCTCCTCCACTGCTCACCAGATAGACATCCCTCAGCTCGGACTCTGCCATCTTCGAGTCCCCAAATACGGTGTATCGAATATAAACCACGTACTTCGAGGTCGACGATGAACCAAAAGTCTTCAATAGCCTTCACGTATGGCCTGCGGAACATGACGGCGCGACACTTACAGCCGGTTCCTTGTGCTTGTACGAGCATCCTTCCGACATCATGGTGGTTGCCGTTGGATCGTCCGCTACTTGTGCGATCATATTGGACGATAAAGACCTGGGTCTTGTCCAGTATCTGCCGCTCCAGACGCCGCAGGTGCAATTCACGCCGCTTGACCTCCCCGATCTCGTTGAACCTCATTACGAGAACAACTGGCGCATGGTGCTGGATGATAGGTTGGGTGTTTTCTACCTGGGACGCTATGAGGGAGAAACCGGAGTATATCACTTGTCCGTAGTCTCGTACGCTTAATTCGAGCAACCTCCTTTTCTTGCTGGTTTCAGCCGTCGGTCAGAGTGCAACAAAAGGTCGGTCTCTGACATCCCACTTCCAGTCAATGATCAGTTGCTTAGGTTCGGTCCAATGAGCCATGTTGCCTAATTAGCGAAAGCCGCGATGGTCGGAAATGTAGGTTTTCCGCTTCAAGTATGTATTTAACAGTATGTTCGAGCTCAGCGGTCGGCTTGCGGATGGGTGTTTCGCTCATCAAAGTTCGCTGAGGATACTGAGAATTGCGCCTCCTATTATTACGACATTATAGGAAATCAGTGAGGGCAGCTTCTTTGTATTTGTATTTGAGCCAAGCTTCAAAAAGTAAAAATAAAAATAATAAAGGACTGACCGCAACGAAGCTGAAAAATCAAGCACGGCGGTGTCAAGACATGACCCACCCTGAATCAATCAGGTTATCCGCTTTTATGCTGTGTTTCCGGACAGTAGAATTTGTGCCCATCGCTATGGTTCTTCCTGGCTCACGTTCTGTCCCTGTATGTAACCTGCGAAATCTCAGCTCACCAGTAGGAAGCGGTGAAAGGAGAATTTGGCACGAACGAACGACCCCTCCCGAATCGAACGGATGTTTCACACTTATTTTACTAAGGCTTTACGATCTCCAGCGCTACGTGTCTTCCTTTCTAAATTCTCACTCTTTTGGCCCTGTATTTACGATGCTTGTTTTGCAGGAGGCAAAGATTAATATCAAACTAAAAAACGAGGCCGAAATCGCACAAAACAATCGCCATGCCGAAGAGGAGGAGGAGGATGTATTACCGAGCGGGTACTGTACCTACATAAAACCTAGCCTCGAGAATGTATGCTACAGTCATCTGCGCCGCTACTTGGTTTGATAGAAATCCCAAGTCTGAGATCGTCTCACGAGCTTCGGTCATAGATGGGAATGGGTTGAAGACTGATGCAGGATGATATAACTGGACGCGGCTATCCATTGAGTGTGCGAGGGCCACAACCACATCCCACTCCGGCACCAAACTGTTTCGCGTAAATTTTGCACAGAGAGAATGGCCGCCCGACGGACATTTACACAAGAGTTCTGTGCCTGTGCATTCGAGGCTTTAACGGGAGGGTTCCCCGGAATATTTGTGCGATGATGGAGTTAAGAGTCAGGAGAAAAGCATCTCCTGAGTTCAGGAGCATCAAGGGGCTTTGAGACACTTTCATCGCTGTCCGAGACCCGAAAGGAACCCGCCAAAGACCAGATGGGGATGGAAACGACAAGTGCCGCTTTGCAGCTCCATGGTCGCGAACACCCTCAGCATCGTCGTTTGACCAGCAAATGTCGAGTCTTTGCGTCTAGCACGATATCTGCGCTAACTTGTGGGAGCGAACTGGGCATCGACAGAGCAATATCTGCAGCTGTAATGCTCCTCTGTGGCACCTTTCAAGTTGCTTGACGTCCCAGATCACAGCATTGCACAGCCATACCAACTTTGTGACGCCGACCGGTGTATGTAGCCGGGAGCAACAAAATGGCATCCACGACGGAGTCTGAAGGCAGGTGGATGCTTCCGTGTCAAGAGTTTACGTCCAAAATGCTTAGGAGCCGAATAAAAACTCTGCAGGGCCTTTTAATCCGCGTCGCTCGCCGGGTGCCAACGCCAGCGATCGCCCTTTTCTCCCCCATCGACGATGCGCGTCAAACCCCGCTCGCCTCCTGCGCTTCTCCTCTTCCTCCTCGCCGCCGGCAACACACTCCTTGCTACCGCATTCTTTATTCCTGAACAGCGTAGCACCAACGCGACGGCACGACGCTCTTTGTTCTTCCCTTCCACCTTCGACGAGGCAGACCAGCGCTTCCCGATCTCTCCCCCGCACCAGTTCATCCAAGCTGGCCCCAACGATCACCGCGGCCCATGCCCTGGTCTCAACTCTCTCGCCAATCACGGGTTCATCTCGCGGAGCGGTGTTGACACATTCCTCAATATCATCAAGGCTTCCAACGAAGTGTATAGAATGGGCATAAGCGCTTCGGCGGCCGCGGCCGTCCTTGGCTTATTCGGCGGGAATCTACTCGATCCTACTTTACCCATTTCTATTGGCGAGCCGCCGGATAATGTTGGCCTGACTGGGATATTGGGTGGTATTCTCGGTATGTGGTCCCTGCACCCTGCTTCGGCAGCCGATTCCGGTTACTGAGAGGTCGTAGCCCCGCCTTCCGGTCTGACCAACACCCACAATCAGTTCGAGTCCGATGCTTCTCTCACGCGATGCGACTTGTATATCTGGTGCGTCTCTCATTCACTTTCCTCCACCAAGTTGAGCCGTACTGATTTCACGTTGAAGCAACGACAGTCACACGCTTCAGCCCAAGTATCTCCAGCCGCTTCTAGATTTGTACGCTGCAGATTCGAACATTAAAAACAGCGTTGCACTCGTGAGCAAACATCACGCCAATCGCATCGCAGACTCTATCGCAAACAATGCTCTCTTCTTCTTCGGACCGGTGCAAATGGTAATTAATCACTCATTCCAGTGTTCGAATAAACCCGTGACGATTTGAAGATTGTGGGAGCCTTCACGGCACTGCAAGCCCCGTCGCTCTTCGCGACCTACTCCGCCGAGCATCCAGAGGGAATCATGAGCGTTGAAGGGCTCATGTCGATCTACGGCGCTACCCGCTCTTCCGACGGCACGCTTACCTGGACCCGTGGATCCGAGCGCATACCTGACATATACTACCGCCGCCCAGGAGCCCTGGTGTACCAATGGGACCTCCCCATCCTCCTGCCGCAGGTGCTTGAGATGTGGAGTCTGTACCCAGAAACGCTCTCCCTCGGGGGCAACCTCGGCAAACCCAACACGTTCTTCCCGCTTGACCTCGGGGCGTTCACTCGTGGCACCTACTCGCTTGACGACCTTCGCCAGCCGGACGGGATGAATCTGATCTGCTTCGTATACCAACTCGTGCAGATCCTATTCCCAAGTTTACTCGGGAATGTCAACGATTTGCTGGCTACGGTGTTAACGGAGGTCGGGCAGCTTACGAATGGGGTCTTGGGTACATTCGTTTGTCCCCGGACGATGGGCTCGGTGGACATGACCATGCTGGATAAGTACCCCGGCTGGGTGAAGTCGAAGACGAAGAAGAGGACCCTCTAACTGACGCGCTTCTCACCTAACACAGCCATTTCTTGTGATCCTTCGTCTGTGTGTTCCATTACAGCTGTTTTCAAACATAAGCACACTATAAAAACCTAATTATCGGCGGTACTGAAAATGATTCTTAAATAAATAAATTGAGTTGTGCCGAAAAGACTTCTGAAATAAGTAAGTTAATCTCAGAGAGACCAAAAAGGTTGCTGAAAATAGTAATTTCTGTACACTTTCAGCCACTTCCGAAAATACCACGCGGATAAGACTCAGGATAATAAATTATCTTGGCGCGGTCCCATTTCGGAACATGCCAAGTTGTAGCATTGTCCAAGGTTTCTAGGGCTTCAGTAGAATTAAAAGGGAAGTCACTTGAACTTCGTTCCCGGTCTCCAGCTAATAAGCGCCCAGCAGGTCTAGTTCGTCGTAGGTTTTCTTGTGGTTTTATCGAAAAACTGGCATCTGCCAATGATTTTCCTGCGCGAGTCAAGCCGGGACCACGCCAGTGCGATCTCCGATAACTATGGGCTTTGTAAGCAAACGCCGCGATTTGTCGGGAAATATGGGGCAAGCTGGCCTCGCATCCCAACGGCCTGGGCAGAGCCTTCAAAATCGGATTCGGGTTCAGTTGGGAATAAGGATTCGCCCAAACACCACTGTTCCTTCATAGATTAAACTACACGAAATCTTCTGCTTACCGATGATTTCACCGTCTCAGGGCTAGACAAGGACTTCAGTCGATTTCCCATTGAGCTGACGACAGGATTTACGTTTTGTATATTCTATAAGGATCTTCGGATAACAGATGAATGTACTAAGGCTCGGCATCCAGCGCTTTTTACCGATGATTTCGGTATCGCACCTCCGGTTCAAAACTACGCCGCATTCACCGATGATCTCGGTATCGAGGTGTTTCGCTGCGCTGCCATTGATGACAAGTCCCGATATTCGGGAAACAATTCTCAGTGCTAATGGTGGCTATATATTCTGGCATAACTGTGCCGCTCTTGCATCCATCCTACACTCAACTCGAATACTTTCCCAGAAAAATGACGATTACCCAAGATTCCTCCGCACCACTCGTAGCCGTCGTCGGCGCCACTGGCACCCAAGGTGGGAGCGTTGTCAATGCGCTGGCGGAATCCGACAAGCCTTACCGTGTCCGGGCGTTCACGCGCGATGCCAAGAAACCCGCAGCCCAGAACCTCGTCAAACTAGGCGTGGAAGTTGTTGTCGTTTCGCTCGTGGTCGATAACAAGGAAGAAGTCTATAAGGCTTTCATTGGCGCAGATTTTGCTTTTGTAAGATTGTCATTTTTCTCCCGTAGTGCGAACCTGTTTGTACTCACGAAAATTTAGCTCGTCACTAACTTCTGGGACCATTTGAGCAAGGACCGGGTAGCTTCTGTTTCCTCCATGCTTCTATATCGTTCTGATTTGTGTGAATCAGGAAATCAGCGAGGGCAAGCTTCTCATCGACGCCGCGAAAGCAGGCGGTGTTTCGCGCATCGTCTGGTCCGGCCTCCCATCGATAACCAGGTTGAGCAGAGGAAAGTACGTCAACGTGTACCACTTCGACGGAAAGGCAATCGTCACCGACTACGGACGCAAGTCTGGCGTTCCGTTTGTTGACGTTCAGGCGGGGTTTTATGGAACGAACTTCATCACCAACCCGATTATGTTTGCGAAACAGGATGACGGGTCGTTCGCCATTCCCTTGCCCGTAAAGCCTACGACGATCACCCCCTTCATCGACGCGGAGCGTGACTATGGGCTGTTTGTACGCCATGTGCTTGAGTTCCCAGTCTTCCCAAACGGCTCCGAGATTTTGGCTTATAGCGAAAGGATAACAATTGAAGAGATGGCGCAGCAGTTTGCTCAAGGTACGCATCTCAATTTATAACCGCCTTATTTGCTAAGATTCACGTTCAACAGCGACCGGGAAAAAGATTGTGTTCAAGCAGATCCCTGTTGAGCAGTTCACGAAGAACTTTCAGGCACTTGGAGTTCCGCCGCACATCGTTCTGGACATGACCGAGGTCATGCAGTCGTTCGACGAGTTTGGATGTACGTCCCTTCTTTTCCTTGAGCTACGGGAATGTTAGTAACCAGTCCGCCCCGAATTTGTAGACTCCGAGAACTTGTCTCCCCAGGACGGTCTGCCGCCTCTGTCTACTTGGGCCGAGTTCGCCAAGAAGACAGATTGGAGCAAAGCATTGGCGTAGCCAACCAGAGTAGATAGATTATGTCTAGAATTCCAGGTCATAATCGCCTTGATTAAATGAATGATCAATTACTTAGAGAAATATGTTCTTAATGGAGCTCCGGCGCTTCAAGTGCATCGGTAGGAACGCAGCTGGAGTTTCTGTTCATAACTTGATCAAATGACATTTTAATATTCGAGGTGGCTTCTGTATTGTTTTGCTATCCTGGCTCCTGAGTGATATATGAATTGGAAACAAGATTCGATCGCATCATTCCACAGAAAAATCTAGTGATTAATCCTCCGTTTAAGGAATAGAACCTTGTTAGGGGTTTACAGCCAGCAATCCGGTGCACTCCTGCCATGCAGCCGCTGCTTTCCTCGACGCAGAATTGTCTAGAAGGATCGCAATATTGAATTATGATGGAGCAGGAATCCGGAAAGCACTCGATCGCAAGATATTCGAGGGGAGTGAATCTCGTAAGAGAGGCTGAGTTGAGGTCGATTTCTGCCTGTTCACATTGTAAGCTGCGTGACATAGACAGGTGAAAGCTTACCTGGTGTAAGACCAACTCAACGTATTACGGAGGGCATTTTAAGGGTCCTCGTATGCGGCATGTGCGCTGATACAGATTTTAAAATCGCTGGAAAGCACTCCTCGTGTTAGGAATGAGCAGGCATGTTGGCACTGGTTAAAGATTTAAGGGCAACGAGGATACGTTCGATTTCGAGGTCCGTTGTTTTCCCCAGATGCTAGAGAAGTTGTGCCTGCCGCAAACCATGAGACCGCCTGGCCCGCGGTAATACTGGTGCGTATGGAGGGGGAAATCGTGATTTTGCGGCCCGAGAACACACGAACACGCGTCATGGCCGGATGGCGTGTTAGAAACGAGTGTCTCCGGTTTCTGGAGCCGCCAAGAGATGTTCGACAAACCACAGGCGAGGAAGTGTGGAGAGGTTATCTGATGAAGCATGACAAGGCTATGATCCTTTTTAAGGGCGGCGGGGGAGATGAATTGATACTCGAGCCTGAGCATGAGTTTCATCGATGTAATCCACATCTTGCTGAGCTTTTTAAGACGCTGATACCTGTCATGAAATGAGATATCTGCAAACTGTGGTTCACTTCAGGACTTGCCACGGCGCCTTGATACGAGCGACGCTGAAGCAACGCACAGAAGCTGCCCATGAAGGGTTTGCGATTAGTTCTGAGCAAAATGCGATAACGCTAGAATGTTTGTCGAAGGTGGACTGTGCGGTATAAAATGGGAAGGCATAGGCCGGGGAATAGTTTGGATACGCGGAACAGAGAAGCATGATCTACCCTCGATGCATGCTGGATTTGCTTCGGTGATGACTTCGTTGGGGAGCCACCTGGAGATCTCCTGTATGCTCGATGGGTCAAGACCATTCCGGACGCTGTTCAAGGTGAGAACGAAGAGAGATCGGTTATTCTATCATTTGGCGTACCCTCTGCATTCATTGGGCCGAGAATTTTGTACACCGCTGCCCCCAAAAATTGAACTAAAAAGTTGAACTGCGCGCTCGGCACAAATCGGGCCGATCACTAATCACTGATTCAATGCATCACCCGTCAATGACGCTATCACGGAGGAAAAATCATCGAATGTGGCTTCCTCCGAGATTCTACTCCGAGCTGCAACCGGGATCTCCACCGTTTACCGAAAAGTCCTGGGTGCATCGTCTTCATCTGTTTCTATCTGCTATTTCTGGCCCAGGATGCTCAAGAAAGAAGGCCAGTGGGCGCTGCTTGCATCCGCACATCCCGGCCGCTGCGACAGGCTTCGTGGGTAGCGACACGAGGGGAGCCCACTCACTCTGCGCGCGAGGGCACGAAGCAACGTCGGCGTGGGCAGACGCGGCGCGTAGCTCGGCGTGCGCGCCGGTCCGTCGCGTGTGCGTCACGGCGTGAATCAGTGATGCAGCTGTTGGTGCGGCTTTCGTATGCGTACTTACCCTGCCCCAGACGGGGCGAAGAATCGCGTTCTCGCGCTTGTGAGCTGTGTATGGGGTGTGCCCGCATCTCATCGTGCGCATATACCGGCCTCTTTCTCCCATTTCCTCTCTTCCTTCGGTCATCCGTCTGGATGTACTCGGCTTGCTCCTCCAGGAGTTCAAATCGCCTCGCCCAGCGTCGCCTTGCTTTGCCTTTGCTGGTGACGTACCGCCGGCGCAGGCGCGAACCCGCGTCCCGGCGTTCAGCGTCGATACGACTCCCAAGCGGACGGTGTTGGCAGATATAGGGGCGCGCGGCCGCGACGGTACGCGTCAATGGACGGGTGCGCGAGGCACCGCTGGCGGGGAGCGACGGTGTGGTGCGTGGATTGTCCTCGCATGCGGCGATGTGGGACAGAGCGCAGCCAGTGGCATGCGCCGATGCGAGCCTTGCGCTTCTGCCGCCCGTCCTTCAGCGAACGCGGCCGAGCAAGTCGTGCGACTGCAGGCAGATGCGTCTATGGCGTGTCACAGGCCCAATCTCTGTTCTCATCCGCCCAACTCTTCATATAGGACTTCAACGTCGCAGAATGAATACCACCCTAGCAGCGACAGGGATACACTTGAAGCCGTAGGCACCGTCGAGAACCTTCATTTGGGCCAAGTACAACGCCGGTGTACTCGTAGCATTCGAGGCGTATGACCATTTGTTACATTTCTAAACCGCGACGGCGAAGATATTTTCCGACGACTTCGAGGTCAGTTTTTCGACCATTTCTAGGCCCTGAGTCGCGATGGACGAGACACGTTACAAAAGTTCACATGTGTGTGCGCAATTTCTCCGATATTCTATCTCGCAGGCTGGACTGGACCCATGTCTATTTTTGCGCTTCTTCGCACGTCATGCTTGAGATTCGGTGAGCCTAGTCCCGCACTATTATTAGAGGTGGATCATTGTGTTCCATATATCTTCGAGGTCGATTCGGATTCAACACAGTTGCGGATTTTCCGGTCCAGATGCCCACCACCACTTCCTCCATGACCAGTGTCGCTCTGCCCGGCACTCGACACCAGATGCCGCTTGTTGGGTAATATTCACATTCTGTCCGATTCTCAGCCTTGACTAAAATTCGTCTTGCAGCTTTGGATTATGGAAAGTAAGTTGATCTCGGGTACCAGTATCCTAGCTTGTAACGCGCTCCTGGCCAGGTTACCAAATCAACATGCGCGGATGTAAGTTTTTAGCTGTGTTCTCATGCAGATTCATTCTCTGACCACCTACTTTACAGACAGTCTACAACGCGTGAGCCAAAGTCTGAACCTTTGTTAATTTTCTCTCAGAATTCCAGAATCAAAGCTGGATATCGTCTGTTCGACGGAGCCTGTGTGAAATTTCATTGTGTCATTTGCGAAACATTCTGACTGGAAACAACTAGGCGACTACGGGAATGAAAAGGAAGCGGGAGAGGGAGTTCGTCGCGCCTTGAAAGAGGGTCTCGTTACACGAGATCAACTGTGTGAGTGGCATTGCTCCCTAGCTAAACTTTCCGCTCACCTGCCACTCCAGTCATCACATCGAAGGTATAGTACTCGATTAAGCTTGCGCATGAATGGGCTGACCGCCTGATTTTTAGCTGTGGAACACATTCCATACCAAAAAATACGTCAACGCTCTCGCAAAAATCCAGCTCGCCGCTTGGGGACTCGAGTGTAGGCCCTCGTTTTGATGCTTTTGAAATATTCCCTGAGACGGCATCGCAGACTTTGATCTTTTCTTGATTCACTTCCCTATTGCACTGAAGTACGTCGACCCCGCGGAACGGTACCCGCCTGAATGGTACGGTTCGGATGGAAAGACAGTTGAGCTCGAGGATACGCCGCTGCAAGAGACCTGGGCTGCAATGGAGGACCTTGTCGACCTTGGTCTCGTCAAAAATATCGGAATCAGGTACACGCCTGCTACCCTCGTTGCCTTCAATACTGATGCTTGCCGAAGTAACTGCCAGGGTTCCCTCCTCTTGGATATCAACCGCTATGCACGTATCAAACCCCAGGTTTTGCAGGTTGAACTCCACCCGTACTTGACCCAGGATGCGCTTGTCGCGCTAGCGAAACAACTCGGCATCGCCGTCACCGCATATTCATCCCTCGGGCCGCAGGGTTATTATGAACTCTCGATGGACCGTGGGGCGCCCAGCCTCCTCACACACAGCGTCATTACCTCGATCGCAAATTGGCACAAGAAGTGTGAGTTCATCTATGCCCATTCCAGTCGAATCGCACTACATAACTAACATCCCCTGCAAGCTCCGGCGCAGGTCCTGCTGCGCTGGGCGACCCAACGCGGCACCGCCGTGATCCCCAAGTCGAACATCGAAAAGCAATATGTTGAAAACCTGAAAATCCAATCTTTTAGTTTGATGGCTGATGAGATGACGGCCATTTCTGCACTGAACTGCAATTTACGGGTAAGCTGTCGAACTTTCTCAACCAAGGTGTTCTCTGAATGCATAAAATTAGATGAACGATCCCGCCGACATTGACCCTAGGTTGGCGATCTTCGCGTAGTGGAAGGCAAAAGAATCCAACCGCCGCCGTTATTTCACAAAGTATTCACCTGCGTTATTATTTTCGTAGAGTCATTCGAATCTACGTTGACTCAGAAGTATAAGTCGACCCTGAACTCCCTCGATGTCGCTTTTGAGTTGATGTTTATTTGTTGCTCGTTCGGGCTACGTTCCGTGAAGAAGAAGTGCCTCAGTTCGGACGCAAAACCAACTGGGATACGAGTAGCACGTTGAGAAGTTGGTTCAAATGCTTTTGCGAGAAACATTTTGCTTGTGCGAGTGAACAGCTGGGCCATCATGGAATTGTGCGAATTCTGAACCGAGATGTTGAGATCTTCACTGAGCGAGCCGACGCACATTGGACGCGGTTGGTCAGAGTCTGAACACACCTTATAAAAAATTGTCCTGCCACCTACTTTACTAGACGGTCGCCGGGGACGCATTTTTTAGATCTATGAACACGACGTAGAGGCTTTTACCCTCTGCCCAAGCTTTCTCGATCGCACACCGGCCCGGGAGGACGAAAGAGTTGTTATTGGTTCTCTTGCCCTCCTGGAATCCGATCTGCGTGTTTGGCACCACATTGTTCTCCCGGACCCATTCGAGAATTCGCTGGTCGACGAGAAATGTGAGAACTTCTAGTTGACTTCTAGAGCTTAGAAGGCAGCACTCCAAGCCGATCAAGCGATACGGCATACTACCGTCCGGATCTGAGTATTCCCACCAAGATCGTTGCGAGTCAGCTATTGGGCGCATCCCGGTAATCCATACAGGCACCTTCGCAAGGGATGTCAATAAACGAAACGACATGACACACGGGGACATGCCTGGAACAGTTTGACGTGAACATCGTTTGGTATCTCGAGGATTTCCAGCTCCTTGCGTCGTGCTTTCTAATCCGAGCCTTTATTTAAAATTCTCCGTGTCCTCAACAGTGCAGGGCCACGAGATATCTTCCCCGGCGTTCGGTCTGGCGTGGAGTCGTAATCTTCATGGGTTATTTTTGCGAAAGAGTCTAGAGCTTGCGCGAACCCGATTTCTCTGGGTCTAGACCTTGACATTTAGAGTGTCTGATTGGCTGCTCCACACCTCTCAACCAATCAGATGCTCAGGAAATGGTTAAAAAACTGCGAATACGTTCTATTCTTTAGCTTCTCTTATCTTCTGCGTTTCCATATATGGCACCGAAGATCTTGCATAAACACCACATAAAAGAGGCTTGACAATTTCAGACACCCCTCGTTCGATTCCAGTCCACCAGGATTCAAGTGTGAGCCTTTTCTTCCGTTTTCTGCACGTGTGCATTCTCTTGGCATTCTCCAGCTCCCAGCCCCGCTGATCCTCTCTTCTCTATATCTTAATCTCGTTGTCGTGGTCTCGAAGCAGTCCATGCTCAACGCAAAGCCAGGAGGCATGTCCGAACACTCGACCAGCGATTTCGTGAAGAAGCTGTACTTGTACGACGACGCGTGCTTATTTCCTTCGCTTTTTCATGATACACAGAATCCTGGACGACTGGGAGTTCCAGGAACTCATCAGCTGGGGACCAGAGGGCGATTTCTTCGTCGTCAAGGTGCTCCAATCAGTTCGGGCCATGGTGCGAGCTAACCCTTGTTTCAGGACGTAAACGGATTCAGTAATTCCGTGCTACCCCGCATCTACAAGCACTCCAATTTCGCCAGTTTTGTGCGCCAACTCAACAAGTATGACTTTCACAAAATCAAGACCGTAGACGCCGAGGACTCCTGGGATGAGAAGGTATACCATGCACAGACGTCGGCGTTCAGGCACCCAGACTTTCGTAGGGATGGCCGCAACGCGCTGGAAAACATCAAGCGCAAGTCTCAACGCAAGTCTAGCGCCGCCACCGTGTTAGACCCCCTCCCCGCCGTCAATGGCTCCCAAGAGGTCGAGATCCAAAATAACAAGATCATTCAACTGGAGTCGCAGCTCACGGCCCTCGATGCTGCTCACCGGAATGTTCTTACCGGTCTGCGAACCCTCGAGCACAGTAACCACGAGGTTATCCTCGAGATGATCGGTTTTCAGCGCAACCTGGCGCAGCAGGATGGACTCCTGCGCGCGCTCTTACAATATCTGTGGCGTGATAACATTGGGATTAGCTCAGGTGAGTACCACTTCCCCCCGCAGCATGCCAGTCTGACTGGTCCGCACGATCTCGAAATTCAAGGCAAAACCAATCAACTCCCGAACGATACTTCGAGCTCGGACGTGGGGAACCCACTCATGTTCCTGGAAGCGCAGGAGACGCAGTGGATGCTGGCCCAGAGTCTCACTGAGTCGGACGTCGCGCGGGCGACCCTGCAGCAGATGAGCGAGCTCTCCCGCCAAGCACGTGCGTCGGGTATCTCTTTCCCGGTCATCGAGAGTGGTGGTACCAGCAACGCGCCGCTTGGTGTAAGCGGGACAAGTGCTGCGATGGACAGCTTTGATCTCGCAGGCATCCAGGAACTGCAGGCGCAGCTCCAGGGTAATGCTATCCAGCCACTGGATGTACCCGGCGCTACTCCCGCAACTTTTGATGAGGTGGGTCTCGAGGACGAGTTAGTCTTACCCACCCCGAGAAAACCTATCTCAGATGTACGGTTTTTACGCACGGACAGTCGGAGTTCATCTGCAGGGGACGCGCACACGGGCTTGAAGGTGTTCACCGTCGGGCACCTAATGCCGCGCGGAACTGGCGAAACGGACAGCGGCTCATTCGAGGGCGGTACTTTGGCCGAGAACCAAGAGGCGCCGTCCGGTAACAGTGCGCAGACGTTGCGTGTCCGGCGCTCGACTTTCGTGCCGGGATGGGCCGTACCGCCTCGCGTCCTCCTCGTCGATGACGACGCCGTCACCCGCAAACTCAGCAGTAAATTCCTCAAGATCTTCGGGTGCACGACCGACGTCGCTGTGGACGGCGTCAGTGCCGTGAACAAGATGAATCTCGAGAAATACGACCTCGTCTTGATGGTACGTCTCCTTTTACCAGTCAAGGTCTGCGCGCGCTCGAGCTCATCGCAGTACCCGCAGGATATCGTGATGCCCAGGATGGATGGAATCTCCGCGACGTCGATGATAAGGAAATTCGACCCGCAAACGCCTATCATCTCCATGACGAGCAACTCGCGGCCGGCTGAGATCATGACCTACTTTTCCTCCGGTGTGTTCTCCCCCTCCGCGCCGTGCACTTCCGCTTACCGAGCGCAGGCATGAATGACATTTTGCCCAAGCCCTTCACGAGGGATGGACTGCTCGATATGCTCGAGGTGTGTACCAGCCAGTCAGCCGGTCCTCGTTCGCGCGGCTAACAAGGACATGCCTTCAAGAAACATCTAGCGCACCTCACGGTGATCAGGCAGCAAATGGCGACGACGATGATGCCGCACCCTCCCACAGCTCCTCCGCCCAACGAGGAAGGGTTTGCGAACGCGTTCAGCGGCGGCGGGGTCTCTTCGCCCGACAGCACGTTGAACTATGGTCTCAGCAGCGATGGAGGCACTACCTTGCTCGCGAGCATGGGTATCATCACGACCGAAGAGTACAATAAGATGCTCCTGGACATCTTGGGCACGGATGGGTCCACTTTCGAGTCGACGAAACGGCAGTGTGACGTGGATGGGGAAGATGGGGACGAGCGCGGAGGGAAGCGGAGCCGGTTTTAGGTGGGAATTTCGGACACGTGAAATTGAAAATTCTGTACTCTGTATTGTACGATATTCATAGTTCTACAATGTAAATTCGTACTTGTAACATTTACCGACGTTTGGGTGCACGCTTCTCAGGTTTCACCAAGAGCCGATCGTACGACAGCTTCAAGACTTTACTGAGTTTGACGAAGATCCGCGCCAAGGCCTGGGGGTGGGGGCGTGGAGGTACGAGTAGTGAGTTGGGATAGGTGAACCGGCTCTAGGGAGGAGAACACGTCAATAAGTGCAAAGATAAAGATAATGCACGAAGACAGGGAAATTTCCAAAACGGGAATCGAAAGACAAAGAGGAAGGCGAGGTTGGGCAAGGGAAGAATGGATTTCCATCAAAGCGAGACCGAAAAATTTGAGAAAAACGACCAGCCGAGGGAGAAATCTCAGCGAATTTTGGTGTGGATCATATCCCCAAAAGGGAATTAGGCGCCAGCGCCCACAAACGCAGAAAGAGACAGCAGGAAAGGACACTTGCCTGGGCCGCAGGAGACGATCATACACGAGTGCTACAACTGAGACGCGCATGGCTGGATCGTATACCTGCAGGTGAGGCATCATCAGCATCGATACCGGTGAAGAGAAGGTGATACTGGCGGCCCAGGCCCCCAACAGCTCGACAACGTAGAAAGGATCAACGCTGCTGCTCGCTCGGCACCTCCGAATTGAAGGGACACACTGGCTCGCCGGCGCCGGCCTTCTCCGGCACATTAGGTAGGTATCAACAAGGTCCAGACAATTCCAGACCCTCTTCAAGCAACCCTTTCTCTGGCGAGATCGTTGCCCGCTTGGAACATCGTCAACACCCGCCCATGGCGTATGCGCGTGGCTATCCCTCCAAGAGGGAGGGCGCGAGCCACATCGCGGCCATCGTCGGACGTGAGGGAGTCAGCCGCGAGCCACAAGTGACGACGAGTCGAAAGAACGAGGGCAGCCAGACTCGGAAGCGGCTACGGATGCGCCTTTGTGCATTGTGGCGCTGAGGGAACCGCATACCACTGGGCAGATGATGGGGAGGAGCCAATCGGCCATTGCGAGGAACGTGCGTACCACCGGCAAGATCGATGTCGTAGAGAGGGACATGGATAAGGGGCAGTGGTGAAGGGCTTGAGGCGGAAGGTAGGTAGGAACGGCCACAGCCAGCCTAAGGAGCTGCACCGCTGATCAGGGTGCAGCCGCCGAAGAGGAGAGCACTTATGTGAGGCGGGGGCGTGACGTGGCACCTGCAGTGGGAGCGGCGAGCAACAGTACTGTAGCACAGGAACGATGAGTACAGCGTTTCTTGAAGGACGATTCGACTCACGGAGCGTGACGCCGATGCGAGAGCTGACAGGTACTGTAGATGAGCGCTAGCCATGAGGGGGACGGAGAATGACCGAATGCACGTACCCTGGTGCACCGTTATTCAGGGATGAGTATACCCCACGAACGCGACGTGACGAGTACGCGCACGCAAAGTCCCCGTCCCCATCCTCCACTTCCACTCCACTCCATCCGCATCCTGCGCAGTCCCGATGCGTCGTCGGGCGTCCTACACTTCCACATCCAGCGCCGAGCACATTAAAAATGGGATGAGCACTATAGGCGAGTATCCTCTCCTCCCTCCGTCCCCCGACAGCGACGCATCACGACATGACTTATCGATACAAAGGGGTATACGCGTCCCGGTAGCATGCGAGCGGAAGGACTCGTTTGGTCCACGGCGTTGTTGGGGATGCGTAGGTATTGCAGTGGCGAGCGCTGGCTGGCACTATGTGGCGATGCGGGACGACCGACAAGCGTGAGCGTACAGAGGTGTTGCGGAAGGTCGTGAAGCGGTACTGAGTAACGGTAGGGCCCTAGACTCGCATGGTTGAGGGTTCGTGGTCCAGTGTGAACTCCGTAGCTCGCGGGAACCGAGCAAGATTGGCTGCCGGATTGAGCGACAAACTGATGCCGCGCTGATGGCGGGATTGCGGCATCACCCCAACAGCTGCAGGGAGGGCTGGCTTGATGCGACTCTAATGGTATTGGCCCCGTAGAGACCTCGCAAGGGCCTCAAAGAGAAAAGACCTTTTGTTCTTTTTTTTTCTTTTGGTGTTTCCGATCCCTCCGAGTCAAAGTGCTTCCCGCCTTTGGCAATGGATCTGGTCGCAACCGTCGAGCACATATTCAAGAAACATACTTACATATGCGCTCAGTTGCTCAACAACTATCTGTTCATCTTGCAGACTTATCTCCTCCTTTTTTCGCTTCTATATTGCTGTCGCTGTAATAACGGTTATGCCGGCGGCATCCCTGCCGAGATGGTGCCGTGCAGGTTGGAAAGGACTGAAACAGAAAAATGTTTCAAAACTGATCCCGTATGTGCATAGCTCCCACATCGCTCATACCTTGTACTTATCTGTTGCAGTTTTTGGTGGAAACTCTTTTTCTGCAGCGGGAACCGAACAGTGGCGTATGGGCTCAAAAAGAGAAGCTTAAGCCAGATCCCGATCTGGGTTAAGTTATAAAAATCGACTCAAGACTGGGTTGAGCAGCGCGCACGATGGACCGTCATAGTCGCTTATTGTAGTGCACGAGTAACGGTAGGGCCGTAACTGAGACTCGCATGGTTGAGCGTGGCATCGGAGCGAGCACGTTGGACCGTCACAGTCGCCTATTGTAGCGCATGGAGAAAATTCAAGTGACCTCAATCGCTCCCCGTTATTTATAGGCCGTGAATGCGCAGTTCCTAAGCTCTTCCAAGCCAAACCTCAGCTTGATATTGGGTCTGGACGTCGATCTCGTGTCATTTCAGTGGCCAGTGGGCTCTAGTTCATCAACTGAAATTCTGCAAAGACATCATATGACCATGTTCCCGTTGCAGGCACAATGTGAGAGAGTAACTTGAGAGGAACTGTTTTTCTCTTGGAAGTTACCAGTTTTAAGTTCGGGCAGCGGGAAATCGACGACGATGTGACGTTTCAACTGACGCGGATCGGTGCTGCATTTCACCAACTGACGCAGAAAGAATAGTAAACGTTTCGCCGTCGGCGAAACGCTCCTCGGACGGTCGGAAGTTCATTGGAAGGAAGACAATGACAAGGAATTACCCCGTGAGGTTGCAGATCTAACTGGTCTGGTCGTCTGTGGAAATGGAGCGGCCTTCAATTCCGTCCTCTTCTCGTAACAAGTGTCTTGCATGGATTGGATCGCATCGGATAGCTTGAGCGCGGGGTGTTGCCCAGATCTGAGAACTAACCACAAGCGGTGAGCTGCTCTTTCGGTACTGGTATCAAGAGGTGAAAAATGACACACGCCTGTAAGTTTTGCAGGGGATTATAGCGGCCGGTCCTGTCTACACTTCAATTTGGCAAGAATCAAGGGAAGATCGTGCAGCGGCTGATGGCCGTTGGAGCAGATTACACGAATAACCATCGCAAAGGCAACTGCGCAGGACTTGCGAAGCGCTCCTTATGCGGTAGGCGGCAAATCAATGATTTTGGGGCTGCCAATTGAGGTGCTGGGATGACTGCGATGGGGGAATGCCGACAAAAAGTCCCAAAAGATGAAATTAGCTAGCGGTATGCCGATAATTGCAGGATGAAGCCTTCTGGTTAAACACAAAGTACTTGAGTGAGCAATTTCGTTGTACAGCAGTAGTGCAAAGATTCTGAAAGTAGTGCAAGAGCAGTGACAGCTTGGTGACAGCCAGTGAGCCAAAATCACCAATAACGCAAGCCAAAACCCGGCAATCAAAATCAAGTGAACTTTGAAGAGTGCGTTGATCATGGCGAAAGGCCGCTCAAAAAATTCAACGTAAGCCCTCAGAGACGCGCGGCTTCATGGATAGAAGAAACAAGCTGCGTAAGTCGGAGTTTGAAATTGCCATCACTGCGAATTGGCGATAAACAGGGCCAAACTATGCACTCTTTCTTTCCTCTCCTGCAATTCTCTTCCACCTCTTGCCTTGGCTTTGTCGAGATGTAGTATCCCTTCAGCTCTTCCCATAGACTGGGTTATCCTCTGTTCTCTATCTAAAATGAAACCCAGAACCAAGGCGCCAGGTGGTCGCATGTCAATCGCATGTTGAACGGCTGCGACTCGGAGAAGGCTGATTGTGGCGGCCAGACAGACGGACAACGGATCGGATTGGCTACTATTTTGGAAGAAACATCCACAGAGCGACGGGGATCTCTGCGCGTCATTTGGATGAGACGAGGCGGGCTCTAGAATCAGTGACCAGTCTTGCGACTCGTTCTCACGACGCATACTCTCTACCTTCTATGGAGCGGGGCGAGA
The DNA here is from genome assembly GCA_029204075.1 of Mycena capillaripes. Taxonomy (NCBI): domain Eukaryota; kingdom Fungi; phylum Basidiomycota; class Agaricomycetes; order Agaricales; family Mycenaceae; genus Mycena; species Mycena capillaripes. The sequence continues at coordinate 3,211,913 of JARHKZ010000009.1, read as the reverse complement.
CTAAGTCGGGGGGGCAAGTGCTATATATTTCCGCACCACAAAACAACATCACAACACCAAAATATGCCATACTCTCCGCCAAGCGGCCACCTTGGCCACCAACGCTCGTACACGCACCCCAGTGCCTTCTCATCCGACGCCCCCTTTTCACGCCGCCGTGCGCGGTTTCACTTACATGCGGTCGACGAAAGCAGCTCAGAAGATGAGGACGTCGATGATCAGGTGCGCCAAACCCCGCCTGGTCCCCCGTGTCGCTGTGCGTCTGCTTCCGCTGAGCCAAAACCAGCTCCGCCACGTGTGAAGATCATTCTTGCGGACGGCACGTCCCTCAAATCTTCACTCAGGTCCCCGCGCAGCGCGCCGCACATGCACCATCGCGGCCGCCCACCCCACCACATCCGTCCTCGCTCCCCGTCTGCGCCGGATGCATCGTCCTTTTTTTCGAGCCCCAGCAGCAGCCCCTCTCCACCATGCGCTGTGCACTTCCCCTCTCCAGACAACGGCCTTGTGGATGTGCGTCTCTTCAAGCAGTCCGCGCGCCCCGCCGCAGTACTGTTTCCGCCCAGTGACACCGACACAGAGACCGAGCACGAGTTGGCGCATGCAACACTCCCGCGCACCGACACACGCTCGGCGAATTTTCGTGTCCCCCGCAGCCCGCTAAATCCGCAGGCCGAAACGCAGCCCATGCGCTACACTCTTGACGCACCAGGAATCCCACGTCAGGGAGACTCTTCGAGCATGATTCTGCTCGAATCCCTTCACATCTCTGTGCGTCCTATTTGAGTGCTCTATCGACTCTCGCTAATATCACCCTTACTACAGGCCCCGCACCCCGGCGAATCCGTTTTCACTGATGCGACCACCCAAAGTGTCACAGGTACGCTCCTCGTGCGCAACGCCACGTACGAGAAGGATGTATCTGTGCGCTTCTCCCTTGATGACTGGCACACGTCAAACGATGTACGAGCGCGGTACGTCGGCGCGGGGCCTAGCCCACCTCCCTTCTCCGAGCCAGGCCCCGGGTGGGACACATTCGCCTTCTCAATACCACTTGTCGGGAGCGGAGCGCCTACGGCACCCGGCCTCCGTATTCTCTTCATCGCAGCGCATTTCATCGCGCCACATGTAGCCGCGTGCGCTGTTGCTCCGTACGCGTGGTGTGGTGCGTCGGCCGTCCTTCTCTATCACTCCTTCTTGACGACTTAACAGACACGTCTGATCCTAATCACACCGCCTGGGTGGGCAGCGGCGCTGGTGGGGCGGGGGAGTGGTGGGATAATAATGATGGGAAAGACTACCGCGTGACGGTGCGCAGGGCTGCAATGCCAGACACGCCCGCTGTGGCGGAAGGCGCCCCATCTTCCATCGCCTCGTTCTTATCTGTGCCTGTGCCTGTGGCCAAGTCCTCGCCGGGCGGGCAGAAAACTGGTGCCGCGGGACTACATTGGTTGTGGGGTGCAACACCCTCCGCACCTCCCGCTGCTGAGATTGCAGATGTGGAAATAGCAGGTAATGGGCAGCCACGCCAGCGCATACCTCTTGAGCGCACGAACGATGTTGTCGATGGGAACAGCGACACCGAGTCTCTGGAAGAGCAGCGGCCCCGTCTCACACGATCCCCTCCCCCAACACTGCGCCCTATCTCCGGTATTGGAGCCCCCCCATACGCCGACAAATATGAATCGCTCATGCGGCGATGGTGCTTCACCGGTAGTGCCAATGACTCTTTGGCATTCGGGTACAGAGGCGGCCGTCGGTAATCAAGCTATGAGACTGCAGTCCCTTCACTTCACAAAATGGGAGCCATGCCCCAAAGTTCCACTACGCATTTTGCTGTGGCACTCACCTTGTAATACATACGCTATACGAAATGAAGAAGATTTCGGACTGTGAATTATATATATATATACGAGGGGTCAGGCAAATGCCTACCACGCTCCCACGCATTTGTCACAGTTTCGCCGAAAATCCAGAGATTAATGAATATTTTGAAAGTAGGCGAGGCGTCTATCCGAGATTTGCAAGCTGAGCCATCAGGAAAAAGCCAAATCGCTATGGGCTGCTACATAGACCTGCATAGACTCTCATAGCGGCCATAGAGACCATAGAGACCATAGCAACATTGCTATGGCGTCTATGAGTGTCTATGTAGGTCTATGTAACTGCCCATATAACCCATAGCAATTGGGTTTTTCCTGATGGCTTGAAGCGGGCCATTTTTCTCGTTGAGGTGCGTTCAGGAACACTACATCTGTCAATGCACGTCTGAGACTTTTTTGACAAGCTTGTTTTGCAAGTAAATCAAACTAGTAGATAGCTTACTTTGGGCGGATGCTTGACGCCTGCCTCCTCCGCTTCGCTCTCTGTTCTGACAATCTTGTCCACGGTGCCTTCGCGCTTGCCGCCGCGCATTTTAGTCCAGACCTCGTCACCTTCCTTGATGGGCTGCTTGTTCTTGTCTCGGATTTGTTGCGGCATATGAAGTGCACGTTCGGCAACGATAAGTCTAAGGGAGCCACCAGGTAACCCAGGTTTATAAATTGGGGCCGGAGGAAATGCTGGTTGCGTACCGGATGATGTTCGAGGTGGGATATGTGATCAAATCAGTAGAAGTTTCTGCAGTCTTGGGGATTTGAGGTTATGCGCAACAGAGATCGTATTTACATAGGTGTTGGAGGGGTAGACTATGCAATTTATAGCGTCAAGTTGACGGAGCTTTGACGTCATGATAAAATAATCAGTCGACCACGCTGATGGTAGATTTGGCTGAGGCCGAGGCCCTTGCAGATGCGAAAGAAGATGTTCAGTTGAAAGATGGAGCAGCTGAATTCTCTTCCAACAAAGAATATTTTGCATAATTCGCAGAAACTTGTAATGTTCACTCAATAATGTCAGCATAAAACGGCTGGAATAACTGGGGGAAATTTGACGTAAGGCCAGAAGTGGAAGGCTTGTCTTTATGCGTTGGCGCCATGAACCGGCATAGCGGATCATGCGGGGATCGGATCCGTTGCGCGGATTTTTGTCGCGGAATTCGAAGTCTAATGCAGCAGCGAGGAAAGTGAACAGATAAGACGACCGCACGGCACTTCCCCTATCGACGCCCTCATTTCTATTTCACGCCTCTACGCCTTCTTGGGACCTCCCCACCGACTTCTTTACTTCACCCGTGCTACCTGTTCACCGGACAGCCGACCCACATTCTGTATACGGGCGGCATACTCGCTACTTCGACACAGTGCTAAGTAAAGTCCCATGAACCGTTTAATTTACGTGATATTGGATCTCTGATAGGGCTGGGATATTTTCTCTCTCACCGTGCCCCGTTGGATTTTTTTTTTCAGCAGCGCCTGGCGGCCCACAAAGCACAAGTATAACTTCCACTTTGTGACGAATTTTCCGACCTTTGAGCGTCGTGCTGACGGGTAGGGCCGTTGAATGTTTAGATAAGTAAAACGGCTCATGTACCATGGCTGTGGATCCCAAGCCACTTGGGACTGCACCCGAGTGATCCGGCTTGATCCTGTCACTCCGGAAGATCCGAGTGTGGTAATTGGGGCTGTATGTTACGCCAACGCGTTTGCTCGCTGTTCTCTCATACCCTTGAGAAATAAAATCCCTTGAACATATGATCAATCTACTGTGGGTCACACTTCTCAGGTAATCCACAATAGAGGCTTTGCGGCAGCCACCGGAAGCCACCCGGTGGCTGATCAGGCATGCGGTAACGGTGGCTGTGGCTGTTGTGGTAGCTGAATGTCACACCAAACAAAGAAAACTATTTACCTAGTTCAATAGCACTCCTGAAAGTTTGAGGGATTTTTGCCATTGGGCCGGGAAATGCCGAGCCAATGGGAAAAATCTCGGAGCCTTTCAAGAGCACTATTGAACTAGGTAAATAGTTTTCTGTGTTGGGTGTGTGTATGGTGTCGCACAACTCCACCTCTGCTTCTTTAGCACATTAACTAGCACCCCTCTGCCCTATGCCCATTTCAACGTGCACAAGAACAGCAAAATACTCCTGTAGAGCCAGCTGGCACTGAACAACCCAATAGTGACCATGCAATTGACTTTAACTACAACAAGAATGACAATGAACAGCTCTCTCCATGGTGAATGGGTGCAAGAAGGTACACGCGGTAGCAGCATGGCAGCCACCGGATCAGCCACAGCCACTCGTTACCGCATGCCCGATCAGCCACCAGGTGGCTTCCGGTGGCTGCCGCAAAGCCTCTAACATTGGAATTCCGCTTGAATTTGAAAACATTGAGGAAAGTTTGAGCAAACTACAAGAAAACGGTGTTGAAAATAAAAGGTAACTTCTTGCGGTGTATACTGGACTGTAAAAGACTAGTTTTTGCCCTGCTCCCAATTTTTCTTTTTGGCCCAAACAATTTACATACATAAAAACATATTCATTTGTGAATAGCCTGCGCATGCTACATTACAACAAAAGGTCCTGGGCCTCACGCTGCCTCACGGCCCCATCGAGCAGAGGACGGAGCGCAATCTACAATTGAAATATTTTGCCGACCGCCTCTGAAAGTAGTGACAGGGACTGGGAGTCTAGTTGAGTTTAAGCGCGCGCTAAGAAACGACGTGCCGAGGAAAATTGATGCGAGATGGTCTGGGCGAATTTCCCGGCAATTTATCTTGAATACGATTGGCTATCCTTAGTCCCCAGGAGGATTTCACTCCGGATAGACTAGGGATGCCGCAATCACGTCAGTCTCGTGCCGACACTTGGGATTTCAAGTCACTTACAACTAATCCGCCCAGCTTGAAGCTCCAATTTTGTGGTACAGGCCTCAGATACCTCTCTGATAGTCTCTCTCTTTTCTCTCTTTTTTCCTCTTTTCGCAACCTGAATTTGGCCGATCATCCACAGACCTGGGATATGAGCCTAGATGAGACCAGAATAGCTCAAAATGAAGGGATAAAGAGTGCCACGAGCCGGTTGGTATCACCATAATCTCTTTCATCCCCGCCATGTATTCTTCACAGTTTCCTTCTACTCCTGACACTGGGGGTAAAAGAGGATGCATGTGGTTCCCATATGTGTTAGACGCATGTGGTCCATAGTGATGCGTGGGCTCAGGGCTCAAGCCCAAGCCTGACCCAAGCCCGGGTCGACCCTGCTGACCCGAGCCCGACCCAAGCCTGGGCTCAAGCCCAGGGCTCGGTTGGGCACAGAATTTAGAGCCAGGTTGGGCCTGTATCTCTATGAATACCCTAACTCATGGCATTCCAGCAGGCAGGTAGGCTTCTGAGTTAATTTTGAGGAATATTCAAGCTGGATTGCTGGATTGCAACACCTGTGTGGCTTGATTATTATTTCAGCGCTCTGTAGTAGTTCCAGTGGGAGGCCGGAACTTCCTGGTGAACCCTTAAAAAATGGTAGCTGGGACTATTTTTGACCACCAAAAATGTCCTACAAGTTTGGAGAGGTAATCAATACTCTGGGCAGCGCAGTGATAACATTAAAACTTACCTCAAATTTTGTTTAAAAAATTTTCGCCCAAGCCCGGGCCTGAGCCCAAGCCCAACCTGGGCCCGACCCCTTTTGGGGCTTTCAAGCCCGACCCGACCCGACCCCAACAACACTAGTGGTCCACATGCAGTCACAGGCCAAACAAAGCCCTTGTCACAGTTCAACACATCTTCTTTGCTAGACAAAGGACAGACAAAGAATAAACAAAGGGCAGGACTGGATTCCCTGCACTTGGAAAACCTCTCCTGCCCTTTGTCTGCCCTTTGTCCCTCCTTTGTATAGTAAAGAACGATTGTCAAATTGTCACACATCTTTTGTTTGGGAGATCATTACCTGCAAAGCACATGCGTCTAATGCATGTGGAAACCACATGCGTCGTTTTTTGCCCCTGGTGTGAGGGTTTCCATGTAGACAATGGTAGCAACACCTTGACCTACAGTGACAATTCCACCGAGATTCTGCCAACTGCGGGCCCCGCGAGGCCACAGGAAGGTATCAGTTACACTCGTCGTACACCGCATCTCTGCTCAACAACCCCATTACTATTACAGCAGCGAAGAAGTCGGGATTGAGGTCCGCCAACTCTCTGAGCTTCACATCTTTAATTCTTCACGGGGGACTCGTCATTATACATCTGGCGCTTGTGGGAATTTGGGCAAAAAGTCTTGAATATCAGGTCATTTTCCCTCTTGACCACCAGAAAATTATATATATATCCTTCGCTGTCACCGCAGCAACTACATCGTTCGGGGTGGTATATCAATTCTTTAAATGCGGAATTGCTCTCGTTCTTCACCGAATATAGGTGTATTCCGCACTGTTGGTCTTTGTGACACAGAAGCTCTCCATGCGCCGGAGCTTAAGAACACATCAAACGTTAACAGAAACCCACAATATGGCTGCAGCATGGGGCGGTATCGGAGCCTCCATCTCGTGTATCTTGGATCAAAGTAACATCTCTTCGTCTATTGGCACGGTGCTCTCCATCTTTTGCTACTTTTGCTGCATTCTGGTTCTTCATTAAAGTTACGACACCAGCATTATTTTCTGTGGAGACATTCAACGCAAGCCGATCCATTCAGGTTGGGACACAAGGTCTGCCAGCGTATGCCTGGCCCAGTGATCTTTCATACAATGTAAATTGGTAGGCTTGCATTCATTGTGCAGATGACACATTTCTGAGACTTGAACAGTGAATCCCTCTTGGACCGGATCATGTATGTAACTATCCATGGAACAAACTGAGCCCAGGCCACTGACTAAGGACCGTAAAGCCTGGACACATTCCATGATTATGCCAGTGGTTCCCTGGAGTTCTTTCCATCCAATGTCGAGACTCACTACATTTTGACAGCCCCACCTCAGTGACCTACTCAGGTATTAGGTAAGGTCCTGTTAGGTGGGTTTAGTTGTAGCGAATAAACCCTACCTAATGGTACCGCCTCTGAGGGAGGCCCGACGTCTACGGGAGAATTAATAATGCTTCTATTACTCATGTAACTGATGCTGACCACGAGCGCGCCTCCTCCAGAGGTGCCAGAGGCAGAGGGTCGGTATTTTCTGGTCCCTGTATTCATTTATAATTCAATATAGAATTTGTTTTAGCTACATAGATACATGGTTGTATACTTAGGTGCAAATCTTGCGGCGGGGGTGAGCGCGAAAGCAGCGGCGGGATCGGCAGCGGGGGAGGGCACGTTTGTGTCGTGCCGGGGCTGCGGCGGGGGTGGGGGCGAGAACAGCAACGGGGGAGGGCGCATTCGCACCGCGCAGGGATTGCAGCGGGGGCGGGGGCAAAATCAGTGGCGGGTGAGGGCGCGTCCGCATCGCACAGGGGCTGTGGCGCGAATCCAGCAGCGGGGCAGGGGCGAAAGCAGCAGCGGGGCCACTGTGCAGGCCACTCGCATGGTGCGGGGCAGTTCTTGTTGGCAGGAGGCGGCCGTGAAAACATCAGGGGTGTCCGCATCACGCCGGCGCTGCGCGGGGCGTAGCACAGGGGTTGCACGTTGGTATTTCCATCGCACTGGGCCGGGCACGTTCGTGTTCGCATCGCGCGGCAGCGTTCACATCGGCTGCACAAGGGCGGCCGCAAAAGTGGCCGTGGCTGCGATGGGAAGCAGTGCTGGGGCGGATGCGATTGCAATGGGGTGGGTATGAAATCAGTGGCGCGGCTGGTGCAGAAACCAACGGTGGGGGCTGCACACTAGGGTTTGCATCACGCGGGCGCGGGTACAGGTAAAAAACCGGCAGCCCAGCGGCGGGGCTGGCGCAAATCCTGTTCGGGAGGCCGATGTGCTCGCGTTCGCATCGCGGGGTGCTGGGGCCATTGGCATCGCGGTCGTGAACGCAGCGGGGGCATCTTTGTGTTTACATCGGGTGGCTCGTATGGGAGCGGGGGCGAAAGCGGCGATGAGGGTGCGTTTGCTTTGGCATCGCACGGGGAGCCGCTCACACAGGCGAGGCTTTGCTGGGGGCATCACACGGCGGCTGCACCTTCTCGTGTTCGCATTCACATCAGCGAAGACTACGTACGTTAATACCGTGGCGCAGTAGTGAGGGCGTGGCGAGTCAAGGAGGTGCGGGCACGGTGGGTGGGCGGCAAAGTCGGGGAGGTGCATGCAATGCACATTGTAGCGGCGCGGCGAAGTTGTGGAGAGATGCATATGTTTTCAGGTAATACTGACTCTGGGTACTTCAAGATTTTCGGCATGGGCAGAGGCTTTTGGGTGGACTTGAGCAGCGCAGGGGATGAATGGAGTTGCGGGGGTGTGCAGAAGGTACGCGCATTTGCAATGGGCGAGCGCCGCCGCATCCACCATAGGCAGAAGCCGAGGGTGCCCGCTGCCTGCTGCTTTCGACAAAGACGGGTCGGGAGAGGCAGAGGCAATGGTGGGGGGCGCAGGAGAAGATGTGCAAAGGCTTTAGAAACCTTGAGGAAGTTGCGTGCACGCCGTGAAGCTGCGCACACCTGGTTTCCACCAGTTAGGGGTTGGTTAGAAAAAAATGGTTTGGGAAGAATTTGGGTACAGGACAACGCACTGGAGCTCGGAGTGCCTCTGGGATGCTGTTCACAATGTTCTACAGCTGCCTCCTTCCCAGCAAAAGCTTTGGTGCTGCATTGTATGTTGAGGATGGTGGTAAGAGCCAAGTTCTTAATGGGAATTAAGCCGGTTTTCAGGCGATTTCGTGCACAGCGAATCAAAGGGTCTGAAAAAATGTAAAAAAAAAAATCAGTTGGCAGCGGGCATCATATGACATATGATTGTAATGCTCAGAAACACTAGTCACCTGTGAAATACGATGTAGGGGAAAAAAATACGAGGGGGTTGACATTTATTCGCCATCCGATTGGCTGCCCATTGAGGGCGCCGCCACTTGACGCATCCGGTCTCCGGCGGAGGTGGGAAGGCCACCAGGAGGCACTGTTGAAGCCGCCAGGAGGCGTTGTCATGGCGACAGAGTCGACACCAAACGCAGCCGGCCGTTGGTGAGTGTCGGTAGTGGTGAGGACAAAGAAGGTGGCGGTGCTCAAAATTTGCACACCACTGGTGTGGCAAATAGACCAAAACTAATGTCGTGACCTCTGTCTCGCCTCCCTTCACCTCCCTTTGTCGCCGCCTCCACTGCTGCTCTTTCCCAGACACAGAAGGGGCATTGTCGCATGTTTGGTGTACTACGATCTTGCAGGAATTCAAAGGTACTTTTATTCTCTGGATTTCTGCATTGTCTGCACAGCGGCGCGGCCTCTTTCAAGCCAGTTTCAGTCTGCAAGGCATGGGGGCACCAACACTTGTGCTCATCATTTTTAATAACCCCGCCACTGCTGCTTCAAAGCAAGTGCTGCCAAATTTCGAGCCGCCCCCGAGGCTGCTGCCACATTTGCACCTGCCACCGCTTCAAAAGCACCACTGAACACCTGCGCGTCGAACCTCGAACCTCATCCATCGGCGCCCGATGGCGCACGCAACTAACGCTCCGCCAACTAACCATCGAAGCCAAAGGTGCACCCCCAGCTGCCACCGGATGATGCAGAAAGCGCCCGCATGAAAGCCGCCTTCGCATTAAGTGTACGGTGTACGATGGCGTCATATGCCGTGCCATTGCACACCCTTGCCTCGAACCCCATCCATCGGCATCTGATGACGCCCAACCGCCGCCGCACACCCTGGCACGGTGCGATGCAACCACAGCGACACAGTGCGAGCAAACACGAAAGCATCATTGTTTTCGCACTCGCGTGATGCGAACACAAATGTGCCTGGCACTGTGCGATGCAAACACCACCACCCCGCACAGCGCCAGCGCGATGCCGACGAGAACGCTCCCACACGACGCCAGCGCCGCTACGCAGTGCCCCCTCCAATGTGAACACCCCGCGCAGTATGTATTTGTACCGCCGCCAGTGCCGCCCAAATTATGCAGGCCATGGCGGCCATTATCCAATGCGCTGCGCTGCCCCTGCCCAGTGTCTGCCCGTCGCCCAAATGCGTCCTCGTGTGAACACGTCCGCACAGTGCAAATGAACGCGAACCCGCCGCCCCGCCACTGGTTTTGCAGCCGCCACCTACGCTGGTTTGCCCCAGTCCCGCCCACCCGCCGAACGATGCAAACGAACGCGCCCCGCCCCGCCGCTGATTTCATGCTGCCCACCGCTGGTGACATTTCGCTGTATATTTCACTTTATAATATGTTTTGTATATCTACTCCTGTAATAAATGTGTATGTGTGCATCAAAAGACCTATGGAAGTTTTGCCTCTGGCACCTCTGGAGGAGGCGCGCTCACAGCCAGCGTCAGTTACATGAGTAATAGAAGCATTACTAATTCTCCCGTAGACGTCGGGCCTCCCTCAGAGGCGGTACCTTTAGGTAGGGCTTATTCGCTACAACTAAACCCACCTAACAGGACCTTACCTAATACCCGAGTAGGTCACTGAGGTGGACAGCCCCTTGGCCGACTTGATCGACCGAGGTTGGCCGAGCCCCTCGGGATCGAGGTTGGCCGAGGTTGGCCGAGGGGCTTGACTGGGTTGGCCGAGGGGCTCGGCCAACCTCGGCCGACCTCGATCAAGTTGGCCGAGGGGCCCTCAAAATGTAGTGACAGCAGTAGCACCGGGATTGTCTGGAGGCACATTGTATGATGTCCTGGACGTCAATACTGCCAATGGAATCGGTAATGTCACGGTCGATGTGACAGGATTTAACATCAGCTGTGGTTACTTGAATGATGTGATATTTACCCATAACTCTTCCTCTGGGTGGTGGGCGCAGTTTACAGAAGGGAATTATTCCTTTAGTTATCATGTTTCCAATACTTGTATGTGGAGTCGTTCTTCATTAAGCACAACCATCTCACCTTGACATTCTCTACAGCACGCGGAATTATTTCCTCCTCCCAACTGCTTAGTTTGCCAACATCCCAATTCTATAGGTCATTTCTAGTATACAGCACCATCCCGATTTTTGATTCAGGTCGTATTCACGCATCTTCCTCTCTTTTTCTCACCAGGAGTCAGACACTCATACAAGAAGTTTAAACTTACTCAAAAATCACTCAACAGGAAGAGAGTGCACTATGGGCAGACAAGACACTGGGTGCGCATCCGCACTGTGTGCTTGTGTGATGTAAAATCAGTGAACTGCCCGTTTGATTTGGGGTCAGGTCATGGCCCATCATGTCATATTCTTTTTCCCCCCCATTCTACTTACTTCCCTGAGACTTCCGACAACATGCCGGGATGATGGGAGTGAATCAAGATTCAATCCACCCTGGGATCCGTACACAAGGTGGGACACTGGGAAAAATTCCTGAAATCAGACGGTGGGCATAGTGTTGCCGTGACCCAGAAATTCGAGTCGCGACTTGTTGAGTCGACTTGCTTTGGAAGTCAACTCGATTCGACTTGAGTTGCCAAGTCGACAATTTTTTTGGAACTGTTCCTAAGCTCTCCAGAGCTTGTAAAAACACGAAAGGAAAAATTAAAATTTTCGGCCATCACAATAATGTCACAGGCTGTCACGCACATGTGATGGTAACACCCATGTCACAATTTTTGATCATGCTCCCAATCGTGTTTTTGGGCCGAACTACGTGATCTACCCGGGAACCGACTCAAGTTGACTTGAGTGACTTTGAGTCACCCAACCCGACTCGACTTGACTCGGCTCAAGTCAGCGACTTCAAGTCGACTTCGTTGGCCCAAGTCGGAAGTCGCAGCAACACTAGGCGGGCAGTAAAGGCAGTGGACATGCTGAGTAATGGAGTACGGCTTGTGTTAGAGCATTAGCAGTGATTACTGTAAGGAGATTGATTATAAATCGAAGAGTGAGATGAAATTCAGAGCATGAGGATGATTTTCCTTCTCATTGGGGATTTGGTCACAGATAACCGAAGCGCTTGAGGCCCTCGCACAACCCATATCCATGGTAGGTAGGTAGTATTACACGGCAGGTCCTGCTCACTTGAATTGGGAGCGGCAATTGATCGGGCCGAGAATTGCCGATGCCGAAGCTGTGCCTTAATTTTCTGTGTTGGACCATTTCTTCGGTGGAGGTGCCAGGGCACACAACCTCTGCTAAGGTAGTCTCTTCTAAACAAACTACACGGGCGGCCACGTTATTGAGTGTGGGTGGACAATCCAACCGTTGCGTCAGGTTGGATACAATCAGCGTTCCGGGTGAAAAAGGGCAGATCTGACCCCAACACATCATTCCGACAGGTTAACCCGAGGCTCATTTGTTTCGCCCTGGGTTAAACCGTCAAGATTTGACCTCAGGCCGATTTAGGGTTTTCAAGTTTTTCTCAAATCATGCATAGCTGAGTCCAAATATTTATAATGAATTGTAATAGAAGATTTATTGCGACAGAACACCCTGTACACCCATGGTCTCCTGTGTCCACTGAATCCGCCAACAAGCCACGGAAGGATTGATACAGCCCTTAAGCTTCCCACCCCTGCATCGCAATCTGCGACAATGTACTCGGCCAAATGTTGGTTGGTTGATCGGGAGAGGATGGGCACGAATGGTGACACTGAGAGCAAATGGGGGGCCACTTGTTCTCACAGCTCCTGTTGTCGAGGTCGAGATTGAGGACCAAGAGCTAGTAATATACTTGGAGCCTTGCAAATGGCCAAGAACATTCAATGCATCGTGAGACACACAGCAAGGATCATGAGGACAGCTCCAGACAAGCGAAAAGAACAGTCATGTGTTGAGTTGGCTTGAAGGGTTGAAGATAAAGGCCTCAAAAGATTAACACTTGATGCCTTGGCCATGACACCTCGGAGACTTGAGAGCAATGCATATAGGATTTGACACCTTGAAAAGCTTGATGAGCATTGAGTTGGACCTTGACGGCTTGGGGAAGCCTTGAGATTGGAACAGAAACAGTTGAAGGACTTGTAGCCTTGCAATGCGGCGACCATGGCTGAGTGGGAGACAAAGGACATGGGAGAAAGACACAAAGAAAGGTGGTTCGAGTTTCCGCACGTGCCACATCAGATGACTCTGAGTCATAAGGTAACAGACGGGCCGGACGCCTTGAGGCAGGACGCAACATGAGTGATGGACTTGGGCAGGCCTGCTACTGGGTTGAGCCAGCTTCATTCACTGAGTTGGCCAGCAGATAGAATTTCAAAATTGGACTCGGCTCAAAATAATTACCACCTGAGTCTCAGGCAACCTTTGCAATCAGTTCAAGCTGATCTGCGCCAACCTCAAGCACATTTAACCTCTGGCCGTGTAGGGCTCTAACCTGTAGACACGTACTTACGGAACGGGTGTTTACAGCCATTTTTGATGTGGCCCGTACACAGAGAGCTTAGGACCCCGTCCCGTACCCGTTCCGTATAAAAAGCTGCTTGATGGGCTTACGGACAGGGCTGTAGCCATAGCCATGGCCTGTGACCTATGGGTTAGAGCCCTAAAACAAACACTGCAACAATTCTCAGTTTTACCTCGTGCATTGTATTGCTGAGACGGCATGCGGGTGGAGATACACTCTCATACGAGATAAAGTGAGGTCTGTGTTTCAACGAGGCAGGGTGCAACATGGAAGTGCGCTGATGAACAAATTGCTGCTTGGGGTATCAATGTATAGGAGTGGCAGATGGGTGTCTGCCTTTCTTTCCAGGCACATCAAAAGCTCGTGAGCATGGTAGAGGCGGCGATATTCTACCCACGGTGCCGCTAAGGCAGGCGCACAGAAAGCATGAGGTAAAGCTGTGTGGACAATATGAAGCTGCGTGGACGAGGTAGAGCTGCATTGAGGGGGTGTGTCCAGGCTCTCTCCTTGCAACAAAGTGCTCATATGCATGTAATGGGCACAGGAGTTTAGGATATTGGGCACAGAGGCAGTGTGCTCCACTTCGTTAAGCAGGGACGTGCAATTAGTGCGGGTCTGTGTACATTCCAGGGCTTAGTTCTTACTGTTGTTTGATTATTGAGTGCACACCTCACTCATTTTTTCTTCTTCTCCTTTTGAGCAATACCACCCTTCTTTTCCTTTACTTTTATTTTCATTTTGTTGGAGAGATTGTAAGGGCAACCTCGAGACCTGAGAAGCTCAGAAGACTAGCGAGGGAAATCCGAAGTTTAATTGACAGCAGTAGCTAAATATACAGTGTAACGTACCTAGCGAGGGAAATCCGAAGAGAACAAAGCTTAAGGATTCCCACACTAGGCCGTCTATAAGTAGCTACTGACTAGTTGGCACGTGAGAAAATTGATCGGCAGCAAGTCCCAAGCTTGGTCACATGCAATGTGCCATCGGAGAGGCTCTGATGGCCAGCTCGGGGGGTTTCGGAGGCTATGGGGGTCGGGGGATCGGAGGATCTTGGAGGCTCAGTGGGGGGGTTCTCCTGACAGAGATGGGAATCTCTGTGTCTTCAGTTCTATTCCTGAGGTTGCAAGACATTTTGCCCATCCTTTGTACCTGGTATCTGTCCACACATATGCCCTCTTTGTTATTTTCTGTTCATTTCATTTCTCATGCCTTGTCTGCCACAGCGCACGTGTCTCCAGCGCGAAGGGCAGAAGCCATGGCTCCTCATATCGTGGTAGTGCACGTGTTTGCAGCCCAGCGAGCACGTCAGGCATACAATTCACTGGTGGAGAATAGCATGGGAGCGGTTTTGGTACCGAGTCAGCTGGTGAGACAGTGAGCAGGTGGTGGCACCAGTGGAGAAGTGCATCATCAGGACGTTGATGTGGAGCGGAGGGCAGAGCAAAGTGATGCCGCAGCAGGAGGGAACTTAGTTGAATTACTGTCTGCTTGTCCAATGCTGACACTGCCGCTAGATGTGGTGATGTGCAAGCTTGGAACCTAGTGTGGAAACACACAAAACAACCAAAACCAATATTGGACGAGATAGATTGAGTCTATCCACAGCCAACACCAGAAACAATACAAGATAGGTGCTTTGATACACTTCCAAGGTAGCTGACGAGTGTCAGTCCCTAGTTTCAGAGCCTTTGAAAGGTTGATGGGAAAGCCAATTGTTCAAGGTGAATGTTGTACGAAATGCTGTGTTTCAATACAAGCGAAACTGAAGATCCAAAGGATACAACAGTTTCAAACAGTGATGGCGCGATGTATGATAACCAAGTTTTATGAAATGTAGGAAACAGTGATGTTTCTATGGTTTCAAGTGTGCATCCCGACGATCCACATTGATAGTGTGTTCCAAAAGTGTGTTGTCGATCCAAATCCCAAGTCCAAGTCCAGTCCAGTCCAGTCCAGTCCAGTTCAATCCGATATCCCAATCCAAAATCCAAGATCCTCACGTAACTGTTCCTCATGTAACCAATTCTAGTCCCTCACGTACCCAAAGTTTCTCACATACCTGCACAAAAGTTCCAAGTCAAAAGTGAAATCCAATTCTATTCCTTGTGTTTTTACGGAATTCACCCTTCCCAAGTATCTAAGACTTGTGAAACTTGAATTACACTGAGGGGTTACCTGTAGAAAACTTCGCTCTCCTGGGGAAACTTCGCTGCAGGACCCCAAGCTACTCCGGCTACTTATACAAAAGATGATATAACTATGACAAGAAAGAAATGTGTAACAGTGTCTGTTTATCTGTCCTGTTTCCTGTGTTTCCAGAGTATTATAAAGACTACAAAGTGTCCCATTGGTTGGTGAGGAAATTGAAGTCATCATTCCAGGTATATTCTGACTGTTTCTTAGTAATATCCTGCACCTGGTGTTGTGATGGGCACTTAAAACCTTGGGACTGCCAAGTGCTCCTTGTGTTGTGGAGCTTCCGTTCCTGAAGTATCCCTTGAATCGGTATAGTCGGACCTTGTAGCCCTTGTCTATAGCTTTCAAACGATACCCCACTTCAAAGAAACCATGAAAAGAGACCGACAGGAATTAGAGTTGACTATCCCTGTTGGTGTCTCATATGGTTCTGAGATTGATGATCACAAGACTCGGCTGGTATTAACCCTGTGAACTCATGTCCAACATAGCTGCTGAATAAAACAACCGGAACAGTGGTCCCAATGTTCCCTGCAGCTACGCTTGGCATGCTTTCCTCAATGGTCCATGCCTGGAATGCTCAATACGTCGGAAACCACTTGATCTGATGTTGGAAACGGCAGAAACAAGTGATACGACTGACATATTTAGTTGGGCTACACCTTCTCCTACATGTTTCAGAGAGAGCACTTGCCAGAGACACTCCTAATTACTCAGGAACACCAACTTGCTACTCAGGTGATACTGGCCTCTTATGGGAAGCCAGTTGATACCATAGAAACATGATATACAAGATATTGGAAGTATGAAAATCACAAAAACAAGTGATTTCACGGGTGGTTCTATATCCTGCTTATCAGTGGAGATGGACCTAGACGATGCACTTCATGAGGCGGGGGTGGAAATTGAAGCTGGTGAGTTCGTAGACAACGACGAGAGCTCACCTCCATAAAAGTCCACCATCTCTGTCTAGGTTGCTGGCAAGAGGACAAACTGGAGAAAGGATAAGCCAGCATGATAAAGATTACCTTCTAAAGATTGTTTCTAAGAAGAAGTCTTCTCTAAACAACCGATCAACTAGAGGCAAAATAAAAGTATAATATGTGCACTTTTTTGCGATCAGTGTGGCGGATTCAAAACAAGAATTCAGCCGCACACCTTCCATTTAATGCTGAGATGTATTATTAGATGGCGCGCGCAAAGGAAGGACAATAATTGCAAGCAAGAAACCAGATTACAACGAGTATGCCAATGTATTTCCAGTTGTGCAGGGCAAGGGATCCCATGTGAAGATTAGTGCGTGACGTGAGAGATGAAGCCAAGGTTTCAAGTCAGTTCATTCCCTAGTTGAACCAAAAGGTTGAACTGTGGGCTCAGCACAAATCGGGCTGGTCATCAATCATTGATTCAATGCTGCCGTCAAACACTGCAACCTCCGACCTCTCTTCGCAAGAGGTCTCGAGATCACTGATTGTTCCTGCCATCAACAGCACGTGCCAGGAGGGGGGCCCAACAATGATCTGTTTGGTCGAAGCGTACTGGGCTGTACTGGGCAAGTTCTGGTCTACATTAATATAGCTATGGGTCATGCACTCACCAATATACCATTCACCAAGAATCTCAAATCCCAAGGCTCGATGGTCTTCGTGAACACCTCTTCTTCCAGATCTGGCCATAAATCCGGGTACCATACCATTTCGTTCAAATTGACAGCCACGCATCACGCACCCCCCTGTCGATGTCGAATTTTGGTCACGGTCACGCATCACACAGGCGTTTGTCGAATGTCCCGAGCGTGACCAAGGTCCCAAAATCGCCCCAGAGATGGAAAAAAAGGCGAAATTTTCGAAATTTTGCTTGAATTTTGTGCCACGAAAGTCGAAATTTTCGGGGTGTCTCGCAAAATTTTCGGCGCTGTCGAATTGGTTGAAAGGGTCACGCATCACACCCCCTGTCAATCTGAACGAAATGGTACGGTATGTTGAGATATGGTTGAGATACAGATGTTTCAGGCCTTAGAACGATTGCCAGGACATTCGGACTGTGATATGTTGACTGTATGTACCTCTTCAATGACTCTATGTACTGTACTACTACCACCATTTGTTCACGCCATGTCACCCGTCACCTCAATAGTTCACTGGGTTCGGTCTTCAAAATCCGACGGACCATGTCACCGACTGGCCAAAGTTCATTTGCGCCAATCATCCCGCGTTCATTTTGCATTCATCTCCGTCTCAAGATTTTACCCCCTATGTGAGCTAAATGAACTACCAAGCATGGTGTCTGCTAGAGGTGGAGATTTTTGACTGGGCTTTCTGTTAGGAGGTCGCCATGATGAGCAAATTATCAACTTACTGGATGCATCCCTGAACAGATATTAACCAAGCATGCCGTCTGCTGCATTGGCCCTGTGGCTTTGTAGCGCGTTTGGCGCGGAGGGAGCTGGATTGGCCAAGGCAGGGCATGAGCGACCGCACATCCTGGACTCAAAAAAATTGCCGCCGAATTCTTCTTGATTCCGCAGGTTCACGAACACGAACTCCTTCCCTCACCGTTCCTCCCCATCGCAAAATTGCTGGACTTCCGGCTGCCCCTTCAAAATGTTACGGTCACGGCCCCCCAGCCTGCACAATATTTCAGTGCTGTTGCTCCAGATATCGACGACGCAGCTTTGATGCTTCGCGTCCGGCATCTTGCCATTCCAGACGCGAAGACTGTCAACAAGCTTCTCACCTCCAGCCGTCAATGTTGGCTCGACGGCGTTCAGTCCGTGGTCTATAGCCACCTAGGCGGTGTTGTTGGGGGAGCGCAGCGACGCCAATTCTCCCGGCTGACCACTCAAACCCGATGGCTGTGCATGCACGTTTGATCGTTGTTCGTGCTTGGTGCTTGTTCCGTGACCACCAATTTAAAATTAAATGACTGATTTAACGCGCTCCCCCCATTCTGTAGACGGGTACCGGCATACAAAACATATTAACTCACTTTTCGCTGTGGATCTTGACATAGTACTGGGCTGCTGTGGGGGAAATCAAGCGGGACGCATGGGGGTCCGTGGCGCAAATCCCAAGACTGGATCAACTGCCAGAAGAAAATCAACCGAGTCATATGAAGGCCCTTATTGGACAAAAGAACTAAAAAGGACCCAGAGGGCCAAAATATGCTGAGATCTCTGGAGATCTCTGGAGAAACCTCGAGAAATATCGAGATCTCTAGAGATCTCGAAGAATTTGGCTTTTTTCTGTCGAGATCTCCAGAGATGTCCAGAGATCTCGATTTTCCGAGAAGATTTCCTAGTTTTTACAAAAATTTTAAAATTCTGTCAAGATCTCAACCTCTAGTTGAGATTTCTACAGATCTCGGGTCGCTCACAAAAACTATACATCAGTAATCTCTCGAGATCTCATCTTTTATTGATGTGATACGCTCCATCACTGATGGCCATGAGCGGCCCGTTTCCAGGAGCTGGGACACACATAGTGATGTTCTGGCCTTGGCTTGGCCTGAAAGCCATGGCTTTGGCCCGGCTTGGTCTGGCTTTGGCTCAGGAATATCCCAAGCCAGGCCACAGCCTCAGGCTTTGGCTTGGCCTGGCCTGGCTTTGGCCTGAGCCATGGCTTCCCGTCAAATTTTTCCATTGTTGAAAAACACAAATCAAGTGAGTTTTATTTGAGTTACAGATATCCTAGATACCTTGCGAGTCTCTTCAAACCTCAAAAACAGCATCAGATATTTCACATGGTGTATCTTTGGAGTGTCCGCTGCTGAAATCAGGTCTCTCTTGGGCTGTCTCTATTCCCGAGAGCGCCGACAGCCCATGACATGCACCCAAATTGCTCCAAGCAACTGCCAAAAGATATCCTGTGGGCTCAGAGTACGTATTTTTTTTCTTGTGTATCAATGAAATTCAACCAGGTGAAGGGGGCCTAAAAGCCATGGCTTTCTGGCCCGGCTTTGGCCTGAGAGGATGTCAGGCCAGGCCAAAAGCCAGACTGGGCCAAGATTTTGGCTTGGCTTTGGCCCTGGTCCCAAAGCCAAAAAGCCATGGCTTTTTGGCCTGAGGCCAAAGCCAGAACATCACTAGACACACACACCTTGCGCCATGCTCTTCGGCACTTTTGAGTTCCCATCATATGTAGTAGCTATTACTGTGGATCAACTCACTGATGCCCATATGACAGGTTGCACAGTGCACACTGCACACAAAACAGCATGATTCAGACACGTTGCAAGTCAAAGTCACGTCTTAGAACATCCCAGGTGCGGAATGACGCGCCAAACGATTCGTCAAATCAGATGCGACACGTCGCAAATTGAATTGGGCGCGATGAAAGCATGACTGCTATGGTCCAGTGGCAGCCGAGTATGAACACTGTGGTACGGCCCAATATTGTCCCTCTGGACGCTAATGCGAACACCTCTATCGGATAATTATGAAGACTTGTACAGGGAACAAGGATCAGTTCATGAAGAGCATTTCAGATCATTCCAGTGGATTGTCGAGGCCCGCCCATGGTGTGAAGCTGATCTTGTTAGCGAGCGTGGTAGGTAGGTAGGTAGGATTACACGGCTGGTCCCTTTAGGAACACAGGGCCCAGGAAGTATCTAAGTGTACAAAGCACTGTTTGTACACTAGGGTTCCTGGACTCCTCCATATCCCCGCAGTCCTTCAACCTGCTGCTATAGAGCTAAAGGAACATAGATAAGCAGCGAGTGGAAATGAGAACCTCAAAACAAGCTTAAGACAGGAACAGCCTATATATTTGAAGGACAGCATACATATTTTAACCAGTGCTCTAACAGATTGGGAAAATCACACTTTTTGAACCTCCATATTGTAGAGTTGCACCATGACATTTTTGGCTGTGAGGTGTATTGGAGGGATAAAACCACCAGGAGAAAGCACAGTGAGATTAATGCAATGAGGGATTTTGCATGTGCATAGCGTGCAGGCTAGGGTTTCAACGTCCATTTCACAGAGCCAGTCATTGAGTTGCAGGAATGCTCAGAATATCGGAGTACATCCAAGGGATAGATGTATGGATTTGCGGCAGTTCCAGGAACACCTCACAGCGTGCACGATAAATGAGGCTGGGGCCAGACCGCATGTGCGCAAAGCCGTCTGAAGAAGAGATGAGATAATGTGTTGTCGCCTTATGTTGTCTTGGCTATTATGTTAAACACAAGAAGAATCCTTAGCACCCAAGATTTATACTTGAGCCCGGATGATAAATTTGCCGAGGTACCCTGGACTGCGAGATGAAACACGATGACTTAGAACGGTATGTTAAAGAGAACAAGATGTGCCTATGCTTCGCTCCGGCGGGTGAGCGAGGGCATCGACAGCCCGAGATTTTCTATCCGTGCAACATGCACGGGTTCAATGCTGTCTGGTGGGGTCAGACTCGTATGTATCTCTGCCAAGAATTTGATTACCTCTCTCCGTGGGTGTCTGACGACGGGGAAAACATAAGGAAAGGAAAACCTGTGTGAACCAATGAGCTTAACTTTCAAGGCGGGAGAAGGAGATTAGACTCTTCGGCATGGAAAGTCATTGAGGCATCCCATACCGTTTATAAACCGTTTTAAACAGTTAAAACCGTTTTTATTTCCATTTAGTTTACGTCCCCGGGAAAACAGTAAACAAAACCATCTTAAACGATTTAAATGGTTGAATATTATCTAGAGGCACTATTACTGATCTCGGAGCATAACCGCCTCATTACCAGCCCACCATTTGTCCGTCCTTCCACAACCTTCCATCAAGCTCTACCGGCCGCCCCCATGGTGCGAGCTCTCGACTTCAGCCTGCGGCACATCTCTAGTGTTTGAGACCGGAATCTTCTAATGCCTTCCTGGACGATACTTGTATGGTCGATGTTGATAACTTGCACCAACTGTGGTCGCCGTCCCTGAGATCCAGCGTTTTTTGAATGTGTTCAAACCTATGCGGGCGGCTCAAAAAACCCCTCAAATGGTGGAAGGTGCGTGTTTCACATTTTTATCAAGACCTTTCTGAAGAATACTTTTTATGCAGGTGAATGAGCGCGAGTTTCCAATGGTCTCGCGAATGGCTCCGGACTTCTTGGCCATCTCCGGCACCAGTGTGTCTGTCGAGCACCTTTTCTCGAGCACGCGCAACCTCTGTCATGAGACCGTACATCGATGAAGTCCGATACAATTACACAGGCAATGCTCACCAAGATGTGGATAAAAGCAGTGTTTGTTGAAGGCAGCGACGTTAGACTGGGGTAGAGGCTAATTACACGCTGTTTCTGCCATAACAAATATCGTTTTTTTTTTTTTGGTGGTACGATGTAAAGTCGTAGCAACTAACAATAGGTTAGCCCTCCGACACGTAAGGTTGTAGTGAAAATTTTATAGGACGGTGATCCACCCCCCAGAGAAATGTGTTATCGCATGCCGTCATCTGGCAGTGTGGGGCTGCTGAGTTACCCGACGCCGTTTTGTGCTCGGGGATTTTGTGTTACTCCGCTACCCACTAAAACTCTAGGGTCCTTCAACCAGTTCAAGGGTAGGTCCGGTGTGCCAGAGCACGTGTCCCAGACAAGCTGGGGCACTAACGTGTGGTGTTTGTCCTTAGGTGGACGCCTGGCAAACGTAAGGTCAACTTGCCTCCGATGTTCTATGTTGTATTTCCACTTGTTAATAATTTCGGTTTCGGGAATCGGCTCACTGTCCCGATTTTAGACCCGATTGTTTCGGATTTTCCATATGAGGTAAGCCGCTTCTGACATGAGAATGCGGTACAGCCTTTCCGCTCCTTCATCTTTTCTCCCTCGTTTGTCTTGGAAGTCAGCCAAACCACAGCCTAGGACGCCGCCTAGTGATACCGCTGGCCAATCTTTTTGTTTCCCTGCCCACACAGTTTCTACAGCCTTCCAAATGATGTCTTGGCCCGGGCTTTGGCAGTTTATTAATATGTGCTCTAGGCTCTCTTCCACCTCACACGTTCCGCATGTCTCGCGGTATTCGCAGTCTGGTATGTGTGACCAGTAGTGTCCTACTTTGTGTGCATTAAGGACACTTTTCCAGAGGAATTGCGTGGCTCTCGGTAAAAAATCACGGTAACGCGCGGACACCCAAAAATGAGGTGAAATTTTGAAAAATCTGCCGCACCAACAATAAGGATATACAATACACTCGCAGCAAATCCCTGGAGTTCAGTGTGAGCTGGTTCTCAATCTGGTAGTGAGATCGAAACAGGATGGACTTGCCAAAGAAAATCTCAGATCTTGCCTGAAAAACCCACTTTCCAAGACAGCGATCGCCGATTTCTGACCTTGAAAAGCCACTTTTCGTACAAGGAAATCGCAAAATTTGTGCTCAAAAAGCCACTTTTTCAGGCCATACTGTATGGGAGGTTTCCGGGGCCCGGCTGCAAGGATAGTTTGCTACGACGATTCCGTCAATGCATGGTCTGGTTTCCGAGCGCAGACATGCAGCCGCACAATTGCGTGGGCGCAGTCAATTCGCGATTTGCGCAGTTTTGAAGTATCTTAGCTCGAATGCCAAAACAAAAAGTCGCGGCGAGCATTTGGTCTACGCTCTAGAGGAGCGCTGCCTGTCGCTGGCCGGGAGCGGGCAAACAGCCACGCGATTTTGCGAGTGCCAATTTCGCGATTTGTGCAATTTTCCCCATTGTGAGCTCGACCGCTAGGACACCATGTTGCAGCAACCATTGGTTGTCTCTCTTGTGGATTTCCGTGTGTTTCTGAGCAGGGGTGTGGAGGTGTGGGCCAGTTTTAAAACCAACATGGTGCTTTAGGACTAGTTGTTTGTCACCCTCTTTTTAAATTACCGGTGTCTGAAGCCTTTTCAAACTCTGCCATCAGCTCTAACCTTTTTCGTCAAGCTCTCTGTTCCCGCTCATGCCGTACTTGGCAAGTCCATTCAGCCGAAGCGCCCCAGCGCGCTCTTGTTACATTTATATCCGTCAAGTGTGACATGTGTATGACCACCCTGCCAGTGGATGCGAAATGAAATTGTTTCCCAGAGTTTCAGGAATGGTTCAACATTGGTATAGCCTTCCCATTGAGAAGACATCGGGGGTATGTATGACACACGCAATACTTACCCCTTCAGCACCCACATGTCTACTGAACTGAGTTTTGACTTTTTTGAATGTGAAAGCATCACAAATTAGCAGAGCGATATCTCCACCTTGCTGATAACCAGTCATAAATGGCTTTTAGGGAGGCAAAACGAAGGTGTAGCTAGCAGGGACATTGGCAGCTTCATCCTTGCCCGGGAATGTTTGGGGAATGTCGGTTTCTGTGAGAAATATTATGTCATACTCGTGTAAGTAGCGGGTCGTGCAACTCCGGGTCCAGGTACGAGGGCGGCGGCTCGCATGGGACAATGGGGAGAACACGCCCTGGAGGGCATTCTAGGGGTACAGAATGGCGGTGGGGCTTCAATCAGCCCGCATCAGCTCGCATCAACGGATTTTGCCCGGATCACGAAGCTGCTCGGCGCTGTCTCGAGATCTCGACTCGCAGATTGTTTTGTGAATTCCGAGATATTTTAGAACATCTCCAGATCTCTAGAGATCTCGAAATACAGTTTGTGGCCCTGACCGTGATGATTTTTTGATTTTTCGTCGAGATCTTTGAAGATCTGTCAAGAAATGTCAAGAAATATCGAGATCTCGACGTTTTTGGGGTATTATCTCGAGATCTCTCAAGATCTCGAGACATTTCAGCGAAATGGCCTATAAATGCATAGTTTTGTCCAATAAGGGCCCTCAAAGAGTCAATCCCATCCGCGCTACTCTGGCGGGAAATGCAGAGGTGTCTGATGCCGAGGAGGAGCCTGTCATTCTTGAACGGGGTCAGTGCAATAAAACGTTATCAGGGCTCAATTTGGGAGGAGCACTAGCCGCGTATCATTCAATTTCCCCCTGTTTTTTTGTCAAAATTAGCACAGCTCAAAAATCGGTTTTCTGCCCTCTGACGGCTTCAAAAAATAAGGTCTTCATAACTCAAAAGTCACCGTCACAGGGGCAAAATTCATCATTTCACAGACCTCCGTCACCAGTCACCTGAATAAATGGTCGTAATAGTACAGTACCCAGAACTGGTCGACCAAACAGATCAATGTTTGGCCCCCCCTCCTGGCACGTGTTGTTGATGGCGGGAACGATCAGTCTTCGCATCTTTCCAACGACGCCGCCACCGAGGACAACAGCCATCAAATATGGCTTCCTCGATTCTGCCGTGTCCGACCCCGAACTGTTTCTGACGACCGTCTTCCTGGCATGAAGTCCCAGACACGACAAATGCGTGCAGACATGACGACTCAAAGCCAAGCCATCGTATTCTCATTTTCCAAAGGGGCGCATCGACGCGCAGTTTCTTCTTTCTGGATAGCCTCCATTTGTCCTCGGACCACCGCTCTGTGCGGCCAGCGACCCCAGTTCCGATGCACAACACCGTCAACGCGGTCTCGGAGCAAATGTGGTTAATTTCTAAATTATCGTCTTTTAAGCACTTGCTCATGTCCTGCAGGTGATTGCCACTTGCGTCCTCGTCTTTTCTTCTTCAGAATCATTCACGTCGCAAGCTAGTCAGGGTGCGCTGCCTTCCCAATTCCCTAACACACGGGTATCCGGACGGGTGCTCTGCCGGGGACGCTATCGTATCCTCGTCCACAAGCTCATATGGAGATGATGTTTGGGGGAACGCGAGTGTTCTTGCTCTCCCCTCTTTTCCCGCTCATCCCTCGCCCCTTCCCCGTGCTCTGCTTCAAGCTCGTACTCACGTCAATTTTAGTTCTGTCCCCGCCACGACCCAAGCGCAATCTTCACCATCTATCGCACTGCAAATCAAGTCTTCTCCTGGTCCGGGTGCGTCACCTTCACCCATCCCTGTTGGCTGTTCCGACGCGGAATGCCAGAGAGAGGGCAAATGTGTGCCACGCGTCTCCGCACATCCCGGCCTCGGTATTGCCCCTGCGAATGCAGACTTCGCGGGTCTTGGGACGGGAGCTCGCACGCGCGTCACGGCGAGCAAGAGCTGCCGCCAACGCTGGTGGGAGGGCCCGGCGCCTGGCTCGGCGTGCGCGCATGAGTACATGCTTGCCGGGTCCGGTATGTGCGTCAACGGAGCTCGGAGCGCGTCGCGACACAGCAGCCGAACGCTTTCGGGCGTACGCCTGCATTTTTACGCTGCAGGAGACAGGGTAAACCGGGCATGCATCACGATTTAGCGCCTCGCTTGGCAATATACGGTCGGCACGCGCACATCGCGATATGGTACTCAATGGTGTACGCGTGGCATGTACATGACGGGCGCGCGTGTCTATACCAATCTCTTCCGCCCCTTGCTCCCCTTCCCTTTCTTCGTCTCTCCCTTCTCCTTTTCTCTTCATTTGACTCTTCTGACTAACCCAAACCCCGTTCCGCCTCTATCCTATCCTCTCCACATTACGGCTTCCCTCGATGCGTAGGCCAGGACGTGCTCGGCTTTCTTCTCAACGACTTATCGCCTCGCTCGACCTCGCCTTAATTTGCCTTGGCTGGTGGCGGCGCAGCTTGTGCTCGCCACCGCATCTCAGTGCTCGGCGTCGGTATGACCTGCAAGTGGACGGCCTTTGCAGAGTCGCAGCAGGCGAGAGGCTCGCGCGCTGCGACGGTGCGCATCTACGGACGGGTGCGGGAGGCACCGCTGGCGGGGAGCGACGGTGACAGCCAGTGGCATGCAGCCTCGCGCTTCTGCAGCCCGCCCGTCAGCGAACGCCGCTGAGCCAGTCGTGCGACTGCTGGCGGGGCTACATCCGCCGCAGCGGCGGGGGAACATATTCGTCATGCTGCGCGCTACGCATCGGGGAGGCTTCCGCGGGAGTACATGCGCTGCGACGAGAGTCGCGCCAGCTGACGTGGCTCGTCATGAGGTACACCTCAGGGTCGGAGAGCGCGATGGGACAACGACAGGTAGGAGCGCGGCGCGACACAGACGGGCATACACGGGGGTCCCAACGGGAGCGCGGGGGTACGCACGATACGCCCCGACATGCGACTGGACGTCTCCCATTGCTATTGGCACGGCGGTCCGGCGAGTACCCGATATGTGCGCGCCGGATGTGGCGAACGTGGTGTGCCGCAGATGTGGGTGAAGAGCTGCATGCACTGCCAGTGGGAAATTTGCTGGCGATATCTTCCGCGAGGATTGTTTAGCAGTCGTGGCGGCCAACGATCTTACCAATTCATTCAGGGCTGACCTATTCCATATATGGACACGCCTTCTATTTTGCGGGAAATATATTGTACTCTAAGCAAGCTTAAACGATCAGTGCCGCGGTAGCTCTGACTGGTTGTGCGTAGACACTTACGAATTCCTTACGCTTCCGTCCTCCTCCTCTCCTACTCACGCCCACCCTTCTCGCAGCTGCCCCCGCCGCCGACGATCCATGGCCTTTCCACCGCAGCCCAATGTTGTCTACGGTCTCCACGCGCAAAAGTTAAAACTGACCAGCCGCGCGCGTCTGCCGTGCATCGTAAAGACACCGTCTAGCGACGCGGGAATTCCCGCGCACGCGGGGCGGCGTCTTTGGTCACTGACGGGACGTGCTGCTGTGGATGAGTCGGAGGCTACCAGCTGCATGCGCTTTGGACCAGAGCGCAAAGAGATTGGACGCGGAGATAACAAGCACCAAAATAGCTTCAAGTGGCATCTTATCCGTCGGGTAGATTCTAGAAGCAGCTACGGTCAGCGAGCCAGGCTGCCAATCTATCCCATCGTGGGTTCATCTCATCTTGATCACTGAACAGTGGACAGAAGGAAAACCTGTGTGATGGGTTGTTCTTTCCATCTGTCAGAAGTTGCCCATCTCTGATGAAAACCGGAATGGATTGTGGGCTGTGAGTGCCAAGACTCCCCCGTTTCTCAGAAGTCTGTCTGCGAGATCTTGGCCCTTTGATTCGTGATCTCTCCCAAACACGCAGCCCAGGAAATCGCGTTCAATTTCAATCTAGATCTCCGCTTTTTCCCACATTGACATTAACCGTTCTTTAACGATCACCTCCTCGATTCTTTGTATCTCTTTGGTTGCATCCCCATCTAGTATATCTCCTTCCTTCCCGCTCTCCTGGCCCTCATTCCTCAATGTCAAATGACCCTTCACGCCTTGGAATGGATCTTAACCCGCAGTGATATTCTCACAGAAGAACCCCATGCGGTGTAACCGCTGATCTACCCGCAGTTCATCGCAGTTCCTGCTGCCTGCGGCGTAAGTAGCCAATTATTCTCATGAGGCCGGGGAGCCACGCAATTCCTCCGAAGAGACTTGAGATATAAAAACCCGTGCTGCATTTCATTCGGATGTAATCCTTTGCCCATTTCCCTGGACCTCAAATTGCTATACCTGCAACATTCTGGCTCGGCCTCTCCCTCAACGCTTCTTCTGTTCTCTGCTCGGGACCTTCGTCTATTCTGGGTTAAATCAACTCCATCCTCGCCCGTGTTCCTGGCTGGCTCATCCTCTGCCGCACTTGGAACTACCGAGAACTAATGGAGTGATCTTTCAAAGTTTTCGCTGGCCAATTACTGTTCTGCTGGTGTCCTCCAGATTCGGAGCCTTTGTACTTTTTGGCTTATCTTTTTGCTCCATAGCAGCGGTCCACTGGAAACATCAATAGTTACGCTCGATTCCTCCGCCTTTCGACCCAAAATTCTCCTGTATTAAATAATACGGTGCAAAATATGCTTGGTTGTTCCATATTGCCCGCAAGACTACGTACGGCCATCAACATTGTTTAATTACGCCAACTGGGCTCGCTTTGTGCTCAATAATTTGCCTGTCTCTGACATCTGTTCTTAGGCTGAATGAATGCAGTTTCTTTCTTCGTCAAGTGTGAATGGTTCACTGTATTGAACTAATGCTGTCGTAGCCTCCGACAATGCACTTTTTTGGCCGTATAAACATTTTCAAGCTGTCCCTCGACTGTAGATACCGGAGCGGAGCAGAGGTCCGTCTTGTTGATCTTATTGGTGGGAGTAATGTAGAGTTTGAGCGGCGGACTTCTTGCCCCCGACGTCCGCGGCCATCTGCGTTGGTCCCTGAGTTCCGGCCTTGCCGGTTTTGTTTTTAGCCACCTTTGTGATCTGCATCGTCCCAATGGCACAGCCAACTTTACATCAGTATTTCAGCGTGTGCTTGTGACCTGTACCATACACTGGTTAGATGAGACCAGAATAGTTCCAGATGAAAGGATAAAAAGCGTGATGAGGTGTCTGATATCACCCTCTTTCCTCCATCCCTGCCATGTATCATTCGCAGTTTCCTTCTACTTTCGAGGGTTTCCGCGTAGACGATGGCAGCGACACCTTGACATACAGCGACGATTCCAACGAGACTCTGTTAACTGCGGACCACGCGAGGTCGCAGGAAGGTATCAGTTACACTCGTCCTACATAACATCTCTGCTCAACAGCCCTATTAAAATTACAGCAGTGAAGAAGTCGGGATGGAGGTCCGCCAATTCTCTGGGCTTCGCATCTCTAATTCTTCATGCGGGGCTGGTCGCTATACATCTGGCTCTTGTGGGAGTTTGGGCAAAAAGACTCGAATATAGCATCGCTTTTTCTCTTGACCACCAGACAATTATATCCTTCGCTGTTACCGCAGCAGCTACATCGTTCGGGGTGGTATGGGATTCCTTGAATGCAAAATTGTTCTCATTATTCACCGAATCCAGAGCTATTCCGCACTGTTGGTCTTTCTGACACAGGGGCTCTCCATGCGCCGGAGCTTAAGGACACGTCAAACATTAACAGAAACCCACGATATCGCTTCTGCATGGGGAGGGATCGGAGCCTCCATCTTGTGTATCTGGAATCAACGAAAAGTCACTTCGTCTATCGGCGCAGTGCTCTCCGTCTTTTGTTACCTTGGCTGCATTTTAGTTCTTCATGTCACGACCCCAGCATTATTCTCTACGGAAACATTCAACGCAACCCGGTCCACTCAGGTTGAGACACGAGGTCTACCAGCATATGCCTGGCCCAGTAATCCTTCGCACGATGTAAATGGGTAGGTCACTAGCCAAGGGCAGAGGACACACTCATGAGATTTGAACAGTGAATCCCTCTTGGACAAGGTCATGTATGTAACTACCTGTGGAATAACCGAGCCCAGGTCACTGACCATGGACCGTAAAGCCTGGATACGCTCGTTGATTACGCCGTCGGCTCACTGGCCTTCTTTCCATCTGTCGTCGAGAGTGCAGTAGCCCCCGGATTGTCTGGAGGGACATTGTACGATACCCTGGACTTCGATACTCTTACAGGAATCGGCAATGTCACGGTCGATGCGACAGGATTCAACATTAGCTGTGGGTACTTGAATGACGTGGTGTTCACATACAACTCTTCCTTCGCTGTGTGGCAGACACAGGTTGGGGAAGGAAATTCTTCTGTGAATTATTCTGTGCCTTCCACTCGTATGTGCATTCTGTCTTGAACAACACAATCACCTCACCCTGACTATCCCCACAGCACGCGGACTCATTTCCTCACTGCCGCTCACCTGGTTCAACTGGCCACAGACCCGATTCTATAGGTCACTTCTGGTATACAGCACGATTCCAATTGTCGATT
This sequence comes from Mycena capillaripes, assembly GCA_029204075.1. NCBI lineage: Eukaryota > Fungi > Basidiomycota > Agaricomycetes > Agaricales > Mycenaceae > Mycena > Mycena capillaripes. The sequence goes on along the minus strand of JARHKZ010000009.1, from coordinate 3,181,818 downwards.
CCAATGTCAAGTCTGGGCCATCCACGAAACTTGTACCCCCCATGGATACTTCCGTCTCTTCAGTCTACCTGTTGCAGTGCTCTCAGGTCCTTGTTAATCAAACAGCGGTGGTGGATGTTCAATCTCAAAAAATCATTATTGTCTCCCCAAGCATTGAAAAAACTGTTTCATCATGGGCACCATTCCCTGGGCCCGAAGATGGGCAAGTAGATGCTGACGGTGTCCCACTCTTCATTGATTCAAGCGACGGAAATTTATTCTTGGATGCAGTGAGTTGCCCATGACCTCTCTCTCATTCACTAACAGCTCTCGGGTAGTGGGGTCACTGGTACAACTACTTGCCCATCGGTCCTGTGAAAACTGAGTGGCCCCGTGCCTTCCGTGCATACGGAGTTGCCGACTTGTGAGTGAAAACATACCAGGCGAGAACTTCACTTCAAATGGTACTATCTAGGTGTCTGGTTCAAAAACTGAATCTCTTTCCAACGGACGGTGGCCTGCCACGCGAGAGTGTGACTCTTCATGAACTTGAAAATGCCCTTTCAGTCATCGTGGCATCTATGTTCTGGACTTGTAAGTGTTTACGATAAAGCAGACAGTGAGCTGATTTCTTTATCTTCCAGTGGGTCACCAACCCCCAGCGGCACCCGGGTTGGTAAATTTGAGCTATGTCAACGGATCTCTTGTACGCTATCCAGATTTGGACCTCATCTCACCTGGTCCATTTCTGCTCAAAGGGACCGTTGTTGTTGCTGCAAGCTTTCCACAAGGACGATTGAGTGTATGGTCACTTGATATTACAGGGTGATAAACTAACTACCTTCACAGTCAAGTATCATAGCGGTACTACTCCATCTCTCTGCTCTTCTTTAATTTATCATGCATCAGATCTCGACTGGCCTTGCTGCTTCCATTGCCCTCATGCTCCTATCGTTGCAATATTTCCCCTCCTGCATGACAATGGCCGATGACGAATATGTCCCGACTGGTGGACCTGGAATCCTCCAAACAATTTGGTTATACCGAAACCACGGGGAACTCAGGCAACTGTTGAAGCAAGTTCAGTATCCAACAACCAATCATTTGCGCAAAGCTGGGACAGTGGCAATTCGGCTGGTGGGAGAAGGCAAAAACAAGTGTAACATAAGTGGGAATGAACAGCTGGGACATGCAGAAGTTGAGGATAAAAGGTGAAGTCAGTGACCTACATTATGTTCCCACAAACGATTAACAGTGGTTATAGTAGCAAGAGTCTAACACACAATTCACTGCTTGTGCCATGGAAAGGTTGCTTTCTACTTTCTGTATCACTTGTTTTGTTAATGTGAGTTGTTTAGCACCAAAGAGGTCCCGACTGAGGTCATTCAAGTTCTTAAGCCGGGCATCATTGACTCTGCATTTGATCCTCGTTGGCATCCATTGTGTTTTTGTGGTCATTTGGGCGAAGGAGCTGGAACACCAATTCACCTTTGCTCTCAACAATCAGGGTATGATTTCCTTGGTTATCACTGGGATAACAACCACATTTGCGGCAGTATGTGCACTCCACAAATTCAGTTACTGATTATGGCTGAATGATCTCAGAGCTATTGTGCGCTGTTGGTTGTTGTGGCACAAGCCCTTTTCATGCGCAAGAGTGTGCAAATGGGCCAAACCTTAACATCAATTCATGATACCGCCGCCGCATGGGCAGGAATTGGGTCTGCAATTACATGTATCTGGGATCAGAGGAACTTGTCTGCATCCAGGGCTCGTGTTGTCTGCATCTTTTTCTATCTTGCAGGCATCATGACCCTGCATGTAACAGCCCCTGCCTTGGTTTCCATGGAGACATTTAATTCAACTAGCTCTATCATGGTCGTGACCCAGGGGCTGCCAACATATGGCAATGTATCACTTCATGATGGGTATGTAGGTTTGTGGGCAGGCAAAAAAAAAGAAACCACTGATTATATTTGCACAGTGAATCCACCTTGGATGTAGTTGGGTGCAGAAATACTGCCTTTTAAGGCACTGACCATCTGACATCTGACTGAACAGGGACAAACTCTCTGCTTATATACCAGGACCCCTAGCTTTCTTCCCGACTATTGTCCAGAATGCAGACCAACTTGGTTTGTCCGGAGGGACACTGTATGAGGTGTTTGACCTCAATTCGGGTGAAGGAAATGCCACAGTTGATGCCACTGGATTCAACATCAGTTGTGGCTACTTGACAGATGTGGTGCAAAAGCATAATTTTTCAGACTCTGGCTGGCATGAGTTGGACATACAAGTGGGTAAAGGAAACTCTTCTGCCGTGTTTGAAATCGATGACATGCGTGCGTTCATGGCAACTAGATGAGAAGTGGAGCCTGATATTTTCTCCCAAGCACCCAGGTTCATTTGGTCAATGGATCAGCCTTTCTTCAAGTCCATTGTGCTCACCAGCACAATTCCGATCATAGATTCCGAAAACAAATTAGGGCCTGCAACCCTTCTTGAACCCCTTATGCACAACAAGTCTGTTCCCTCAGTCCAAATGTTGCGGTGCTCACTGTCCCTTGTCAATCAAAAGGCAACAGTGGATGCTCAATCACGCAGAATAATCGCAGTTGAGCCGAACATTGAAAAAACTGTCTCATCCTGGTTGCCGTTCACTGAGCCAGAGGATGGACCGAGGGACAATTATGGCATGCCACTGTTTGGAAATTCAACCAGTCAGAACTTGTTACTGGACATAGTGAGTGCTTATTATCTGGGCAGTCAATTTCTTTCCTGAGTTGCTATCAGTGGGGTTGGGTGTATGATATGTTACCCGGAGCTTCCACCTACTCTCAAGACATCACCTATTCAAGTCAGGATCTGTAAGTCCCAGGTAGAAAAGAAAAGGAAAAAGAGCCAAACTCACTCACATTGTCAGATTTTTGCTGCAAAAATTGGACCTCATGTCAATGAATGCCCTTGGCCCTCTCCGTGCCAATGTGACACTTTATGAAGTTGAAAATGCCTTATCCGTGATTGTTGCCTCCATGTTTTGGACCTGTAAGTGTTTCTTCGTAATTTATGGGGACCTTACCTATATCTTTTCTAGTGGGCCATAAGCTGCCAGGCACACCTTTATCCATAAACATCAGCGAGGTCAATGGATCACTTGTACGCTATCCTGACTCAAACCAAACCCTCCCCGAGGAATTACTCGGGGTGAATGGCACCGGACCCGTGCTGCTCAATGGCACTGCAACTGTCACTCAAATGATTCTTCACGGACATTTGAATGTAAGTGCATCCATGCTAATATACCACATGCTGATAATTTCACCAGTTGAACATCATTGCGGTACCATCCATCTAATTCCTCTGTTTCAATGACTGATGTCAATTAGGTATCCGTTGGCTTTGCTGCATCACTAGTGCTTCTGCTTCTGTCTCTATTCCTTGCAGCCAAAGACAACAGCGATGCCGATCTTGATACCAATGTCACAATTGAAGGAACTGGAATGTTGCATGCCATCTGGCTATACCGTAATCATCCGGAGCTGGAGACACTGTTGGAGCAAATCGAGCATCCAACAACTCATAATTTACGCAAGGCGGGAATGGTGTGCTGTAGGCTTGTGGATAGTGAGAGGAGGAGGGTTGAAGAATCTCAGCTAGACCTTGATGATCAAGAAGTTGAGGAGCAATCTTGAAGTCACTGACAGCTTCTGTATGTTTTCGACCTAATAGTACCAGAATCAAAGGATAGTGCAGGTCACCAGTGTTCATGTCCCTCATTAATTTCACTCACATGCATTCCTTGCTGCCCAGTAGCTACAGATTGTTCCCTAACATTTGGTTCTTGCTTATACTTTCTGAATGGATAATGTGCTGATACATATCCACAATTTGTGGAAAATCGAAGGCGTGATTGCTGCAAGTGGATAGCCGGTTCGAATCCCACAACATGCCGGAATGACGGGAGTGAATCAAGATTAGAGAGGTTGTGCAAAAGCCACATGCTGTTTTTTTTTTTGCTCCATCCCAGGGGTTGCTATGAACAGTTCTGGTGATGTATGGAAGCAAAAGACTCCATAACCCGACAAATAACCCTCCAAAAAACTGGTCTCAGTGGAGCACATCAACGCGCTCTGATTCCTTGACTGGAACTCCCCTCGGGGCACGGTGTCCTCTTCTGTGTTTTCAAGGGCTTCTCGTTAGGACGCAGAGACACTCAAAGATGGCCGATGATGCAGCCGCAGTCATGGTTTTTGAAGGCGCTGTTTAATTATGAGCTCATGAGTGTGTGGAGTTTTATTTTGTCTCATTTCATTCTACTTGAGTATTTTCGTTTCTCTGTGGCCCCTCTTTTCACTTGATTTTTTTTATATTTCATTAGAGGGACTGGAATCCTCACGAGATTGTCCCTTCGGCTGCGAGCTCTTGCCTTCCGCGTCGCCTCTACCTCGAGTCCGTGCGGGTCATGCCCTCTTTTCATCTTTTTCATTTAATTTTTTTCTTGGTGGGCATGGTGTCTGCGTCTCAATGTCGCGGAGGTGGCACTGGTTATGCGAGACGCACCGTTTTACGCAGAAGGAAAAACAATGCGCTCACCGGGGTGGAGTGTACTAGCACAGGGCTTCGCCGTTGAGTTGATGGTGCAAGGCATACGAGCGGCGTTGCAACCTACTGGCGGGAGTAGAGTTGCGGGCGGGAGGCTCTTAATGCAGCCTGGAGTGCAGAGCGAAGAGGTTACTTGCTTGAGCCGTTCGCAACGGAACAGTTGTAGAGATATTCGTGGGCCTAGGCGGTGCACTTCATGAGGCGGAGGTGTAAAATGAAGTCGGCGAGTTTGTAGATGCCGAGAACTTGCCTCCCTGTAACGAGAAGACAGATGGGAAGAAAGCCTCATGTCAGCCACCCTGATAAGAGTGCCTAAGGATTATTTCTTGAAGTCTTCTTTAAAGGAGCGATCCGCAGAATATAATCCTACGAGCCTTGTTGAAGCGTGGGCTTTGAGGTGCCAACAGCCGAGACGAAATAATTTAAAAAGCATAATATGGTGTGAACTTGAGTTCTTTCGCGGTGAGTTGCAGCAGATTCAGAGCAGAAATGCATTTGCTTTGCTTCAATTTTATGCAGACAGGATTACGAAAATATTGAACATTGAACTGTTCTCCTGCGCTTGCTTTTGAACGTACGTAGGAAAGATGAGCAAGAAACTGAATTGCAGCTTGAGTACACCGCCAATGGGCAGCCATGTGGCTCAGAGCTGGAGGAAAACTAACAAATACATGTCGCTTCCAGCTGGAGCCAGCCTGCTGAAGACTGGCCACCAGCCCATTACCCAATAGGTCCACACGGGAGGCAGCTTTGATGTGGCGGCCAGCTGAGCATCGACATTGCCACCATCTGAGCTGCTATCCATTTATAACTCGTTTGTGAATAAAAATCCCATTAAATCAACGGTGAAAACAGTGAATTGCAGTTCTAAATATTTAATACAGATATGCTACACCCCGCAATACTACCGGGCCCGTCGACGAGGCTCTGCGCACCATCGCCGGCATAAATGTAACTGAACAATTCAGCATCATCCGCCAAATTTGAACGCAGGGTGGCAGACAATTCTTCGACTAGGCAATGGTCTGAAATGTCCATCAAAAAGGTGTTCAGGGTGCATAGAAAAGAGACCACGATCAACCCGTTCTCCCACCGTCCCCATTTACTCCGAATATTTTGTTGCTGTGTTGCTAGCATGCCCGACTCCATGTAGACAGGTTGTGAAGGTGCCGACGAACGGAGTACTTTAGGTCTTGAAGCTGTTGGAGATCGAAGCTTGGCGCTTGAGGTCTTGAGGTTTGATGCCTGGGGTCTTGAAGCGGTCTTGAAGCTTAAAGATATTGATGGCGAGAGGAGGCAAAGAGCAGAATTACAGATGAGGAGATTTTGCTGTCTTGCTCGGGACGGAGAGTGGTGCTTGAGTGACCGCTGGATTGCAAGTATTATTTCTCCTTGACTCTTGAGAAGGTCGTATGACTTGACTGCGGACCCAACTTGCACTGAACCTGTGGGAGGACAGGGCCTAGGGGCTGGACCAGTTTCTTGAACAGAAGAATTCCAGGGTGTGGCTCAGAGAGCACATGGAAAGAAGGAGGGAGCACGGTGATAAGCCGTGTAATAAAACAGGCCTGAAAATCCATTTTCTTTGGGCTTACCATTATTATATGCACATCTTGAGGATCTAAGGTACTTCCCTACCTTTAGGTCAATACAATAAGCAAAGGGGATATATTACCCACCACGGGTCGATTATCATGAAACCACATACCTGATAAAGGCCAAACCAGTGTTTGACCGAGCTGTATAAAGCCTATTACAAGGTCGCAGTAAGGCACAGTCGCTATCACGAATAAGGGGAAGCATTCAGATCCACTCTAGTAATTTATGAGCTTATCACGAACCAAGTTTGCGATGAAACCTAAGTCCCTTGTTGCAGTATATTGACACGTTGGGTGATACATGACAAGTCACATCACCCATTTGGTAGAGCACGAGCTGCCAAGGCAATCCAGACTCTTGTGATCGTGATTTGATTGTAATTGTTTCGGTTCCTAATTAGGACTCAAGAAGTTCTCAAGCAATTGTGAACTCACCTATACAGCCCCAGCAACCCCTCTAGTTAGAAGGGGAGACTATTTTTGGGTTAGATTAGCATGTACCCTGTATTTACCCGATAATTCGTTCTAAGCAGCCCTCTAAGCAATATGGCGCATAGCACCAGGTGTCGGCAATGGTAGGCGGAGCACCCGCCCTGGCATCACTCCCCCGTCGCTGCCATCAAAGATGAGCAGCGACGTCGGCAAGCGCCGTGCTCCCGACGTTGTTGATGAATCCCACCAATGCCATCAACAGCGCCGCCGCGTGCGCGCAAGTCATGCGTTTTGGCCGCAAAAATAGCCGTTAATTCATGAAAGAAATCAGGGTGTATTGGGAGGACAGGGAATACATATTGAGCTACATAGATGAGGGTATTCTATTGAATTCCCCTCAAAAACTCCGCGCTTGTATACTTAAGTCATAATTTTAAAACAGAGTAAGTAATAAATATCATAGAAAGCTACGTAGACGTCATGTGGGTTGTACGTAGCGAGCGGCGAGGCGCGCGTCGCGCCTCAAGCCGACGCGCCATCAGCGGCTGTCGTCTTCTTCGACTTGTGCTTAGGCGCGACCTCGCCATCGGTGACCTTCTTCGACTTGCGCTTAGGTGCGACCTCGGCGTCAGTGGCCGCCGCCTTCTTCAACTTACGCTTAGGCGCGCCATCGCCGCCAGAGGCGGCGTCCTGCTTCTTGGCTTTGCGCTGCTTCTTCGCAGCATCTGCGTCACCCGCGTCCTCCGGTGCCCGCTTCCGTTTTTTTTGCGCCGCCTCGTCGGTGTTAGTCGTGGTAGTTAAGACAGTCCCCATGAGCTGCGACGTGGCGCCGGTGCTCCCGAATGTTGCCTGCACGGCAGCGTTCAATGCGGCGTCATCCTCTTGGAAACCCTCCAGCGTGCCAGAAGTAGAGGACCGGGGCATGCCGTAGGAGCTGCCATTCAGGCCAGCATAGTCGCCACCACCGTTGTGGGTGTCGTATGGCGGCATCCCGTGCGGGTAAAAAGCGCCGCTGAAGTGGTACAAGTTGGGGAGTGGCGGCAGCCCGTACGAATCGCTGCCCCCACCGCTTGCATCATCGTAGAAGGTGCCGCCACTCTGGAACGAGTTGGGGAGCAGCGGCATCCCGTACGAGTCTTGCGCGAAATCGGGTAAGAGGTCCTGCAGGGGTACATTGAAGTCTAAGGCAGCCCCTGCGTTGTTCGCAGCTGCGAAGAGCAGCTGCGTGGCCTCGACGTTGGGGATGTGCGTGTGGGGGACATAGACACCCGTGTTGGCATGCGCGTTCGGGACATACGTGTTGGTATGCGCATTGGGGTCGTGGGGGCCGTGCACGTGCGCGTTGGAGCCGTGCGTGTTAAGGTGGGCGTTGGGGGCATTCGCGTTCACCTGCGAATTGGGTACGTTCCCGTTGGCGTGTGCGACCCCGAGCTTATGCTGGATGTTGACCTTGTAATTGACATAGTCCATCCCTATATGCTTCTTGTTTTTTATTTTCCCTGTGAAGATGTTAGTGCTGGAGACGTGACAGGAAGCAGGGGAAGTACGTACGGAGGCCTTCGAGCACGAGCACCATGGTTTGTTTGCGAACACTGTCGGTGTCGTTCTTTTCTTTCACCTCTGCTCAGGGCTGTCAGCGTGCTATTTTGAAACCTGAATATCACACACCTGTGTCCAGCGTACAGGACCACTGCCCAAACTTGCGCAAGAAATCGATGAACGACTTCCCAAAGACTTGCTGGAAGTAGGCGCGCGTTGTCGGAGTCCACGATCTGAGGCACCGCAGGGTCGTCGGGGTCGCCGCACGTGAAGAATGCGAACGCGCGCACGCCGGTGCGCTCGAAGAGGTCATCAAGCTAGATGAGAGGTAAGTTAATAAAAGAATGAAACCAAACAAAAAAAAAGGAACATCCCCTATGCGGGCGGCAGTTTGCATGGCGTCCAATGCGACGGCCTTGTTTGTGGCACAGACGCCGCGGTGCTCAGCGAGCTGCTTCATGAGGCGGTCGTGCTCCTCCTCCGTCATGTCCGCCTTCATGAACTCTGGTAGAACAACAAGAATACCCACAAGACTAGGTATACTTTATCTTAAGGCAATACAATATGAATTGCAGCCTCAGCAGAGCACATCATGCGACTGTCCCACTGAGTGGTGGTGTCCCACTGACCGGTGGAGAACTTTAGAGGAAGGCGGCGCTTTGATGGAGGAGGTTAATAAAAGACTTGCCCAGAGCCTCGGTCGAATCACCGCCCATTCGCTGCATGAACTTGTAGCCATCAGAAAGAGGCCAGCGGTCCTCAACGAACCGCTTTTTCGTGCAGGAAGCCAGATGAGGATGACTGTTGCCCTGGTTCGACTGATGAATCTTGGTGATGTCCGGCGCCGAAAGAGGGGGTCGTGGTAATATCTGTCGACTTCCCTATCGAGACAGCGAACGGGGAAATCAAGAGGAACACCGATGGATGCCCATGGCAGGAGAGGGATGCTGGACAAATCGATTCGGGGAGGTGCGAGGCGAACCGGTTCAGCCACGCGTCTGGCAGGTACAGGAGCAGGTTTGGGAACGACGGGAGCTGGCCTAGATGAAGAAGCCGTCGCCTTGGGCTTGGGTCTCGGACGAGGGACCATGGCCACGTCCTCGGTGAACAAATCGGCAGCCCTAGTGGAAGGACGCGAAGCAGGCACCTTCGCTGGACGAGGAATTTTTATCACCAAAGCTGAGATTGACTCGTCCATGTCCATGGGGGATGCAGCACGACGACGGCGTTTGGGAGACGAAAGCACGGTGACGGGGAAGGGGTCGTCATTGTCGGTTGTGACGGCGGTGTCCTCGTCACTAGTTATAACCTCGACGTCCAGCTGCCTATTCAGGAGACAACAGAAGGGTCAGCTTTATCCTCAACGAACGAGAGTCCACAAAGAAAGGGACTCACGGTTCAGTTGCACATACAGCGCGCTGACAAACGGACGGCGGATTCAACATCAGCTGTGTACTTGAATGATGTGGTGTTCACCTACAACTCTTCCTTTGCTGTGTGGCAGACACAGTTTGAGGAAGAGAATTCTTCTCTGGGCTATTATGTGCCTCCCACTCGTATGCACATTCTGTCTTGATCAAGCACACCCACCTCCCTGATCTTCCCTACAGCACACGGAATTGTTTCCTCGGCACCGGTCTATGAGTATTCGGCCATCTGGCAGCAAACCCAATTCTATAGGTCACTTCTGATATACAGTACCATCCCGATTTTTGATTCCAGCGACAAGTCTGGGCCATCCACGAAACTTGTACCCCGCATGAATAGTTCCGTCTCTTCAATCTACCTGTTGCAGTGTTCCCAGGCGCTTGTCACTCAACAAGCGGTGGTGGACGTTCAATCACAAGACATGGTCATGGTATTCCCAGGCATTGAAAAGACTGTCTCATCAAGGGCACCGTTTTCCGGGCCCGATGATGGACCTGTAGATGACGACGGTGTCCCACTCTTCATGAGTTCAAGGGACGGAAACCTATTCCTAGATGCAGTAAGTTAATGATGACCTCTCTGCTAAGCGAGTTCATTCAACGAGTACTCCCGGCTAGTGGGCCTACTGGTACAACTCCTTCTCTGTGGTTGTTGTAGAATCCAATTTCCTCCGCGGCCTCACGGGCTTTTACAGAAATGTTGACTTGTGAGTGAGAACAAACCAGGTATGAACCCCTTCAGACGATACTATCCAGGTGTTTGGTTCAAAAATTGGACCTCTTTCCACCCGACGGTGGCCCCCCACGCAAAAATGTAACTCTTCATGAACTCGAAAATGCTCTCTCAGTCATAGTGGCCTCTATTTTCTGGACTTGTAGGTGTTTCTAGTGTGGCATATATTGCCAGCTAATTTTTTCCAGAGGGTCACCAACCCCCAGCCGCACCCGGATCAGTCAATTTAAGCAATGTCAATGGATCTCTTGTACACTATCCAGATTCGGACCTCATCTCACCTGGTCCATTTCTGATCAATGGGACTGTTGCTATTGCTACAAGATTTCCTCAAGGACGATTGAGTGTATGTTCACCTGATATTACTGGGTGATAAACTAACCACCTTAACAGTCAAGTATCATAGCGGTAATACTCTATCTCTCTGTTCGTCTTTGGCTCATTGTGGATCAGATCTCAACTGGCCTTGCTGCTTCCTTTGTTCTCATGCTCCTATCTTTGAGGTATTCTTTCCGTCCCACTTCAGTGGGCAATGCAGATGAAAAGGATACCCTAATTAATGGACCTGGAGTCCTCCAAACAATTTGGTTATATCGAAACCACCCCAAACTCAGGCAACTGTTGAAGCAAGTTGAGCATCCAACAAATGATAATTTACGCAAAGCAGGGGCAGTGGAAATTCGGCTGGTAGGAGAAGGCATAGGCAAGCACACACTAAGCGAAAATGAGTCCCTGGGACATGCAGAAGTTGAGGATAAAAGGTAAACTCCACAATCTGCATCATGTTTGCACAAATGACAATGGACATAGTAGTGAGAGTTTGACACACAATCATGACACTACAGCTGTTCTTTTATGTTCAGCAAAGGCTTCACTGCATGTGCAGCGGAAAGGTTGCCTTTCTGCTTTCTATATCACTAATTTTGTTAATGTGATATGTATAGCACTTCAGAGACCTCGGCTGAAGTCACTCAAGTTGTTACGAAACTCATCATTGATTCTGCATTCAATCCTCGTCATCATCCATTGTGTTTTTGGGGTCATTTGGGCAAAGGAGCTGGAACACCAATTCACCTTTGCCCTCAACAATCAGGAAATGGTTTCTTTAGTTGTTACTGCAATAGCAACTACATTTGCGGCTGTATGTGCACTCTTAAAATCCAGTTTCCAATTGTGGCTGAAATATCTCAGAGCTTTTCTGCATTGTTGGTCTTTGTGGCACAAACCCTTTTCATGTGCAAGAGCATACAAATGGATCAAACTTTGACAGCAATTCATGATGCCGCCGCTGCATGGGCAGGAATTGGGTCCGCAATTACTTGCATCTGGAATCAGAGGGTGTTACCTGCATCGAGGGCCAGTGTTGTCTGCATCTTTTTCTATCTTGCAGGCATTATGACCCTGCACATAACAACCCCTGCCTTAGTCTCTTTGGAAACATTTAACACAACCAGCTCTATCAGGGTCGGGACTCAGGGCCTGCCAACATATAGCAATCTATCACTTCATGATGGGTATGTGGGTTTGTAGGCAGGCAAAAAAAAGAACACACTGATGATATTTGTACAGTGAATCCACCTTGGATGTACTTGGGTGCGGAAATACTGCCTTTTGAATGCACTGACCATCTGACACCTGACTGAACAGGGACAAAATCGATGCTTATGCACCAGGATCCCTATCTTTCTTCCCAACTATTGTTCAGAACACCAACCAACTTGGTCTGTCTGGAGGGACACTGTATGAGGTCTTGGACCTCAATCTGGGTGAAGGAAATGCCACAGTCAATGCCACTGGATTCAATATCAGTTGTGGCTACTTGACAGATGTGGTGCAAAAGCATTATTCTTCAAGTCCACTGAAGTGGAAAATGCAAGTCGGCAAAGGAAACACCTCTTTCACATTTAAAATAAAAAAACATTCGTGCGTTCATGGCATTTGGATGAGAAACTGAGCCTAATATTTTCTCCCTAGCACACAGGTTCATTCAGTCTCTGTCGCCACAGCCACTCACCAAGTCCATCATGCTTGCCAGCACAATTCCAATTGTAGATTCAGAAAACAAGTTGGGGCCAGCAACACCTCTTAAGCCCTCCATGCATAACAATTCTTGGGTCCACATGTTACAGTACTCACTGTCCCTTGTCAACCAAAAGGCAATAGTGGATGCTCAATCACACAAAATAATCACCGTTGACCCTGACATTGGAATGACTGTCTCATCCTGGTTGCCATTCACTGGGCCAGAGGATGGACCCACAGACAACGATGGTATACCACTGTTTGTAAATTCATCAAGTCAAAATTTGTTGCTGGATCTAGTAAGTGTGCATCCTCTGGCCGGTCAATTTATTCCCTGAGTTATATTTAGTGGGGTTTGGTGTATGATTCTTTACCTTCAGTTTCAACCTACGAAAATGACACCCTATACAGAACCCAGGATCTGTAAGTCCGGGGAGTAAAACAGAAATCTAGGACCTAAATTCATCTGCATTTTTCCAGATTTTTGGCTCAAAGATTGGATCTGTTGTCAATAAATGCTACTGGCCCTCCGTGCCAATGTAACTCTTCACGAAGTTGAAAATGCCTTGTCAGTAATAGTTGCCTCCATGCTGTAGAGCTCAAGTCAAATATATTCAGTAAGTCAACTGCCTCTCCCTGGGCTCCTGGCCTTCTATAACATATATAGTACCCTTTTAATACCCAGTACTCATTCAGCCCAATACACATTAAACTCATAGATGTTCATGTTGAAGAACGGCCGCGCGTTCCGAGCGCCGGCGTGACGTGACGTGACTAGGCGTCACTTTTGGACACTTTGCCCAGAGACTACGACGGCCCATATCTCGACAACCACCCGCTCAAATCCCAAGATTTTCGTACTTTCGGAATCGTCTCGTCGTGCTCTGCTCATTTCCGCCACCTTCTTTCTCTAAGTTACCCTGTGGAAATGTGTCTTTTGGCAATACCACAGCCGGCTCGCCAAGCACCACAAGATCTGGATAACAGTCTGGGCACGCTGAAAAGCCGTCTGTAGGCCTCTTGCCTACCTAATGGGTGTGTACGAGCTCTAAGATGTAAGAAAGACTTGCAGGAATAACACAGGTGCGTGTATGCTTTTTGCGAGTCCTGCTATCCCTAAATCGCCTCTACCTCGCTTCTAACGCCTCGAGCGACGTACATATGGTAGCTAATTCAATGCACTCCCCCCACTCATGCATCCCTCCTGCTTGCTTCGGCACGTCAGCCCTGTACGAAGCCGTGTGTGCACCGTGGATGCGAATACGCATTGTACGCTGCATGCACGGCTGCATCAGCGTGCCGTCGCTTTGCTGTCTCAACCTTGCCTCCAATCTCGATATTTCACAGGAATTGCAAGCAACGAATATATTTCAACGACTGTGGTGGATATGGACTTCATTTCAGGCTCACATTTCATCGCCACTCTCGTTCGCTTGGCTCCCTCCCTGCACGCTGGACCCTTCCCCATCCATCCCATCTGTGCCTGCGCTACCCTCCGCGTCCTCTTCGCCTCTGCTCCCGTCGTCCATCTCAACCACTTGGGTGTGGCTCAGCGCGTCAAGAGCCTCGTGAAGATCTTTGGTGTTGGTGGGTCCTGTTCCAGGTGCCGCTCCGAGGTTGGCCTCAGTATCTGGGAACAGCTCGTCGTCCCATTCACGGAAGAGGCGGAGTACGGGTTCGTGACGGTTGCAAAGCCCGTTTAGAAGCCACTCGTGAATCTGCTCACCGATCAGGTGCCAATTCACAGCAGTTTGCTGGCCATATTTCTTGAGACTGGTGTCGGCAGACAGTGTCCACAGTGTCTATAGTGAAATAAATCATTCATTGCGACCCTAAACATCGGCATTCACAAGAACCCCTGCGTTGCGAACCAACCCTGGCGTTGTGCACGTGATCTGGTGGATCTCTTGCATGCATTTGCTGCCAGAGGTCGACGCCGTCCCGGTGGCGAGTGCGCGGGACTTCTGCTTCCCAAAGAGGATTGCGTCAGCAATCTAAGTACAAGAACTCATTTGTCAATAGATGAGTCCAACTCACATGCATGACAAGTTTGTTGTGCAGGAACATCTCTGGGTTGTGGGACGACGATCTGTCACTATGCAATACCGGAGCGGCAAGGTGGTGGTAAGCAAGTTTCCCCTCAGCGTTCTTTTTTCTGCCAATGAGGTCTGTGAGGCCGGCGCGGATCGTGTCACTGAGGACATTAGCAACGTCCTTGAAACGTGCTGGGTCAAGGACTTTGAGGTGGGTATTGAACACGGGCTCAATGTCGTTCCGCAACCGCGATGATGTATTTGAACACTGTCGTGCCATCGCTTTCTCAAACTTGGGACTAAATGAGCAAGAAAAATATAAATAGGGAAACCAACAACGTACCTCGTGAATTGCTCATTCTTTCCTCAAATCATCCCTCAACTCCTCGGGCAGTAACTCGCGCGCAGCCCTCACCTCTCCCTGCTTCTTCTGGCTCTTGTTTGCAAACCTGTTCTTCTCGTCATATGAACTGCTCAGTTTAGTCTCCAACACACTCTCCGCCGTTGCCGAGAACCACAAGGCCTCAGTGATCACGTACTTGTGACCGGCAAGGCGCATCTTTTCATCTGGGCTATCATCTCCCTCCACCTCATCACCGTCGGGCACGTTCTCGTCATCCGATGGAACAGTACGGGTCGGACGAGCGTGTTTCTTGGGACGTCCACGACGACCAGGGTGGTTGGTCGTGTCTGTAAGCAATGCCCTCATTTCAGCAGTATCTGCCCGAGTTCTTTCGTCGTTGAGCGCCTTCTCATTCTGTTGTGCCAACTAGAATATAGGTGCATGAGTGCGCCTCACATCATAACTGCTAAACGCACCATAAGTAGCTGATCTCGACTCAGGTTTTCCAAAATAGTGGGTGGTTCGGTGTCTCGCGACATCAAGAATCAATTGAAGCTCAATGGTGGGTGTAGAAGAAGGGAAAGAGATGCTCGTGAGATGACCGAGAATTGACAGACCGCTAAAGACAAGTGCTGAGCTCCAATGACGTTGGTGTATACACAAGTGCTGGTTAATTTTTGAGTCCTGTGACCATGTTTAATTCTAACTCTTCTTCAATGCCTCGAAAACCAAAGCAGAAAAAAGACAGCCACTCAGATCCCTTCCGCTATTGTAAATATTGTGATAGCTTCCAGGAAGCTCGAGGATTTCGTGGCCATGAACGCTACTGCAGAAGGAACTCTGATCTTCGGCGGGATTTAGAGAGGCATCGACGGCGTGGCTCACCCACTCCTGCAGCCAAGAAAAACGTCTCGGACTATGTAAGTATTTTCAATTTCATTCGATGAACAAACTTATTTATTAGAGAGCTTGCACAAAAGCCGCATGAGCTGCACGCGGCTTTTGTGCATTGCGCAAAGCCGTGGGTTTTTTCTTCAGTGTTCTTAATTGTTGTTTTAATAAATACCATTCAATGTCCTTTAAATACCATATTCCACTCCTGAAAGTGCTATTTGTTGGATGCGCAACTGTGGGGGGCCGCATTTTTCACGCATCACGAACACATCACTCAAGCTCCACTTCCTTTTCCAGCACTCTCATGTCTGCCGTGCAGCAGAGGCAATGCCGAAGATGTTCCCTCACCCCACAGCACCTCTGCTTCGCCTCAGATAAGCTTACATTGAAATATTTGATTGCCACCTCTCATATTTCAAATTTGCTGTGCGGCTTTACACAATGCAAAAAAGCCGCATGCGGCTCGTGCGGCTTTTGCGCAAGCTCTCTATTACATAGGAATTTAATGCTACACTCGAGATGGACATCGACCCTCCCACATTTCAACCAACACCGGATGTCGGGCCAATAGAGACTCCATCTTCTTCGTACACAGTGCAAGATGGTTTGTACAGCATATATTCCTCTTCGGAAGTTGCACTCAGACTTTGACAGATGCGCTTGCCGATAATCCCAAGTTACCCGCAGTTTACATTGTCAGTGAGCCGCACCGCAGAGATTTATCTGCAACAGGCAAAATTATTTCCCTTTGCCATCCCATCCGACGAGAGGTAAATCATGCTGAAAGTAAATGCATTGAGAACTTGATTGATGCTGCTCGCCCATATGCTCCGTGGAATACGCTGTCCGACTTTCAATACACTGAAACTACTGTCCACAGTCTTCTCAAGCGAAAGTTCATTGACACCCAGCTTAAGGGGATGACGGAGTCCTGGCTGGATGAACACGGCAATATCACGATGAAGAGCTATAATGAATACCGACAAGTTCTGACACAGTCCCATGTGTCTGGTGCACAGGTTCGTCTTTTCTTGCTGTATTTTAACTTGCTAACTTGTATCCAGTTTCGCAAAGCAACAGTCCAGGCGAGCCTCTGGGGGGTACAAAAAAAATACACATTCTTCTATCGTGACCCTTGGGAGTGGATCCGCAGTCTTGCTACAGATCCATCTCTGGCGTGCTCTATGACGTGGAAGTCTTGTCGCATGTTCTATTGTGAAGATGGACACCGTGAGCAATTTTTTTCCGACCCATGGACTGCAGAGTGTTGGTACAAAGTCGATGTGCGTGTATTTTGTTGTTCACAGTTCACGGTTTTGATTGGTTATTTATCCCAGGCAGAGCTCCCACTGCCTAATCCATATCCGTGTTGCTGGGTACCGCTTCACATCTGGCTCGACAAGGGCCTCGTAACCAAGCACGTCAGAATGTTCCCTATTGTGGCTCGCTGTCTGTCACTGCCATCAGAAATTCGAAATGCATCAGTCAATGGCTGAGGAGTGTTTCTTGGATTTATGGTCATGGTACGAGCACAGTGCAGCACATACCTCCAACATGAGCATTAATTTCTACAGGTTAAGGACCCGGGCAATTCGAAGGATCGCACGGAGAAGGAAAACTACGAATTTGCACAGTTCAAGCGCGAAATTTACCAGCAAGTTCTCGAAATCATATTTGCATCATTGTATCCACGGTCGTGGAGAGGTGAGGTGGTTACATGCGGCGATGATATCCTGCGGGTCCTGTATCCCGACTTCCTCATTGAGTCGCTGGATTTCGAGGAGGCTTGGAATTTCACATGTTGCAGAGCAGGTCGTGCAAAATTCCCGTGTCCACGCTGTCTCGTCTCGCAAGAAATGCTTCACCACTTACAGCAAACATTTGAGGCTCGCACCTCGTCGAAGATGCGGGCCATTGTTTGCCGTGCTCAAAATGCACCAAACGCGACACAGAAGGAAAAAATCCTGATGGAACATGGCTTGCATGACGTTGTCGTAAGATTCTTCTTTCTGTTACTCTGTCAATACATTTAACTCTCGCGCAGCATTTCATGTGGAACTTTCGCTTTTCGGATCCGTACCAAGCAGTCAGTTACGACTTGCTGCACTTCGACGAGTCCGGGAAATGGGGACATCATCTGTGGCCCTTGATCCTGGACCTCCTCGGAGAACTGCGCCTTCTAACAGAGATGGCAGACATGTAAGTGCACCTGTTCTGCACCTGTCATCAGCCTAAGCCACTCATAGAATGGCTAAATTTCCGCACTGGCGGAACTTGGAACATATCAACGATTTGGCCACCAAGGACTTCGCGGATGGCCAAACACATTTTGATATACTCAAGGTTTGTCTCTTCAGATCTGAAATCCCTGTACTAATTTCATGCAGTGCATTGTCTTTGTGCTTGTGCAGCTCCTCCCTTCTGAATGCTCGCTCATCCACTGCACCCGGACGTTGCTCCAATTTCGGATGATGGGCGGGCTTCACGGAATGACAGATAGCTGTAACGAGGTATTCCAGAAGCTCATCGGAACGTATGAGTATTGGTGCGATGTGAGTATTATATATATTAGCTAGTCGTGCACATCTGAGCCATTTAACACAGAGAGTCTCCAAAGACCACGACAAAAGCTTTTGCTTCCCAAAGCAACACTTCATCGTACATGCTCTACAAGACATTCGCAGCAAGGGAGTACTGCGAAATGCGACCACGCAAACTGGGGAAGGGTTCCACCAGGAGATTGCTCAGCATTACAGGAAGACAAACTTCCGCGAGGCAGAGGGACAGGTGCGATATTCTATTGTGTTTAACAGTTGATTCAATATTAGAGCAGATTGCCAACGAAGATGAAGACCAGGAAGCCATCGCACGCACCCGGTTACAGCCATTGGCAGTACCGAAGGCGCAGATCATTTTTTTTCGATTTTGGGATGATTTCAAAGAATTCGCAATCTCTCACCGAGTTCTGCACCGATTCACATGAAACCTAGATAGAAATGCTCAGCTAATTCGTGCGGAATTAGTGATAGAAGAGAACTTGTAAATATATTATATATTCAGTGAAATTGCTTTAAAAGGCAATTTTGTGGATGAATACAGTTTACAGGCATCTAGACAAATCTAAATGATGTAGATTTTTGTCGGGAAATGCTTTAATACATTTTGAAAGATGTGATAGAGTCCAATTCGCAAAAAACTCAGCAGTGGCTGCAAATATTACAATATTTCCTGATTGCAGTGTATTGCCCATTGTCCTGATGTGTTTACAAGCATGATAGACTGAACTTTTCAGGATTCTGACTCTATCATATCTTTCAAAATGTATTAAAGCCTTTCCTGACAAAAATCTACATCATTTGGATGAGTCTAGATGCCTGTAAACTGTATTCATCCACAAAATTACCTTTTAAAGCAATTTCACTGAATATATAACATATTTACAAGTTCTCTTCTATCACTAATTCCGCACGAATAAGCTGAGTATTTCTATCTAGGTTCCATGTGAATCGGTGCCGAACTCGTTGAGATATTGCGAATTCTTTGAAATCATCCCAAAATCGAAAAAAAAAAAAAAAAAAAAAAATTGATCCGCGCCTTTGGTACTACCAATGGCTGTAATTGTAGACAATTTTTTCCGGCATCTGAACAGCGAAAATGGGGATGACAATGAAGCTATGGAGGAGACCGCTCAATTTACAGCAGATGGCAGTACTGAGGGCACGGATTGGGAACTGTCTGTTTTCAGATGTTTTCAGAGAATTGTCTGTAACTCAATCAATTCTCCGCCAATTTAGATGAAACATAGATAGGTCTGTCAGGCTAATTCGTGCGCAATTAGTGATAGAAAATAATGTATGAAAATATTATGTATTGAGGAATCTGTGTTTTTGGTCTGTTTTTACACCCAATGGCATCTAGCATGCCCAGAACATGTCCCAGTGACCTAATATTTTGAGAGGGACACCATGTATACACGAAGAAAAATGTGATAGAGCCAGATTTATATTGAGTCCCTACATAAATGTAATCCATACAATATCTCTGGATGTCAAAACTGCCAGATGTATCCAATGGAGATAGAGGAATTGCAATGAAATTATACATACTTCTGGCCTTATCACATGTTTGTTTAGGTACACATTCTGTCCCTCTCAAAATATCAGGTCACTGGGATATGTTCTGAGCATGCTAGATGGTATTTGGCATGAAAACAGCCCAAAACCACAGATTACTCAACATAAAGTATTTTCATGAATTATTTTATATCACTAATTGCGCGTGAACTATCCCAACAGATCTATCTATGTTTCATGTCAATTGGTGGAGAACTGATTGAATTACAGACAATTCTCTGAAAACATCCCAAAACAGAAAGTTTCCGATCCACGCCCTTGGTACTGCCATCTGCTGTAAACAAAAATCGGGTCGCCGCATTCCCAGATCCAAACTGCCACCGGAAAGTCGTGATAACCAATGGATTTTTGGCTCAGTTCTGCGATGCGGGGACAGTCGCAGCTATGAGGATCTCCACGCGGGTGAAAATCCGGCATATCGTTCATTCGATCCACGGTTGCGTGATTTTCTACATGGTCAGTTCCCCACAGAATATTTGACCGCAGAGGATAAGATTGAGGTGAGTTCAACTTTTGTTTTAGATTGGTTATCTGCTAAGTTATTGTGTAGGTTGAAACTTTTCAATGTGTTTACATTGCATTCCATTCTAATGACAACTGGTCCGAATGCGAAGATATCTTGTGCTGCAACCACAATTGGTACAAAAGTGGTCCTCGGTACGATTGCGTTCTGTTCAACCAAGATGATCCTGGCCTCGCTTGCGCGCGTCTGCATTCCCTCATCCGCTGCAAATTATTGTCCGGCCGGATCGTGGATCTCGCGATTGTCCAGGTCATGAAGAAAAGTAGTTGGCGCCCACGCACGGTCTGGGGTGGATGCGCTGTGTATGACGAGGAGAAGAACTTTTCATTCCCTCTCATGGACTATGTTATTTGTGGTGCGCTGCTTGTCCCGGTCCGCCCAACCCCGCCATCCCGTCCTAGCTTTCGCTTGCATTTCTTCGTTGATGTGATTGACGGAGACATGTTCCTTCGATCTCTTAACTCCACAACCCGCGTATGCTATTGAATAAATCAATACTTTCCGTACACTGTTATATGCCTCTGACCGCACCCGATGGAGACCCGATGGAGGCCCGATCACACCCGATCCCACCTCGCATACCTTTTCAGCTCCGATGAGGTGCTGACCGTGCACGATTGTGTGCCGTCGGGCGCCTATAAGGCTGTCAGGCTCGATAACAAAATAAATAAATTTGCGACATACACCTTTATCCATAAACATTAGTGAGGTCAATGGATCCCTTGTACGCTATCCTGACTCCAACCAAACTGTCCCCGATGAATTCATATCTGTGCTAATCAATGACACTGGGCCGATGGCTCCATTCCTGCTCAATGGCAGTGCAACTGTCACTCAAATGGTTCTGCACGGACGTTTGAATGTAAGTGCATCAAATATGGCTATATTAATACCAACTACTTATCGCTTCACCAGTTGAACATCATTGCGGTACCATCCAGCTAACTCCTCTGTTTCAATAACTAATGAAAATCAGGTAACTGCTGGCCTTGCAGCATCACTAGTGCTTCTGCTTCTGTCTCTCATATTCCTTGCAGCCAAAAATGACAGTGATACCAATATCACAATTGACAGAACTGGATTGTTGCATATCATCTGGCTATATCATAACCATCCAGAGCTGGAGACACTGTTGGAGCAAGTCGAGCATCCAACAGATCACAATTTGCGCAAGGCAGGAATGGTGCACTGTCGGCTTGTGGATGGTGGGAGGAGGGTTGAAAATTCTTGGTTAGACTTCAATGATCCAGAAGTTGAAGATCAATCCTGGAGTCGCCGACGGCTTCGGAACCTTTTCAAGCAGAAAAATCATAGGATAGTGCAGGCCACCAGGGTTCATGTCCCGTATGAATTCTACTCACTTACATGTATTCCTACATTACTGCCCAGTAGCTACAGATTGTTCCATCCCTCTTACTTGTACTTTGTGAATGGATAATCGGTTCAATTCCAGGTCAGAGCATAGTCCCCACGCACATTCTTTCTTTTTTGTATGTTCTGCTGGGAAACTCGTGAACCAGTGAAAGTTTGTTGGGAAGATTTGATTGCACTGGGCACGCACACGATTATAAGATAGACCCCATTTCGTAAGTGGCCAGCCCGTTCAAGTTTGGCTCAGTTTATCATTGTCCGCTGCGCCTATCCTTTTTTCTCTGTTCTACTCATCTGAAAATTGTAAAAAAAGCCAGTGTGCACATCGGTGTCGGAGGACATGACAGCGGGTGCGGTGCATCTGCTGCCTGTGAACAGACAGCATTTCTGCAAATGAGCAGCCGACAGGAAGAGAGTGCACTATGGACACACAGGACCTGATGGCGCTAGAAGCGCATCTGCACTGTCTGTTTGTGCGGTGTAAAATCAGTGAACTGCCCGTTCGATTCGGGGTCAGGTCATTGTCCATCATATCGTGTTCTTTTTTCCCCGATCTACTTCCCTGACACTTCGACAACCTGCCGGAATGACGGGAGTGAGTCAAGATTCAATCCATCTTGGGATCCGTACACGAGGCGGGACACTGGGAAAAATACCTGAAATTAGACGGCGCGCGGTAAATGCGTGGCGGGAATTGACAAACGGTCGACGTTTCGGCTTGTGTTAATTTAGAGCGTCAGCGGCGATTACGAGAAAGCCTAAGTGAGCTGAAGAGTGAGATAAAATTCCTACCGAGGGCCAGTTCTCTCTCCTCAATAATTTTTGGGCTGCCCAACCAACCCTCGAGCCCTCACACGACCCATAAGCAAAGTTGAACGTAAACTTGAACCATTCCCAATTTGGAACCTAAATTGATCGGGCCGAGAATTTGCCGATGCCGAAGCTGTGCCTTAATTTTGCGTGTCGGACCGTTTCCCGCCCACACCGGCACAGACCACAAGCCCCATTTCTTGTCTTCCCCAACACGTTGCACGCACAATCTCTGCCAGCACACACCACCATCCCCCCAATCCCCTCATTTCTCTGCTCTTTATCGACTCATCCTGCACTTGGTGGCCATCGAGCTTGACGTTGGGCTCCACAGTGTCAACGACGAGGATTACAGCAAAAACGAGCGAAAACCCTTCAATTCCAGATACGCGTCTTCACAGACTCAAAAGACTCGATAATTCGCCAGAAAACCCTGCAAAACCAATGGAAGCCTCATCAATGGAGCGCGTCGACGCGCTATGGTTCCCTGACGGGAATATCGTCCTCTCAGCGCACGGCGTCCTCTTCCGTGTCTTCAAGGGCATCCTCGCCGCTCGTTCACCCGTTTTCGCCGAGATGCTCGCGTTCCCCCAATCAGAGGACGCGGAGACACTCGACGGGTGTCCCGTACTTCATTTGGACGACTCGGCCGCGGATGCGATGTATTTTTTGAAGGCATTGTTTGATTATGAGTGCGTGTATTTCTTTTTTATTCGTTTTTTCCTCGAATTTTGGGTCGTATGCCGCCCCTTTCATGGAGGAATGCATCTTCGGTTTATCCCATCGCGCTGCTGCAGACATCCATTTCGGGCGTTTCCAGCGAAGGGGAAGCCGCTCGTGCTGCACCGGGCTCTCGCGCGGGCGGGGATTTGGCGCGGCGGGGTACCCGCGGCGTGTACAACGCACATGGGGGAAGTGGAGTGTGGAGTTGCGGCGCGTCGCTGTTAATGCGGAGCGAAGAGGCGAAGAGTGGCGCCGCGGAGTTGTTGGTGGTCATCGTTGACGTAGTTGGCAACCGGACTGCCTGGGCGGGAGGCGCACTTCAGCCTCACTGTTTGATGGAGGTGCAGCTACGCTATCACGCAATTTCTGCTAGCGGGGTTAGTGGCCGGGGAAGCAGACTAGTGCTCTCTATGGGAAGGGCAGATTGGCCGTGCGGGCGGAGATACACTATCATGCGAGATGAAGTGGGGTCTCTGCATTTCGACGAGGCGAGGTGCGATATGGAAGCGAATGACCGCGGGGGGTACATGTGTATAGGAGTGGGAGATGGGTGTTGCTGCGCGCCACGCCTTGATGCGTCGCGTCCGGCGCGGTGCGGAGCACGTTTGATTCGCTGGAGGCATTTCCACCTCCTCCTCTTCTGTATCGCCCTTGCCCGCTTCGTCTTCGCACCTCTTCATCACTCCTTCTCATTGCTTTACTTATTCCCACCTTCCTCCTTCCCCTCCATCTTTTTCTACTCGACCTACCTCCACACTCCTACTCACTCACCCCCACTCAGATTCTTCGACCCCTACCCCGCCAAGACCGACTTCGACGCCATTCACGGCGTCCTCCGCCTGGGCACCAAATACCGCGTCGAGCCCCTCCGGCGGCGTGCGCTGCAGCACCTCTCGTCCGCGCACCCCACCAGCCTCGCCGCGTGGGACGCGCTTTGCGCGGCGAGTCCTGCTGCGTCCACCTCTGCGTCCACCTCTGCATCCACCTCCCATGCGCTCAGCTATGGCGGAGGAGCGGGAGGGTGGGCATCAGGAGCAGCACCAACGTACCTCCTCGCCGCCGCAGGCCCCTCCTTCGACCCTGCGCACCTCGAGTTGCCGATCCTGACGCTCGCGCGCGCGGCGCACGCGCCGTGGGTGCTGCCGACTGCGTTTTTACGTGCGGCGGCGGCCCTGTCGGCAGGGACGCTGACGTCGCTTGATATTCTTGTGAGTCGAGTCGCTCGCCACTTCCCTCTCCCCCCTCCCTCCTTCGCTTCTGCAGAATTCCCTACCCTCCCTCTGCTATGTTTCTCGTTGCTCCTATCCTGCCCCCGCTCTCCTAGTCCTGACTTCCCTTCCATTCGCTCCACTTTCTCCGCTCTTCCTCTCGTCTCCTTCCCGTCCGCACCTGCCCCTTCTCTACTCCTTCTGTTCGATAACCACCCTCGCTCACCCGTCCTTCCTCCCCTCCATAGGAAGGCATCGATTACACCGGCGTGCACGTTGAGCTCGAGCGGAGCGACAAGGTAACGCTGCTCGAGGCGGGCGGCGCGCTCCTCGGCGAGGGGACGAGCGAGCTGCTGGGCTTCTTGTGGAGTCCGACGGTGTGTCCCGGATGTGTGCATGCGTTGCCCGCGGGCTCGAGCAGCGCTGCTTCCTCACCCTCCACGCCCACGTCCGTCTCCGCCTCCGCAGGCTCGCCGGGTGGGAGCGCTGTCGCAAGCACAAGCGCACACGCAGCGAGCACGACCGGCGTCATGAACCCCTGTACCGCGAACCGCCTCGCGATGCGCGTCGCTGCCGAGCGGTGGCGCTCGGACTCGCTCTTGCCGATTGCGGTGTGCTCTGGGTGGCGCGGGGAGCGGAGTGAGTTTGGGGGGTCGGCGGGTGGTGGGGCGAGTGGGAGTGGGGGTGGTGCGCATGCGGGTGGGGAGAAGACTACGTCGGGTGTGAGGGAGGAGGAAATGGATGAGGATGAGGAGGGCGGGGAGGGTGAGGGTGAGGACGAGGGAAATGCGGAGGTGGAGGAAGGGGGAAGGGCGATTTGGGGAGAGGAGGTGAGTTTTTATGTTTTTGGCGTCTTGGTCTCCCTCCTTTCGTCCTTTGAGAGAGGGCCCCAGGCTCCTCGTCCCGTCCCGTATGTTGTGCGGCCGCTCACGCTCGGTGTCGTAGCGGATGTACTCATTTCACCTCTTTCTCGCACTCTCATTCTCCGACTTACGTCATACTCACTCCCGCTCATAGGACTTCGCCCGCCTTGCCGTCTGTGCGCCCTGCCTAACATACATGAAGGCTGACTGGGCCGCGCGCCGCACACGCTTCTGGGAGCGTCTCCCCGGGCTCTTTGGTCTCCCAAGCTGGGCGGAATTGGAGCGGCGGAGGGGGGAGGACATGAGGTTTTGAGTGTCTGTTATCCCTTATCTGTGATAAGAGGGACGTTTTGAGAACGCAGGTGTAGAGGGTAGAGAATAAAAGATAAACGAAGTACGTCTACTAATGCGTGTCGGGTCGGGAACATTAAATAATGAACGAGCAGTTTTGTTTTTCTTGCTAAAATTCTACCCGTCGTCAACGTCGTTTCCTCGTTCTCTCTCGTCTAAATTTGCGCTTTCCGGCAGAAAAGACTGGGCTCTTAATACAAGACCTGCGATCGAGTCGAGCCGGCGTGTACGGGAAGATCTCCTTGTGGATACAGAGGCAGGACCACCACTGGGTCTTTTGTGTAGGTGCGCTTTCCATTTGTAGGGTGGAATTTTGAGACCAAGATTGCGAGAATTTCTCCCTTGGGTCTAAAAAATGATTGACTGGTCAGTCAACGGCGAGTTTCGAGCGAGATCCCAGGACCAGATCAAATGAAAGACGTCTTGACCATCTCCATGGCATGGGCCAGGGATCGAACGGGTTCCCGGAAGTATGCCTCCTACTACGATCTCCTGCGCCTCACCACCACCATGCCCATCCGAGGTAGACTCTTCTCGGCATGAGAGTTCTATTCGACCAGAGATAGCGAGTCGGTAGTGACTGCACAGATTCTTTGCTCAATTTTCTGCGGGGCATTTGCCCGCCTGCGGCAAATTGTGCCGGAAAAACTTTCGGGTGTCAGGATGGATGAGCCATCTGAATTATTATGAGATACATGAATAGTTTCGACGACGATAGCTTCGGGCTATATCGGGCAATGAGGTCCAATTGCCGGCAATCGCCGATCAGTGCGTCCGAATTTGGCTCAGTTTAGCTAAGTCACCGAGGATAAGTCTTTCAATTGGTTGACCTTTTACATCTTCTGGAAAAACTTTGTTATACCCTAGATTCCACTAGTCTCCTCTGAAGTATCATAGTTATGCTCGGCGAAGCCCCGACGGCGCGCCCCGCGCGGGCCAAGTCATTGAAGTCAAACCAAAGTAAGATAGGCCGCATCCATATTCATCCAAGGGTGATCGGAGGAAAGAAAACTCTGTATTAACTAAACAAGGTCGAAATAAAATATTTTGTCCCGGTGAGCCGTTCTAAATGTACCGCGGCACATGCTGTGAAAGTTTGGGGTCATTTGAGTGAGAATTGAGAGACGAGATAGCATTTTGCTGTCCCGATCAGTGCTTTTCTCACATCAAAACCGAATCAAATGACCAAAAACCTATCTCCTTGCTCAGTTCGAAGTGTATTCCTCTGAAATTTGCACTGCGGGTTCCTTGATACATTTGGAACGGCTCACCGGGACAAAATATTTTATTTCGACCTAGTTTAGTTAATACAGAGTTTTCTTTCCTCCGATCACCCTTGGATGAATATGGATGCGGCCTATCTTACAAGTTTCCAAATTAGAGTAGGCTTCAGTGGATTAAAGTCGAGTGGGCCGAAGGGTTGCGTATGGAGGCCAGATCGGGACTCATCAGCCTAGCGTAAAGCCGGCGGGTGCCTGGAAGGTGAATTGGGTCGCGCCTGACACGCGAAACGGAGTCACTGCAATGAGGGGAAGTAACCCCGGAAAATCCAGTTCTCTCGGATTTCCGGTGCATCTACGGAGAACATGGTGGATGTAACGAACAATTTTCGATATGAGAACTCGGCGGAAACAAAAATCTGAACTTGCGGAGCCATCATGATCTGTTGGCCTGCGTCAGTGGCTGTGCAAACCTTTCACTTCAGACTTCTGCGCTTTACTCTGTCTCTGTGCTTGTTTTCGCTTAAATGTCATTTGATCTTCTGGGAGCCGATGTCCTCTTACAGATATTTGGACTCACCGACGTCTACACAATCATGTCTCTGTCACGGGTGAGTATTTTCCGCTTCTAACTTGCCACATCTTCCACTCGTTTCCTTTGCGTTTTCTTCTCCAGGTGAATAGACCGTTTCACGAAATTGTCTCTGTGAAGCAACTGTGGCTCTCTGTTGTCCGGAATCTGTCTCTCACTCGGCTAATCGATGCGCCAGGCGATGAGACTCTGCAGACCTTTTCCACAGAGGACTTGATCGGGGAAGTTCGCCGCGTCGTAGACGGCCCACGAACATGGTCCTCGGCCTCACTACTTCCGCCAACAGTTCTCCGAAATTTCAATCTCCCGTTGGCTAGCAATTCACTCGACACTGGGCAACCTAAGCTTCTCTCGGGGGGCACGCATATGCTCGTGTACGTCCCAGGATCCCGTGCCAACTTCCCGAGTGGTATCGAATACTGGGAAGTCCACACCGGACGACGGATGTGGGAATGGGGGCGACGCGATTACTTCGTGGACCACGTAGCATCCAAATTCTGTGCAGGTGTGGCATGCAAGGTGTTGGTACTGATCATGTTTTACAATGAGTTGGCTCTTCCAGTTATCTTTCTGTATTCTGTATTTCCGTCACGAATATTACTGCAGCCACCCTACTGAAAATAGCGACAACGTCCTTGTCCTGGAAGTTGATCTGATGACGGGGAACTCGACAACACTCTTCCATCAGCGTATGAACATCCTGATTCAGTGGCTTCCGCAGCTCTGCGGGGACTTCATCGCATGTCAAGTATCCAGAGGGTCCACGATCACCCTCCTAATTAACTGGCGTACCGCGAAGTGTATCGTCATTGATTCGGTGGTACGATTTCAATCGTCTACATGCCATACCTGATTCTACAGTTGACCTCGTTGACCACCACCAGTGCCTGGCATCCTGCGCGCTATTCCCCGGACATATCATGCTTGCATATGGATCGCAGGCTGCCCCTCGGACTCTAAATCTTCGTCTTTATTCTATCTCGTCTTTCGACTGTCTCTGGGGTCCACTGAGCAACCTGACAGCCGTAATCGATATCCGCAGCACTCCTTCCCTCACCTGCAGCGTCGCTCTCGATAGTCTCGGCGGTGGTGAACGTACGGCCAATCGCACCACCTTTCTATCTGTGACACAGAGCCCGATCCATGTGGCCACCTATGACTGTGTGGTCGAGGTCGTGGAGACCGTGTTCCCTCCGCCTCCGCCTCGTACCCCCTCGTTGACGAAACCAGTCCGGAAACAACTTCCTCCTAACGCAGTCAGAAACACAAGGACCACGTCTCGCTACAGTCTCGTTTGTGTCTCAGAGACAACCTCCCCACCAGCACTTCCCCAGATCCACTTCAAATCCGTTCTACACTGCCCAGCATACCCGTCTGCGACACGCGCAGGATATGGTCTATATGACATACAGGGAAGTCCAATTGGGATACAATGGGTTGGCGATGATGGTATGGAACAAGTTGCTCTGTTTTTAGACGCAGACCTACCTAGCTATGTCGATGTAACTCATTCGGGGGCACTGCTGTCATTCCATCAATCTCGACTTGTAGTATCGTATTACCAGTAACAAGCGGATTCTGAACGAATGAGGGTTCTTCAGGTTTTGATTCGCCGATCTCCCAGGTTTGCCGCGACGTAGACTCATTAACTTTGATCTACGTAGTTTGACTTTGTATCTAGAATTCAAGCTGTTGCCTGTTCACTACATGAGAGCATGAGAGAGAAGGCGAGCCCGCTCGGAGTCGATCGTCCCTAAAAAAAGTATATATGGGGATGCCCCGCTCGATTCGGAATGAGACCTTAGTTGGATTTTGACGCGCTTTCCATATATTAGCCTAATTGAGCCGGCAAATCCAGACTTGAGGCCAAGAATAAAAGCACATCCAGTATCACCAGGCGCGTATTTGATGGTGCGGTTCCTTCTGAAGCGTATGTCTACAAGAGATTCTCAAATTGCTGATTGTACTTGTGGGCTCTCCTAGCGGTTTATCGAATTGCACCTGAATTAATATTGACAGGGCCACTTTGAAGCGAGGATAATGAATCAGAATTTCTGGCTAAAATCTGCGTTCTCTCAGGCCAATGCATTGCTCCAGTCTGTGTTCCGGCAAAACTCGGTCCACGTACGTGGGCGAATTGGCAGATTATTGTAGGTAGGTATCGATTCTGCCCCTGCAAAGTCGTTAGATTACCGCTATACCAGGCAATTGCGCCTGCACGTACATCCAAATTCGTCCCAATACAGGGAGAATTCCTTCATGTCCAGAACTATGTGCAACGGGAGGCCGAGGGTTTCGACGGTCTGCGTGAATTCTTCAATAGTAATCTGCTTGAAGACAATCTTTTTCCCCGTCGCTGTTGAAGCTGGTGTGAGCAAAAAACATGATTAAAATTTAACTCTGTACCTTTAGCAAGCTGCTGCGCAATATCTTCAATGGTCAGCTTTTCGCTGTGGGCGATGATCTCGGAGCCATCCGGGAAGACTGGGAGCTCGAGTACATGGCGTACAAACAACCCGTAGTCGTGCACAGTGTCGATGAACGGAACGATCGTTGTGGGCTTCATGGGCAAGGGAATGGTGAACGAGCCATCGCTCTGTTTCGCGCACATGATCGGGCTAGTGAGGAAGTTCGACCCGTAGAAACCCGCCTGGAGGTCGACAAACGGAACGCCAGACTGACGGCCGTATTCGGTGAGGACCGCCTTGCTATCGAAGTGATATACGTGGACATACTTCCTAGCACTCCGCTCAGTTACAGACGGCAGGCCCGACCAAACGATGCGGGAAGCACCGCCTGCTTTGGCGGCGTCGATGAGGAGTTTGCCCTCGCTGATTTCCTATAAGCACAAAACTCAGAATAAAAAAGGAACGATGGAAAGAAACAGCATCTACCCGCTCAACGTCGAGATGCTCCCAGAAGTTAGTGACGAGCTAAATTTATCGTAAGTACAGGCAAGTAGACGCACGCTTGAAGAGGAATCATCTTACAAAGGCGACATCTACTCCAGTGAAAGCCTTATAAACTCCTTCCTTGTTCTCTACCACGAGCGACACAACCACGACCTCCACACCGAATTTGAGGAGGTTCTGGGCGGCGGGCTTCGTCGCGTCGCGCGTGAAACCTCGGACGCGGTAAGGTTTATCGGATCCCGCCAGCGCATTGACAACACTGCCGCCTTGAGTTCCAGTGGCACCAACGACAGCTACCAGAGGTGCGGAGGCATCCTGGGTAATCGTCATCGTCCAAGTAGCCAAGTTGAAAAAAAAAGTAATCAAAGTTGAGGGTAGGATGGTGAATGCAAGAGCGACACAATGCCGGAATATATAGGCACGATTAGCATTGTGAATTGACCAATCGTTTCCCGAGTCCCCGGGACTGTCCAAGATACCGGGATCATCGGTACATAGCGTCGCCTTTAAGTGCATTCATCCATTGGTCGCGGAACGATGCCGGTATTGTGAGATCACTGTCGTGGAAGGCGCAATTCTCAGTATCCTTAGCTAACTTCGATGAACGAAAAAACCCATTCCGCAAGCCCACCGCTGAGCTCGAACATACAGATCTAAAGCGGAAAACCAACCTGCATTTCCGACCATCGCGGCGTTTGCTCACTCGGCAACATGGCTCATTGGACCGACCCTAAGTAACTCATCATTGACTGGAAAGGGGGATGTCAGAGACCTACCTTTTGTTACACTCTGATTGACAGCTGAATTTGGCAAGAAGAGCATGTTGCTCGAATTAAGCGTACGAGACTACGGACAAGTGATATCGTCCGGTTTCTGGCACAAGGTGTCCCAGGTAGAAAACACCCAACCTATCATCCAGCACCCTCTGCCACTTTGTCTGGTAATAAGGTACAGTGAGATCGGGAAGGTCAAGCGGAGTGAATCGGACCTCCGGCGTCTGGTGCGGGAGATACTGGACAAGACCAATGGCGTTTTTCTCTTCCGCGATGATACCACAAGTAGCGGACGATCCGACGGCAAGGCACACGATGTTGCGAGGGGCTTTGTGAATGCATAGAGAACTCACTGTCCCTAGTACATCCATCTGGTGTTGGAAGATCCTTGTAGAATACAAAAGATGTAAATCCTGAAGTCAGCTAAATGGGGAATCCTTGTCGAGCCCTGAGACGGTGAAGTCATCGGTAAAGCAGGAGATTTCCTGTAGTCTAATCTGTGAAAGAAGAGTGGTGTTAGAGCGAATACTTATTCACAACCGGACGGGGGGAACCCGAATCCGATTTTGACGGCTCCGCCCGATGCCGGTGGGACGCGAGGCCAGCTTGCCGCATATTTCCCGACAAATCGCGGCGTTTGCTCACAAAGCCCACAGTTATCGGAGATCGCACTGGCTTGATCCCGGCTTGACTCGCGCACGAAGACCATTGGCAGATGGTATTTCAATGGAACCCCAAGAAATACTACGACGAACTAAACCTGTTGGGCGCTTATTAGCTGGAGACCGAGAACCAAGTTCAAGTGACTTGCCTTTTAATTCTACTGAAGCCTTAGAAAACTGGGACAACGCGTGCGGATTAAACGTACGAGACTACGGACAAGTAATATCGCCCTGTTTCTGGCACAAAGCGTCCCAGATAGAAAACACCCAACCTATCATCCAGCTCCATATGCCCCTCTTCCCAGTGATGAGGTACACCAAGATCAGGAACGTCAAGCGGCATGAATTGGATCTCCGGCATCTGGTGCGGGAGATACTGGACGAGACCAAGGGCCTTCTGCTCGTCCACGATGATACCACAAGTAGCGGACGACCCAACAGCAACGGACTCGATGTGGCAAGGGTGCTCGTAAAAGCACAGCGAACCCGCTGCAAGCCTCAAGCCGTCGTGTTCGGCAGGCCAGAAGTGAAGGCTATTGAGGAATAGCTCTGACCCATCATCGTCGGCATAGGCGGCCTTTAGTGTGATATTCAATACACCGTATGTGGGGAGTCGAAGATTGCAAAATCCGAGCGATGAGCTCGTAATTGGGGAAGTAGTGGAGGAGGGGACGGGTATTGTCGTTTTGTGGATCGGTAAATCAAGGGTCTGCGTCTGTATCTGTATAGCCGAAGTTTGAACGTGAATGATTTCTGCGATGGAGGGTTCGAAATACTGCCGAGTGACATAAAAATCGTCCTCGAGAATGATGCATCTGGGCCTGTCGCGTCGGCACTGGAACTCAAATCAACAACCCGAATAACTCCGTCCTCCCGGCCGCAGATCAGAAGAAACGACAAGTCTTTCACATGCTTCACCAGTATTGCCGCAATGGTACTTTCGTTCACGATGACCTCCGAAACACTGTACTGCTCCGGCTCGGGAGGTGTCCAAATTTTAGAAAACACCTTTAAGACTTTGACCGCCGATGAGTTTCGATGCTCGAAACAAATGATAGCGAGTTCGAGGGCGTTTGTCGAAGGACTGAGGAAACTAGTGATTGGTAATATCCACTTCAAAAGGGTAGCATTTACCTAGAATAGACCATTCCAATCGAACATGATTCGGGACGCAAGAGGGGATAAAGTTCGAGTGAATTACCTGCCTCCATCCCGAGAGCTTCGGCCATATGAGTAAAAGTACCGACACATTCAGCAAAACTAGTGTCCCAACAGGCAAGACGGGACGACGAGACCGTAATGATCAACCGCGTTCCCTGAATCGCAACGAGCCGGCTCGGAGAATCGTCTATTTCAATCGTTTGCACTGAGACGGGGGACGGAGCCTCCGAAGACCAGTTTTTCTTCAATTTGTACGCGTGAATGGCTAGTTCTTTCAAAGTGGGGAGGGGCAAAGTCAAAATGTCGAGCCCAGGAGAGCACAGTGGAGGTTTTCGGTGAAATTTTTCCATCCTGTCAAGTGCTGCAATCCAGAAGTACCGTGAATGCAAGATGGATGTTAATGTGGTGCATGTCTAACGCTTTCGTCAGTGGCCGCCTATTCAGAAGAGCACATGAGGCTTACTGCGATAAGGTGGAGGGAGTCCGGGAGATCCAGCTCTCGAGAAATTTCCATGAGAAGGTCCAACGGGATATCCACAAAAGACATGGTGGAGGTCGCAGTCAGAGTTGCTATGGCTGTGGTGATCGGCAATGCACCGCCAAATTCAAACTCCGACAATGGCTTGTGAGATGGTCAGGCTTCGTAGCTCTTTATCCGTCCACTTTGGCAAATCATCGGTGCATAGAGATATGTTTGGAAAGAATACACTCACATATCCTTGGGGCCAGAATGTTTATAAATGAAGCTGAACCATAAAATCCGATCAGTTTTGACCTAAGAATGCAGATTTCTGGGGGAGTTAAGGAAGAGATCAAAATTCTGGGCCAAAGAACTTGTTCCTGGGGTGTTAATACGTAGGGCTACGGCTGGAATCTAGTGCTGGGTGCTCAATGGACGCGAAAATTTCTAAGAGGAACAGTGGACGGCAATTACGCCAATAATGATATTAACCCATTTTGGCAGGCAAAATCAGTTCTAAAAAAAGTCAAGTCAACCCATATGATGGTTCTGAGTCGATTTAAGATGCTCTGACGATGTGGAAGGATGCTGCGAGCAAAAGAGAAATAGAAATAGGGGGCACCTGCCAAATGCGGCAATACCGGTTTCTCCATCACTGATTTCCGGGAGGGTTGCCGACCACCAATGGCTGTGCAACGTGTGATCTGACACGTCAAGCTAAGGTGCCACAACACGGTCAAATATATTTTTAATCTGGCCAGTTTTTTTTAATAGGGAGGCTTTTAAGCCGTGAACTTTCAAATAATAAAACGGATATAGACAACGTCTTCGCACTGGCATACAGTCCCAGTAGGGGTCGGATCATTTTTTAGATCTCCTTGGATATTGTAATTGTGAGGTAGGTATGGACCGGGGCAGAAAGTGAGACAGAAAGCCCCATAGCGCTGGGCGCATCCGCAACAAATAACCCTGTTCTGCCACCATGAAAGCGGATAACCTGTTCGATTCAGGGTTGGGTGAATACATCTTCGTTTTTACTTCGTATTTTTTGAACCTCCGTTCGAATATGAGGAAGGAGGTTTGTCACCCTGGCCTGATTGAATGGGGAGAAAGCCCGTTCCAGTATCCCGGGGTTGGCTTCCGTAGTTACTTCATTATTTTGTTATCTTCGAAGACCCGTAACACTGCAGGTCGTAAAATATTCGCAAATTAGAGCTGAAACCCGTTCGGTTCGGAGGGCGGGTCGTTCGCTTGTATTGCCATTGGCTTCTCTTTGTGCTGCTTCAGTAGCTTGAGCTGGAGTTTTTCTGGTCGTGGTGTAGAATCGGCAACGGACAGTCAGAGGAGGACAGACCCATGGCGCTCGGCGCTCCGCAATAGATAGCTTTCCTAGCATCCGAGCGGGACCCTGTTCGATTCGGGGTTGGGACGTAGGCCGATGGTACACCCGAACACTTTTGCTTTTTGTTCTGCGTGCTTCAATATTTCCTCTTATATATCTTCTTTGTTTTTTTTTAATGCCAATTTCTGGTCAACACGTTTCTGAAACGAAAGAAAATATCATCTCCGCGAAGGCAAAATATATCAATATGTCAATGTAACTTTCAACGCGCCGAACAGGAACCACAAACCCGCGAGGATGCATGTGGGTTGCATGCACAGACGAGGCAGACGTCGGCGTAGAGATATGTTCCGCATGGCATCTGGCAGGTTGGCCTTGTATAATTGACACCTTGTAATTACCCGAACCTGAGCGGGTATCAGCATTTGAACAAATATTCAGAGGTGAACTTGAGTAGCAAGAAAAAGGTCAGGTCTGAGCGACATCGGAGAAATGGATCCAATCTCGTCGAGATCGCCGTGCCGCCAAGATCGCTTTGCGGAGGCAATTTGGTCAAGAGGCTCTGGCGTGAGAAGACACGAGGCGCGTTAATTAACCGGCATCAACGGTCACCTGATCGTGATGCACGATTGCCGCCGTTCCGACCCTTTTGTGCCAGCTAGGACCTTTCTCTTCCTCCCCTCATCGTGTGGGCTCTGGGTCTCGGGTTTCCCTCCTCCCCGCTTTTTTTTGACCCGCGTTTCTGTGCCAAGGACTAGCAGCAGATGGCCATTCCTCCTCCCCAGTCTGGTCGCGCCCAAAACAAAGATCTAAAGCCCCCCTTTGTCGACTCATCCAACCGCAGAACGACAAAACACCACGCTCATTTGCGCACCTCCAGCGCCTCTTCCCTACGCAAATCCCCCCCGACGTGTACTGTATCGCTCGCCAGCGTCACCTCCGGCCCGGCGCCATCAATTCCCATCGCATTTCCTTCGTCTGTGTGTGTCCCCTTCCCCAGCGACGACGGGGACTTGCAACCCGGCTCTTGTGGTGATGGCTCTGCTATCCCATTTCCAGAGCCCTGGCGTCGACCCCGAGCGCGCACGTCACACGTCGAGACTCCGCGCCGCGCGCAGCCGCCACCTAAGCCCGCGCGCCGGATCTCGAAACACCCGAGTACCAGTCCAAACGTCAATCAAAACACTCGTACCCGTGCTCCGTGCCATCCCCCCTCCCTCGCGAATCTCCGCCTCGCCGCCCTTGTCGAGCGCAGTATCGTGCAGTTCTCAGTGGGCTCGGTATCATCATCCGAAGCGACCCTACAACTTCATGTGCAGGACGCTCTGCTTGTCTCCCGCCTGCGCGCCCTCCTCGCCCTTCACGGTCGCCGCGTACGGCCGTCCTCGCCGACGACGGGCATCAGCGTTCGCATCACGATCGCGCCACCTGCGTGCGCACCGTCGGTGCTCCTGTCTGGTAGCACCGGTGTCATCTTCGAGCCTGCGCTTGGGCAGCCTGGCTCACCCTTTCCCTCCACCCCCACTCTCCGCTTCATCCCCACGCGCGCACGCTCCAGCTCGCGCGGGAGCATCAACAGCTCCGCGACGCTCAATATGCCCGCGCTCGTCGCGACGCTCCTACTCCGGCGGCATGAGGGCGGTCGCCCAAGCAGCGCGGGGACCTTCACATTGCGGCGCGACATCAAGAGATCGCTGCCCTCGCCGTCGCCGCTCGGGGTGCACATCTTCTCGAGCTCGGGCTAAACTCGAGCCTTTTTCTTCCTTTCTTTTTTTTAGGAGCCAGCCTCGTTACTTCCTTTGGGTGTTATCTCCTCGTACGCTCCTCGCCGTCGCTGCGCCTGCCTGCCAGCCAGCGTCGGCTTGATGGAGCCGCCCCTTGGCGCGTACGTCCCTGCACCCACCACCTCCGAGCCGGTCCTCCCTGTACTTCCCTCGCGACCGAGTCTGAGCCAGCCTCCCGCCGCCCGACACGACCCCGCATTGACTTTGTAGCATCATCGCATGATCCACACGCTACGCTTGACGCATCCATCTACTACGCAACTTGACGAAGCATCCACGATATCTCATACGCACTTTGTACGCTCCCACACGCACACGCCTCCGCACTGCACGCCATTTGTAGCACCATCGCATTAGCACGATAGTTGTCTGTACACCCCACCCTCTGCATTGCATTGAAGTTGCTTTCGAATGAATTTGTTTTGTTCTACACTCGTTTTTGGGTATCCAGACCGAGCTATCGAATTCCTTGTCGTATGGATCGTGCCGTCTCGTTCCTCATGGTCTGACATAATTGAACCTCCTGCTGCCTTCGTCCCGCCACCAGCTGCGTCTCAGCTTTTCCCATGTCGCAGATATACAGAAAAGCCCGTTTCAGGTGACGAAAGCTTGTGTGGTCTATGGAGGTGCTCGTTCGACTCGGGCCTTGGGCCATACTGGAAGCCAGAATTCTTTTTTTCGCGGAATTGATTTCTTTTGAAGAAATTGAGGATCCAAAATACAACTGTCTCGAAGGCGGCTTCCGTCGGTGTTTAGATGGCCGTCGGTGCACAATTTTCTTCCTCCTTTTTTCTTTTGAGTTGCAAGGAGAATATATCGCAGCCGGCGCCAAAACGACCTGGTCGCAGAAGGTCTGCACCTGCTTCATTTATTGCGGAAGGAACTGGAATGTATGCAGCCCCGATCGACTCGAGCCCAGGCCATATTGAATTCGACTTATTTTTTACATCATCTGCACTTCACACTACGTATACTCAACGGATAGATCATGATTCTGGTTCGACGGAAAGTCAAGGTCGCGAATACGAACCTCTCAGCCTCCGCGAGATTCTACTGAAGAACTGATACCGATTGAACCACACGACTGGTGTGCGTACAGTAAGTCTTGCTCCTCAAGATGAAAATACTGTCTCATCCACCGTGGCAGGTTTGTAACCAAGGCCTGGTTGGCAGTTGCAGACGATATGTGTCATGGAAACACTACGGAGAAACGCCCGTTCATCTCGAGCCTGGGCCATGTCAGCGTGCAACAGGATTTTTATTTGGCACTCTCCCATCCACAAATAGTTAAATTTAACACCGTTTGTTTCAGGACGATAATCGGAAAGAAGCACAAGTCTCATCCTCGGTTCGCTCTTGAGATGCTGTGCGTGATTCTCGTTCCTCCGAACAAAGATCCTTTCCTAGCCAAGACGAAAAAGGACACTGGTATCTGGAGGTTTCAAGGGTCACCTTTGAACTTTTAGGTAGTTAGCGATGTGGCGTGCGATATGTTTTTTTTAGGTTGAATTGCGTTGGCAAGAAATGGATCGAAATCAATTGAAGAATCGAGTTTGAAACGACACAATGGCGCTAGGAAGGACCGGGAATTCCTGCGAGCTAGGCTCGAATCCAGCCTGTCTATCGAAACTTAACTGTGTCGTGTCTATCGACAGTATTCATAGACAGACGGTCACCGGTCTACCTGCGAGCACGCGAAACTCCCTTATAGAGCATCCTTGCCACGCACTATGCACCTTTTTCCATGCAAAACCGTCTGCGGAAACCATTGTCAATAACAACATACAATTATCAATTATCAAGATTATAAACGTACTGAGGCAGCAGGCCATGAGCGTAGGACAAACATCACCCCACGTCGTCACCGTGACTTGGGCTTGATTCTCGTCGAAGTTCGAGGAGAAACCGTCAGGCCGGTCCAGCGCAAGATATGCGAGAGAGGTAAATTGTGGAAGATGGGATGTAATGTGGTGGATGGTCACCTGTGCTGATTGTTAGTGGTGCGGCGTGGATAGCAGGTTCTGAGACTAACTTGATCGAGGCTCTGATTCAAATTCGTATAAGAGCGCAAGTGGAGGGTTGTGGTGTGGGGCATATGCCTGGATACATATGTCACGATCGGTCTGCAGTGATTGACGATATATGCATGGAAGGAATGGAATGGGCTGTCGGAGTTGGTCAAAGCGGCAAGGGCAGCGATCGTACGTTGAATATCGGCGTCCGTTGTCTCAGAAGGCCAAAAGAGCTGCGCTTCAGACAAAGCAGCAGTAATCAGGGATGGAACGAGGGTGATTGGACCGTTATAATAGCGAAGATTCGGCAGAGATGTGCGAACTGACGGAGATGTCCTATTGGCCAAGGACATGCAAAGACGAGTCAAGGTCGGATGGCGCGACAAAAAAGAAGCTACTTTATCGTCATCGATGGCGAGGTACGGTAGTCTTGCCTCAAGAAGTCAGGGAAATGTGTGCTCGAAAAGGACAAGCCAATGAGTCTCTTCCAGGACGCCATAGCAAATTGACAGCTGCTCGAGCCCCAGCATGAGTTTGAGAGAACCCATTAAGGAACTTCCAAGAGCCTTCGCTTTAAAGCTGGACCTATTGGAAGATGAGACACCCGCTCAATGTGTCCAATACGGGACCTACTCAAGCCGCGCAATGGTCGCAACGGTGAACGATCGAACAATAACTGCTCTAGTAGGGTTGGCGAGAAGTGCTGAGCAGAACGATATGGCGCCGAAAAGTTTGTCGAGATGGACAACGCGGTTTAGGACGGGGAGGGATAAGCCGTGAAACAGTTTGGATACGCGGCACAGAATACTTAGCCTGATCTGGCTTCGATGCATTCTGTATTATTTCAGTGATAATTTCATTCGGGAGCCATCGAGAGATAGCTCTGTATGCCCGACGAGTCAGCACCATTGAACCGCGAGCGACAAAAAGGAGGCAAGAACAGCGAGTGATTGTGACGACGTGACTTCAAATCTCGTTCGGCCGTCGGACCACCGACGTCGACACAGCCCCCCGCAGTGAAGGCCTTCCACTCTTGCTTCCACCAACTGCGTCAAGGCAACTTGAAAGAGAGGAAACCGTTCAAGCTATATCCGCGTTCATGGCTGACTATGCGGCATCTCTGCCCACTCCACCAATGCTTCCGGAGGACCTGGAACGAGAAATTTTCGAAATATCTGCCCGCTCTCGTCCTCGGTCTATTCCGACGTTTATGCTGGTCGCATGGCGTGTTAAAGCATGGTGCGCTACATCTTACCTCCTGCCTCCGAGTCCGCGCCTTGTTTAGAACAAAAATTGTTAGGGTCGAGCCCTTGCTGTATCATACGGTCGTGTTCGCTGAGCCATCGGGGATGAAGAGTATCGAGGGCCATCTCACACATTCCGGCGCTACTCTCTTTTCCATCCTCGACTCGAAACCGGCCTCATTCTTCCGAGATGCCGTGCGCAACTTGCTATATTTGCCAACCCCGGACGGCAAGGCCGTCCTGTCGCGCTGCACCGGTATCGAAAATCTCTGGATCGCTGCCCCGAGGAACTCCAATGCACTCCGAGAGCTACTTCCTCTTATTACTGCATTACCGCTGAAACACCTCTATTGCAACATAGGACAGCTCTTCGGCTCGCCGGACTTCTCCCCCCCCCTTTTCACCCATTTAACACACCTGGAGCTATTTGACGGGCCAGCAACAGTCGACGCGGAGACCTGGGGCGGCATTGTCTCCCTCTCCAATCTCACGCACCTCTCCTTTAACAACGCGATTTTCTTCAACATTTGGCGCATCCTCCTCGACAAATGTCCTTCCTTACGTGTCCTCGTCATGATTGGCTTGACAGCGCAATATTCTCTCGACGTTCACCCGTACAAAAATGAACTGGTGAGGGATCCCAGATTTGTGATGATGAATTGCACCGAAGCCATTCGGGACTGGCAAATCGGCGTGCACAGCGGCGCGGATTATTGGTCGCGTGCTGAAGAGTTGATTGCAAAGCGCAGATCAGGGGAGGTCGACGGTGCGTCTTGTCTGTTGACCAAACCAGCCTTTAACCAATTTCTATCTTTTATTATGAAGCCCTGCAATATCGGATTGAGGATGAGACGGAGATCGCCGACTTTCTTTTCCAATAATGACTATCAGTAGGCACCTTTACGCGTCACCGGGCGTATCGACTTGGTTTATTCCTAACAACATG
Organism: Mycena capillaripes; assembly: GCA_029204075.1. Classification (NCBI taxonomy): domain Eukaryota; kingdom Fungi; phylum Basidiomycota; class Agaricomycetes; order Agaricales; family Mycenaceae; genus Mycena; species Mycena capillaripes. Next base: position 3,141,126 of record JARHKZ010000009.1, on the reverse strand, counting down.
GATACATACCATGCGTCCGTGAAATTTCTCTGTTCTGTCTGGTACGGTGTAGATCCCTGTCGTGCATTTGAATTCCTTGCCTCGAACTTAGACCTGCGCTCCTACCTCCCTCACCCTTTAATTATATACCATTATAACCTCTCACCCCTGCGTCCACCAACAGAACTCTCTGGTGCCTGGCTTTCGCCCGCTTCCCTCTGGGCGCGATTTCCTGTACATACATCAAGATCCAAGACTTTCAACCACTGAAAAGTTGTCATGCAAATCAAGGGAACAAGAAAAACTGTTTACGATGCTCTTGAATGACCTGTGCCCACCACCACCGACTCCGCATCGCTTGCATTTAATCGCAGTGAGCATCTGGAAATCACTTCAAACTCGCCGTCAGAAGTTGCTTGCACGATGAGGCATAATCCTGCTCCCCCCGCAGAACTGGAGCGCAAGATCTTTGAATTAGCTGCCCACGACCAACCTCTTTACATCCTCAACCTGATGCTGGTCGCATGGCGAGCAAAGGAATGGTATGTATCGGGCTATTGCTTTGCCTCAGAAATACAAGGGTTCAAAGTGTAGACTTCAAGCCACAGGGTATGGCTTAATCAGGTATTTCGGGTCGCGCATCGGTAGGGGCGCGCGGAACTTAAATGCATTGATATTTGGGTCATTCGATTTCTGACCGTGAAGGATAATGACACGGCTCGCCAGTGTAATATAGCAGCTTTACGTGTAAGGTGAACTGAAAGTAAGTACAATATCGGTTGGATGCTTGCTCGATTCATTGGCACTAACTAAAGCTTTATTGAGATCTCGATCTCAGCGCCGCGAGCCCTTGAAACGCGACCTCCACGGCACACCCTTCTCATTCGTGAGCTTGATATTATGCTGCCTAGCCAGCAGCTCAGCCGTTTTGACCCATGGGCTCTTGGAAATCGCGTGTCTGCGTCGTCCGCGAAATCAATTAAGATCTTCGAAGATCAGGATGAGTACGCACTCAGTCATGGGCCATTCGAGTGGAAAGGCCCTGATTTCCTGCAGCGCCGGAAAATTGGTCCAGTCCGAATCCCCGAAAAACCTCTTCCATTCGGCTTGGCTCTCCGTTTTGGAGCGCCTATAGTACATATCGGAGTTAGTCAGGCATGCAGATGTAAATTTCGGATGGGCAGAAAAGAAGCACGTACGGCTCGTGTTTCCGAACGAGCAGCTTCACGAGGGCCTGATGGCCAGAGGGAAAGGCAAGGGTGGGCGGATAATATTCCGTGTCTCCAGGCCTTGTACGGATATTACGACCAATCAAATGGAGGTCCAGCTCAGCGAGGGTGGGGCAGAGCGCGAAGATCGGCAGTCCATCGAGCGCTGTACTGTTCAGCTCGAAGTGGGTGAGTTTGGGGCCATGTCGGCGGAGGAAGCTGGCGCTGGCGCAGCCCTCTGGTCCAGTCCAGAATTTGAACGTGAGAGAGCGCAGACTTTTGAGCCTTTCGAAAGACAGAAAGCGAAGACGAAGACGAAATCAGCACAATGTAAAAACTAAATCAACCTCGGAAAAAACGGACCCGAATTCTTCGAATATAGCGAGTATCGCGTGTGAATCGACCTCGAGCACCTCCAGAGCTGGGAGGGCTTCGGAACAACATTGCCCCGCCATCCCCAACGCAGAGGGTAACACAAAATCGACGCGAGAATCCCATTTCAACACGCGCAGCGCCGTGAAGAGGGTGAAGATGGTAGGCTGATGGCGGACTGGGGAGGATGACCGCTCCCAGTCAAATGGATCCTCTTCTTCTCTTTCGATTTCCAACCCACGGAATTCGGCAAGAGCCCCGCCGGCCGTCTTTGCCAGCGCCTCGAACGCCTCAAACGAAATAGAGAAGCCGCTGGCAACGGAGAAGCCATCATCACCGTGCCCGGTGAGCTTCGTTAGGCCTGGCGTGCGGGAGAAGATCGGGATGAAGTGGGGCGTCGCGCGCCGGGAGTCCTCTCCGAAGCCGAAGCCGGCTGCGTGGTGTCGCGAAAGTTCGCGGACGTGCGGTCCGAGTGATGGCTCCGTAACCAAGCGCTCCGCGAATTTCACTACACCGATGTTGCTTCGAAACTCTGGGTAGGCATACAAGTACGGGATCGCGAGTCGCTGGGCGAGGCGAGTAAGAAACGGCGACCAGGATGCCACATTCGCAAGCGAAACGTACGTGAAAGGTTTTGGAGACCAACGCGAATGTCAAGCGATTGACATTAATCTTGTTTGGGCGGAAATATTCGTCCCAGTCGTCCAAACTGATTGCACGGGGGCCTACGGGTTCCGCTTCGAGCATGGCAAATGCTAAGATTCGCTTCCACACGTTGTCCACGATCTCCTGAGATTCAGACGCCATTGGGCGGAATGTGGGATTTGTTGAGGGCAATACAATAGCCGCCGCCACTGCGGTTGGCTTCTTTCGTTTCCTTGAAAAGATTTAGCCAACATCCATAATGAATAACACGTAAAGCGAACGGTGGTTCCTCGGCAAACCTAACCAACGACTTCAGTACGGACTCAGCATTGACCCGGTCGACATAGTGCGACCCCACATTGCGAGTGGTTGCTCTGATCTCGATTGCCTTCACAGACTTGATCGCGGCGAATTTCTTCATAGTCGGGAAGCCGCAGTGTGAAGGAACCGAAATGATCTCGAGGGTCTTAGAGGAGCATACTGCCTCTAGGAATGTCTCTCTGAATGGACCGCCGCGAGAACCGTGGGAGGACAGGACGAGTGTAGTCTGGTTTTCAGGTCAGGAACGGCGGAGGGCCGAAACAGGATGATCGCGCACCAGTTTTGTCCAGCCATTAATCGCCTCCGTAAGGCCCTCAAACAGTTGTACGACCGACTTGTTCTTGAGCAGGTTTCCCGGGTCTTCGAAGACGATAAGACGCGTGGGATTGAGGCGTGGTAGCTCAAGAGCCAGTTCAGACGCCGTATCGGGGGAGTGAACCATTCCGGAGACGAAGAGATCGGTGACGTTGGGCGTGTGGCGGAGGATGACTCCCATGTGCTTCCCGAATCCTCCCTCGACCCGAAGTTTCTTGATAAACCGGCCAAGCTCGTTGTTGCACTTGAGAGCAGCAGCGAGAGCGCCTGCCTGGGCCTTCGAGCGCAGCACAACTACATTGTAGAGTAACGGTGTTGAGACGCGTAGCCACGCCTTGCAGACAACGAGCACTGCGGACGACGAGCTGGAACAAGACGCGAAGGGGGAATTGGTCGAAGTATCTGAGAACTTTTTCTCCGCGACTTTGAGCCCTGGAGATAATATCTCGGAGAGAATTTCGTCTGGGAGTTTTTCGGCCATGGTGGTGAAAGGCGCGTTATTTTTTTCAGAGGATGATGCCAACGTCACGAATCACAGTGCCACTTGAAACGCGATCACGTGTCGCGGCCAAAACACGATCAATAACGGTTGCGCAGTGCGGGAGTTCAAGAAGATTATGTACGTACATGTATGGCCATGACCGGTTCCAAATGTCGCTCCATAAGCATGCATTGGACTTTGGACTTTGGATCTCCAGTGTACGTACTCGGTATCTCCGTCCTTTCCTCTTTTTATGATGCCCATTGATATTCCACGCCTCCCAGAGACCGAGGGAGCCTAAATCATGAGCCCTTCAGAAGAGATCTGACCCTGGCTGTTCTCTTTTTTCTTGTTTAGGTTAGGCCACCGCATCTCGCATATTCGGCCGGCAACTAACAACATGAACTGAAATCGTTAATATGCACCGACTGTCACGCCGATCCCGCGATATGTCAAGTAATGTAAATGCAAACCTTCACGAGTTCCTTAGTTCATGGACTCATTCGATTTGCGCATTGATTCCGCAGCGGATGCGCTCCTCAAAACCGTTATTTGCATCTCTACCACAATTTCTCTTCTTTTCACCCTTTTTGGGTCCAGGTGAAAACCAGAGAATGAATGTGAAATTGTGTGCTCAGTTATTATGCCTTTTCCTCGTCTATAAGCTCAATCAAAGCGCATTATAATTTCGCAGCGGACTGCCGCCTCCGATTTTTTGCTACCTCCCAGGGACATCTGTCGGAGCGACGAAAGGCCTTTTATCTCATGGTCTTTGTGTGTTTTTCCAGCTGCACTGCCCCCATTTTAAGGCCAGTCCCAAGTTCCATAGCCTCATTCTGTTCCTCTAATGGGTTTGGTTGGGTCCTACACTTCAGTTTCTCGCTTATCCTTTCTTGAGAGGGAAAAATCAGTCTGATTTGGGCACATCTGATTGTTCATCAGCAGAACGGCTATTGCGCCTTCGATTCCTGTTGGTTTTGGTTGTTGCTAGGGGCGATCAATTTGTGCTCAGAATCTGACAAGGATGGAGTGCTAGGATCTTTGATTATAACATGAACCACCCTCGGAGAGTTGAGCCCAGAGCAAGTGTCCTAGTGTAAAATCACCAGAAGAAATGGCAAATCACCCCCACATTGACTTTAAACATCCAGTGGGAAATTCTGAGGAGACTATTGTGTGCAAATTTTCAATACTGTTCGAATGCGCTAATTCCCAGGGCAAACGGGCGAAATTGGAGCGCGAAGGGAGTGTTCGATCGAAAAAGATCGAAAAATGCCCGAAATGGGGAACAAAAAAAAAACATTGCCCGCGCCTGTTGTAAATAATAAGAGCTGGAAGGACACGTGGTGCTGAGTGCGTTCGCTACTTATGACGACAGTTGGAAGACCATGATGCAGACCACTCGTTCGATTCGGGAGCGGGTCATTATTGGCTTGGCAGCGCTTTTTGCAGCAAAGGACAAAACAATGGGAAGTCTACGGGGAATCTGTGATGCGTTCAGCGCTCGTGGGATCAAGGTGCGCACTGCGGAATGCCCGTTCGATTCCGAGTCGTGAAAGATTAAGAATAATAATGAAATCAGTGATTTTTGGGGGGGGCCTGGGCGGCGGGCTGAAAATTCAAGAGTGAATACAGGATACGAAGATGAGGAAGGAAGACCTGTAGCGCTGGGCGTGTCCACAGAATATTGCCGAGAAAATGGCCTGTTCAAGTGGGACACCCGTTCGATTCGGGCTCGGGTCATTCGCATTGACAGCGCATTTATCTATTTTTGTTGATGTGAGCTTGAATAGAGTTTTCTTTCCCTTCTCGTCGGGTCACAGTTGAATTCATCGATAGGTCCTTTACAACAGCACCACCGAACAGTTTGAGTGAAATCAGGTCCGAGTTCCGCAAGGATAAAAAGAGTTGATTTAAGCGCTAATCTTGAACGCGCCAAGCCAGATCCAAATACTTGTGTTGGAACCGGCTGATATTACTTTAGCATGGATGTCGGTAGGAAGCGCATGATATGTATCCCATTGCCGTGCAATTGTCGGAGGGGGCATCCAGACAACGAGCTTCCCGTTCGAAGCAAGAAAAAGTAACAGAAATCAACGGTCCGACGACATCAAAATTGTCAACGCCCAAAAACCACCTCTCGTCTCCCGTTAACACTCGTTTTTTATCGCTCGTTAAGAGCCCTTGCCATCTGAGAGCCTGTCGATGACTGGGATCAGCCTTCAAGAAACACTAAGGGGGGCCACATAACGGCAGCGGACGTACTTCAGATCGAGAAGAGGTCGATTCTGTGACGAATGGGTCAGAAGACAAGCCCAGTAAGAGTAAAAATACGAACTGTTCTTCCAGCGCCAGCTCCGATTCCTCCCGCCGCTTTTCTCTAAGTTCATGCTGCACCCCTTCCCAGCGCTCATAGAAAGTGCGGGAGAGTTTGTAGACGTCCGCTCCCTCGTCAGTGTCATCACGGATGCTCGAAGATTGCCAATCTGGAGTCGCCCGTTCCTCTGCTTCTATATCCGACAGCTGCGGATACATGGCGAATAAAAGTCTCGCGACGGCAGACGAGTCCGAGATCGGCGAGTATCCGACGTGAAGGGCGGTCAGTGTGCGTTGCACAGAATCCTCGGTGGTGGGGAGCTCTTCAAGCGGAACCCGCGCGTCGATATTGAGCCCGAGATGGCTGAGTTTGGGACAGTGAAGCGCGAAGGCGCGGAGGCCGGTGAGCGTCACCCGACGAATGTCGTGAGTTGGTGGATCTGGGCCCATATAAAGCTTTTTGATATTCGGCCATGCACAGGCCATGTCAAGGACTAGCATATTATCTAGGTCCCATCCTTCGCCGACTTGAAGCGAGAGTTCCTCCAGATTGCGAAGGGAGAACAGGTGTCCGAGGGCATCATTAAGGGTTTGGTGATAGGAGGGAGTATCGGGTTCGATGGCGAGGCTGAGGCTACGGAGTTGGAGAGTCGTCGACCTGAGAGTGGCAAACATCCTGGACACCTCTGCCATTGGAGTCTTATGTTTCCAATCCTTGATCCTGACATCAACGGATGCAAGAGGACCAGCGACGCTTGTAATCACAGCAAGCGCTGTCTGGACGGTCCTCGTCGTGATTTCCAACTCCTTCAGCCCAGAAAATGGGGGCGTTTCGTGGAGCTGGTGGGATGCGATGAACGGCTCAATTTCACCGAGGTGGGTTATTTTCAATGAGTTTAGACTGGGCAGCATGGCCAAATGATTGAAGGCTGTCTGATCGAGATCATGGATGTGGAGACGCTGGAGGCGCGCCAGAAGCAGGATGAGGGGAGAGATTCGTGTTCGAAACTCGTCCATACCGCGACTGCCACATTCAATGAACACGTTGGTCAAAAGTCGGACACTGGCACCCAGGCCCATGGTCACAGCTGAAAGATCCCCGCCGTTGCCCGCATTGATCAGCTTGAATCCGGCCATATGGGGTGCAGTCATGGTGCGAATACCAAGGAGAAGAAAGGGCTCGTAGCAAGACCATTGGAGATAGCGGAGATTGGGGAACCAGTGCGTCGTCGGCAGAGATGAGCATAGCTCTGTGAAAAGCTTGGGCGAGGCCATGTTTCGTGGACGACCACCGTTGAATCCCCTCACTCGGGAGAGGTAGAATACAGGCCGTTCCCAATCGGCGGCCGTAATGGGCCGTGTGGCATTCTGTAATCCATTCAGCCGTTTTCCATGATTACGGCGGGAAATAGCTTACGAGGGTATTGAGCGAGCCTGCACGAACTGGTCCGTCCCATAGGTTGTCTGGCATGCATCTTAGGATATTAGCCAATCCATCTTGGGATTCCCAAAGTACGTCGAGAGCATGATGTAGAAAAAGAGTGGAAGTCCTCGCGAGGTTGGCGAGATCGCGCTTTTCCAAACCCGTCCGCCACGAGGGAGTAATGGGTCCTAAATGAAGACATATCAGCTCGACGATTTCAGAAATGAGCAGAGCTGTATGCATCTGCAATGCTGAAGAGAGGATGGCGTCACTGGCAGCAGTGAGAAAGCTTCGTCATCCAGCGCGCAACCAGCGCGGACCAGCCGCCCATGGTTGATCCCAACTCTCGCGTAGTGATACGATGAGTCAGGATGACTGTGTAACCTTGGGTGGACCGCCAAAAGGTTACGAATAAGAAGTACCCATAATATTAACGCCTAAACCATATTAATATTCTGGGTCGGCCAACCTAGGAGGAACACCGTGAGAAAACACGATAATCGATTATCGGACACGCCATCAACACCTGATCGTGATGTTCGATCAATTCACCCCTTTGACTTTAACCTTGCTTAACCTTGCTCTCCTCCTCGTCGACGGTTGTGGCCATCGCCTCCTCTCCTTCGTTCTCTCTGCACCAAGCTCTCACATATGTCCATCTCCCTGCACCCACAGCCTCGCAGCAGGTTCAACAAAGCAAAGATTCCCTTCAACGACTCGTCCAACCGCACGTCGTGCACACCCACGAAACACCACGCTCATTTACGCACCTACAATGCTCCCTCTCTCCGTAAATCCCCTCCGACATGTACCCTTTCACAGGCTAGCGTCACTGCTCGCCCGGCGCTATCAATTGCCAGCGAAATGCCGTTGTCCGCGCCGTCATGCGTCCCGTTCCCCAGCGACGATGCAGGGTTGGGCTCCTGTAACGAAAGTCCGGTTCCCGAGCCCTGGCGTCGTCCGCGAGCACGCACATCGCATGTTCAGACGCCACGACGCGTGCAGCCGCCACCTACGCCCACGCGGCGAATATCCAATCATACCAATCCTGGCATGAGCACTTCCCGCTCTGTTCCCTCTGCGGCGGATCTGCGCCTCGCTGCCCTTGTCGAGCGTAGCATCGCGCAACACGTCGCCACACGCGCGGTTTCCGCACTGTCCGACCTAGATGAACAGGACGCGCTCCTCGTTGCGCGCCTGGGCGCTCTTCTAGCGCTACACGGCCGCCGCGTGCGCCCAACGTCCCCGACAATTGGCATCGCCCCGCCCTCTCCTGCACCGTCCGTGCTCTTCTCGGGCAACAACCCCGACGAGCTCTTCTCCGGCAGCTGCAGCGTCATTGTTTCACCTACCCCCATGGCCACACCATCCCCTCTCCGATTCATCATCTCCCGCGCGCGCTCCGGCTCGCGTGGCAGCATAACCAGCGGTACCACGACGCTCAGCATGCCAGCGCTCGTCGCGACCCTACTCCTCCGCCGGCACGAGGGCGGGCGCGCAAGCGCTGCTACCTTTTACGCGAAGCGGCGGATGCCCCCTTCCCCGCTCAGTGTACACATCTTTTCCGTGTCGCATCTTTCCTCAAGTTCGAGCTAGCCTCGATTCCATTCCAATTACGTCCTCAATGTCTTTCTATCCCGCCGGCCATCCAATCCTCTCCTGCATTTTTCCTCCTTTTCCAAATCCCTCTATATCGCCCGCGACACCCATTTGTAGCATCTTTGCATGATCCGCACGCCAGTACGTCCGACACGACACGATATGTCCCAACGCATCTCACGACCGAGTCGACACACAACCACACGCACATCTGTAGCACCATCATCTGTACACATTCCACATTCGCATATCGCACGAAACCTTGCTTTCCAATGAATTCAAATTTGTTTACCTCAGCTCGTCTCTCGATCCCGATTCCTTCTGCGCACCGGGCCTACGAATGCTAACGAATACTAACTAACCTGGCCCGCCTTCCGGATATACCGAAAAGGTCCGGTAGCGGGGGCCCGCACCTGCTTCACTTAATAGAGTCATTTGTATATAAGCAGGGACGCTCGTTCGACTCGAGCCCGGCTGTGACCGAGGCGCGAACTTTTTTTTCTTGGCCGACGAAACTAAGCTGACGTGTGTCCTTCAACCTTCAATATTCGGCCGTCCCAATGAAAGACAGGCCGATTCTCAGGCAACGTCATCCGAGCTTCATCCCTCGGTATTCAGTGTGTTCGTCTCATTGCCTGAAAAATCGCTGTCCTAATCAAGATCCTAGGTTCCAAGAAAAGGCCTGGTGGCGGACGGTCCGCAACTGCGTATTGTTTGGATGTTAACCATGTATCTTTGGATTATGCAGTTGTGCTCATTCGACTCGAGCCTGGACCATACTTGGATCAGGATGATATTTTTTTTACTCCTCCTCTTCAACCAATGGCAATTTTACATTTTTAGGAAAATTCCCTTCGGATTAGGTAACGAGATTCGAGGGGCTTTTCCCGGATGTGAAAGTTTTTAATACCGCAGTGTTTAGCTCCTCATCGACATCCCCTTTCTTCCTAACTCGTTCATTCGCTAACATATTCCTAGGTCCGAGTCCTGTATGCCTTGATAACTAAGAGCCTTCCGTCTTCCGCGTCTGCTCCTGCGCAAGTTTTTCGTGTCGCCCATTCGGCTATAAAAGACCTCTCGCCTTAAGCTACGATCTCCCCCCACCAGCTCGGTATGATGCCACCCCTCGGCCTCCTTCAGCACAACGTGGTTTGCGACAATCTCAGTGTTCACGCAGGGAACGGCAAGAGGGAAAGACAACGACGAGGCCACCCCGATGGAGCCTTTCATTCCGCGTTCCCTCGCATCCGCCACCGCCCGCTCCGGGGTCTCTACTCTACCTCATCCTCCGCTTCCTCCATCCTCTGCCGCCATTGTCCCTTCACACCTTCCCCTCCCTCAGTTTCTCCCTTAACTGTCTTAATTTTTACTGACACCAATCCGTCATAAGTTCACTTAGCCATGCTTCACCTCCGCTAGCGCGAGTGTGTATGCAGGTGTCGGGTCTTTCGGCGCGGAGATGTGATAGAGAGGTGGAAGTGCGAAGGGAGTGCGAGCTGCACGCGGGTGGAGAGTGGGTGGGGACAATGTGGTGCCCGGGAGGCTAGCGACCGCGTGTGCCAGCGGGGAATCGGGTGGAAGTTCGCCGCGTACTCACGATGGATTCGCATACGGACTTTGTTACGTTGTAATATTTTAAACGTTTCGTTTTCGTTCGGGATAGTATTGCATGTTATGTATGTAGTCCATCAAAAAATCTATGGTTTGGCTGGAGGGGATGGAATCTACCTTCAATTGAGATTTTTGAAGCTTGAAGCATTAGCCGGTCCTCGACCCGAGAACAGAGGCGAAAAGTGAAATCGCTTATTTTGGCAACTCGCCTCCCTATTTTGTAAGTGAAGCAGCGTTCGCCGACTGCCTGCCGAGTATGCCATTCAATCGGAGTAAGTGCATACATTCAGAGGCCGTAATGCACAAATGGAACCCAGCGCGCGAGTGGGGCTCCGTTCTCTCTCAATTCCTTTACCGCAATGTGCAGCGCCTCCGCTGCCTTTGTCAAGTCGGGGTAGACCGGCGCGGCAGGGTCGGCAACGCAATCTTTGAAAAGATGCGTATAGAAGGTGTCGGCGATGCTGGGCCCGTCTCTGTCCGCCATACTCCTGTAGCTGCTGTCAGGGTTTTCCAAATAAAGCGCTGCAAGACTTGGGCGTACCACATCGTTCCGACGACACCGTGGAATCCTGCGAACAGCAGCGACGCGGCGAGGTGCATCGCTTCGTCGGGCATGGATTGGTCGCCCTTCGCGGTCTGGCATGCACCGAGGAAGGCGAGGGACATCGGTCTTTCGCTGTTGTGTTGGGTCTGGTTCGTCCCGAGTCCCTTCATGATGTCGGTCACCTTGAGGCGTCTTCCGCTGATCTTCACGCCTTCACCGGTGAACGCATTGGGCGGCTGTGCGGTGAGCAGAAGCCCGCTGTTTAGTGGCTCTACCGCGTCTTGGACGCCGTGGCAGGCGAAATGGAGTAGCGCCGAAGCTTGGAGATGCGGCATCACTTCCGACGGATAAGGTCGTTCCAGCGATGTCAACCACTGCCCAGGAACCCTTCTCTCGATGATTTTGAGCTCCTCCTGCGTCCCTGGCAAGCCCTCTGGATGAATAACGGCCGTCATCTTGAATGGACGCGGTGTTTTGCTCGGCTTTGTGAGGAGGGAAGTCAGCGTGGGGGTGTAGGAGGAGACGACGTAGTCCGAGACGCAACTGGCGGATTGGGCGTCATATATCCCCGCAGCGTGGATGGGCAAGAAAGAGAATATGCCAGTGGGACACCACCAGAGACGCGGAAGTTTGTCCGATTTCTGCGAACATTATTGGTGAGCTCAAATATGCAAACATTGAACAGGGACAACTCACCGAGAGCTTCAAAGTGTCGATAATCGGATAGACGACGTCGTGCCAAAGCGTTTGCAATACTGACTCGAGGAGCTCGTTGAAGGAGACAGGCTCCGTGTCGTCTTGAACCCATTTTCGATGGTTGACAGTTTCTGGGGACTCCAAACTGCTTTTCCCCGTCGACGTCTGGGTATCTGCAAGAGCTTCTTCGTTGATCTCCCGCGCCCTAGCCAGGGTCGGGATTTTTTCTGCGTATTCCTTCGCGAGCGCCAGGTCGAATCCAGAGAGCTGCACCGACCGGACGCCCGCCGTAGTCACGATCAGCGCGGATGCAGACGAGTCGTCGGCGAGCAAGATAACCACGAGCCCGGCGTGCGCTGCCTCGCAGAGAGTGTCAACCTTCTTCGGAAGCAAGAAATCTTGGAAGTCGGGGATGTTGCGGACGGCGGCGAGGGTGTCGTTCCATTTTCGGTTCAGTTGCGTGAACTGAAGACCCTGCGCCTCGAGGGCCTTCAATCGGCCTTGGTCATCGCCGGCTGTTTCGCGCGGTGCGGCGCGGAACGAAGCTGCTTCCAATTGCCCCGCTATTTCTCTGAGCTCGGTGGCCAGCGCGGGGGAATTTTCTGCCAATTCGTCGAGCGGGATGCGAAGCTGCAGAGCCTGCGTCCAGAAAACGGAGCGCGTGGCCTCGGACCACTCCAGAGCGCGCTCCTTCTCGCCAAGCGCAAGTGCACCCGCGGCCGATCTCCGAACGAAAAATGCAACTTCGTCGCGCGTCAACATCTGCCGGCGAGACTTGAGATTGAGGCTCACTGCGACGACTTGGGGGAGGAGGGTTATTCCGGCCTTGAACGCGTCGAGGAGAGACACGTGGTGGTGCTTCGTCCCAGCCCGCACCCATCGGCTCGCCGAGTCGAGCCGATCGAGCATGCTGGAGGAGTCGTATGCCGTCGCCTGTTTGTATAAATCGATGCTTTCGTCAATGACAGCGTCACCATGCTGGAGAGTCTCGGCGAGGTTGTTGAGCGCGTTTCTACGATTCGGGTGCGGTGGTGCGAGAAGCACGAGGGCCTCACGGCAAAGCGTTACCGCTTCGTTGAGGTCACCCTGTTCGTGACGCTGCTCGAAGCGGGCCCGGAGCGCAGCAGCAAGGTTATTCAGACAATCTCCGCGGTCTGGATGCGGCGGAGGGCGCAGCTGGAGCGCCTCGCGGTACAACTTGACGGCGTCGTCCAAGTCAGCGCGCTCATGGCCGTAGATGAAGCGCAGCTGTAAGGCGTTCGCCAGGTTGTTGACCCACCCCCAGCGGTCCGGGTGGGTCGTCGTGAGCAATGCACGCGCTTCTTGGTGGAAGGTTATCGCCGCATCGAGATCAACCATGTCTTTGAGAAGCTTGAAGCGGGTCTCGAGCGAGATCGCAAGATTAGTGAGCGAGCGCACGCGTTCGGGGTGTGGGGCAGGGCACATCGCAAGCGCAGCTCGGTGGAGGTTTATCGCCTCCTCGGAGTCGTCGGGTTCTCCGCGCTTGAGGAAACGCGTCTCCAGCGCGGTGGCTAGGTTGTTCAGCAGCCCGCGGAGTGCGGGGGCCCCCGGCGTCGCTTTGAGCAGCGAGAGTGCGTCGCGGTAGAATGCGATCGCATCGTCGAGGTCAACGGAGTCGCCACCGAGTTGAAAACGGGTTTGGAGAGCGGAACCGAGGTTGCAGAGATAACTACTGTAGAGCGGGTCTGTGCTGCGAGAAAGAGCGAGCACCTCGCGTTGCAATGCGATGGCGTCGTCCAAATCGTTGGGCTTGCCGTCCCGCTCGAACCGCCCAATTAGGACGTAGACCAAATTATTGAGGGCATGGTTCCGCCGCGGGTGCAGCGGCTTACTTAGCGCGAGCACGGCTTTGAAGGACATTATCGCCTCGTCGAGATCGCCAGGGTCACCGCGCTGATCGAAGCGTATCAGCAAAGCTGTGCCTAGGCTGTCGAAGGTAACTTCGCGCGCTGGATTCGATTCAAGTTGCAGCTCGAGCAGCTCTCGATAAAGCGGAATGGCCTCGTCGAGATCGTTGAGCTCGCCATGCAGCCTGAAGCGCGCGCGGAGGGCATACGATAAATTGCTGAGCGAGGTTCTGCGGTCTTGATGGGGTGGGGCGCGGACGCAGAGGGCCTCGCGGTGGAGGGTGATCGCTTCGTCGAGGTCCCCAGGCTCGCTGCACAGGTGGAATCGATGCTGGAGGGCGGTCGCGAGATTGCTGATGTGCGCGTCATATAATTCCTCATCTTGCGGACACGATAATTTCGCTTGTCGCCATTGCTCGACAGCTGCGTTTAGGTTTGCGATGTCGTGGTTGGCTTGAAACGCTAACAAAAACTCTTCTCCGCGAAGCGCGAAGTTATTTGTAACCTCTCTGCTCATGTCGTGTATCCTGTGCATCGATGAGAGGATTTTACAGGCGAATTATTGATATTACCTGTCTCCAAAATTTCGGGCGGGACTGAGGGAAAACGCTAGGAATCAAAAACGGCTTGCGCTTTACATTCTGCGATAGGCAAGATTATGGCGATTACATAAATAGGTTTCGCGCCGGCGGCGTCGGCCACGTTGTGAGCTGAGAAGGCCTGAATCTCCGTCAACTTCCCGCTGGTCCAGTAGGAAAACGCCCAACCGAAAGTATCGTTTCTCGCTAAGGGTGGAAGTCTGCGAGCTCAGAGCTGTAAGCCTGTAAGAGGACTCAGGAGGCAGCTCATGACTTGGATTGATTTTTCGAATAAATAGACCAGGCTTGCTGTCAAGTTTCGTGTGGTAGGTGTATTCATCTGTGCCAGTACCGGAATAGAAGAGCCAATGAGAAAAGAGGGCTCGAACAGCATGACAGGCGCTTCCGAGAGTACCGAATGCAAGCCGCATGGCCAGGATGGCGGCAAAAAACAGACATTGAGAGCTTCAAGGTTCAGCGCGCGTTAGATGAGGTAAGATTCATTGCCCCATCGTCGCGGACGATAAGCACGGTGTCGGGGCAGAGCCTGTTTCTCCATTTGTCCTCGGCACATCGGACCTGTTCCATGTAGTCGTGACATGATGTGACAGCTACCTGTACGAAAGCCTCTGCCAGTGGGATCCCGAGCATGGCCTTTTATAGCGAGGAACGATTCTTTGTTCTGCGATGATACAACTCTGGGGCGTCTTCGCTTCTATTGTGTTCCTGTTTGCCCTGTTCAAGATTTTTAAGCGCTCGAGTCCTTTAAATGGACTAGCCTTTCGCCAACTTCAAGTTTGCAACGACATGGACATCTCCGCCGTCCCCGACGTTCAGAATCTTCCGGGAAAGGAACTCAAAGCGCCCTCCGATACCGCAAATGTACAGACAAAGGTCTCTACTCCAGTGGCTTCGAACGAGACGCCAAAGCGCGCGCGTCAGACTTTCGCGCTCATCGTGGGTATCAATGACGTGCGTCCGCTGTTCCGAGTCGCGCGTGCGATGCAGCCTCACTTACGACCCAATTTGCAGTACGACCACCAGAATATCAAGAAGCTCAGAGGCTGCATCAACGACGCGCACGCCTTCAAGAAAATCTTGGAAACGCACCCGCAGCTCCTTGTGCCCGCAGAAAATGTCAAAATGCTGACGGACAAGCACGCCGGCCGGCAGGCGATCTTGGACGCGTTCCGCGACCATCTGATCAAGAACGATAATATCCAGCCTGGCGACGCGCTCGTATTTTTCTACGCAGGACACGGTAGTCGTTCTATTGTGTCGCCCGACCTGAAGACCGCATTCCCCACCGGCTGGGTGCAGACAATATGTGCGTGCAATGAGCGTATGGTGCAGGACGGGAAGTATATCCCTGGAATCCCGCACTTCGTGCTCCACCGCTTATTCCAGCTACTCGCGAAGGTGAAGGGCAACAACATCGTGCGTCACGTCATTATTTTCATTCCACGCACTCATATGGATTGTAGCTCGCAATATTCGACTCGTGCCATTCGGAAGGAGCCGCGCGCGGGGACGACCCCGCACTCGTTCCCACCACTCGCTCTTGGATCGCCGACGACAGCCATACTGTATCCCTCGACACTGACGAGAAATTCTTCGCCGACCTCGAGCGGAAACTTTTCCCCCAAACCGTCGAGGACGACCGCAAGATGGACGAGTTCATCCCACAGAACTTCGCCTACAAGCACATGACGTCACACGTCCTCCTCGCCGCGTGCCGCGACGACCAGACCGCGCATGAGAACGACGACGAGAAGGGCGCGGACGGCGTGTATCACGGGCGCTTCACCCGGCGTCTACTCAGCTTTCTGCGCGATCATACCCACGATCTCGCCACGACGACGTATGAGCTTCTGCACCACTCGCTCGGTCATTGGCCGGAGAAGGAGGGCGCGCAGGATCCTCAGGTCGAGGGCGAAAACAAAGCTTGTTTCCTGCTCGACATGATCAAGCCGCGGAAAGTCACCGAATACTCTATGTGCCGCTCCGATGCGAACCGGACGGAATATTTCGTTGCCGTGGGATCTGAGCTTGGGGTAGTTGTGGGAACGCGTTTTCGCGTCACCGACGCCGCGGGTGCGGCTTTGGGCTACCTCCTCGCTAAAGACGTGACGGATTATCTTTGCATTTTGGTGCCAGAGGATAGTGAGCAGGGGTTTTGTGGCCATCCTTTCGACTGCAAAGCTAGCGTTTGCGCGTGGAACCGCGGCGCCATCAAGGTCTTGCTCGACGCGAGTGTTGATTCCAAGGCGCAGGAGGTGATAATGACATCTGGTGAGCAAACCGCCGGGTCTTTGAATAGTTCTTAATAAACTTTCAGCTCTGGCCGCACCTCCGCCGCGCTACACCGTCGTCGAGTCCAACGCCGACGTCGAAATAAGCCAAGACGGCTTTACAAAGCTCTTCAAAATCCGGTCCCTCACAGGTCCCATGGCCACGTGGAATGCCGCCGCTGCAGAGTTTGCGCTTCACCCCGACAAATACAAGCGGCTCCCAATCATCTTGAATGCTGTCGCGAACTTCCGGTATCTCCTCGAGATGAAGCCGGAGCCGGACGCGCCCCTGGGCATTCAACTCGACATTCACCTTCTCAGCGGGAATTACCGTTTCGGCTGCGCGCTTTCAGATACCCTGGTGAAGGAGCAGAAGGCGACACTCACCTACTCCCCCACCCATCGCTACGGCTTCACGATTCGCAACTACTCAAACCACGCGCTCTTCCCGTACCTCATCTATTTCGATCCAACCGACTACTCGATCGAGGTGCGCCCCATTGTTTTTCAACGTGACAGTTTATGTCACGTTCGGACGTCTCACAGAAACAGTACCTCCCTCCTTCCCCAACCATGAAGCCGCCGCTCAGCGTCCGTCACAGCGATACAGAGCCCTCCGAGCATCCGATCGGCTACGGCAAGGGCGTGCCCGGCTTCAGATTCACTCTTCCCGACGGAGGAACCACAACAACCGGCTTCTCCAAGGTATTTGTCTCGTCCAAGTTCCTCGACTTCAACAGCAACGGGATGCTGCAAGATTCGCCCTTCGGAAATAATTTTGACCCCGATCGCGGAGGCTTTGAGCAAGACTTCGTGGCCGAGGACGTCTGGGATGCGGTGTACTGCGTCCTCGAGATGGATAGCGAGACGAGTGAGTCGGCTTTTTGTTCAACCGGGCGACGCTTGTTTTTTATTATTCAGAGTAGGCGCTTGTTTATCGTCTGTAATTGCTGATTGTACAGTCCGCCGAAATCTGAAATCTCGGTTATACTCGATGCTCCTCCCGGTTTGAGCTGAAGAGAGTGAAATCAGTCTCCATCGATTGCAAGTCAGGACCGTCGAATCCGACTAACACTATTTCAAAAAGCTTCACCTGCCACATCAACTTGGCCTGGCTTTGGCGCCGGGGCATACAGGTCATCGATATCGATGGTTACTAAAGTTACTTGATTTCATTTATGGCTGGCTAAGTTAGTGTTTCCCGTAAAAGTACAAGTTTGGCGGGGCACGTTCACTTAAGTAATGGTCAACTTCAAGTATAAGCGCGTATACAGCTGGAATTCACCAGAATCACGAGTGTGGCTCTATTTCCCAGCAAATAGTTGACTAATGTTGAGGGCAGTGGCAGGCGCTTTCTTTTTAATCAAAAAGGTGTAGAGCGGTCAGGACCTCCATTTCTGAATCAGTCTTCCGACTCTGCCAGATTAATTCATCTTTGAAAAGTACTCACAGATATCCTGGTGAAATGCAAGTAGGAATTAATGAAGTCCGAAGAACTTCTGAAGCATCACCGTACTGTGGTGCTTTTGCCATCTTGTTTGAACCGTAGTACAAGCAACCTGTCAATAAGTCACTTTCGCCAAGTGTGGGAAAAGTGCCGCTAAGTTAGGTAAGTTCCCCAGCCAAGCCGAAGGGGCTATCAGAGTTAAAGCGACTTTTTCACTCTCGTCGACATCTAATTATTTGGACTACATCTGATTCGAGCCATCAGCCCAAGACACAAGTAATGGAATGTGCAAATGGAGTATTATCGGAACAGCGCAAACATGCACATATGGATTCGAGGGATCTGCTTAATATACGAGTAATAATAACAATATCTACGGCGTATTTGAACCCCGCTTCGAGGACGATCGGCTAGAATGCACACCTCCGCCTTCGTTCTTTTGGTTGGCCTCGACAAGGTACGTCCTCAAGCCCATTCATATCCTATCGGGACTTATGCGTAACGTGCTGCCCATCTAGTACCAGCACCTCTCGCAGCTCCGCGGATGCGTCAACGACGTCCACGTGTTCCAGCAATTCCTTGACGAGACATTCCGCGCGCAGCGCGTGATGCCGCATTTCAAGATCCTGCTCAATCGCGAAGCCACGCGGGCGGCCATCCTCGACGCGTTTAAATCCCACCTGATCTGCAATGAGCGCATCCACCCTGGCGATCCGATTATCTTCTTCTTCGCTGGGCACGGCAGTCGGCCCGCCGCGCCGGACAATATTTTGGCGCCGACGGGATATGTTCAGACTATTTGTCCGCACGACGAAGGGAGCGGAGACGGTGAAGGTGCATACATCCATGGCATTCCACACTACACGCTGCACGAGCTGTTCCTTCAATTGGCCGCGGCGAAGGGAAATAACGTCGTACGTGCCCGTAGTTGTATACCACGCTCTTCTCAATTTCCACAGACTGCAATTTTCGACTCGTGCCACTCTGAGGGCGCCAGCCGCAACGATCTCTGCGTTCGTTTCTCGCCTCCACTGCGCCCAATCCCGGCCTCCCTTGACGTAGATCTCTTCACCGGCCGCAGCGTCGACGAATTCATTCCCACCGGATTCCTCCACAAACACATGGAGTCACACGTCCTCCTCGCGGCCTGTTGCAGCGACCAGCTCGCGAGCGAGGAGGTCGTCGAGGGCGTCACACACGGGCGTTTCACTGCGAACCTCCTCCGGTGTCTGCAGAACGCAGTGCTCGCTGAGACCTCGTACCTCGACGTTGTGCGCCGCGTGGGCGAATGGGCGTACCAGACTCCCCAAGTCGAAGGCGCGAACAAGGACCGCGCAGTGTTCTCGGATAGCTATCCGCGAGCAACCCGACTAGTACGTGCTTTGACGCCGTGCAAACAGCGCGGATTGTTCCAAGTCGATATCGGTAGCGCGTGCGGTGTGGTGACTGGCACCGAGTTTCGCGTCTTTAGCGACGAAGGAACGGTTGGATGTCTCGTGGCACAGGAAGTTGAGCCGCACCGCTCGATCCTGAAAGCGCTGGATCGCGATAATTCCTCGGCCGAGATGCCCGAGAATGCGAAGGTCGTGGTTTCGAGTTGGAACCATAGCTTGACAAAGATGGCTCTTGCTCCAGGCCTTGACTCTCCAGTATACAGTCAAATTTTTGCGGCTCTGACGCATTCTCGAGACAGGCATTCCGAGCCGCAGTTTGTGTTGGTCACAGAGGCGTCTGCCGCGGACATTGAGCTTCGCTACGCACCCTCCAATAGCAGCTTGACGATTGGCGCACTTCAAAGCGTTCTTCGAGAGGAAAAAGTTCCTGCGCCGACATTCCCCTTCGTCCCCGCCCGCCTCGCGGACACGATCGACGCGATCGCGCACTTCCATTATTTTCTGGATAAGCACTCGAGCACCACCCCTATTCCCGGAGTAACTTTCCAGTTGCATTCATTGACGGGAAACTATCGATTCGGCTGCAAACCCTCACCGGATCTCCTCGCAAATAATCGCGCGAGGCTGAGGGACACCAACACGCGATATGCCTTCACCGTCTGCAACACGTCGTTCTACAGCCTATTCGCGTGGCTACTCTATTTCGACCCCAATGACTACTCAATCTCAGTACGTATTGCCCACCCTCGCATGAAACACTCTTGCCAATAAATAAATAAATAAAAGGCGCTATACGTCCCGCCCTCGCCGACCATGAAGCCGCCCCTCGCCGCCTCCTCCCCTATCCGGCCCCCATCAAAGCTAGCGATTGGATACGGCAGAGGCGTCCCCGGCTTCAAATTCACCATCCCTCCAGGTAGAACGTCCGACACGGGCTTCCTCAAACTCATCGTCTCCACCAAATACATCGACTTGAAGTGGATTCTACAGGAGTCTCCGCTGGGAAAGATTCACCCAGAACGGATCGTTGTGAGGAGGGAAATACGGAGTGAGAACGTTTGGGACACGTTCAATGCGGTTGTCGAGGTGCGAGTTGAGTAGACTGAGACTTCTGCGAAAGTATTCAGTAATCACGACTGGATGTACTTGGAGGGAACATACGCTCAGGCGAGATTGATGAACGAAGGAACACGTATGAACGCAGGATGCAACCAGCAGACCACCTCGCATGACACACAGAGAATAAATATAGCCGCACACCATTCTGTCAATGCGAATTCGCGCAGACAGAGCGCATGCGACTAGTAGCACTTCATCGGCTTCCTTTCTTCCGGAACAAGACAAACATGGGAGCTCCACCGTGCCTTCTGGCGAGGTGCACGGAGTGGTCAAGGGCAATGACCATGGAAACAATGCCTGACTTCTCTCAGAACAACATGGAAATAGTTGGGGGTAATTGATGGTGGACTTCAACTTCGTGAAAGCGGGATAGAGGAGCATGTTAGAATGATTAAAGACGACCTAATACGGCGGTCACCGTCTAAATGCACATTACATCGGCCGCAAGATAAAGTGATGTCAGAATAAGCTTTGTACGCTGCCTCGACGCTTTTTGCTGTAGAGGTACGCTGTAAAATAAGACGGAATAGGAAGATCAGTAGTGCTGGGCGTGTCCGCGGCTTGGGTACAGGTCATTGGCCTATTGAATAGGCGGAAAACCTGTTCGATTCAGGATCGGGTCATTCGCCATATTCATTGCTTTTTTCCTTCCGTCTGTAGCATGGGTTTGAAAACAGATAGTAGAAATCCGAGGCAGGAAGACCCGTTGCCCCGTGCCTGTCTATTATCTGTCGATGAGAAGATATTACTTGCCTGTCCGACTCAGGGTGTGGACATTACTTTGAATGCATATGACTATTCTTATCTCTCGATTCAACCTGACGAAATATGGAACAAGTACGAGGTCTTGAACGAGTTAGGAAGACCTGTGGCGCTGGGTTCATCTGTTGCTAATATTATGTGACTTTAACCCTACAAGCTTTGCACACGGAACACCCTCTCGATTCGGAGCAGGTCGTTGAGTTCCGCCAGCGGTCCCTTTTTCCTTCTTCTTTTTTTAATCCTCAAGACTGAGGTTGAAAGTTTGGTAAAGGATGAACAGATGATCAGGTAGGAAGACCTGTGGCGATGGGCGCCTCCGCTCCCTGTAAGAAGGTGCGGAACACCTGTTCGATTCAGGGCCAGGTCGTCGTCGTCGGCCGTCGTTTTATTTATTTAATTCTTTGAGCTTGAACTGGGAGATATCGGATGAGCAGGAGAGCACGTTAAGAGGCGGGAAGACCTGTGGCGTTGGGCATGTTCGGTACTTGTGTTGATATTTGGAAAGAGAGCATGATGCGAAACACCCGTTCGATTCGGGAGTGGGTCATTGGAGGACCCTGGTTTATACCTTGGAAGGCTAGCCCCGATCGACCCAAATCTGCCAATTTTTTTCCGGACGGATTTCTCCTGCAGAGCGCAGTTTTTGTCCGGACAGGACCTAGCTGAGCGTGCCGAAAAGGTAATTTTGCGTTGCCACGGTCCAAATATCCCGAAAATTTCTTCGGCACGGCCATTTGTGCCGCTTGTAGTGATTTACCCCAGATTTTGAGCAGATTCAGCCAGAAATTGGCGTCGAAACGGCCTATCTGGCCTCAAAAACCAATCCGGCCCGTGACTGAGACGGTGCCCAAGCTCGAGTTTTTGTCCGGACAGGACCTAGGTTTTTCGTCGCCAACCCCTCATTTTTGTCCGGCCAGAACCTAGGTTTCGAGGCCAAAATCTCAAATTTTTATCTGGCACGGGGGCTAGGGTGCCAAGGTATAAACCGGGGCCCTGTCATTGGTAGGCTCTGTCTTTTTGCAGCAAAGAAACAAAACAATGAGATGCTGCCTACGGGAACCCGCGATGCGCCCAGTGCTCGCCGGAGCAAGGTGTGCTCTGCGGAAAGCCCGTTCTATTCCGAGTCGGGGAATATTCAGAATAATAATGAGATCACAATTAATGATTTTTTTTTTTGGGGGGGAGCCCGGGCCACGGGTTGGAGATTCAAGAGTGAATGCGGGATACGGAAATGAGGATGGCAGACCTGTAGCGCTTGGCGCGTCCACAGAAATCGATCGCTTGGGACACCCGTTCGATTCGAGGTCGGGTCGTAATCATTGTGACGTTACTGTAGATCTCTTTTTATTGATGGGAGCTTGAATGGAGTTTACTGTTCTTTAACGAAATCCCTCGAAACTTGTGTTAATGCCCCATATAGCGTTCCTCGTTCGCTCTTCCTTCTGCCATCTTTTAACTCCTTTCAGCTCCTTTCATTTGTCGTGATTTTTCGTACTGCCCGAAGATATTCAACCCATGACAACCTACGCAATTAATTTCCTCAAGTTAACTGCTTGAACACAATGTTCTTCCCGCTCGCTTTTGTGAGCGGAGTGGTCACTATATGGAGTTATTAATTCAAATCAAGTCGCGTACCTCGGGCAAACTGCTGCGCCATCTATTCAACGGTCAGCTCTTCGCTTTACGCTGCGGTCTCAGAGCCGGCTGGAAAAACCGGGAGCTCAAGGCCATCCATAATACTAGATGGTGTGCAGTCCATTTAATTTTTTGTATCTAGATCTTGCTTTAATTGTATTTCTTTTACCCGTCACGTCCTGTCACGTCCTTTTACATAGAACTTGACTTTACACATGCTGTAGTCTGTAGTTAACCGCGCCACTGATGTAGGGAGGGTAGCCTTATTACATAATCGTCGGAGTTTGAATATATTCCCGCGGCCTTTCCACGCCTGCAGTAGTCTTACCAACAAGGGCTAAGAGGGAAAGTGTGTTGTAATGATATTTAAAGATATTCTGCATTTACAGAATGTGCCCATTATGGGTCTTTTTCCGCAAAACAATGTCTCGGTCTTTGCTGTGTGGCGGTGCATCAACATTTGGTTTTCTTATTCTCCGTCCTTGGTCGCCGTGCACTCAGAGACAAAGTAGTTTGAATCAAGTCACCTAATGTTCCTGATGCTTAAAAAGTGCGAAAGACGCGTTGTGCACTCGACTTTAGCAACCGAGAAATTCGAGATTACATAATAAGCCCGCCCTCCAATCACTTGATCACGGGAATCGACAGACTACAACAAGCGAGGCACGAGCTTCCCGTTGTAGCGTCTGTTTATAAGAGACTACACATGCTGCCGCACGACACTTGGGTGATTGTGCCATGAAATGCGGGAGACCGTGCAAAATAAGTCTTGGTATGACCCAACTCGGGCTGTTTCACCATTCACGGAAAGGCATTCAAGAACTTGAAGCGATTTTATGGCTCTCCAGTCTTCCGCTCCAGGTTTACTGGGCAAAATAATATCTATTGCTTGTGCCATTCACTGCGAATGACGCGACAGACGTTCTGCACTAATTCCAAGTCAGTCCTTAGAGAGGCGGTTTATCCACTGCGTGCCTCGAGTCAAGTCTTCTTAAATTACACGTATGAAACTACGAACAAGGAGTATACTCCAATTGTTGAGGGATCTCCCATGTAGAGGACACCCAGTCGATCATCCAGCGCCATGCTCCAACTTGATTTCACTTCAATGTCTGGAACATACAGTGGTCGGAACTCGACGTGGGGCGTAGAATTCGGACAATACTGCACAAGACCAAGGCTGTGCGCCTCATCCAATGTGATGCCACAAGTAGCGGATGAGCCAACCGCAACATGCACTATGTCGCACGGGTGCTCATAAAAGCAAAGGGAATCCACTAGAAGCTTGGAGCCGTCATATTGGACTGGCCAAAAGTGGAGACTATTGATCACTTCGTCGTCGTCATCATCTGAGCGAGATGTCCTCAGTGTGACATTTAACACGCCATATTGAGGAAAGCGAGGATTGCAAAACCCGATCGCTGAGCTGGCTATCGTCTCAGCAGGCGAGAAGGGGATGGGTAATGCCGTGGTGTGTACTGGGAAATCGAGGGTGTGTGGCTTGGAAGCGGAGGTTCGTACGCAGATAATCTCTGCTGTGGCGTCGAAACGCTGGCGAGTAATATAAACGGCGTCTTCCAAAATGAGGCATTTGGGATACGACCCATCGGCATTCGAACCCAGTGGCACACTATGAATTATTCCATCTTCTAGTCTGCAGATTAAGAGGAAAGCCATATCGTCTTCGTCAGAGACGCATGCTGCAATGGTGGTTTGGTTCACGGCGACGTCGGAAAAATAATAACGTTGTGTATCCGGAGGGGTCCAAATTGTTGAGAATGCCTTTGATACTTTTGCCGCCGATAGGTTTCGACATTCGAAATGGATGATAGCTAGTTCGAAAGCGTTTGCCGAAGAACTGAGAAAACGGGTTGGCCATCGATACCAATGAAGGTAGAAATACTCACGTTTCATAAATCATCCCAATCGCAACTGAACCAGGGATTGAGAATGGAGAAGTTCCATCGATATTGTAAGGTTTGGCTTCATGATGAAAGGAGCCAATGCATTCGGCAGAAAGGGTGTCCCAACAAGCCAGACGGGTCCATGAGATCGTTACGAGCAACCGAGCTCCTTGAATAGCAATGAGTTGGTTTGGAAAATCGTCTATCTCTATGGTTTTCACTGAGATTGGGCGCGGGGATTCTGAAGACCAGACTTTCTTCAACTTGTACGCGTGAATGGTTAGTTCTTTCAAAGTGGGGAGGGGCAACGACAAAATGTCAAGCTCGGGAGAGCACGGTAGAGGTTTTCGGTGAAATTGTTCTAGCCTGTTAAGTGCTGCAATCCAGAAGTATCGCGAATGCAAGATCGACGTGAATGTGGTGCATGTCTAACGCTTTCGTCAGTCCATGGCCTATTCGGAGAAGCCCATGAAGCTTACTGCGATAAGGTGGAGGGAGTCCGAGAGATCCAGTTCGCGAGAGATCTCCATGAGAATGTCCAGCGGGATATCTATGAAAGCCATGGTGGAGGTCGGCGTCAAAGATGGTATATAGCTGTGCAACGCGTGATCTGACATGTTAGCAATCTCGGCTCAATAATCATCCAGTGCAAACTCCCTTGATCCTATACAATACATACTGACACCTGATGGTAACAAAAAACTAGCACCCATCTTACTTACCGAATCGAACGTCTGCACAGAGGCGAAGAAGCGCGAGCTACAAAAGTTTCAACCAAGACCGGTTCGAGCAAAGCACTGTTCCGACTAGTATGGGAGGTTTCAAGCGCAGTCCACACTTCAGCGCTTCAGCTTCAGCTTTTGGGTCCATGTCAGCTATGTGACTTGCGAAGGGAATTAATTTTGTGCGGGCTGAGGATTTGTTCAAATATCAAACTTGCCGAGGCAGCCATCATCTGCACCTGTCAACTTCAACGCGCATGAAAGGCGGCTTGTCCTCACACATCCTCACCTTATTCTTTGCTTGCTCGAATGCAATTCCACGATCTAGACACGGACGTCCTCTTGTGAATATTAGCACTCGCAGACGTCTACACGATCCTGTCTTTCTCTGGGATGCGTATCCTTTTGTAAATTGCTTTTTCTTCCACGTTCAATTATTTGCGCTTCAGGTCAACAAATCGTGTCAGGAAATCGCGTTCTTGAAATCGCTGTGGATCTCTGTTGTCCAGGATCTGTCTCTCGCCCGTCTAATCGACGTGCCAGCGGAAGAAATTGGGGACATTATCGACAGAGGAACTAATCGGGGAGGTCCGCCGGGTCGTTGTTGGCCCAAGAACATGGTCCCCATACTCCATAGATCCACCAACGCTTCATCGGCAGTTCAACCTCCTGGATACCAATCTACCACACCCTAACCTCCTCCGGGGGGCCCACATCTTCTGGTCGACGTCTGGGGATCCCCCTACGAGAAGAATGTTTTCGAAATCTGGGAGGTCCACACGGGACGACGACTGTTGAAATGGGGACACATAGATTATTTAGTCTGGCATGTGGTAGCCGATTTTCCTGTTGGTAAATCCAAGATAGTAATTTTCGTCGCTTTCTCAATTAGGTTCGTTCTTTGCCTTGCCTTGAGTGTTCTCATCCCGGTAAAGGATGAATAGATGATCAGGTAGGAAGACCTGTGGAGATGGGTGCCTCCGCTCCCTGTACGAAGGTGCGGAATATCTGTTCGATTCAGGGCCAGGTCATCGTCGCCGTCGGCCGTCGTTTTATTTATTTAATTCTTTGAGCTTAAAATCATAGAATGACTAGGAGGATATAATAAGCGGCGGGAAGATCCATGGTTCTGGGCGTGTTCGCTACTTATGACGATAGTAGAGCATGATGCGGAACCCGTTCGATTCGGGAGGGGCCGCTCATCTGGATTTGGCGTAAATATTTTTTGTTGTTTGGGAGGTTGGAGTGCTTAGCACAACATGAAGTCCAAGGAAAAGCCGTGAAGCATACAATACTTGGCAGAGCAAGAAGCGCTGCACGGAAAACCTGTTCTATTCCGAGCCGAGGAGGACTGATAATTACAATGAGATCGCAGTGATTTATTTCGGAGGGGTGCGGTTGAAGATTTGAGAGTGAATGCCGGATAGGAAGATGATGAGGAAAAACCTGTAGTTTTGGGTGCGTTCGCGGAATATCTTCAAAGATGTGTTCAAGTGGGACACCCGTGCGATTCGGGGTCGGGTCATGCGTAGAACATTGATCCCTTTTTGTGAACGCGAGCTTGAATATGTAGAGTTTTCTCTCCCTTCTCATCGTGGCATCGTTAAAGTTTTAGACTAGTCCGTTACAATAGCTCCACCGAAAAGTTTGAGTGAAGTCAGGTCCGAGTCCCGCAAGGGCAGAGAGTTTATTTAACCGTTAATCTTGAACGCGCCGAACCGGATCCAAATACTCGCTGTTGGTGTGCACAGAGTTCATGCGAGACTAGTAGTCTACGTTGGCGTCCCGGTATGTTTCATGTGTCACTAGGTAGATTGATCGGTGAACATGCATCGCTAGAGACTAAGACCGAAGCCCGCATTCTTGAAATTGAACAAATTGAACCTAGGTTGGACGGCCAAAAGATCCGGTTACGAATAAGTATAATAACTAGAAAATCCAGCGCCTGAATCAAGTTCAGGGTGGGTCTATTGCTATGTAGAACTCAGAGAGACTCTGCGTGAGAAAACACGCGGCGTGCGCTAATCGGACACGTCACCTGATCGCGATTGGACGATCAATGGGCCCTCTTTGCTCTCCTCGTCGCTGTGACCATCGCTTCATTATCCCTCTCCTTTGCTCTCTACCAAGCTCTAACAGATGGTCATCTCCCTGCCCACATCTTTGCAACAAAGCAAAAGTTGCCTTTAACGACTCGTCCAACCGCACGTCGTGCACACCTACGAAACATCACCCATTTACGCACCTACAGCGCTCCCTCTCTCAGTAAATCCCCTTCGACATGTGCCCTTTCACTGGCGAGCGTTACTGCGGGTCCGGCGCTATCAACTACAGTTGAAATGCCGCTGTCCCCGCCGTCGTCGTGCGTCCCGTTTCCCTGCGACGACGCAGGCCTGGGTTCCTGTAACAACCGCCTGTTGGTCCACTTCCAGAGCCATGGCGCCGTCCGCGAGCATGCTCATCGCACGTCCAGGCGCCGCGGCGCGCGCAGCCGCCACTTACGCCCACACTTCGAATATTCAAACTTACCAATCCTGGTATGAGCACCCCCCGCCCTGCTCTGCGGCGGATCTGCGCCTCGTAGCCCTAGTCGAGCGCAACATCGCGCAACATCGCAACACGTCGAGACGCGTGTGTTTTCCGCCCTGTCTGACCTGGACGAACAGGACGCGCTCCTCGTCGCGCGCCTGGGCTGCCTTCTCGCGACGGTCAGCATTCCCGCGCTCGTCGCGATCCTGCTCCTCCGTAGGCACGAGGCCGAGCGTGACTAGCAGAACTGCTACCTTTTCTCTGGCGCGGGGCGCGAAGCGGCGGTTGCCGCCTTCCCCACTAAGCGCCAATCTTTCCTCGAGTTCGAACTAGTCTCGCTCCATTCCAATTTCGTCGAGCCAGTCTCACCGCCTTGCATTTCCGTTCTATTCGGCTGGACATTTAACCTTCTCTTCTACATTTTTTCCTGCTTTCTCAATTCCCTCTATACCGCCAGCGACAGCCATTTGTAGCATCATCGTACAACCTGTACACCCGCACGTCCGACACGACACGATATGTCCAACGCATCTCACGACCGAGTCGACACACAACCACACGCACATCTGTAGCACCATCATCTGTACACATTCCGCATTCGCATATCGCACGAAACCTTGCTTTCCAATGAATTCAAATTTGTTTCCGTCAGCTGGTCTCTCGATCCCGATTCCTTCTGCGCAAAGGGCCTGTGAATACTAACAAATGCTAACTAATCTGGCACGCCCTCCGGATATACGAAAAGGTCCGGTAGCGGGGGCCCGCACCTGCTTCACTTAAAAGAGTCATTTGTAAATAAGCAGCGACGCTCGTTCGACTCGAGCCCGGGCTGTGGCCGAGGTGCGAACTTTTTTTTATTGGCCGACGAAACTAAGCTGACGTGTGCCCTTCACCCTTCAATATTCGGCCGTCCCAATGAAAGACAGGCCGATTCTCAGGCATCTTCATCCGAGCTTCACCCCTCGGTATTCAGTGTGTTCGTCTCATTGCCTGAAAAATCGCTGTCCTAATCAAGATCCCAGGTTCGAAGAAAAGGCCCGGTGGCGGACGGTCCGTAACTGCTTATTGTTCGATGTTAACCATGTATCTTTGGATTATGCAGTGGTGCTCGTTAGACTCGAGCCTGGACTATACTCGGATCAGGATGATATTTCTTTTTATTCCTTCTCTTCAACTAATTCCCGTCTGCGACTGAAACTCGTGAGATCTAGACATATTTCGATCAAACTATGGATGGACCCGGGGCGCGCGGTAGTTCATGTTCTCCGCGAATGCCCTGTCTTAACGAGTGCTAATCTGACTGTTGGCACCCCTTCAAAATACGCAGAGAACGCCCGGTAGCGGAGGGTCCGCACTTGCTTCACCTGGAGGGACCGAAGCGGGATCATATGCAGGGATGCTCGTTCGACTCGAGCTCGGGTCTTGGTTTCCCTTTGTATCAAGTCTTTTTTCTTCGCTTTTGTCCCACGAAAGCCAATATACAGAAGATCGGCGATCCAAATAAAAAGACGAGATGCGTTCCGAATCAACGTCAGCCGAGCTGAAGCCCCTTGGTATTCGGTATGTTTGTCTCGTTGCCGGAAAATCCCCGTCCTGCTCAATCTCGCAGTTGTGTAGAAAAGGCCTCGTAGCGGACGGTCCGCAACTGCTTTATGTATGGGAGAACAAGAATTATGCAGGAGTTGCTCGTTCGAATCGAACCTGGGCCATACGGTGCCACTCGCGCCGATCCTTAACAAGTCTTTTTGTCCAAAGGGGGCGGTCAAGTATTTTATCCAGTAATGGGCCCGGTGCTCTCGTTCAGGCAAAGAACTCCAATCTGTAGTGAACGACAGGTACTTGATCTTCCGCCCGAAACACGGTGCTTTGGTGGAACTTCAGGTAGGCAGAAGAAGGCCGGGTAGTGGAGGGATTCCGCGCCTGCTTCGTATATTACATGATAATAATTATCGGATGTGCAGGGACGCTCGTTCGACTCGAGCCTGGGCATTGGTTGGAGGAGAAAAGCTTTTTTATCGCGTTGCGTCCGTTGGAAAGCAAGCTGATGTGCGCTCCATAGTATGTCGAAATCCTTCCGAATTAACATCAATCAATCTACCTTGGGCCACGGTGGGTATGCTTGTTTGCCCAGCATAGCCTGCCAATCTTGATCGCCTTCACGGAATTCAACATCTCCCGACCTTCGCAACCCTCGGTAAAATCAGCGCGCGCTGATGTGAATGGGATACTCTAGCAGGCTGCGACAGTGAGTCGGGTTGAATCCCCTCAACTCGGAGTCAAATCCGAACGCCCAGGAGTCTATGTCACAATCCAATTGGGCGCACTAACCTGTCGCTTATGGGCGCATATGAGCGCAACTCTATATGAGCGCAACCAATGGACTCGTTTGTCGCGGTACCTTGTCGGAGGGAAATTGCCCCTGCCCAGAGTTTTTTTTTTCTTATATAGTAGGCCAGAAAACGAGCTAGCACCCAACACAACAATGGCGCCTCATCGCAGCATTTTTGATATCCGAAAGCGCAACATCGTCGCTTGCTTGAGTCCTGCCATACAACTCCTCAACGACCTCCACGATGCGATTGGGACCCCATTCCTGATAGCCATTGCAAATATAACTTCCTCCTTGATTACTGCAATTGAGGTGCTTCCATTTCCCGTTGTTCTTTGTCCTGATCTGACTTTATGTCCAGAACGTCAAGAGAAATAAGGACGAATGCATCTCGCTGATGGAAAATGTTCACAAGCTGTTATATGCTATCATAAATCTCCATATGAAGTCGGAGACTGCTGGGATTCTGTCGCCCGAAGCCTTGGATCACATCGAAACCTTTTCAAAGTACACCTCCCTCGTGCATCTAATAGATGTGTTTACTGACTGGATTTGCGTAGGACAATGCAGAAGATACATACATTCGTTGAAGAGCAACAGGATGGAAACAAAATAAAACACTTTTTCCGTCAGAGTGAGATGAGTACACTGCTCAAGGATTGCCGTAGAGAAGTCAAAGAGGCTATGGATGTGTTCAAGGCAAGTGTTGTTCTGCTTGGCTATCGTACCGACTCAAAACACCATCCAGCTTGAGACTGGTGTGGACAATTTCAGCAGCATTGCTGAGTTGGAGAGAAGAACACATGAAATGAATGAGGAATTGTTAGAAATGATTTCAACTCTTTCCGATGGGACCACCTCAGACAGTGCATCCTCCGTATGTCGCCTTCTCTTTCTACTGCCAATATAACCAAAGTACGGTATTAGATCTACCAGAGGTTCCATGGCTCTCACAATAGGTATGACCACCGTGAATCTTTCGAACCATACTTATCCGCGGTTTCTTGAGCTCGAATTCATTTTCCATGTTACCAGCAAAGCCAAAAATATTTCATGGACGTGAATTAGAACTTCAAGAAATCCTGAAGATCCTTATCCAGGATTCAGCCAGAATAGCAATTTTAGGTCCTGGCGGAATGGGAAAAACAAGCCTTGCAAAAGCTGCTCTCCACCATCCTGCTGTTGCAGGAAAATATACCCACAGCTTCTTTGTGGCCTGCGAATCGACCACGACAAGTGTTGAAATTGCCGCCATTATTGGGTCTCACATCGGGTTGAAACCCGGAAGAGACCTCACAAATGCAGTCGTTCAATATTTCACAAAGCAGCCATCCTGTCTCTTGATCCTCGATAATCTGGAAACACCATGGGAGCCAATGGCATCTCGATCGGGGGTTGAAGGGTTCCTTTCTCTGCTCACTGATGTCCAACATCTCGCATTAATGGTAAGCTTAGTTATTCTTTGGAAATTCACATTGTTTACATACCCTTTCAGATCACAATGCGGGGTGCTGAAAGGCCAGCCAAAGTTCGCTGGACTCATCCATTTTTGCAGCCGCTTCAGCCGTTATCGGAGGAGGCTGCTCGAAAGACATTTGTCGACATCACAGATGACTTTCACGATAGCACCGACATTACCGAACTTCTCAGCTTGACCGATAACATGCCCCTGGCAATCCACCTGATTGCTCACCTGGTTGAATTCGAAGGGTGTTCCGCAGTCTTGACTCGTTGGAAGACGGAAAGGACTTCTGCGATCTCGAATGGTTGGGACAAGACATCCAACTTGGACATGTCCATCAGCATGTCGTTTTCGAGTCCCCGAATCGCTTCCCGGCCGGGGGCCAGACACTTGCTGAGCCTTCTGTCTGTCCTTCCGGACGGGCTCTCAGATGCCGAGCTTCTCCAAGCCAATCTTCCTATCAGAGACATTCTAGGGTGCAAGATCGCATTATTGAGTACTTCTCTGGCGTACAGTGATGATCAAAAGCGGTTGAAATCCTTGATTCCGATTCGCCATCATATACAGCATATCGATTTTCCTCCCCAATTTCTGATTCAACCTCTTTGCATACATTTTCTCATGCTGCTGGATCTTTTCCAGAAGTATCGCGGAGCTCAGACAGGAACAGTGGTAAATGATATCAACGCCAACTACGGGAACCTGCAACAATTATTGATCCTAGGATTGAATCCCGACAATCCTTACCTAGCGGACATCATAAAATGCACAATTGCTCTCAACTCCTTTAGCCGATTGACAGGCAGAGAGCGAACTGCACTAATGGACTATATCCCGGGTGTTCTCCCTCTGCCCTGTGACCACAAGCTGGAAGTACTGTACCTCACCGAGGTCTTTAATTCAAGGGCTTATCATGGTGTCATTGCCGATCCAGAAGTACTCATTGCGCAGGGAATGCTGCACTTCCAGACTTTCAGTGATCCGCTTTTAGAGGGTGAGTTCACCTTGTTCCATGCGTTTCACTTTCTGATCGCGACCAAGCAGCGAAATTCAACCACGCGGTTGGAATCCATCAATATTTTTCCAACCACGATATACCCAAAAGCATCCAATTCCTGTGGAAGGCACTATCACTGGCACAAGACTGCGGAGATACCAACCTGCAGTCGTCTGCCCTGAATGACATCGCGGAGATCGAGTGGATGTGGAGGGGTGATTATCCAGCTGCACAACAGCATGCCCGCGACGCACAAAAAATTGCGAAGCTGTCTGCGCAACCATATCACGAAGCAAGGGCGATGCAGACCGATGCCTCGTGCTGCATATTTCTCGGCAACTATCGATATGGACTCCTATTGTTGCAGCAAGCACGAGAGCTTCTGAGGCTCTGCGGGATGTCGGCAGGGTTTTTGGACTACAATATCATGATCAGCCAGGCAGAAGTGCATCAGATGAAATCGGAATACGGACAGGCCCGAAGCATTTACACCGAGATAGTTCGAAACACTTCCGTCGAACAGGATATCAATAACCATGCCTACGCTCTGTTGAATATCGCAGAGATGGACGTGGTAATAGGCGCAGCTGAGCACCAAGTGCACCAGAGTCTAGACCAAGCCAAAACGATATTCCATGGCCACCAAGATCTCTCTGGATTAACCTTCTGCAATATCCTTTTTGCGGACCTTACTCTACGGGAGGGAAGGACTTCAGATGCGAAGCGGCTTTTCCAGGAATGTTTGAATTCGAATTGGGGAAAGGAAAGTCAGGCCGTGACATACTGCTTGGACAAAGTTGCCGATATTCGCCGGTGGCCGAGTGCGGACTTCGCTTGGACATCCAGATGGACCGTGATTCATTTGGCATATGCACAACAGTCGCGCCAGAAGTTAGCCCTCCACAAAGCACTCCATTTCCTAGGAGACATGTTTATTTTCCGGGGTGATGAAGACACGGCCCACAATCTGTTTACCGTGGCTCTCGACGGGTTCACTGGGATGGATGTTCATCGCAGCCGAGCTGACTGCATGCTTCGTCTTGGAGATATTGCAAAGCAACGCGGAGATTTGGTCGGGGCAGCGAAGTTTTGGACCGACGCTCAGCCGCTATTTCAACAAGCACTCCAAGCAGAAGAAGTAGCTCAGGTTGTAAGCAACCTTGCTGCTCTTGACGATGGAAAAGTGTCAGTCACCGAATCTCAAGAAAAACACAGTGACGTACCCACCTATTCGAGACTGCAAGTAGAAGAAGTAGCTCAGGTTGTAAGCAAGCTTGCTGCTCTTGATGATGGAAAAGTGCCAGTCACCGAGTCTCAAGAAAGGCACAGTGACGTACTTATCCGTTCGAGACTGCCAGCTTGAATAACGAGTCGCTAGTCGATTTTTGGTTATTATCGTGTTGCGATTGTCGATTTTGATGCGGCTTGTGAGATAGAGTGTGGTCGGGTTCAGTTGAGTAAAAGTGTTAGAGCGGTCAGTGCCCTGCATACAGCTGAGGAGTACGGTGGGGAACGGCGTGTCAAATTACCGAAAAGTTTCATCATGAAAATGAGAAAGAACTGATCACGGCGATGAGCGACGCCAAAGAAAAGATTCAAGATTCAGTTTGGGATACCGGTGACGAATGAGCGCGCATTGGAAAGACCCAGCGTGTGGACGACCAGGTCGTGCTCGATATAATCCACCTCCGGCATGCCCCCCAGCTGATGGCCAATAAGCGCGGATTGAAAGACCTATTGCACTTGTGCCCTTTGGCGAGCTCTCGGCTGTATCACTGCATTGTCTTCTAGACTCCACCCGCGCCGTTCTGTGCGATGCACGGCGAGCACGCATTGCATATCGGATAGGTGGATTCACCTGCGTGGCAAGCCGACAAGGCGAGTGGAAGCATGACAAGAGCTGCGTGATACCCTCCCAGCACCGGCGTTCAGTCTCTTCATGTGCCCAATCCAGGTTCTTCCGTGCCATTGACAAGCGCCGGTGCTCGATGTGCACACCCGCACCGCACCGGCACGCGAAGTACCCCAGCAGCGCGCCCCGTCGGTGCGACCAAAGACACCACCGTGCGTGCGCGGGAATTCCCGCGCCGCTAGACAGTGTCTTTACGATGCACGACGAAGGCGCGGCGGGAAGGACTTTACGCACTATAGAGGGCTGCGTCAGAGATGGCGGCGAGCATGGTGGCCAGAACTTGAAGAGACAGGCATAGGGATCGGCTGTGAGATACGACACGGAGAGCGCTGACGCGTTGGTCACCACGTCAGCTGCAGTGTACGCAGGTCTCCCCCGCATCCGAGGTACATCACACTTGCCAGATGCACTCGCCGCGCGTATAGTGGACATTCGCTACACGACGACGAATGGGATGCGTACGGTCATGGTGTGGCGTACCGAGCCTAACCCCTGCGCTCCCGCTGGGTCCGTCGCGTATACCAGTCTGCGTCGCATCGCGCTCCCACCCATAGGACTCCGAGCGCCTCATCGCGAGCCACGTCAGCCGGCGCGATAAGGTATACTCCCGGGAGAGCCTCCCAGACGCACTGCACGCAGCCCAGCACGACAATACATTCCACCACCGCAGGCCACGTCAGCCCGAAAAGCCTCATCGCAAGGCATGGCCTCCCCACACACCGCGCGCAGCGCGACTAATATGTCTCTCCGCTGCAGACGCACCACTGCAGACAATCGCACGACTAGCTGGGCCAGGGCGAGTGGCAAAACCACGAGGCTCGCATCGGCCGGGCCTGCGTCATGTCGCACTCTGGCCCACATCGACGCACTGCAAGAACATTCCATGCAGAGCGTGCCCATGCCACCACGTCGCCCGCTCCGCCAGCGGTGCTTCGCGCTCCCGCCGTAGATGTACACTGGTGGGGCCGCACGAGTCGCTCTCTGGTCGACGCCGAGACGTGCGCTGACGGGCATAGCATGGACTCCAAGCGCCGGGGAATACGTGCCGCCCGCCGAGGCACAGCAAGGGCCAAAGCGATCCCGGGCGAACAAGTCGAGCTCATCCTGAGAGTCGCTGGCTTGCACGTCGAGGGAACCCGTCACTTGGAAAGGGCTGGGCGAGAGGTGGAATGATCTGCAGATGAGTGAGTAAGAGCTCGAAGGAAGGAGGGGAGAAGAAGAGAGGAAGAGAGGAAGAGAGGAAGAGGGGGACGGAGAGGGAGAGGAGGGAAAGAGTGTGGAATAGACACACATTTCGATGATACGCGCACCACATTCCATCTCCATCCTCATCCACATGCTCACGCACCACCGCCGCGGCCCAAACGCGACTCCCGAGTGTTCTTCAGGATCAGGTTCCGCGCGCGCGGCGACTGCGACCGCACGACGCGCATACGCTCGCCCTACATCTCCATCTGCGACATGTCGCTTCCCTCGTCAGGGTGCATCGCAACGCCACCGTATTCGTTGGAGGAGGTCGCCTGAGGGCCCCATCGTATCGGTGCCGCCGTCCCCGCGCCTGAGCCGCCGATAGGCGCACGGGCTGCTGCGCCATGTCGCACCCCAAGCTACGTCGACGCACATGCCGTACGCTGCGAGCGTGTACTGGTGCATGCGTCGAGGCCCAGCAAGGCAAGCACGCCGGCATTGCCTTGGGCTCCCGCTCCGAGATGCGTAAGTTCCACTCCTCTCGCGAGCCATCAACTGCGTACACTCGCGATGACCACCGACGTAGTAATGTGCGGAGGCGCGCGGGCCCACTTCCGGACACCCTGCAAACAGGAATGGGTGGACGACGCATCCGGATTGGGAGAAGAGTGTGCTGATAGCAACGGTGCGGTGGCGGGGACAAGGCAGACATTGACAATCTGTAGACCTGTAAGGACGTAAACAAGAACTTGAAGCTGACCCCGGAGAATAGGAGAAGGGAGGGGGAAAGACGGTGGAGGGGAAGTAGACTGGCGTCTCCATGTTCGACGTTCCCACATGTGCCCGCGGACGGCATACTGACGCTGGCATACTGACGAATAGCGCTGCCCCGCGCCGGGTGTACACCGTGGTAGGGCAAATACATGACGTGGATTAGGATGAAGCGACGCACCCTGGCTAGTTTGCGACGTAAATGAGCCTGAAGAGAAGGACAAGACGAGGACGCAGGTGGCAATCAACTGAAAGGCATGAGTAAGCTTGGACGAAGATAAAAAAAAAAGGGAGGGAGGCGGTAACCTGTAGGCTACGTACCGTATTTCTCCCTGGCCTATCGGGTCGGCGTTATGTGCAATACCCTCAAGCTCGTGTCCGGTGTGCGTCGCACTGGATCGCTGGGCGTACGAAGGGCGTACATGGAGCGCGGTTGATGTCGTAGTGAAGAATGGAAGTACAAGGACTCCCGGGACAAATGGAAGCCATCCACAAGCAAAGGGAAATACTGCACGTCGATGCGCTTGAGGTTCCGGAACAAATCGAAATCTTCAAGCCTCCTTTGTCAACCCGGAATCGCTGCGATGGGCCCCCACAGGCTTGGCGTGTCGCCTCGCTAATCTGCAGTGTTGGCTTCTCGATCGAGTACTGGCGAGGCGAAGAAGCAATATTTGCTTCCTGTCGTTGTAAAGGAGAACTCGAAGCACACTCGAAGCAAACTCGAAGTTAAAGAGCCTGAGGTGGCAGTGCACTGAGTTTGGCAACAAAGATGCTCGGCCCGACTTATGCCGAGCACACAGTTCAACTTTTTTCGTTTGTCTGAACGGAGGAGCCGGGCATTTTCTGACACATCGTACATTGAAAATCAAGTCCCCACCCCACTACATTCAAGAAATTGGCATTGCAAATAATAACCTGTGACTGAGTTTCTTCCAAGTCTTTCCAACGCAGATGATCTAGCTAGGATACAGTTCGCAAGCAAGCGGTGAAATGCCCAGCAGAGCAATTCAGTGATAATTTTCCAATATTAGTCTTTCCTGGCATAGAATGGAAAGTGTGGAACTGCCTCCGCTATTGAACAGTTCGAAAAAAAATCGGCAGCGTTCAGAACATATGCATTTTGCTTTTGTTTCCCCATGTATTCGATCCCTCATTTAAAAAAGACTTCTAGAAAAAAAAATGTGCTACGCCAATGTTTTGCTCCAATCCGTCTTCTTGGCAAACTCGGTCCAGGTAGACAGAGGCGGCAGACCTTCATGGGGAGGCAAGTCATTGACGTCTAAAAATTCGCCGCGAATTGTTATTGAAATGCCCGCGGCTCAAGCAAAAGGAGGTACGTACATCCAAATTCGTCCCACGACTGCAAGGCCTCAATCGTGCACAGAGCTATGTGCGGCGGCATTCCAAGAGCCTGGAGGCCCTGCGTGATCTGCTCAATGGGGATTTGCTTGAACACAATGTTCTTCCCGGTCGCTGTTGCACGACAATCAGCAAGCGAGCCCATGAAAAATTGAGTTGCGTGCCTTTAGCAAACTGCTGCGCCATCTCCTCGATGGTCAACTTTTCGCTATATGCCGTGATTTCGGTGCCACCTGGGAAGACCGGGAGCTCAAGGACATGGCGTACAAACAACCCATAGTCGTGCTGCGCGTCGAGAAACGGAACTATCGCCGTGGGCTTTATGGGCAAGGGAATTGCAAATGACCCATCATCCTGTTTCGCAAACATAAGGGGGTTACTGAGGAAGTTCGTTCCGAAAAACCCCGCCTGGATGTCGACCAACGGAACACCAGACTGACGGCCGTATTCGGTGACAGCCGCCTTATCGTCGAACTGGTACACATTGACGTACTTCCCTCCGCTCATCTTTGTTACAGACGGCAAACCGGACCAGACGATGCGCGATGCGCCGCCTGCCTTGGCGGCGTCAATGAGGAGTTTGCCTTCGCTGATTTCCTATAATCGCAGGAATCAGAACGATAGTCAAGCAGAAACAAAACAGCAGCTACCCGCTCCTTGCTGAAATGCTCAAAGAAGTTGGTGACGAGCTAGATTTATTGTAAGTACAAGTGCGCGAACCACAAAATCACCCACAAAAGCAAAATCTGCGCCGGCGAAAGCCTTGTAGACTTCATCTTTGTTCTCTACTATGAGCGAGACAACAACCACATCCACGCCTAGTTTGACGAGGTTCTGGGCGGAGGGCTTCGCCGCATCGCGGGTAAACGCCCGGACGCGGTACGGTTTGTTGGATCCCGCCAGCGCCCTAACCACACTGCCGCCTTGGGTGCCAGTGGCACCAACGACTGCTACGAGGGGTGCGGAGGAATCTCGAGTAATTGTCATTTTACCTGGGAAGGTATTCGAGTTGAGGGAAGGCTGGATGTAAGAGCAATACTGCGACAATCAGAATATATGGCCACGATTACCATTGTGAATTGACCAAATCTTCCCGAGTGCCGAGACTATCGTCAACGGCGGCGCAGAGCGAAGAAACGGGAGGTTGCGATCCCGACATCACGGATAGACAAAGGTATGGATTTGACGATGCCGGAGGGACGCGAGGCCAGTTGCCGCGTTGAAACCGGGGCTCGGAGATGGCTCACTGTCATGATTTCCGTTTTTGGTCGGAGACCAGCTCCCGCATAAAAAATCATCAGCGATGACAAGGAATTGTCCAATATTAATAGGCTCTTATGTATTAACTTGAGACAGGGACCCAAGGTTATGTGGCTCACCTATTAGTTCGACTGAAGCCAACGAGAAATTAAGCAAAACCACGGTCAACATCTGCTCGAATTACGCGTACGAGACTACGGACAAGTGATATCGTCCGTTCTCTGGCACGGGACGGCCCAGGTAGAAAGCACCCAACCTATCATCCAGCAACATGTGCCACTTTGCTTCGTACTGAAGAACGTCAAGATGGGGAATGTACAGTGGCGTGAACTGCACGTGCGTTGTCGAGTCCGGAAGATACTGGACAAGACCAAGGGCCTTGTGCTCGTCCACGATGATACCACAAGTAGCGGACGATCCAACAGCAACGGACTCGATGTCGCAAGGGTGCTCGTAAAAGCACAGCGAACCCACTGTAAGCCTCGAGCCGTCGTGTTCGGCAGGCCAGAAGTGAAGGCTATTGAGGAATAGCTCTGGCTCATCATCGTCGGCATAGGCGGCCTTTAGTGTGATATTCAATACACCGTATGTGGGGAGTCGAAGATTGCAAAATCCGAGCGATGTGCCCATCATTGGAGAAGCAGTGGAGGAGGGGACGGGTATTGTCGTTTTATGTATCGGTAAATCAAGGGACTCCGTCCGCGTGGCCGAAGTTTGGACATGGATAATGTCTGCAATGGGGTCGAAATACTGCTGAGTGACGTAGAAGTCGTCCTTGATGATTATACATCTGGGCAATGTCGCGTGCTCATTAGAACCCAAAGGAATAATTCGAATGACTGCGTCCTCCCGGCCGCAGATCAGCAGAAATGACAAGTCGGCCACATACTTCACCAGTATTGCCGCGAAGGTATCTTCGTTCACGACGACCTCCGAAACCCTGTACTCTTCTGGTTCAGGAGTTGTCCAAATTTTGGAGAACACCTTCGAGCCTTCAACTGCCGCGGGATTTCGATGGTCGAAGCAAATGATAGCAAGTTCAAAGGCGTCTGTGGAAAGACTGAGGAACGTGTCATTTGTGGTCTGCCACTTCGAAAGGCTAGCATTTACCTAGAGTAGACCATTCCAATCGAACATGATTCAGGACGCAAGAGCGGATAAATTTCGACTGGAGACATTGCGTCGATCCCGACTGGCTCCGCCTCATGATCAAAAGTACCGACACATTCAGCAGAATCGGTGTCCCAGCAGGCCATACGGGACCACGAGACCGTAATGATCAACCGCGTTCCCTGAATGGCAATGACTCTTTTCGGATTATCGTTCATTTCAATGGTCTGCACTGAGATGGGGGATGGAGATTCCGAAGACCAGTTCTTCTTCAGTTTGTAAGCGTGGACGGCTAGTTCTTTCAAAGTGGCCAGGGGCAAGGACAAAATGTCGAGCCCAGGAGAGCACGGTGGGGGCCTTCTGTGAAATTTCTCTAACCTGTTAAGTGCTGCAATCCAAAAGTATCGTGAATGCAAGATCGGCGTGAATATGGTGGATGTCTAATGTATTCGGTCAGTGCCTGCATTCCGAGGAGCATGTGTGTCTTACTGCGATAAGATGGAGCGAGTCCGAGAGATCTAGATCTCGGGAAATTTCCATGAGCACGTCCAGCGGGATATCTACAAACGACATGGTGGCCGGAGAGAAAGTTGGTATGGCTGTGCAACGCCTGATCTGACACGTCAAGCGAAGTTACCACAACACGGCCAAAGAGATCGAATACTTCGTCATTGCTATCTCAAATGGAGAAGAGGCTCGAGAAAAAAATTCCATTCTCGTGCGTATGGTAATTGGTGGACTAACCGCGATTTTGTCCTTACAAACACAGACGGCAGGCTTCTAAAAGATTCACAGTGCTCACACTTCAGTCTCCGGTGTATTTAGTACCCAGCAACTGTTCAATCAAAATAATTGCCGCTCCTTCACAGGGAAAACCTTCCTCATCGTACGGTAACTAGTAACTAGTCATAGAGTTCGTCCATTGCGGCCAATCATGGCTATCACGACTATCATTGGCATTTCGGATATCTTTCGGCATACATTACATCAACATCCATATCTTCAGCTTTGACTGCTACGGAAAAGATCCGTCCTTTCTTCATTTTCGCTCAAATGTAGTTACATCATCTGAACACAGACGTCCTCTTGCAAATACTGGCTACACAGACGTGGCTCGTATCCTTGCATGAGTTCCCTCATTAATTTATTCTTTAGGCCCATTCTGGAATTGAATTTGATGACGGGGACTCGGATACATTCTCCCATTGCACTTGAAACCTCTCGCTTTTATAACCGAACTTTTATTGTAGTTGAAGTCGAAACGGCCAAAGCAGGTGGATAAACTTTGGAAAAAAAAAAGTGTTCTCTGGCTTACTACGCTAGCACTTTGCTCCAGTCTGTGTTCCGGGCAAACTCAGTCCACGTACGCGGACGTAATGGCAAACCTTTGTGAGTGGGAAGGGATTCTGCCCCTGAAGCACCGTTAGAATGCCGCCATCTAACAATTCCGAAGGCACGTACAACCAAATTCGTCCCAGGACAGGAAAGATTCCTGCATGTCCAGAACGATGTGCGACGGAAGTCCCAGGGCTTGGACGTTTTGTGTGAACTGCTCGATAGGGATCTGCTTGAAAAAAATCTTCTTCCCCGTCGCTGTTACACGACAGTCAGCAAGTGAGCCCATGGAAAGTGTGAGTTGCGCACCTTGAGCAAACTGTTGCGCCATCTCCTCGATGGTGATTTTTTCGCTGTACGCAATAATCTCAGAGCCATCTGGGAAGACGGGGAGCTCTAGCACATGGCGTACAAACACGCCATAGTCATGCTCAGTATCGATGAACGGAACGATGGATGTGGGCCTTATGGGAAAGGAAATGGCGAAAGAGCCATCATCTTGTTTCGCGAACATGACGGGGTTGGTAGAGAAGTTCGTTCCGTAGAACCCAGCCTGGAGGTCGACAAACGGAACCCCAGACTGGCGGCCATATTCGGTGACGACAGCCTTTCCGTCGAAATGATATACGTTAACGTACTTCCCGGCGCTGAGCTTGGTGACGGACGGCAGACCGGACCAGACGATGCGCGTAACACCGCCTGCTTTCGCAGCGTCGATGAGGAGCTTGCCCTCGCTGATTTCCTTTAATCACAAAAAATCAGAATATAAATAAGTAGGGATCGA
This sequence comes from Mycena capillaripes, assembly GCA_029204075.1. Lineage (NCBI taxonomy): Eukaryota > Fungi > Basidiomycota > Agaricomycetes > Agaricales > Mycenaceae > Mycena > Mycena capillaripes. The sequence goes on along the minus strand of JARHKZ010000009.1, from coordinate 3,098,860 downwards.
AAGAGAAAATCTACCCGCTGCATGTCGAGATGCTCCCAGAAGTTGGTGACGAGCTAGATTCGTGGTCGGTATAGATCTGCGTGGAATACGAAACTTCTTACAAAAGCAACATCTGCACCAGCAAATGCTTTGTACACTGCCTCCTTGTTCTCGACCACGAGCGAAACGACAACGACCTCCACGCCTAGTTTGACGAGGTTCTGGGCGGACGGTTTCGCCGCATCGCGAGTGAACGCCCGGACGCGGTAGGGCTTATCGGATCCCGCCAGCGAATTGACAACACTGCCGCCTTGGGTTCCAGTGGCGCCAACGACGGCTACGAGGGGTGCGGAGAAATCTTGGGTGATAGTCATTTTTCTGGGAAAGTCAAGAGGCAAATTGTTGGAAGCAGTTGAGTTGAGGTTGAGGGCAGGAAGGATGGAAAAGTGGCAGAGCTCTCCCAGACTATATAGGCGCGATTAACATCGTGAATTGACCAATTATTTCCCGATTTTACGGGCTACGATACCATACCGGAATCATCGGTGGTACCGTCGTTTGCATCCACATCAGGAAAATCCAAATTGCTATAGCGTCTATTGGCTGTTTTATAGACACTCATAGACCTCATAGACGGGTGCTATGGTGTCTATAACGTCTATGGGTGTCTATGCAACACCTCATAGCGATTTGGGATTTCCTGATGTGCCCAGTGGCCTCGGAATGAAATGTATGCAATATCATTATCATCGAAGGCGTAATTCTCAGCACGTATATTGTGAGTAATCTGCTCAACAAATCAAGTCTCTAAGCAAACATATCGAAAATAGAAGGGAAAATCGATCATCCGGCGGCTTTGCCGGACACAACCCGACGGCTCTCCCGCGGAAAAGCGGAAAATATAACTTGCTGCGTATTTTTCGACCTATCGCGACTTTTGCTCTGCACGATTGCGGGAGGTGGAGCAATGATTGTGCGATCACCAGCGCTCACGCGTCACACTAGGGATAAGATTCAGGATAAATATTATGCTCAGCTAGGTCCCCTTTCGGAACGTGCCGAGTTGTAGTGTTAAGTACATCGGCCTACTATCACTACGCCACAACTCACCCACCGTCGACGAGCTTCGCCATTTTAAGGCCGTAGTCTAAGATCTCTGGCACGTAAGATGCAGCAGTCCGACCCGGCATTACTGACTTTCCTGCGTGATGTGAAGCCCAAACACCCTACCTACCACAAGTCCCACTGTCCAAGAATTACTTGTGCAGCGGTCTCAACCATCCACCGCATGGCTTACCATTGGCCTGGCAGCACAGTCGGATACAGCTCAATGGGAACCTGGTCCGAGTCTTCTCCCAGGCAAAACTCCCCGCTGCCCTCTGCCGATGGAGGGTCTTGACTTGCGCAAAATAACCCCAGCTCCGTAGCAGGCCTGGCAAATAATTACCCACCTTTTTTTTTTTGGGTGCGTGGTCGCGTCCTGTCGCCATATGATGGTTTTCGAGGGCAGATTGCAACGTGTCTTGGTTGAACCAAACTTACAGCGAGCGATCAATAACTGGAAACGATCCTCGAAGTGGATACAACCTTCAACTTCTTCCACTGCACCCACCAGAGAGTAAGCTAGAAGCCATGGTTGACGGCTACTTGAATTACCCTACACGTACGACACTTTTTCTTACAGTTTCTGCTACAGGACGCGCGACGAGGAAAAATCATCCAAATTTCTCGTCTGCTCGGCTCATAAGTCTTGGTCTCCACCCCTTTCGTTTTTAGTCCTCGACTGGAATTGTAATTTTGTGGTCAGTAGCCTAAGAAGCGGAAACAGAGCGAAAAGACCCATGGCGCTGGGTGTGTCCATGGTAAATGATCCTTGGATGTAGAATCGTAAAAGCCGATAACCTGTTCAATTCAGGGGTGGTCATTGGTCTGGAGAGCGGTCGGATTCTTTTTTTCTGGGTCCTGAAACTCGGCGAACATTAGCACAAATACCGGGAAAGAAGCTTCGAGGCGCTGGGAGCAACCATTTGGAAAATCCGCTGAACCCACAAAAGCTGTTATAACATGGTTCGGACCCCATCATCTTCTGAATTACTGATAACTTGGAGACGGGGACACAACGCCAACCGGACGTTTAAAATTATGGCCGGTCGTTAGGCTTTTCTAAACAGACTCGACAACAGTTGCCTCGTGTTTAGCAAGGTAGTCTTCCGAGCTAGGCGAGAGTTCCGTGCAAGGAAGAGAGGAAGAGAGAGAGGTGATCTCTCTAGATCCGAGACCGATATGATCTCTCTGGATCTGAGAGCGGGGACGAGGGTGTGTGGTGTGTGCAGGAGGGTTCGGCCGTCCCGGCCGATTGAGGCTTTCCGAGGCTGCAGGATGGGCAGCGGGGAAACGCGGATCGGGGGGAGACGCAGCGCGAGCACGGCCGAACCCTTACACAAGGGTCTGAGAAAACGAGACCCAAAGCAACCCAAGCGTGAGCAAAGAAAACAGGGAATGGGAGGGGGGGCAAAAAGGTGCGGCTTGGAGGACGAGAAGACGCGTGAAGAGGATTTCGAGGACGCGACGTGTGTGGCAGAGGAAGGAAGATGTGATGTGGCAGTGTAGAATATATCTACGCTCTACGCTACCTTGCCTCCCACTCAGGCCCGGCTCGCAAGCTCGTCTTGGCCTGAGCTCACAGCTAGTCCTCTGATGCTGTCAGTCTTTTTTCTCGCCGGGTACTTACTCCGCTGGTTCCACAGCGTTGAGCGCTTCCCGGTTGTCTCGGGGTTGTCTGCTGCTCGTTCGTCAATTCTATAGTAACAATTGCGAGTGAATGGACGGCGAACGTGTGTGTCCCGCGTCACGACCCACACGGAAGGAACAGCACGGGAGAAACAAGGGCCCGCGACGTGCCTGTCATTTTTAGATGATCACCGTCACAACCGCGCAGTGACATTTTTTGTGGGTCCATTCTTAGTCCGCACACCGACCGCATGAGTGTGCGGTACGTCGGAACGCACACCCAGTTTCAAGGTCGGGTCACAGCGGTTCCTGAAGAAAAAGAAGAAGAAGAAGGAAAACTGTAGCAAACCATGTATGTCTCTAGCGGACAGAATCACCTCAATCTTCGGACCCACAATAGATATCCCAGCATCATCGGCTAGTACTTGACCGATTGCTTCGACGAATCGAACTGTTGTGTTTGTGTTTTTAGACGTCCGGACTTTCCACCCTTCCGTGAAAGAGAAGACCCGGAGTTGGACCGTAGACAGAAAGGCATGGGTACGTGGATCTCAGTAGAGACTATCAATCATACGTCAGGGAGGGAACAGCGAGCCGGTGCGATACTCTGGGAACGCAGAAATCTTGAGAGGTGAGCAACATATAATATCGTGAACATAATTGATGTCCGTGTGCTATAATACGCAACAGTGCAGATTAGTGCCATGACTTTCATAATAACGTTACACCTAGACCGCGAATTCAAAAATCCTCCTCCTCCCGGGGAGGTCGAGATCCCTTCATAACTCGGGGGAAGGAATGTTGGGCCCAGGACTGTCTACCTGCGTAGATTGGGGATTCTTGATTACCGCAAAATCTGAACCTTAAAAAATGCTCGGTCAACTTGAGAGAGAAAAAACTAGCCGTGCTTTTGGTCATGGGTTTCTGTGCATTTCACCTAGGCCACTAGGCATTTTAAATGAGGACGACGACGGTAAGGGGGACGGCATTTTCATTTACAACCCGGAGTTAGGATATTCCGGAAAGTGCGGGGTGTCTGCCAAACTCGGACGTGTGTCATTAAGGCTACACCATTAGGCTTGAACTGCGGGGTCCCGACGTCGACCATTTTGCGAGGTTCTCTTTGAAGTAGGAAAAGCGATGAACTTGCAGAATGCTGTCCGAACTTAAGCTAAGCTGCCGAACTTAAGCTAAGCTGCCAAGGATGTTTGAGATCCACAAAATCTCGTCACTGAGAATCTCATCGTTGCTACATGGGGCGAACGCCCCAAACGTCCATGTGCTTCAAGTCAGGCACCACCTGGAGGTTGAATCACAATCCCGTTATACCCGTTATCGACGCCGACAAGGACAGTACAGTCTGCAGAGAGGCAGCGACGCCTTGGCACGATGGAGGGGTGCGGGGTATTGCACCCGGTGATCAGCGGACGGATCAGGCGCAACATTTGGATCGGCGCAAACGAGCCACCGATTATCTGAGCATCGTTATTTCCGCCACACTCGCGTCCTCGAGCAATTTCGGCGGGACCAGAGAATCACAAGCGCCTTGTGCGTGCATCCCCGCCCAACATGTTTGTTCGGGCCTGTATTTTTTTCACGTTTCTGCCGTAGCCGGTGTCTCGTATCGCGTTAGTCGAAAGATGATGATCATGGGAACCATCAATATCAAATGGCATTGGCGCCCCTGTGCTTCTTTGGGTGTACTGTCTTCCACGGTCTGCGATGCTCCGGTAAGTATAAAAGATGGTAAATCCGCCTAAGCCTTTGCGCCCCCCCTTCTCCTTCGAGTCTCCCCACCCGCAACGTAGCACCATGGCCGCAACAACAGTCTCGAATGCCAACGTCAATCGCGTCGTCTACATGTCCGACTTGCATGGTGGGCGTCCTGGGTTTTTCTCAAGTTGGGAGCGGTTGCGACATGGCAAACTCCACTGGCTTGCCGAGTCCTTCGCAGAGGCGGTATGTGTATTTCCAGGAGAGCCACCTAAATTTATCCTGACGTCGGCTTAGATGGGGGTCTTTATGTAGTGGGTATTCTCCGCCCATACAATAATTGTCCATCCTAACGCTGCGCAGCGTGTACGCCGGTGTCGGTTCCCAGGCCGCTTTTGTTGTCGGAAATCTCACAAAGACGGCTGGGTTGTCGTGTGCGTCTGTCCGTTCGAATATGGTGTGCATACCTAACTGAGACGTTCGCAGCGGTCCTCCAAATTGGCTTAGGATATGCGTGTGGAATCCTCCTCGCCATTACCATCTGCTCTGCGACTTCCGGCGGCCATTTCAATCCTTGCATCACCATCGTCCACATGCTCTTCAAGGGCTTCCCCCCGCTCAAAGGCGCTCGGTCCGTGTTTTCCTCTTTCGTTGACCAAACCCTCATGCGTAGCCGACAGGTACATCGCATCTCAGATCTTGGGTGGTTACATCGCCTGCCTGTTCATCTATTTGCAGTATCGCACTCCACTGCTTGAGATCCAGGCTCTCCTTCCGGCCGCGACGTTGGACGCGATCAACTTCACGCCCAACGGCCCTGCTGGCATTTTCGGGCTCTACCTCCTGCCCGGCAGCAACCTTGGCCAGGTTTTCGTGAACGAGTTCGTTGTTGTGCGTATTTCCTGCACCCAGTGGTTATATGGACACTAATCTTCATGTGGACGGTATTTAGGACTTTTTCCTCGCTATCGTTATCTTCGGCGCCGTCGACCCGAGCAACGTCCTCATCCCCCCTGCCGCCGCGCCTTTGACCATTGCAATGGCCTAGTGCGTTCCCTCTTCCTACTTCTCTAAATCCGATATTCATGGAACCTCTGCAGCGCCGCCGCCATCTGGGGTTTCTCCGCGATCGGCCTGTCCGCCAACTCTGCGCGCGACCTGGGTGGACGTCTCGCCGCCATGACGATCTGGGGCAAGGCTGGTGTGTATCTTTGCTCCCTGTCCACATTGGATTGTCTGACATAGCTTATAGCTGCTGGCATCCCGGGCTACGCCGCTATCGCCGCCCTGACGAACATTCCAGCGACCATCTTAGCCTGTATAGTTTATGAGCTCATGTTTGTGGACTCCGACCGCGGTGCGTCTATCCCTTTCCCTTGTTGCCGGCGCTTCTGACAGTCCCCCAGTGGTATCCCAGGACCACCGCGAGTTCCACGACATCCACGCGCTTCACCGCCGGCACGGACCCGCAGCGATCGCTGCTGCGGACGGGAACTCGAACTCGTCATCCGGACAGGAGAAGGAGCACCTCGGGACGGTAGAGCGTGTCTAGATCTCGCCATCCGCCCACCCGTTTCACGACCAACGCAGACTACTACCAACGAAAAACCTTATTCACTTATAATATTTATCGGGTTCTGGTGTGGGCTGGACGGGCTGTACGCTGCTGTATGCTACTTAGCTTATCATCGTGTAAAAAAAATCGCTTCAATGCTTTTATCACACTCTTTCTTTCGCAAAGTTTCCACGTTGCCCTTCGTCCAAACTGTGTTATACCGCGAGCCTTCGGGCTTCTGTTTCTTTGCTGTCTGTTCCTGACCACGCTGCGAGCGGGCCTCTCCGCTAGGCGCAGTTTCACAGACATCAGTTGGGCATCAAGGATCCACCGGAGTCAATTTAAATCCTGGAATTTGGTGCGTATGGAATTTAAAGCCAGACCCCGTAGTGGGGTTGGGCACGGCTGCGCGCGGAGTAGGGCGGAGCTCCGCATCCAAGACGCCGTGTGTGGATATTGCAAAAGGAGATGTCAATAACTACGCGGTCACGTGTCTATTCTCAGGTCGCGTTCTTGGATGGAACCTCGGTGTTTTTGGAATCTTTGACACGGTCAAATACGAATCGCGATGGGCCAAATATTCTGATCAGCCAAAGCCACAGCCAAATAGGTGATAAATCTCTCGTGTCAGCCACCCGACTCCTAGCATTTCACCTTCCATCCCCACACCGGCAAAATGCTGGTCGTATTCACTCGTTTTGGTACACTCTTTCGGATCACATTCTCTTCTCTATGGTCGACAGCCCGGTTTCTTTTTGGCTCCGAACGCCCTGGTTCGGACGACATCGAGATGGGAACAGATAATAAAAAGCGCGCTAGTTTCAATGGTAAGTTCATTCATTTGTTACTGGCCGTCGCTCAAGGTTTATTTTGATTATACATAGTGCAACCAGATTCACCTCTCGAAATAAACTCATTTGCTGGTGCGCGTCCATATCGATGCAGCGTGATACTGTATGCTAATATATCTATAGATCTCCCAGCGATTTCTTCTGTGCGATTTGCTCCTCATTATTCTTCCGAGTTTCCAGAATTTTCTCCCTTTGGTCTAACGAGGGACGGCGAGCGCCGGACGGTAGCTTGTGACGGGGCGCAATGCGAAGACAAAATTGGTCGCGAATCCTCCATCCGCACTATCTGCGTACCCCTCGGGAATGTGACCAATATCCGTGCACATGCCAACGGCCTCATTGCTCCCTTTGCAGCAATCGACTCCTTCCCTGAAAGGCCTTCTGTGCCAGGTTCCATGGGCTGGCAGTCCGACAAACTGAAGCTCCTCGGGGAAGCGCATGCATGGAACACCCGCGTCAAAAGCATTTCCGACGACCGCCGCCGTTCTCTCCCATTGCCTGCGCACTCGACGTCTGAGGCACCTCTGGCGAATGTTCGACGTGCATCTGCACCTGCCAACCTAGGTCATACTGGCCTCAGCCTCGAGGAACACTTGCATCGCGAAGTCTCTGGCCCTTGGAAACCTGCCACAGCAGATCGCGTTACAGAGGAACCCCAGTTCGTCATCGGTGAAGATGAAGGAGATGATAATTTCGAGGAAAATACATACGTGGCGGACATCTCTACTTCAGACACCAAGGTTGCAGGTGTTAACATCTTCCATCCCGTATCGGAGCTGCCCTACCTCAAGCCCCTCTCGTCTTCTCTGTCGGCCAACAGCCTCTCCTCGTGCGGGTCCGAGGTCACACTCACCGATGTAATTGACGCTTTGGAGGCTATGTTCACGAGTTCCAAATGGCTGAGTTTGGTGGATTTGGAGAGTGCGGCGGCGCGAGAGGAAGCACACTTGCGGTCGGTAGCATGTTCTGTGGCTTAAATATACCTTTTTTGTCTGTACATTAGACAGGTTGGGCAAAGCCGCACAGAGCCACATACGGCTTTTCGACATTGTGCAAAGCCGCATGATAAACCGATGGATTTATGAGTGGATTGATGTTCATTTCGATGAAATATGGGTAAATTAGGTGCAACGCAGTACATGATACCACTAACCAAACATAATGTGCATCCTTTTCGACGACATTATTAGGGTTTGCCACAGCCGCTGTGCGGCTATGGCCGTGATGCTGCTGAAACACACCATTTTCCACACTTCCTTCTCCCACCTGATGTCGGAATCAACACCGGCAGCTTTCAAAGGAGTGTATGCAAGATTTAGATACGTAATGGATAGGGAAAAAAAGCCGCACGGTGCCGCATGCGGCTTTGCACAATGCACAAAAGCCGCATGCGGCTCTGTGCGGCTTTGCACAACCTGTCTATTATTGGCCTTGACAGTGGCTTCCGTTTTTATTGGGACATTATTATATGGCGTATGACTGATATGAAGTATTAAGACTCGGCAACCAGATGCACAACACAAGAATAGTGACACTTCGAAATTTACCGGTTTTCCTGTTTCGCATTCAATGAGCAACCCTGAAAGAAAGAAATTCAATACAAACCTTTACTTGTATGCAACCTCGACTGGTGCCACAATCCGCAAAGAAATTGGGATCTACTATTTCCGACTGGCCAACCGGCCACACTAGCCTACCGGCCATTTCACCTCTATTGAGGGGGGAGTTCCGTATATGTCCGATTTGGGGGTTCGAGGAAGGAACAGGACCTGCACCGCTGCTCCATACAAGATTTCAACAAAGGTTCGGATCAAAAGTTATGGCATGTGTGATGTCGGCCGATCAGCGCTGATCAATGTTTCCTTCTTTGCGCAAAACAACTGTGTTCGCTCTTGCTCAGTCAGTTCTTCGTCTTTTAACAACTTTATGAGCTCATTCTGCTCCCACGATGCAGGGCTCCAATCCGAGACACATACGGCACCCACTTACGCCGCACACTCTGGCAGGGGCCCGGAGTATGGAGACACTCTCCCCCTGCATGGCTCATGCTGGCCGTGCTCACATCGTGCCACCCGCCTACCCTATGGGCCTGAAATTTGGAGTGGATGTTTTTGATGTTTAATAATCCAGTTTGGGGTGTTCCATAATCTTCCCAGGGCTCAGTTCCGTTCTCACCGCTGTCGTTTACACAACACCGTGTCAGGGGAACCCCCGTTTCCAACCCCCGATCCTCCGATCCAACCTCCGGTCGGACCTCCGCTATCCTCCGACGTTCCCCCCGCCGAGCCAAACCCCATCTGGACAAATCCCCGCACTCTGCATGGCACTCCGCATGTGATCGTGCCCGGGATCACTGCCGTTCACTACGCCATCAACGGACCATGTGCAACCCGTAGTTAGCCCTAGCTGGTATATAGGCACGCACCTGGCTGGGGAATCCTTAGACTTTCTCCTCTTCGGATCCCCCCTGCCAGGTGCGCTTCTTCCTGTAGTAGTGTACTTCAATTGACTTCGGATCCCCCCTGCCAGGACTCTTGAGATATTTCGGGCCGCCAGGGTTGCCCTTACAGCAGGAGAAAGTCTCTAAGGGATTAACCGGTCAAGATTGTGAAGTTCGGCTTGGATAGCGACGATTCGGAAGACGATCTTCCACAACCTCTGAGTCCCCCGCAACCTCCGAATTCGAATCTTGCCCCCTCCTCCTCGCCCTCCGAAGCCGATATGGCCAATCCTACCTCCGCGACTTCCGCCGACACGGACCGCCTATCCCGCATCGAAGAGGCTGTGGCACGCCTTGCAGCGCTGATTGAAAATACCGCACAATCTCCCTCTCCTGCCCCGGCCCCTTCCGATCCGGATCCGGTCGGAGGTCCAGGTCTTTTCGCAAACCTCAGCCCAGCCTCAAAATCGGTCCTCCGACCGAATCCTCCGTTTGTCTTCGACGGCGACCGCACGCAAGGTCGGGCCTTCTTGCACGCTGTCAAGACTTACGTCCGGCTCATTCCGGAGGCTTTCCTTGAGAACGGGGCAACCTCCGAGGAAAAGGCCGTGAGATTTGCCATGTCCTTTATGGTGAAGGACTCGGTGCAGCGCTGGGCGGAGCGCATGGCCAGGAAACATCTGTTCCCGCTCTCCACCTGGGACGCATTTGTCTGGGAATTCCATCTCCGGTTCATCGAGGAAAACGAGCAGGACCACGCTCTTGCCAAGCTCGAGTCTCGGGGGTACTACATGGGTGCCCAGGACGTTTTCCTACACCGACAACTTCGAAGACCTCGTCGAGCTCGCCGGCTTCGAGGATCAGTTGAGGAAGGTCACCAAATACCGGACCAGCCTCACTCCCGCCATAAACCACGCGATCACCACGTCGAGCGATCCTCCGAGCCTCACAGATTATCCGGGCTGGCGCTCCCATACCTACTGCCAATACGAGGCACTGATCCGCGCACGGGCCGCCGGAGGATCATCGCAACCTCCGACAGGGGTTTTTCACCGCCCCCACCCGACCACAGTCGTCCCCGTCTCGGTAGTCGCTCAACCTCTGAGGTCGGCGGCTCCTCTGCTGCCACCTCCGGTCCCAATGGAGGTTGATCGGACCCGTGCTCGTGCGGTCCCACGCCACACCTGCTTCTGCTGTGGCGATCCGGGACACCTCGCCCGAGACTGCACCACCCCGGTGGACATCCGCTCGGTGGACGTCCTTGACGAGGTGATCTGGCAACTCAACGGAGATTTATTGGAGGAGCTCGCCGCCCGACTTTTGACCACCAAGTCGCCGGCAGCAACCCCCGAAGCGGAGGTGCTGGAGGATTTTCTCCCCCGCGACGAGTGAGCGGTGCGCCCTCGTTCGCGTCCTCTAATCGTTTTGCCTGTTTGTATCACGAACCCAATAAAGTTGATTCAGCAGTTGAAATGAGAGACGCACCCCCCGCTTCGGAGGAACCTCTGAAACCTCCGATGATCCCCCGAGTCCGTCGACCCGGCTGGGAACGTAAACTTCCGAAATGCTACACGGTGGCGGCCGCCCCTGGCTCTAACTCCCTCCATCTTCCAGTGGAAATCGAGTCGGTCGATAACGCCGTCAAACTCTCACTCAAGGGTTTGATCGACTGTGGTGCCACCTCAGAGTTTATCGACAAGGAGTACACCACCTCCACCCGAATCCCACTTCGTAAACTCTCGCAACCCATTCCCGTTTTCAACGTGGACGGGTCTCCGAACGAAGCCGGAGCGATCTCAGAAGTTGCGGATGTAGTCCTCTGGTACAAGGGACATTCCGAACGGGTTCAGTTTGCAGCCACGCGTCTCGGTAAGCAGAAGCTCATCCTCGGGTATTCGTGGCTTTGGAAGCACAACCCGGAGATTGACTGGGAAACGCGGGATGTCAAAATGACCCGCTGTCCTGCCTCCTGCGCCACTTGTCGCGACGAAGTCCGAAAGGAACGCTGTGAGGCCAAGGTCGTCGCCCAGATCCTGCGCTCCGTCCGTGCTGGCCCCTTCCCATCTATCTGCGTTGTCGACAAGGATGACCGAGAAGGCGAGGATGACAACGATGATCCAGATCTTCTGGAGTTAACACCCGACCCGGAGGATGACTCGGACGATGAGGACGACCCTATCAAAGACGGTGATTGCATCTTCTATATGCGGTTCGGACCTTCGGAGGATATCCGGGCAACTTCCACTGTTTCCCAGAGGCTCGCGGAGGCTCACGCTAAAAACTCCGGACCTCTTCCGACGGAAGTCCCTGACTGGATTCGGGAGTTCGAGGATGTCTTCAATCGGGAATCCTTCGACTCTCTTCCGGAGCGTCGGACGTGGGACCATGCCATCGAACTCGTTCCTGATTCGAAGCCGGCAAACTGTAAGGTCTACCCGATCTTTCCCCTCGAACAGAAGGAGCTCGATGCCTTCATAGAGGAAGGGTTAGCCACCGGCCGAATCTGTCCGTCCAAGTCGCCCATGGCCTCGCCGGTCTTCTTCGTGAAGAAGAAGGACGGCGCTCTCCGGTTTGTCCAGGACTACCGGGCGTTGAACGCCATGACCGTGAAAAACCGGTACCCACTCCCCTTGATCAATGACCTCATTAACCGGTTGAAAGGAGCTCGGTACTTCACGAAACTCGATGTCCAGTGGGGGTTTAACAACGTCTGGATCCGCGAGGGTGACGAGTGGAAGGCGGCCTTCCGGACTAACCGGGAATTGTTTGAACCCCTGGTGATGTACTTCGGCCTGACCAACTCCCCGGCAACCTTCTAGACCATGATGAACGACATCTTCCGAGACCTCATCTTGTCCGGAGATGTCATGGTCTACCTCGACGACATCCTCATCACCCACTCGGATCTCGCACGCTGAACGGCTTGCTCAGATTCTACGACTAAAACACCACACTACGGAAGGTTTCGTGATAAGGTAGTCGGGTCAGATATGAGCTACAGAGTAGACTCAGATCCTGAAACACAACCACTAAACCACTATCACCAACAATAATAGGTATTCCAAACGATTGAATAGTCACAGATAATCTGATGAGTTCTGAACCTCGGATCAGAGTATAGTGTGAGTATATAAGTCGAGGGATGAGACCAGATGAGGCCAAGTTGCAATTCAGAAGGTTTTCCCGATAGGAAACCCTAATGAGTCTGTGTTGGTTGGAAGATGTACGATTTCAACGAAGTTGAAATAGAAGCCTTCACAAAATATGGGACAATAAAACACACAATTCACAAATCAATAAACACGTCGTATCCCGTTCCAAATGCGTCCCCTGATTTCACAATAAACACGTCGTATCCCGTTGATCTTATCACGTCCCCAGAGTATAGTTGTATTGAGAAGCTTGTTAGATTGGCACTATCACGAAAGTGAATAGCCCGAGTTTGACAAGCCCAGATGCTACCCACAGCGCAAGAGGAGCCTTATATAAGGTGTCCAGATGCTAGCCAGGTGCGATTCCGTGCTTGTAACAGACTGGGACCTCCCCTCTATATACTGTACAGGATAGGAGCTAAACTATTCTTAGAACAAACAGTTAATAAGCTACTCGTTTACATGTGAATAAAATGTATAGAAAACAGTCAGCAGATGTCCATGAGTTAGTCAGACGTCTCCAACGACACTCTAAATTAAGATGGTTGCCTAGAGATATTATTTGAGGGGCTAGGGGTGTTCCTAGTGCCAAGTTCAAATAATATCCTGGTGGTATAATGTTCCTCTCTGAACCTCGTCCCTTTAGTTAGAAAGCCCTGGTCTATAGCTTTCTGTTGATACCAAACACTTCATGTTTGGGGCCAGAGTGGAGTTCACAATTGCTTGAGAACTCCCTACCTCCTAATCGGGAATCGAAACAGTTACGATCGAATATCGATCGCAAGTGCCTGGATTGCCTTGGCGGCTTGTGCTCTACTAATCGGGTCATGTGACTTGTCGCGTCTCGTCCAACGCGTCAATACACTGCAACAAGGGACTTAGGTTTTTATCGCGAACTTGGTTCGTGATAAGCTCATAAGCCACTAGAGTGGATCTGAACTCTTCCCTTTATTCGTGATAGCGTCTGCGCCTTACTGCGACCTCTTATTAAGTTTTACACAGCTTGGTCAACCACTGGTTTGGTCTCTATCAGGTATGTGATTTCATGATAATCGACCCGTGGTGGGTAATATACCTCCTGCGCTTATTGTACTGATCTAAAGGTAGGGAAGTACCTTAGATCCTCAAGATGTGCATACAATAATGGTAAGCCCAAAGAAATTGGATTTTTCAGGCCTGTTTTATTACACGGCTTATCAACGCCACTGGAAGATCGTCTTGGAGGTTCTTCGGAGGCTGCGCACGCACAAACTCTATCTCCGACCGGAGAAGTGCGAGTTCGAGAAGGTGTCAATCGAGTACCTTGGTGTGATCATCTCTCGCAACCACATTGAGATGGACCCCGTCAAGGTTGCGGGAGTTGCTGCCTGGCCGACCCCGGGAAACAAGAAGGACGTGCAGCAGTTCCTCGGCTTCACAAACTTCTATCGGAGGTTTGTTCGGGGGTTCTCGGACATTGCCCAGCCCCTCTTTGATCTCACGAAAAGGGGCATGCAGTGGTCCTGGGGAAGCTCGGAGGATGCAGCATTCCGAGCCCTCAAGGATGCCGTAACCTCCGACCCGGTCCTTGTCCTCCCAGACCCGTCCAAGCCGTACCGGCTCGAAGCAGACAGCTCCGACTTTGCCACCGGGGCCGTCCTGTCTCAGCCCGACACCGACGGCAAGTGGCATCCGGTCGCGTTCTTCTCCAAGAGTTTGAACGAGGTCCAGCGTAACTACGAGATCCACGACAAGGAGATGCTCACAATCATCCGAGCCTTGGAGGAGTGGCAGCACTTCCTCGAAGGCACGGAGCATCCGGTAGAGATCTAGACTGACCACAAGAACTTGGAGTACTTCCGTGAAGCGCGAACCCTCAACTGCCGGCAGGCTCGGTGGTCCCTGTACCTGTCCCGGTTCGACTTCGCCCTTCACCACAAACCTGGAAGTTCCATGGGTCGCCCAGACGCCCTCTCCCGTTGTCCGGATCACGGAGGTTCGGAGGATAATCGCAACGTGACCCTCCTCCGTCCCGAACTCTTCCACGTCCGCGCGATGGAAGGTGTCGTCATCGCCGGCCCAGAAGTCCCAATCCTCCGAGATATCCTGAATGCCCTCTCTGGGGAGGCCGACCTCAAAGACCCTGTCGCACGCGCCGTGCGAGAGGTTCTCAAGGTCTGCGGCACCCGGTCCACCCGATCCTCCGAATGGCATGTCGAAGGCGAGCTGCTCTACTTCCGAGGGAAGATAGTGGTCCCCTGAGATAATGACCTCCAGCGTCGGATAATGGAGCAGCACCATGACACGCGAATTGCCGGGCACACCGGTCATTTCAAGACGTTGGAGCTTGTCTCCCGGAACTACTGGTGGCCCCAGATGTCCCGACATGTCAGCCGTTAAGTCGCCACCTGCGACCTGTGTTGTCGTACCAAGGCCCTCCGGAAACTTCCGATCGGAGAACTTCATCCGACGGAGGTTCCCCCCGAGCGCTGGCACACGGTCTCCGTTGACTTCATCGTCAAACTTCCGGAGGCCCACGGGTATAATGCAATCATGGTCGCGGCGGATGTTCTCGGTAAGCGGGCGCACTTCATTGAATGTCACACGCAGATCGATGCCGTGGGCTCTGCACGCCTTTACTACCGGAACGTCTGGAGGCACCACGGAACTCCCGTCTGTTACATCTCCGACCGAGGTCTGCAGTTCGTCGCGGAGTTCACTCGGGAGTTGTTCCGTCTCATCGGGATTCAACCGGCGACCTCCACCGCCTACCACCCGCAGACCGAGCACATTAACCAAGAACTCAACCAATTCATCCGGCTTTTTACAAACTACAAGCAGGACGATTGGGACGAGCTCTTGCCAGCCGCGGAGTTCGCGTACAACAACCACATCCACTCGTCGACACAGCAAGTTCCGTTCATGACGGATACCGGTCGGCTCCCTCGGATGGGGTTTGAGCCGAACGGTCCGTGCTCGCGACTGGAGGACGTGAACGACTTCCGAGACCAGATTGCCCCGGGGGTTTCGGAAGCCCAAGCTGCACTTGTCAAGGCCAAAGACAAGTACAAGTGGTACTACGATCGCCGCTGGACCCCCGCACCGGAGATTAAGGTCGGAGATCGCGTGCGGCTTGACACGTCGGATATCCATACCACACGCCCATCCCCTGGACTCTCACATCGCCGGCTTGGACCCTTCCGTGTCTCGGAGGTTATCGGACGTGGCGCGTTCAAACCTGGATCTTCCCCCGCGCCTATCCCGATTACATCCGGTGTTCCCCGTGGTGAAATTGGAGTTGGCGGAGGATGACCCCTTCGGAGGTCATCTGGGGTACGAGGAACCCCCGCCTGTACTTGGTGACAGAGCAGACAGCGAGTGGGAAGTGGAGGAAGTCCTGGACGCGAAAATGCGCTACCGAAGCCTCTGGTACTTTGTCCGGTTCAAAGGATATGACAACTTGCATGATCAATGGGTAAAACATTCGGACGTCTTCGCCCCTGACGCTATCGCGGAATTCTACTGCAAGTACCCTGGGAAACCTCGAGCCATTGCCGCTGCCACTTTCGACGCCCTTCCGTCCAGGACCCCGCCACATCCTCTGCCCACATCCGAGCTATACGTCGAGGCACCGGAATTCCAAGGGGGGGTGATGTCAGGGGAACCCCCGTTTCCAACCCCCGATCCTCCGATCCAACCTCCGATCGGACCTCCGCTATCCTCCGACATTCCCCCCGCCGAGCCAAACCCCATCTGGACAAATCCCCGCACTCTGCATGGCACTCCGCATGTGATCGTGCCCGGGATCACTGCCGTTCACTAAGCCATCAACGGACCATGCGCAACCCGTAGTTAGCCCTAGCTGGTATATAGGCACGCACCTGGCTGGGGAATCCTTAGACTTTCTCCTCTTCGGATCTCCCCTGCCAGGTGCGCTTCTTCCTGTAGTAGTGTACTTCAATTGACTTCGGATCCCCCCTGCCAGGACTCTTGAGATATTTCGGGCCGCCAGGGTTGCCCTTACACACCGCACAAATTCAGTGCCTGACACATTTGAATTTTGTTCGGGACCCAGCAGCCGCTTGGTGTGGAGTCAGGCATCCTGATATGTTGGTATGCTTCTTATTTAATGATCTCTGGCTGATCCTGGGCCGCTACAACTGCAGGGCCTGCCGAACTGGCCAGGTTGTCCGGGATTTGGGATTCCACACATTCTCCTGCCAATACACAGGTATATTTTTCCCTGTTCCAGGGCATATATGTAGACCAAAATGATCCAGAATAGTTCCTAGACCCTTCTTGTATCTTTCCTGAGCAAAGCTGCCTTAAGTTGGTACCTGTAGAGCTTAATTAACGGGGTGGCCGGTTGGCTAGTATTTGGCCTTGTTGTTGATGCGTACGCCAAAAAATTCACTGGTAAATCAACACTTCGTGTAAACTCGACAAAATGGTATTGAACCATTTATACAATACCTACCTTCATTTCAACAAAGAGTGGGAGGTATATTGACACCACAGTCTTCGAAAACTAGCCACAAATGCCAAGGTGGCCAGTTGCCCAGTCAAAAATAGTATTGGGATCTGTCCATTTACAGCCTCTTTGAAGACATCCTCCCACGGACTATCTTGTCCCAAGGGCTTCTCATAGATGCCGTGGTCTGCCGTTGTACTGCATACGCCACAAGGCATCACCATTATGACCCGGCCCGAACAACGTTGCGTTTCCCGGTCCGCATATCCGAGCTCAGCGTCGATTATTGACTTTTTCTCTCTTTTTCTTGAGGTCGTCCAGTTGCAAGAGATGACGGGTGAAAGACGAGTGCATAGTCTCAGTGCCAGACTGTCACGACATCCCAATTTGGGAGCCCTGAGACTAACAAGTGCCGTAATACCCGGTCACCCGATTTGGAAGGCAAATGATGTAACCTGTATTATTCAGCGTACCCGCCGATAGGGTCTCCTTTACCGGTTATCTTCCTATAACTTTCGGGATGCCTGACGATACCACCGCTCTTCTCTGCGAGCAAAACAACGGCGCGGAATATGGTGCCCGCGACGCGGAGGTGGATGCCGAAACTGAGTCGCACAAGCCGCAGGTGTCTTTGCCCACAATTGTGCGTGTCGCGTCGAAATTTTCGTGAAACTCAAGTTGATCTTGCCAAAGCTGATTCCAATGGCAATCGGAATTTTTCTCTGCGCGATGGATCAAACAATAGTTGTATCATGTAAAGAGCAGCAATCGTTGTGTGAACACCGCTCATCGTATCTCAGCCTACGCGGCCATCGGGAGCGAGCTCAACCAGCTTCAGAACACAAGTTGGATCGCAACTGCATACATGATGACATTGACTAGCTTCCAGTGCGTCTAGTATTGTTCCAAGCTGTTTCATCGCTGATAAATTCCAGGCCACTGTACGGAAAAATGAGGTGAGTGAGCGGTCCAGTTTACTTACCTGCACTGATCCATCCCCAGTGACATCTTCGGGCGAAAGGCTTGCCTACTCTTTGCGTACACGATTTTTGCATTGGGCTGCCTCTGTTGCAGTTTTGCGAAAACATTACCACAACTTATCTTCGCCCGTGGCATCGCTGGGATCGGCGGGGGCGGGATGAGTACGTGAGTCGCGTCAAGTGATTTATCGCCGTGTATTTCATTCTCCTACTGCAGCGTTGTGAGCATCATCATGTCCGACATTGTCCCCCTCCGCTCCCGCGGAACGTGGCAAGGCATCATGAATATAATTTACGCGTCCGGCTCAGCAACGGGTGCGCCGCTCGGCGGCTTTCTATCCGACACCATTGGTTGGCGATGGTCTGTCCTTCCTATATATGGACCTTCGGACATTTTTTAAAGTTGATGCGGCATTTCCAGGGGATTCCTCGCCCAAGTACCTGCCATCGTTGTTGCATTCATAACAGTCTCCTTTGCTCTGCACCTTCCTCATACCGAAACCTCAGATTTCAACACGAAGCTGAAACGCGTCGACTTCTCTGGCGCTCTCGCCCTCGTGCTTTGTGTATTTTTCCTGCTCTTTAGCCTTGACCGCGGCGGGAACATCGCTTGGAATGATAGATATACCATCGGTGCACTCTCGGCATTCGCCGTCTTTTTTGCGCTATTCGCGTTCGTCGAGCTCGTTTGGGCGGCGGAGCCATTCGCCCCCCGCCGCATCATCGCTCACCGCTCACTTATTGGCGCGTACATGGTCAACTTTTTCGCGCTCATGTCATCCTTCAGCATGCTCTTCCACGTCTCGCTGTTCTACCAAGCCGTGCTGGGAAAGTCGCCCTCCGAGGTCGGGTTTTGGCTCATGCCGACTGTCTTTGGGGGCGTCATCGGTAGCCTCGGAGGCGGGCTGTATATCCAGACGACAGGACGGTACTATTGGGTGACGTTCTACGCCTATCTCGCCATGGCCGTAAGCATGCTCGGTACCGTCCTGGAGGCGGGGATCATTACCACCTCTGCCATCGGTGTCGCTGTGGGCGGGTATCTGATCCCTCCTACACAGATCTGTTTCTGACGCGAGTTTAATTTACAGCCTCGTTTATTTCTGCGATCGGCAATGGTGTGTCGTATACTTTATTGATGTTCGAGATCCAGTGAATTGACTATGGCGTGTGCCAGGTACTGGCGTCACAACGAGTCTCATCGCCCTGATATCCAACGCCGGCCCTGCCGATCAGGCGATGGCCACCGCCGGTGAATCCGCCCCCCTACTCATCAGTTGTTGTTTCTGAAAGAAGCCGACAACTCAGCCTCATACCTCTTCCGCTCCCTCGGCTCCGTCGTCGGCCTTTCCGTGGGAAGCACCCTTCTCCAGCTCTCCCTGCGCGTATCGCTCCGAAAGGCGCTCACGGACGACGTGGATGTGGACGAGGTTGGTCTTTCTTTTTGTAATTACCCCCTGCAAACACTTACTATTTAATATTCAAGATCGTGCGCCGTGTGCGCGAGTCGCTGACCTACATCGACGAGCTGGACGCCGGAACGGCGGGCATCGTCCGCACGGCGTACGAGCACGCGGTGAGGGTGACGATGTGGTTCTCCACGGCGATGGCGGCGTGCGCGCTTATTGCTGCGGCTTTTATAAGAGAGAAGCCCATCACGGTTTCGCGACGTACGTGACGTTGGGAGATACATTGGATGAAAAGATTTCGAACGAGAAGAGCTCCATATTCAAGGTACAAGCCGTTGTCTGGAGTGCTTGCATGAATGCTAGTCTGTCCGCTTTGGCTGCTAAGTCGCGTCGTCCTTCACCTGGTGTCCTCCCCCAGCCTGTTGATAGAGGCATCACTGATTCAGCTTGCAGATCTGAATTTCTGAGAGCTGGAAATAAAACAATGGCTCCCAGCTCGATCGACGCTCGTTACTGCCAGTGCACAGTCCGCATGACCTCCTCCAGATTTGTCGCCTCAATAATGCGCACGTTGGTCCGCTTCACTCTTACCGGCCCATGTCGTCCGAGAAACATAATTAAACTGTAGATGTCCCATTTTATTGTTTCAACACCTAGAATGATTAGCGCAGGGGCAATCCACTCGCGAGCCATGCACGTTTTTTGTGCTTCGCGTATAGAGTAGTGTTGCCGCGACTCACGAAGTCGACTTCAAACAAGGTTCGACTCGACTTTTTTCCTCCGAGTCACTCGAAGTCGACTCAAGTCGACTCAAGTCGATGGAGTCGGAATTTTTTGGATATGTATTTTTGAGGCTCCTGGCAACATAAAAAGGGTCAATTGACGTTGGGTTTACCTCGGAGGGGTATGGTGGTACAATACTTGTCCTCCTTGCGATGTATAGAGGCTCCATTTGACAAACTCTGAAAGATGGGATTTCAGGGGATTTCTTCGAATTATCAATGGACTGGAACAAGACTCAGAACACCTTTTGGAATATCTCGAAATTATATTGCCTGGGACCAGAAATTTGACATGGGTTATTTTTCGAGGTTTTCTACATAATGAAGGTCTGTTCCCAAGTGCCTACGACCCATTTTGAGTTTCAAGTCGACTCCAAGTCGAGGAAGTCGACTTGCCTAGACTCCGGAGTCGGACGAAGTCACACCAATGACTCGACTCGACTCGACTCAAGTCGATGACCTCAAGTCGACTTGAGGGGCTGGAGTCGCGAGTCGCGGCAACACTAGATACTAGAGTCCGTGACTGCTCGGAAAGCCGGACTCTCACACCAGCCATTCTCGCATTCTCAAGTTTGTCGATGCCTGACAACTAACTGCAGGTGGATTTGGGTGGGTATAGCTGGGACTGGACGAAACAAGACACTAAAAGAACACTAAAAGACAAAGAACCCCTAGGTCAGACATCGATAAGTATCTTGATTTTTTGTAGCATCTCACGAAGCGGAGCTCGCAAATCATCGGGATTTGCATGTCGCCTGCACCATAATGGAGATACTCAAGTTTGCAGTCCAGTTTACAGTACCTACGCTCGTGAAAAATTCTACCTTTCGACGGCGCTTCAGCAGTCCTTCAGTTCTCTGGAACAAGCCTGGCGCATTTGGCTTGGACCTCGGCTCGGAAGATTCATTACTGCCGCTGGGGGAATATTGACGCCCCGTAATTCACTTATTCACGCCCAGGAGCTGATTTTTACTGGAGTACCACGCGGACTTGAACAGCCTTCTAGTGACAATCTTGCCCTGGTTGGGCGCCCTCTTCTCGTGGACCTAGACAGTGGAAACGGTTCGGCTCGAGTTAATTCCGTTTTTGACGGACTAGGATTAACTGAGTGCCTTTCAACACATAACACAGCCGCCGAGTAAACGGTGTCTAAAAAAGTGACAGCATTCTCCTCGAAAATATCATCTGCAGCCATCCAATTCCACCATGTTCTCCCTCAGCACCCTCATCCTCGCTCTGGTCTCCGTCGCCTGGACCCCGCTTATCCAGTCCACGGAGCGCGCTCGATGATGTCCCCAGTAACGCATCATACGTTGCGTTGGATCAAGTTGGCGGGTGGCTCATCTCTTTCACCAAAGAAGGCCAAGAAATCAGTCGCCACCTGGTCGGAAAGGTCGCCAACTCGACAACCCACGAAAAGCGTGTTTCGGGTGCCTGCACTCCCTTAAGTCCGACTGGACTCAGAGCAGGCAAGTCTGACACGATCTTGATGTTTGAACCCAGTCTGACATTACCCAACAGTTGCTGGATGGCCTAAGATCCTCGCTTTTGCTCAAGATAACTGGAGCACCGGGAGCTACACTCTTCAGACCAGTCAGTTTTCCGACTACCAATCGCGAGCACTGATTAAATTTGCATCATGTAGACCCCTCCTACGTCTGTTTCTCAGCATCGCACTCTAATTTTCCAACTTGATGGCTCGTATAGGCACCTACCGAGACCGCCATTTTATGTGTTGCCCCCAGCGTTCAGAATGTCCAGCTTACAGGTTCTTCAACTCAATACATTGTTCTCCAGTGAGATTGTCTGTTGACTTTGTTTAAATTCAGGATCACCTCATTGCACCACCTCGATCGGTAATATTGGGGGAACAATCACCGGAACAACAGGCTCCGTTACTCTTTCGTTCACCTCGGGTTATTCGTCGACATCTGAATTCACCGTTGAGAGTAAGCGCACTTGATTCTATGCCTTTTACTCTTCCAACCCTGCCAGTTGCTTCGCAACTCTCGTTTTCTAGCATTATCGAGGCCACCATCGGCATCCCCGAGCTTGGGGCTGCCACGGTGTCTGATACCATCGGTCTCTCAGTCACTAACACCAACGGGAAAAGGTATCATCCATTCTTATCATATTTGACAGCTTTTCCACCACAATCAACAACGAGATTACCCAAAGTATCACTATAAACGTTCCGCAGGATTCCACTTGCACATTGACGGTGCATTAGCCTCACATAAATCACCGACCTTCGCTGATAACGCGTGAACAGTACAATGACGAAACATGCTTTCAGGAAGCCAGCAGTGATGTCGAATTCATCGCCACCGGATGGGCATGGTTCAACTATGCTACTGTAGTCAAAGGGTTCCATGCATGTAAGCAGCAGCTGCGCTTTTCCACCGGCCCTGCTCATTTGATTTTAGACGGTCTTTTGATCGAGGCTCTGCTACCAAACGAGTCCGACCGCAACTCTTACATGTCCTTCTCCGGCGGCATAAATGCTGCCTCCACCGGGAGCTATCACGCAGCTTGTGTTTAAAATTGCTTATACATTTTCGGAGTCTACGCGTAATGGGCTGGTTGGATCGACACTTTGCTTTAATCTCACTATGTATATTCGACGTTTCCAAATTAATGCACCCTAACTCGTCAAGTAATATTGGGCAGCTTAGACCTGAGAACGTCATGCGTCGTCTTCTGAATAGATAGAATTTTCCTGTCGGCTCGCCGTTTGCTAAGTATAACAGTGCTACACCCAGAGTGCACCATCATCCGGCCGACTATGCTACAAATCTTCGATAACTCTTAGTTACTGTTTTCTGCGCTCATGGTGAGCTGGTACAAAAAAATCGCAAACATCCTCAGGGAGACAACATTGTATATCATTGATAGCAACACATCCGAACGTGGACCACCGTATCTGAGCACGGGATGTACTGTAAGGGCGCGCCCCGCGGGATAACCCAGCTCTGATGCACAGCCAGGGAAACTTTGTCCAGGTACTGTAATTCGTGGACGAATGTGCTTCTTGTGATATAATGTTGGATTGTTCGTTTAGTCGAACAAGCCTCCGCCGAACTAAAGGGCCGTGTCAGCTATTTTAAGCGGAAATATCGAAGTATTCAGTGCTTACCATGTCGTCGGAGTCGTCGGAGTCATTGCCGTCATCGGCGGGGGCGGCAGGCTCGTCGGACGCTGCAGTGGCTCCCGTGACAGGAGCAGCAGCAGCACCGCTCGGGGCAGCAGGGCCAGAGCCGACACCAATGGTGGAGAGCATTTCCTTGACGTTCTTACCCTCCAGCGCCTTGGAGAGGAGCGTGGCCCAGATCGGCTCGATGTCAACGCCGGCGGCAGTCGTCAGAGCGAGGATCTTTTCGGACTAAAACATTTTGGATAAATCTCGGGTTCGTGGGCCAGTCAATGGCTCGACTCACAGTGATCTCGGACTCCGCATCAGCGAGGATGAGGGCGGCGTAGGTGGCAGCGAGGTCGGCAGTGGACTGCAAAATATCGTTTAGTAAGTAGGCTGTGGAACCAGAGAGTTAGCCCCGACCATTTGAGTTTTATTGTTCGTTTAAATTTTGAGTGGGTTGGATTATATCGAGGCAAAGAGGGAGGTTATATACTAGACCACCCTGAGTCTCCGGGTCCGACCTAATACTTATAATGAGTCTTGTCCATGAGTACCGCCACGGAACTACTCATGACAGCGGTTTCTTCAGATCCGTGATGCCGCGGTCCCGGGACATGTCCTGCGCACATTACTCTTCTCCGTTTGAAAGGGCGGTTGCCAGATGCGGACGGAAACGCCAAGTCGTATTAGTCACTTATAGTAATGAGTAAAAATTACCGCGTTGGATTAAAACCAGATCAGATAGATTCCGCACGAATACAGACTCTTTCGGGCTCCTGAAGTGCAGAGTACGAATAGTGGTACCAAAGAGTCAACATGACAGTGCCTCCTCGCTGCCGAGTTGAACGGCACCCGTCATGTGATGTCATCCGGGTCATCTGGGCATCCATTCCAAGTAACTGCGATCTGATGCAGCAGAGTCACAGTGGGTCCCAAGGTGGGTCCCCGCGGTTCCCTTGAGATTTGAGGCCATGCGCCCATCGTCAACAAAGAATTCACTGGAACAAAAAATTCCATCAGGGTCATCCGAAGACACCTCTTGGGATCTTTCGTGGAGGCACGGGCGTGAAAAGCGAGGTTTCCGCACTGAATCCTTGCAACCTGGAAGAAGAGGTCATGCGTTGCACCAGATCATGCGTCATTGCGAAGCTTGAGCATTCTGCGGCATGTCTCTCCAGCAGCATGCCCCCTGCAAGGGCATCTCACATGTTGCTGATTGTGCGGCTGGAAAGAAGAATTGTGCAAACGGCTGCTGTTCCACAGATACAGCGGAAGCGCGAAGGAAACTATTCGAGTTGAATCATTGGCTTGGCAGGAAGCGAGAGACGTTTTGCTCGACCACCCGAGCACACAGGATACAGGTCAAACTTGATCGGTTTGTATCAGACATTCGGGTGCTGCTTTACCAGATACATAACCGGCGCCTGATTAGAAATGTAATGCGGAGAACCAGCCAGATTAGTGGCCGAGAGTGGCAGAATTCCGAGTCCTCGCACAGTCCACGTGGAAAGAAGGCGAAGAGCGAAAACGAGATACAGCCCAGCGCTTGCCCGATGAATATCCGACGAGTACAGAGGTCCGAGGGGGAGTTTGAGTGTTTGAGCGCGAGGAGCAATTGAGCGGAAGGGCAAACTAGAAAATGATTGCATCGACTTTTGATTTGGAAAACACAGTCAAATTGATGCAGGCTCGTTTCTTTCACTTCGGCGACCATGGTCGTGTCTTCGTTTTTGATACGTAATGAGGAATCCTCGCCGACTGCGGCCAGTCTTCACCTCTAAATATGGACTCGTGGCCCCTCATGCTCGTGGCATGGAGAGATATCTTCGGTACTTTCGACTGAGTCTTCCTAGGCACGCTACTTGATATAGGCTACTCATCAACGCCCGGCTTTGCTTGCGGCTCCCGCGACGGGTGCCAAATGTTTCTTCCATTGTGATTCGAGGCAGAAAGGCCGAAGAACAACAATAATCGCCCTATTTAGTCTCATTCTTGGACCGCGGCACACAGCTCACAAGATCTCCGAGATTCGCCATATATTGTTTCCCTGAGAGTATAAAAGAGGGGCCGTGTCATGAGAGGTACATCCTTACAATGTGGACTCTCTCTCTTGTTTTGTCCAGCCTCCTTGGTGGTGCTCTCGCAGCACCCGCGCTGGCAGGGAATTCGACCCTACTGCCGCGGACAACTATCAATGGTGGAACGTCCTTCAACCAAGGAACCATCGGGACCTTGACCTGGCAAGCCTCAGGTGCGACTCGTTGTCTCTTTCACTTGTGCTTATCGAATGTATTAATTTGTAGGCGTTCTCGAAAGTGGCTGCACGCTTTCGACGATCTCGAACTGTTACCACATGTTCCTCACAAACGACCCCACTGAGCAGCTTGATACCAATCACCTTGACTCTCCGCGCCAGCGCGACGAGTTCCACTTTCCTCAGGTATCGGCGGGAACGGCATTCTCGTACACATGGAAGCAATACCTATATTCGTCCACCGGAACTGGGTCAACGTGGTTCCATATCATGCAGGCCTTCGGTGTCTCGGAGAACGGTCCACTCGTGACCCTCGACGCAGAGGCTGGCACTCTCCGCATCAAGGACTACGTGCGCGGCACTGGAGGCACGTCTTGTGGCAGCGCAGCCTGCCCCACGACAGATTTGGCTAATTATCATGGGACGACGACAACGCACCACATCTCGTAAGAGCTATTTTAACCTGTATCTCTACCTTGGTCCTGATTTGTGTCTGCAGAGGCACGTTCGGCCCGTCAGGAAGTCTATCGTATCAGATCAAGAACGATGCGGGGAGCACGATCCTTAGTTACACCGTGAGCGGGAACATGGGTGCGGGCTCCGGATAGTGAGCTGCTCTACTCACTTTCCTTCCAACATTTGCTGATTGGCTCTGGATTAGTGTCAAGTTTGGGATGTATCGACTCACATTTGACGGAATGACCACAGCCAAGTATGCCAGCTTCTCTTCATATGTAGGGATGCGCTAATTGACCTTGGCATAGTGCCGTCGTTGGCGATTGGTCGGGGTGAGGTTGGGTTTTAATATAATACTAATGACTTGCGCTTTATCTGGTTTTTTTTGATCATAGCGCCGCCGTCGGAGATTGGTCGCGGTGAATGACTTCTAGTTTAATCCTTGATTTTGTTCCGCTGGCTCGAAGATACTGCAGGAAATATTCCGAGTCGTTGGGGCGACAGCAAAGTACCCACGCATTTCGTGGCGTTTCATATCTGAAATTGAAGCCTTCCACCTCTAAGCTGAATTTAGTACACCGCGTGATATTTGTGGCCACTACTTAATATTTTCCGCGGGTGGCGCGTCCGTAGCGCCCTCGGCCTTCAGACTGAGCGAGTAGTGGGATTATTGCAGGATAGCTCGGAATAGCTAATAGCCGATAGATTTTACACTCACTGCGGGGATCAAAAACTTTTCCATCTGGGAAAAGCCTCTCGAATCTCGTTAACTAATACGAAGGGACTTTTCCCAAAAATGTAAAAGTCTGCGTAAAAGCCCCACTTTTTTCGGAACTTTTACCCCCCGGAACAAGCAGAATTTTCCATGTCGGAAAATTGAGGGACAAAGGAGGGACAAAGGACCTTTCCTTTGTTCCCCCTTTTTCATTCCGGAAAAGCATTCATTTTACAGTGAGGAAGAAATACCGGAAAAGTGGCACTTTTACTCAAAATTTTACATTTTTGGGAAAATTCTCTTTGGATTAGGGAACAAGATTCGAGCGGCTTCTCCCGGATGTAAAAGTGTTTGATCCCCGCAGTGACTATATAGAAGTACTTTTATGACCTGTAAACTCTCTCAGAAACTGTTCTGGCTCAGTACAGAACAGTTTGAACCCAAATGCAGCTTTAGATCCGATCGGCCGACTGACCCGATGTTGTGACAGGTTGTCTAATTTCTTCCCTAACCAGCTTGCGCAAATATCGACGGCGGGCCATTCCTGAGCTTCTTCTGCTTTAATTTTAGCACTCTGGCTTGCGGTGGAACCTTATTTTCCCGAACTTTGTCGATGCCGTCGACGGTCGCTATGCAGGACCAGTCCGGTGGTGATTTCCCTGACTCTGAGCAGGAGGATGATGGCCGCGTCTTCCTTCGATTTCACTCCGGGTCGGATCCTTTCCTCTATTTCCTTTTTTAAACCTTCTATATAAGTAGCGACTGGCTTCTGCTTCGGTCCACCGTCGATCCCGAATCCCGACCAAACGTGGGAGCGGTAGCTGTTTTCCAGGGTACCGGTACGCATCATCATGTGAAGCCCGCATAGTAACTTATAACATAATAATAGCACTCCAACATTTCGACCGTCTCAAAGAGCATCGTTGACCATCAGAGCCTTCGCGCCCGTAGCTGAGGTTGTGCCTCACTTATATGATCTGTCTCCCTTGAACTAACTGTGCAGCCGCTTCACACTACGGGAGCTTGGGCTCTTTCAAACTCGGTTTCTCTGAAGATTTTGACGCATTCGAAGCATGGTGATCCTACGTACACCGGAACTCCTCCACCAAAGAAGCTCTGGAAGCCTCGAAGAAACTTTGCCAACTCTGAATGAATGAAAAAACTGAATCACGGCATCCACTGGTTACAATTAGATCCCTTGCTATTACACCCGCTTCCAATACGCCTCACAACTATTTCGCATTTGATTCATTTGCCTCGCTACATCCCTGACGATATCTGTTAACTCTCTCTACGACTTGACAGTAAAAACTCTCTTCGAATCAGTGGATACTCAACAATCTTAATCGTGCAATCCACAACGGCCGATACTAGCCCGTATCTGGTTCCTCTTTCTTCCACTGGATACCCCGTTGTCTGAGCCACCAATGATTGTCGCCGACGGTGATCTCTACATCTCGTTCACTTGATGCTGGTCAGCCAATGACCGAAGGCTCGCCGCGCCAAACGTCGGGTCGTTTCTCAAGATCCTCAGCTTTCGTCAATCATTCAATTCGGTCTCTTGGCCATATATCGGCTGGACGGTATTCATTTCATCTTGATTTCGCATGGAGCGAGATTCGCATGCAGACACACTTACTTCGCCCTTGTAAATCCCTTAAACTGGTCCACCATCCTACGGGTTGTATTTCGGCGGCAGTTGAGGGGATTATCCAAACCTCGGCTCGGCGAAAGTAGGGTTGCGGCTCATTTCCCCGGAAGCCACCAATTTTAACTCATCTTAAGGCCTCAGCGGCTCCGTCCACTAGTCTCGTTCAGGCTACTCCCATCTGCAGATTGTCACAAATCCCGAAAGTGTAGGGGCCAAAAGCACCCGATGCTCGACTTTTTTTTACGCAAAACCGATTGGAGGAAATCCCATTTGAGGCTTGAAAATTGCGGGGAATTCAAGCCTGGTTCAAACATCGCCTTAGATAACATCAGCCCTTGAAAGACCTGCGCTATAAAAGGTCCAATCCGAGCAGCTGCGTTGAAAATTTCTAGGCTCTAAGAAAACACGTCGAATAAAACTTTTCAAGCAAACGAACTGAACACACAGTAAGTAAACACGATCGCATCGGAAAGCAATGCCCGATGGGCATGGGCACTGACGTGTTCCTGTTGTCGGCTACTTAGCCGATCAAGGTAAAACATCAAAACAGGTAACACGTGATCTCTGCACGGCTGTTTTGGGTTTTTCCGCGTCCCGCTTATCATTTCGTTCGGTCTTTGAGCGCTTGAGCCAATGACGGTTTGTTGCCGTTAGTTCCGCTCCACCCCCGAAGTCCCTCACGACATCCGCCTCTCTGGGCTGCAATAGTCGAGGTAAATGCAGGAAAAACGGCCTACAACGATGTCTATGCGACGCAGGCGGCCTCAGTCGGGTTCGGCGGATCAATGATCCGATTCTAGGCGCTGGAGGTCAAAACCGGCTTCGTGTACGCATCAAGGAAAGTCTGGCCCTGCTTAGCAACACGTAACTTGAGGCTGTACAAGTCCGGAGTTTCGAGAGCACTTATATATACTGATACGCGTTGCAGACATGGCCGACTCGCGTTCCTCCATCGTCACCCCTAGGATCCGACTCCCAGACAGGCTGGGCCTCCTGTTCACCGCTGTTCATCGGTGAACTACAAGATCTGTCTCTTCCAATGTTTTTTCATCGAATCCACTTGTCAGTCCTATCCCTCGCTGAACTTTTCATTTGTATTTACGGAAAACAGTTTTGGATTTCTTCTTCTTATTCTTCAGTTTCAGCAAGCCTCAGCATTGACGTTCAGGCCTATCGTCGGTCCATTCGTCATAGGCGCGCCGGTCCCGGTAGGGTGGACCTTGGATGGCTCAGAGCCTCTAAACGGATGGGAATTATGGTTCGATGCGGGTGGTTCGGGGATTAAGCTTGCGGATATCGCACCACTGACGACCTCCACTGTCGTCTCCTTCCCGGGCAGGTGCGGCACAAACCCCGCATTTATTGTTTCCGGACTAATTCACTGCTCGCAGCAATGGCACTTTTCAAGGATTTTCTGGACCTCGGTGAGTACTTCCAATGCGAGTCGGACTGGCCTCACCAGTTTTGCAGAGTGTTAGCAATCAGCAATGAGGTTGATTTAGCCTTTGTAACGGGGACCGCTACTTTCTCCGCTACGGTCATCTCGGGGTCTAGTTCGTTCACCTCAGGTTCCAGCAGCTCCGCCAGCATTACTGCGACCTCACCGTGCGTCCCAAAATTCGCTTTTTATACTGGAACCGACTGATCCAGAAGCGTCAGGCCGTCCGAGTCCCCGAGTTCCGTAGCGGAGTCGGCAATGCCTTCGAAGTCATCCGCGTTCACAACGGAGGCCCTACTGGGTATCGTCGTGGGGACCTTAGCCGTAATCGCGGTAATTGTCTTCGCATCCATCTTCCTGTTCGTTCACAGACGCCGCCGAACCGCTAAGAATGCGTACCCCTTCGACGCTGCAGATGTGGAGAAACAGCTAGCCAAGCAAATTACCCCGTTCCACGCACAAGCCCCACCGATATTTTCGCCTCCACGGGTGTCCTCGCTGCTCCCACCTCCTCTTCCGACAGCTGTATCCGCGTCATCGAGCGATTTACAGCGTCAAGCGTACCTGAACTCGCAGCTCCAAAAGCTGCAAGTTGCCCAGCAGAACCATGACCCAGAATCTGGGTCGATCGTCTTTGGCCCACTTTCAAGTGTTCCGTCGGAAGCGATTCCACGACCCTTTGACTTGGAGGCTGAGCCTCCACCCTCCTCGCCACCGTTGCAGTCCATCCCGGAGTCCAGCTCGCGTCGCACCGCGTACCTTATGGAGCAATTACAACGGCTCGAAGTTGTAGAGCGGCGACCAAGCAATGGGTCAGTCGCGTTCGGTCCACTCTCGAGTGTTCCATCGGAGAGCACGGTTCGGCCATACGCGCCATCCATTACAACCTCCGTCAACTCGCCCATCCAATTCCTTCAACATACAGCGACCAGTCCGGTATCACCAACAACTCGGTATTACTAATTCACTGGTATGGAGTGGAATGGGCTGTTGAGTTGTTTGCATTGCGGGGTAGTTTTTGTTATTTATTCTCATTGCCCCGTTTGACTTCTATTTAACACATGTATCCTAGCATTTCTGTATTAGTATCATGAGTTCTGACAGCTCCTAACGGTATTTATCTCCTTCACCAGCATCGTTCATTAGGGTTTCCACACTAGTTGTATTTTTACAGATGTAACGATTTTCTTGTATTACTTGGCGGCTCCTTGAGGGAAATCAATCAGATACAAAAACTACGTACAACTTCACATGCGAATCAATTCATAGGCCAACAAGTCTCCAAAGCTGTTGGGTGAAATCATATCGGTATCCGCCCCGCTACGCTGAAAGTTCCAGCGTTGCGGCGCGAGACGGCTGCGACGCTCGTCGCATTGGTGACACCCGCCGTGTCAGCGGTCGAAGAGCCGGGTCCCGGTGCAAACCACCACAGTGTCGTGACTCCTGAAAATGTGAATGAGATGGCAGTCGAACTTGGATCAAAGTGGGACTTTAGAAAACTCACCGACTGGGAATGTGTACGTCGCCTGCATTCCTCTGAATTCGATGGTGGCTTTTACAGGAACGGGATTCCCCCCTACGGACGCGTTGTCATACCCTGTTATTCATCACAGTAAGACCAACATGGTAACACGGGTCGGAGCGCAAACTACTCACAGTTCATGACGACCAGCGAGTAACGGGTCCAGTCGCCGGACGAAACGCGGCCAGTCGCGTATGCGCCAACCCGCAATGCCCAATTCAAGGAGCCCGCAACAGAGACCTTGATGCGTTGTCCCCACGGGCCCCCATCATCTTTGGGAATAATCGCCTTGGACACTTGGGCCAGAGAATAGACTAGATATCGCGCGGTTAAGACTCAGTGGGCACGACAAACAGAAGGGAATTGTTACACTCTTGGTTGTACGAATACGAGCCGTCGCTGTTAACTGTAACTAGTGGTCGGCATCCGGACCCACAGCTGTTCGTCCCAGGCAGCATCGGATTCCCGTCACCGTCGAGCGCAATGTTGAACCTGAGACCCTATCAACGAAATCAGAAAACAGATTACTGAGTTGAGGAAATAAACATGCTGCTTGCGAATAATGTTCCAAGGAGCCAATCCACAAATTGTCCATGTACCACTTCATGAGAGTTGTCAAAATGCCTTCAAGGAGGGAATAACGGGCCATACCTTGATGTCAGACCACCAGTCTGACCCAATTGTGCCAGAACACTCTGTGAAATATATATTCTTGTGCCAGGTGAGTTTTCTGCCTTTGTAAGAATAAACCTTTCAATACCTTCGACGGGAAGGCGGAATGGAAAGAATCCTGATTGGAGACTGAACCAGAATAGCCTAACGTAAATGGTGGATGAATTGAATGGTTGCCCGATATTTGGACCCTACAGTGGAATGCAGCTCCATCGAAGGCTGCGCCGTCGTCCCGCATCTGAGATGATAAGACTTAACAACTCCCGCTCCAGTTCTGTAACCATCAACTCACCAGTTGGACAGGATACCCTGCGCTGTTCCAGTTGTGATCGTATCCAATTATCTTGACATCAGACAGCCCATTGTTGTTCAATAACGTCCGCAGCGCCGCTCCAATCTGCCCTTCGGTGGCTGGAGTAAGGGTAGACGAGGGATATGTTGGGTTGGAATTTTGTGGCTCGTTCTGGTCGAGATCATTAGTATTGAGGGATATTGGATATGGATGAAGGTCTAACCTGTATTGAGATCGCGAACACCGGGAACCCACGACTTCTGAAGCCTTGCACGGCTTTCAACAGATATGCGGGATCTGCACCAAGGGTTACGTTTGGTTGGGAGGTCGTTGGAATGGGAACTTCCTCACAGGCGCTGACGAGATTGGACTTCAAAGACCCGCCTTTCATCGTGCCACTGTCCTTCATCCAACCGGGCTATAGATGTTACTGAATGAACAGGAGATTGGTGAAGCGGGATGATCTCGTACAGGACTCCACGGAACAATGTGAACCTGAATCCAACAAATTAACGAAAATCCATCAACACTTTTGAAGGAAAATCACCTTCAAAATACTATTGATGGATAAGATGTCGGAGATAACCGAGAACAAGTATGAAGGAGCGTTATCCATGCTGAAGTTACTGAAAGAGGTGTCACCGGCAACATCGTCGAGGCTGTATACTTTGCGGCGAAAATCAACGAGGGTTGACTCCAATGAAAAACCAGCTTACATTTCGCTGAAAAGTCTGTGGCTCCAATTGGGACGCGGAGATACGAGAGGCCAGCGGCACCGGCCCCGTCCTCGGGTGAGAACATCGCCTGCAATATATCCCAGTAATTGCCGGAATTCCTCGCCTAGAATATGCCCATTTCAATACTGATTTTATACTCGAAATGAGTGTGCACGCCTTTAAATTGCTCAGAGTCAAAGCGGATGAATCAGCTATAAGCATCGTTAGCTGAAATGAGGTTGAACGCAACGTTGAACTTGCTCAATGTCCCGCCGAACCCGACGATTGTCTGATATTTCGTGGAATCGGAGACGATGATATCCGCTGAGGCGCCAGCTCCAGGCTTCACAAAATTAATCGGAGAGGAAGGGTCGACGGATTCGAAAAGCTTCGAGCGGTCCCATGTGGTTTGCCACTGAGAGATTATGTGAGCCCCAGAACATGACAATCTGTATGTTCGACATACAATGTCGTATATTTGTTGCGATGCAATTGGTTGTATAAAGAGAGCAAGAGAGAAGAGGCTGCATCCGTGCATGATTCGAGAAACTGGATGAACCGAGCTGAAATTGGCGAAAACTTCGAGGGCTTTTAAAGGACGGGATAGTTGCAAACGCGCATACGGTCAAAAACTAAGAGCCGGGCGAGCCCCTCGAGAACGGAATCCAACAGGCTGATTGATCTCTGACAGCCATCGCGCCATCGCCGGGGCTTAATCGCCTGGCGGATTAGTAGACTACACCGGTCAGCTCGCAACTGAAGGGATGCCTTTGTCCTGTACTTCGGGCATCCTCGCCCAAGACGCCCACACTGGTAACCGTCAGAATTTGCCCAGCGAAGAGACGGAAAAAAGCTTATCACTCTCGGTAACACTTGTATTGGACGCTAACCTGTTCAGTGCGCGACTGGTAAATTCAGTCGACAACGCGGAGGCGCTCGCACTCCGGTGGCATCGCCGATTACCCTCCGCACATTAACGGCAGTACGTCATGTACTCCTATGTGCAGCTCGATAGTTCGGGGACTACCTCTGCCTTGGAGGTGCAGAGCAAAATCGATGTAGAGGGCATCGACTCGGCGAGCAGGCACGCGGTCATGCGGAGCTGTGCGGACCTTGCTCGACTCTGACCACGCGATCTGTGGGGTACCGGAGCTCCAGGTCGAAGGGATTCAGAGAAGGGAAATTGGGTAGGCTCAATTGGCATGCATATCCAGGAATTTGGGAGACACTGACGGATTTCCGACGGCGCATAGCCAATGAAGAGAGCTATAGCATCTTTTTGGCGACCGAGTGCACGCATGTATATGTTGAGGGATGCTGTTCCGTTTGCTGGCATCCAAGTTCCAGTCGTATGAGATACAGAAGAGAGGGACTAAGTGGTTAGCCGGTGAAAGGAGAGGTAAAACGAAGCACCCTGCCCGAAAACAGACGGATAAATAGTGCTACATGGGAGAACCGCATTCAATAACCGCAAAAGATCAAGCCAAACTTTGGTGGTTATCAAAAGCCGGAACGCATAAGTGTAATCCAGTGCAGATTTCCGAGAGCCGGAGACTTGTGGTTATCATGTGATCATCCTGCCAGCGCTCCGCGCTTAGACATCAAGCGTTGCTGTACCGCAGTACAAATGGGTCCTGTAAGTCCGGAAACGCGAATGCCAAGCGGATTCGAGCGTCTATGCAGTCTGTCGTCAGTTCCAGCTAATTAACCAAGATCAAACGCACCTCGCCGCCCACTAATGCTCTCCATACGCGTGAACTCAGTGTTCGTATGCCGGATCCAGAGGTACTGAAATTCCGGAGTAGCGAGCCAAATGCATCTCAGGGCGGTATTCGCGGACTGCAGCGCGTTTCGCACAGCCTGCGCCGAGGCGAGAGTGAACGGCGTGTGTGGATCGCTGTATGCCGGCCATGAAATGTATAATTTCTCGAGGGTCGAGGGAAAAGGAGAGCTCGTTACGATGGAGTCGTAGAATGTCTGTATCGACGATTATTGGGATAATAGTGTGATAAGACAAAACACACCTGGCGTGTGTGCGTCTCCGCGTCGGGAATTTCCATGTTGTCGAAAGGCTGACACACCTTCACACGGAGTTCGCGCAGATTAGGGAGAAATGTGAGACAGCCGCCAAGGACGTCCTGTTGCAGGAAATAGAGCGAAATGAGGAGTTGCTCCACTGCGCGGAGCGCCACACGCGCCGTGAAGAACCGTTCGAGGAGGAGCTGCGGGTCACACGGGACGATGTTAAGTCGCGTCGGCGCTGCGCGTGGATCCAGAAAGAGGAGCATCTCGTGGGGGCCGTCGTACTCGTCGAGGTATGCAAAGAGTATGGGCCGACGTCCCACCTCGCCGCTAAAGGATGGACACCAAGGTACCTGCAGACTTCGTACAGCGGGGAACTTGGACAAGAGTGGA
This sequence comes from Mycena capillaripes, assembly GCA_029204075.1. Classification (NCBI taxonomy): domain Eukaryota; kingdom Fungi; phylum Basidiomycota; class Agaricomycetes; order Agaricales; family Mycenaceae; genus Mycena; species Mycena capillaripes. The sequence goes on along the minus strand of JARHKZ010000009.1, from coordinate 3,063,552 downwards.
ATCTCGGACCAATCCTTGATGCCCAGCAGCAGGGTATGTACATTGGGAAGGTCGGACGTCTCGCCCTCGAGGAAAAGACTGGGAGAGGGGGCAGAGGGGAGTTTGAGATCGTAAAGGATGCCTTTATCGAGAATGCTCAGCCAACGATGTGCGCCCGATGAACGAGTGCCGGCTATGTGGACATAGAAGAAAGACTTGACGCGCAAGAGCAACCCTGTAACTTCCTCGTCCAAGGAACATCCCGTCAGCTGCACCCGTGTCAAGTTAGGCAGCGCGCACAGGGCCTCCACGGCGACACGGTCAAACTTGATAATGACACAGTTGAGTTGTTGGAGGCTAGAAAGGTTCGGTAAAAGTCTGAAGAACGCGGCGAAGACGGGGGATGGATCGTCGCGCGACCGACAAAAAGCAGAAAAGGTGCATGCTCGGACGAAGGGTGCAATTGGGGATGAGGTCCAGAATTCTAGTCGCCTTATGCTTCTGTCCACGTCGTTCTGGTTGGAATACCGTGAATTGGCGCCCTCCTGGATCTGGAATGGATGAAAGTCGAAATCACCGAAAAGAAGGGGGCGAGATATTCCATGGAACAGCTGCGACGTGGAATGCAAGGAGAGCAAAGTTCTCCGAGGAAGAACAGCGAACGTTTCGAACCAGAGTTCGGTGGGTAAGCTAGGGCACATCGAGGTGGGAGAGAGAGAATGGCCGATCGATCGGAACATTCCGAAATGCATCATTACGGACGATGCCAGATGAATTCGCTCCGTCATTGGTCCCAACTCCTTATGGCGCTCACCACCGCTGCTCGCAGTAGAGCAAACCAAATTCTCATGCGTAGTTATGCGACTATATCATATCTGCTTATACATCGCCGCGCGCGTTGTTCTGGCGACGCCGATGACCGTCCGACGATGTTCAAAAAAAACGGCGATCTTGTTGGATGTAGCAACGAGTGAGTCGCCGCACGGTGCGCTGACGGGGCTGTGAGCGGTATTCGGGGCCTTCGGGAAGCAGCCCCTCACCGTTCAACGCCCAGAGATTATTATAAAAAGGATGCCGCAAAGACATCGAGACAGACCGCCCGCACTCAGTCGAATACCTCGTGAGCAACTTGAAGATATACTGTTCCCCTCCACTTGCTGAAAAGGATTCTGATTTCAGCAGCTGAATCGAATCGCAACATGTCCCTTGGAGCAGCATACGCCGGATCCTTGTTCCAACGGGCGGACGACCCACAGCTCTCCAACCGTGAAGCAGACGCTTCTCACTATGGATTTTCATCTAATTGCTTCTTGGACAGAATGCTGGTCTGACAATGACGCCGCCAGCGCTAAATGTTGCGCTCAGTTCAACGGGACGCGTGTAAGCGTCAAGGGCAGCAGCATACAGGCCTGTACGTTTCACGATAGTGCCAAGTGGGGGGACTGCGTTGGAAGCGGGGTTAGCAAGTGTGCATCCTCCGGGGGACCGAGGACCGTCACCGCCGGGGGTATGTTGGTCGCGGGGCTTTTGGTGACGCAACTTTTTTCCGCTTTCTACTTTCTCTAGCGAATGCGGGTTCAAACTCATGATGATTTTGTATTCCCCTTAGTATATTTCTGATTAACAGACGCCACAACAGATTCACTGCTCGGACCTCCCACGTCGTAAATTCACAGCAGCACATGAGTGCATCAGAAGCAATACACAGGAAGCAAATGTCCGAGTATACAATTATACACCAAGTACAGGCGTTGATAAGTAAATGTGTGATTACATGACCCGTCAATAATTATAAGGTTGACAATCCATAAAAACCAGAGAATAATGGGAAAGCTGATGGTCCGACCTCAGAGCCAGATAGACCGGTACTGTTGGATAGCCGCCTCGAGCTTGACGGGATCGATCGTAGGATCAGTCGGTTGCTTCCCCGAGCTGGAGACAGCAAGATTCTTGAGGTCGATGCTCTGCGGCAAGATTTCGGTGCAGTCTGTAAGAGTGTTCTTGTTGAGGCCCAAGAGGCTCATCTTTTCGTGTGCAGCGGAATATTCTTGAGCCCTGCCGATGATGAATAAGATTGGTGTAAAATGCGAACGGATTAATACACACCAATTGTCCTGGTTCCCGACGAAACGATTGTAGTCCTTCTGCGTGGTCGCGTTGTGCGAGAAGTTGACGTCGCTGTTCAATTTGAACGTGCCTGCCAATAATACTGTTAGTAAAAACCAAGTCAACGACGCCATCGTATTTCAACGGACCAGGAGCGGTGGTTGAGCTCTGGGTTTCAGAGTCTATCGCCCAAGGGTCAGTCTCGCTGGGGAGGTCATTACAAGCCAAACACCTACAGAAACGCACGTCCCAGATATCTACAGTGGAATCGAAAGACGACTGGGCTTGCGCGAGGTTGACGAAGCGCTGTTTGCCGGTTGAATGCGCGCCAATGAGCGCCATCAGTTCCCTAATACTGAAGCCCATGTCCGCGAAGCGGTCGGTCAATACTTTGACTGCGCTGTTGGGGTTGGGAAGTAAACCGTCGGGCGCCGGGATGGTCTTGGGTGCCGGGCGCCCGATGTAAGTGTTGATAACAGGGCCGCCGGGGCAGGCGAGCTGGGACAAGAATAACATTAGACTGAATAGGTTGATAATCAAACCCGGACGTACGACACCGAGAACACCGGCAAGCTGGAGATGAAACTTAGTCTTCGCTTGTGAATGATGAATAGGAATGAACTGACATGGAGAACATCGCCAGGGGTGACGTTGAACTGCCCGGGGAGAGGTTGCAGCAGACTAACGATGCTCTGCAGGCCATTGTTATCCGGCCGCAGAACCTCGTTCGGGTCAGCCAGCATCGATCCGTCCGCGCCGCCATTCGGCAGCCCCGCGGCTTGCAATGCCAGGGAGAAGGTGCCTAGACCAAAACTAAATCAGAATTGATTGGCAACAATTTATACATTACGACACGTACCAGCATCATGGAAGGCCAGACGGATAGATGCACGGGCTGAATCACCGCAACGGCCTTCGATGTCACAGTCAGTATTAAACATACAAACGCCTGAAAATTGCGCGTACCGTGATATATTCCCCCCATTATTGCGTCGCGGATCGCGTACCAGGGCTTGCAGAGGGGATTCTTTGCGTTATTGACGGTGGGGATCCCGCTTGCGCTGCCCCCATCGTCTCCGCCGCCCTTGCCGCTGCCGCTGTTCCCGCCGCCATCCTTGCGCTTCATCGCGTGCGGACCATAATTGTCATAAGGGCTCCCGCGAGCAGGCGCCACCACCCCGAGCAGCATTATCAAAAGGAGAGAGAGCATGGACGCGGAGATGGATCGCATGCTGGCCAAATGGAAGAGATGGAATAGATGAACCGAAAGAGCAGACCAGAAGAAGGTGAAGAAGAGAGGGTGTACTGAACCCTTTGATTCTGGACCCATTTTATAGCGAGAGGATATTTTTGAAGCGGAGGGTGATGCTTATGTTTGACACGAACACGCCGTCGCATCCGAAGTCTTTGACAGCAGGAAAGATGTCGCCGGTGTCATGATGTAGTTTCAGGCAGACCCATAATGCGGTATTGTGGGTGTGTACCTGGAAAACAAGCTCAAGATCAGAATCATTCCAGAGGCGAGGCTGTATTGTGTACGCGCCTCATTAGGACAAAAACGGATGATCGACATTTAATCTGCGGAATAACAGCTTGTAGGATGAAAATAGTATTATGTACTAATAGATGATCCAGTGTAGGCGCTGTCAGGCGAGGCCGTGTCCCTTCTCAGCCGGCGAAGTGCCGGCGTATCGTTTCACCTGCACGACAAGCATCTACGGCCAAGCGGCCATAATAATGTAGCCAGGGGGCCAGTCGGCTACAATATCACATCGAATTCAGACTTTACTGTGCCCACCGCGGGCATCGGCAGAGCAAAACTGCAGGAGGAAGAGGGATCAACATCATCGATCAATGCCAGCAAGTGCCCAGAGCTGCCCAGAGATGATAGAGCCGAAAAAACCTTCATGGAGAAACGACAAATCAAGACTTGAGCGATTCGTGCCCATGCTGCCCTGTCCTTCGGACTCGGATCTGATTGACGGTAACAGACACAGTCTAGCCGCCGGTCTGCGCATGTTTTTGCTCCCTCGTTTCGGGCGTGATGCAGCCAGCGATCCATTGCGCGGGTTCGTCCGTCAACTTGAAGCATTCAAGCTGCCAGTGCCGCCCAATCAAGTCTTCTCCGGGAGGAAAGGCGAACAAATTGAATCAAAAAACGTCAGAGTCTATTCATTGAACCAAGGGTAACCCTCGAGAACTAGCAAAGAGGGTGTAACGCACCAGTGGATAGCAAAGGGTTCATCCAGGATAGTGGCAAGACCGCCCGCCCGTAAAACTGGACGTCATCCTTGGCATGGTAATGACAGCGGTCTGGCTTGCCCGGTGGTCTTGGCAATGAACAAGGCAGAGTGTTCTGAGCCTTCACATAGCCTAAGGCATCTGATATTCGTCTCGATGAATCATGTTGATTCCAGTGCCCGGAGCCTTTGTCTGCAACTAGTAAAATGAAGAGGTGAGATGAAAGTTCAAATCAGAGTGGAGAAAAACCGATTGTATAGGATCATTTAGCATTCGGTAACTAGTTAAGCTGTAGCCCAATTGAATCCCAGTGGGGAGAACAAGGGCGAAGTGGCATATAGGGAGGCCACGATGCAGGTTGTGGTATGAAGGCCAAATTTCCAACGTTATGCGGAGGGATAGATGCAGTAAATGTGGCGCTTGCACATGGATGTCAATCAACCTGAGCCTGGTTCAATACGGCAAGTTCCTGACGATGTAGGCGAGGGACCCGCGAGCACGAGTGATTTGAGGGTTCGTGCCATAGCCGCCAAACCAAATATACGGAAAACACGGACAATTTATTTAATGCACTTCGCCGATCAGTCAATCCGATACCGCGCGCCAAGAATCGGTGTCACAGCGCCAGCAGAAGTACCAGGAGTTTATCGTAGTGAGAGGATATCGATGTCTCAATTGTCCCGTTTTAACCCCAGTTCGGAAGCCGTAGGAGTTGGACGAAAGTGCTATCTCTGAAGGATGGGCACGCCATGTTTGGACATCAGTAAATTGACGGATCGGCTTTTTTCCATCTTTTGAAAGGACGAAATGGTGGGAAAACCGAAAGGTCTTTCGCCTTTCAGAGACTACAGGAGGTTCCTTGAAAAGCACAAAAAGTATGAAAAGCTTGTGAGAAGCTCTCAGAAAAGATGTGTTAGGATGATGAAAAGGTGACTTAAAGGACACATATCATCACGGAAAACGGATTCATTTGGCTAATTTATACAGTGTTGTACTGTGAAAGAAGTGCTGTCTACGAAGGAGGGAGGAGTATAAGAAAAGGATTAGAGAAGTATAACCAATATTTGGAAATAAAATAAGTATGTTACATACCATGTACCAAGCAATGCTGCTGGTAACAATAACTTCGGTCTTGACTATCAACTTAAAGAACCGATTGCAACAAATGCAGAAGTCTTGATAGTGATTTGCTTGATCCCTTCAGCCTGATTATTCTTAACAACAAACATGACTCGGCGCCAAGAGCTTGCTCGCCCGAGCGAAAAATACATAGGCGCGTGGATACTTGATCTACAGACATTGATGGATTATGCGAGTTACGGACAAGTTGATGGGGTGAAATGGCCCGCCGCGAACAAGACAACGAGGGAGCAAAAAGCTCGTAATGGGCAGCGAGGGCGGATTCGAGGATATTTTACCAGCGGGAGTTAGGGAAAGTCGTACTCGAGTGTGTGAGGCAAAGGAAGAGCCTAACTTAAATTCCTAGCCCATATACAGAAGAGCAGCCTGTATAAGTCCAACCTTAAATATTGCAGGATCTCTGAAATTTCGAGTGCGCAGAGTCAAGTATCTGGGGCAATCGTGAATGTTTGATAGAGTTTAAATGTCTATGGGGATGAGTCCGCTGCTTGAGTTAGGTATGTAGGAATCTCGGACCTCACTGGACAGTGGAGAGGTATGGAACTTGAATCTTATGGAGCCAAAGGAGTGGTGAGAAAGTAAGAACGATTTTCCGTTCTGAGAACGACGTTGGCTAGCGAAATATGGCGATCTTGGAGCTTAAGGTTGAAAGAGTGTGAATGAAGGAGCAAGAGTGATTCATCGGTGGCGGTGTTTTGACTTGTCGCGGTCACCTGATCATCCACACTGATCATCCCGCCAACCGCCCCAAGCCATGCAAACCTGCAACGTGTTTTTTTGGGGGATTTCTTGCAAATTACAGGGTCTTGACGTCTTTAGATACTCAAGGCCATCATTGCCCGGGATGTGTGAGTTGTCACCTGGAAAAGACCGTGACGCGGTATCGTTCTAAAAAGGTCTACATCATTTCGGTATACTAAATACGTGGAAAACAGCTCTGACGTGTTCAGGCTCACCCCATGGTGCAACGCCTCAACTCCCAGTATCAGAGTCACCGCCTGAACCACTGCATCGATCCTGGAGCTAAATTCATCAGTGACGGGCGCATTTTCGTCGGACTGTTTTTGTCTTACCCCTGGCATACAGGCGTCTCGAATGATGAAACTTAACCAAATGACCGCAATCTCAAATAGGCATCACGGAGAACAGAAGATTGCGACACGGACCGTCGCACAAGAAACGCGGACGGTGTCTTCGAGCATCCTGCGACATCTCTCCATCTCAGTTTCGCTTTGAGCGCTCCGCCACTCTTTGCAATTATAAAAACTCAGTAAACGCATCTTGTATCCCAGCATTGATCTGGTATCATGTCCCTTCTCCATGTCCTGGTTCTGGCATCCATCGCTCTGGCAGCGCCCCTTCTCTCTATCCACCCCCGAGGCAAACCCTCTATTGACCCCAGGTCATTCGCCGCGGACTCGTCCATAAATGTCGCCGCTATCTATTCCGCCGTGAAAGGCGCAACGAAGTCCCCTATTGACAGGACGTATGCTACGAGTTCGGACGAGCAGCACCACGTGCAGATATACCAAGATTGGCACCAACTCAAGCAGGTTCAAGCGTATCATTTCTTAGCGGACATGGACATCGATTGCGACGGCGTTGATGTTCGTCCCGATTTTGTGCTAGATGCCTCTTAGTTACTCACCCGTGGTTTATCTAGTTCGCCTGTGCGGCAAGTCACACTGAGTGTGCATCCACATTCTACCATCTGATGCTAACGTGAACAGGGAGATACTCACGGTGATGCGCAGACCGACTTCGGAGCCCTCAATGCAACGGCGGTTCCCTGGTACGTGCTGCCCGAACAGTTTGTCTACAAGAAGGGAGTCAGTGTCAAAAACAACGCCCTTGGAGCCATTATCTGCGATGGCAAGATGTTCTACGCCATCTTTGGTGACTCAAAGTACGTTTGAATGGACGGATACAACCCTGATAAGTTACTCACCGAGTTTGCCCTCTAAAGTGGGGCGAATCCTCAAGTTATTGGCGAAGGCTCCCTTTTGCTCGGTCAAGCGTGCTTCCCCAAGGACAAGATCACTGGCAATAACGGTCATGTCCAACGGGACGTAGCATGTCAGTCGCCACCGTTTACTCTTGAGTGTACATACAAGCTGACAGAATCGCCGCGAAGATATTGTTTTTGCGAATCAAGCCCCGAAGGATGTTCAAAGAACTACGCTCAACATCGGAGAGTTGAAAACTCTGGGCGACCAGCAAGTCCGGTTGCTTGTGAAAGATCTGAAACTTTGAACACAGCACATCGTAGTTCCTATAGGACCGATGCCGTATGACGAGTAGCTCGTAGAGGATTCATAATCAGGGCGGGTTTGTCGCGTTCATCTCGGTGGAATGCTAGTTACCCTCAGCAGCGCTATTGTCGGACTGCGTGCACGCTTCGGATTTGCGGGAATGGATCGTTGGTGCCGTGGTGAGCGTTGGAAAAAAAAAGTTCATTATCAGAATATGGCCCAGGCTCGAGTCGAACGAGCGCTCTTGCGCAGATACATTTGTCAAAGCACACGTGAAGCAGGCGGGAATCCGTCCACCACCAGGCCTTTCCTGCGCACCTACGAGCTTGATTAGGATGGCGATTTACAGATGCGAAACAAAATACCTTTGGCCCGAGTCCCAGGTACAACCAGGCGTTCGCTCCAGGCTGGAGTTTCTCTGCCTGAATGCGAACCCCGGTCCATTGATACATTTGGTAACAACCATCCCTTCAGAAGAAGCAAAGGCATTGTTAGCGCGCTTGGGAAAAGTGCTAAAAAAGGACAGACGTGATTGGAACATGACCCGGCTCGAGTCGAGCGAGCAGCTCCTGCATGATATGATCTCGTAGACTTGGACGCTACATGAAGCAGTGGCGGACTGTTCGCTACCAGGCCTTGTCTGCGTACCTGCGAGCTTGATTAGGACAGTATTTTCAGTGATCGACGAACATACTGAATACCTGGTGGCTCATGCTCCATTGATGTTGGTTGATTCGGAAGGAGTTCTTCTTTTCATTTGATAGCCGATACGATAAGGAAGGAAAACCGTATTCTTTCCCGCCCGGCGAACATCCCTACATACAAATCTTTGCAGTCCACGGAAGTGAATCAGGTGCGGACCCCCTGCTACCGGGCCTTTGGGGTGTATCTGGAAGGCATGTCAGGTAAGGCTTGCATCGTTAGGATAGATTGGCGAAGAACATGGATGGAGGATTGAAATCTGAGAGACGACTTGAGGAAAACAAAACAAATTTATATTTGGTTCGAAAGCAAAGTTGCGAAATGCGATATGCGAAGTGTGAAATGCGGGATGTATACAGACGATCGTGCTAATGCGATGGTGCTACAGATGTGTATTGATTGTGTGTTCGTCGACTCGGTCGTGAGATGCGTTGGGACATATCGTGTCGTGTCGGACGTACGGGCGTGCGGATCATGCAAAGATGCTACAAATGGGTGTCGCGGGCGATATAGAGGGACTTGGAAAAGGAGGAAAAATGCAGGAGAGGATTGGGTGGCCGGCGGGATAGAAAGACATTGAGGACGTAATTGGAATGGAATCGAGGCTAGCTCGAACTTGAGGAAAGATGCGACACGGAAAAGATGTGTACACTGAGCGGGGAAGGGGGCATCCGCCGCTTCGCGTAAAAGGTAGCAGCGCTTGCGCGCCCGCCCTCGTGCCGGCGGAGGAGTAGGGTCGCGACGAGCGCTGGCATACTGAGCGTCGTGGTACCGCTGGTTATGCTGCCACGCGAGCCGGAGCGCGCGCGGGAGATGATGAATCGGAGAGGGGATGGTGTGGCCATGGGGGTAGGTGAAACAATGACGCTGCAGCTGCCGGAGAAGAGCTCGTCGGGGTTGTTGCCCGAGAAGAGCACGGACGGTGCAGGAGAGGGCGGGGCGATGCCAATTGTCGGGGACGTTGGGCGCACGCGGCGGCCGTGTAGCGCTAGAAGAGCGCCCAGGCGCGCAACGAGGAGCGCGTCCTGTTCATCTAGGTCGAACAGTGCGGAAACCGCGCGTGTAGCGACGTGTTGCGCGATGCTACGCTCGACAAGGGCAGCGAGGCGCAGATCTGCCGCAGAGGGAACAGAGCGGGAAGTGCTCATGCCAGGATTGGTATGATTGGATATTCGCCGTGTGGGCGTAGGTGGCGGCTGCACGCGTCGTGGCGTCTGAACATGCGATGTGCGTGCTCGCGGACGACGCCAAGGCTCGGGAGCCGGGCTTTCGTTACAGGAGCCCAACCCTACATCGTCGCTGGGGAACGGGACGCATGACGGCGCGGACAACGGCATTTCGCTGGCAATTGATAGCGCCGGGCGAGCAGTGACGCTAGCCAGTGAAAGGGTACATGTCGGAGGGGATTTACGGAGAGAGGGAGCGCTGTAGGTGCGTAAATGAGCGTGGTGTTTCGTGGGTGTGCACGACGTGCGGTTGGACGAGTCGTTAAAGGGAATCTTTGCTTTGTTGAAAAGCTGTGGGTGCGGGAAGCTGGTCATATCTGCTGGAGGTTGGTACAAGGAGAGTAAAGAAGAGGGGGGAGGATGAGGTGATGGCCACAGCGACGAGGAGGAAGTGGGTCCAAGCAGAGCAGGGTTAAGAGTCAAAGGGATGCGTGAATTGATCGAACATCACGATCAGGTGACTGTTGATGATGGCCTGTCCGCTTAGCGCGCGCCGCGTGTTTTCTCACGCAGAGCCCCTTGTGCTCCTTCTAGCGAATGGCCGACCCTGAATGTTTACACGTTGAATTTTGTGACCATCATCGTACGCGACCTGGACTTTTCAGCGATTAAACCAAAGTTGAACTTCTGTTCAGCTTCAAGAACGCGGGCTCGGGTCTAACCATGCATGTTCAATGTTTGATCTACACGCGAAGCATATCGGTACGCCGACGCCGACTAACCGTGTAGAATGCACACATCACAAGCGAGTACTCGGATCCGGTTCGGCGCGTTCAAGGTTAACGTTAAAATAAACTCTGGGGCATGATTTCACTCCAACTTTACCGCGCTGTTGTTGGGAATGGTCAGTGCATGAGCTCAAATTGCCAGAAAAATGAGTACTATATTCCAAGTCCAGTCGAACAAAAGGACGATAGATCTATGGATTATGACCTGACCCGGAATCGAACGGGTGTCGTGCTTGTCCAGACTTTTGCATTGTGAATTTTCTGCGGACCCGCCCAGCGCTACAGATCTTCCCTCTTCATCTCCGTATCCCGCATTCACTCTCACATCTTCGATCCGCGACACCCCAACTCACCAAAGAAGTTACTGCAATCTCATTACAATTATGAGTCCTCCCGGCTGGGAATAGCGCGGGCTTTCCGCAGAGCGCACCTTACTGAGTTACTCTGACGAGAACGGTTTCCCCTTAGACTTTCTATTGCTTGATTTGCTGCAACGCTCCCGTCCCATGGGAACAAAGAAAAATAACGAAATACAACGCCAGTGACCGCCCCAACGGGTGTTCCGCATGCCATGTTGTCCAAATTCATAATGAGTAGCGAACACGCCCAGCGCCACAGGTCTCCCCGCTTCGTATTATATCCTTCTACTCATTCTATATTTCCTGACTTAAATGTACAGAAATAAAATAAAAACGAAGTAGATAACGATGATGACCAGTCCCTGAATCGAACAGGTGTTCCGCTTCAAAATTCCCCAATCCATACGGAGAGCGGAGGCGCCCATCGCCACAGGTCTTCCTACACCTCTGTATATTATCGATGCCATCTACTGACTCGGCACTTTCAGCACCAGTTCAAAGCTGAGAGTCAAAAATCCGATGCAACCGATGCCTATGACCTGACCCCGAATCGAACGGGTGTTCCGCGTGTAATGCCTGACCGTCAACAATGCCGCGTGCGGAGTTGGTCTCTTTTGCCTCTAGGCGCCACCAGAACTGTTCATATCACCCACTAGATTGCCGCAGCAGAGTGGGAAAAAGCCGCATGGAAAGACCTTGTGCGCCATGCGGCTTTTGCGCATCCTATCTAATGACCCGATCCTGAATCGAACAAGTGTTCCGCTTGTTAAAGATATGTACCTCCATGAAATCGATAGCGGACGCGCCCACGCTACGGGTCTTCCTGTCTTACCTGCCTGTATTCTTTTCCATGGGTTATCTTTGTTTTTCAACTCACTCTTGAGATGGGAACAAAAAATCTAGACTCGGCGATTTGAAAATATCTGCTACATCAGGATATCCATGCTGCTCGTAATACGGTACTACCACCCGAGATTCATGGACCGACAGCAGCGCCCCCCGAACGAGTCACATCGATGTTGCGCGGAGGATCCCTTTCGGGAAACCGAAGCGGCGGAGCCTCCACCAATCCTTTGTCGGGTATCCTAAGTGGACGTCCCTGGACGTAATCCAACACGGCTCGCATACGGAAGGTGTCCCTGCTCAACGAAGCTTCCGTATGGAAGGTGTCCGGGGTAGTGCAAGACGGATATCCAGCGGCAGCTGCCAGCGTGCAAGTGCCGGAAAGGAGGATGTGTTCGGGGGAAAGGAAAGACGGTAGCGAAAAACATCTTTCGGGTGTTTGACCTCAGGCTCTCGAGGAGAAGGAGGTTTATGTTCCAGAAGTGAGTTGGGACCAGGGACTGGTCCAGGAAACACGTAATGGCGGACCTCAATCATACAGTCATATTTCTCCCGGGTTCCCTGTCACAAATATTGTGACGGATCGAAAAATCATATTTGGGTGGTTAGGATGAGTGACTGGCACCGCCGAGGCTGAAGCCGAGAAACGGAATACCCTCGATATCGGTCGGGGTTCCCGAATCCAGGTTGCTGACTGGGCGCCAGAGGTTACCGAAGGACGAGATGGAATAGAGATGAAGATTTAGCGTCATCCGGGAGGATTCCGGTGCATACGCAAGGATAAAATGCCCCGGAAATAATGCACAGCACTTGAATAACTGGTGGGGTGGAGTTTAGAATGCATGGATGATATTGCTGGTGATTCATTCTCGTACCTCGGAGTCGAAAATGATACACTCGGCAGTACACCAGTTAATCAGGATGGTTACATGGTAGCGCGGCCCTGCAGGATGGCGTCGCAGATGAAATAGTCCCCGATAAGCTGCGTCCATTCACAGGTCGCGGTACGCAGGTGCGAGAGTATTTCCGAGTCCCCGGTGATTAGATCCACTTCCAGGATGAGGATGTGGTGGTCACGCGGGCTGCGTTAAAAAAATTAGGACGAAATCACTGCAGGACATTCGATGAACGCGTGGAAGGCAGTAAGCGACGAAGACTACCATCTTGGATTTATCTGCAGGAAAATCGAAGACCGCAGGGCCAACAGAGTAATCTGGGTGTCCCCATTTCCACAGCCGTCGTTCCCTCTGGACCTCCCTATTTTCTAAACCACCCGTTATCCCCTGAGATCCAGAGAGATAAAAGAGTATATATCTGCCCCCTGCAGGATTTCAGGCTGTCGCGAGAGCATATTGCTATCGAGAGGAATACTGAACTGCCGATGAAGCGTTGGCTGAGCTGGCAAGGATGGGGACCACGTTCTTGGGCCAGCTACGACCCGGCCAACTTCTCCCATCAGTTGCTCCGTCGACAAACTCCCAAAAGTTTCTTCCGCTGGCGCGTCGATCAGCCGAGCAAAAGATAGGTCACGAATAACAGAGATCCACAGCGGTTTCAAGGAAACGATTTCGTGACACGTTTTATTGACCTGAAGCGCAAGTAAAAGGCAAAGGATGAAGCAATATGAGAGGATACACACCCGGGAGAACGACATGATCGTGGAGACGTCTGTAAGCGCCAGTATTCGCAAGAGGACGTCCATGTCCAAGCCATAGAACTGCATTTGAGCAGGAAACGGACAAGGCACAGAATTTGCTGATGGATGCTTGGGAGAAGTGCCTTTGCACAGCCATGCACGCTGAATGCCCTCGTACTCGCACGTGCAGATGATGGGTTTGGCAAGTTCGAAATATTTTTGCCAGTAAAAGTCCTATTGACTCGCAAAACCACATTAACAGGGCGGAAGTGAACTGAGCTTGACATCTCGCAGATTCCAGAATATCCCAACTGGCAGTCTGTTCGGTCTTGATTGGAAATCATGTTTGCAGCCGGCGCGTCTGTAATCCTGTGTAGGAAGATTTCGCAATCATCCAGATAGTGAACCGTATGATAGAACCGGCTCCATTCATACGAGGTTATCGCGAGATGAATTATTAATCCATTTACTTCTAATGATGTTCCTATCTGGAACCCGCATAATACGTACTTTCTCTGATGTGCTTTCAGTATTTATTTCTTCTTACAGGAGTGGTCGGAGTACTTCAGATGAATTCAACTGTGGCGGTGTCGTATTTGTGACTCTCGCTAATCAGAGTCACGCTGGCAACTCCTTCGATGGATCGAAATCCGCTCGCCATACAAGAACTGGTGAATCACTGTATCGATTTTCTCTGCGATTCGATGCCCGATTTGATGGCCTGCGCCTTGGTTTCTTGTTCCTGGCTGCATCAGGCGCAGTCTCATATTTTCCGAGAAATCAGCATTGCCATCGCAGATCGAAAGCGATTCAAAGCCGAGACTCTGTGGGGACGATTGCAGCAGGCACTCCAAAAATCCCCGCATCTCATTCGACACATACGTCGCCTCAACATCAGACTGGGTGATGCGAGGCTTTCCCTACTTTCCCAGATCTGCAATTTCCCATTCACGTATCTCGAGCATGCGCACAGTGTCTTTCGCGGAAAGCTTGATCTCCAGGCGGCGCTTTCTCTCCAACAGCTGCTCAGTCTGCCTACCCCCCGCATCTTGAATCTGACGGCGTCGTCGACGATTTTCCTGAAAGTACTCGTGCAGCGACTGGCCCCTGCCTGATTTTCCCGACCGCGACATCGAAGCAGCTATCCCGCTCGCTTCTTTGATGATCTCGACCGCCGGAAGCCTCGACCACAGACTCCTTTCCGCTCTCCGTCTGTTCACCGTCACGCATCTAAAAGCGCTGATGATCCAAACGTTCTGGGATATACGATGGCATGGTCTGGCACCAGCATTGAACACTATTGAGATCCTCAGCATCATCGTTCAGGTGTGCATGTATTCCGGGTGCTCGGTGATGCACTCCTCACGTCTCATCTGTGCAGCGTAACCATATGGGCCTTGACCTGTCCCAATTTCCACGGCTCTCCGTCCTCCGCATCGTTCTCCGGGCTGGGACGATGTCGTGGCTGGATGGCGGTGCCCAGGCCGACAGAGTCGTCGCAATCCTTTCGACGATTCGGCCTGAACACCGCATCCACACTGTCGTGATCACGATGTATCGCATGTGCAGCATCTTGTCGGACACCGGCGGGGTGCTCGATGATATGCTGTTTTCTCTGTGCTTGCCAATTGAGCTCCAAGTGTGGGTGGATTACACCGCCACCGCCGCCGCGTGCCTCCCGCGATTGCGCGCGAATCATATGGTGCGCGCCGCGCCCCTGCTTCAGACATGTACTTACGAGATGCTAGCTTCGTGTCGTGCCGCACAATCCTCGTTGGTGGGAGGTAAGTTCCGGCGTGTTCTCAGTGATTCACTTGGATTGACCGCGGTGTATCAGGACACCATCGAAGGGTTGTGATTCCCTGTGAACTCCAAAATCAACGTCGCAGACGCGCTCCTAGGTGCCAGCATGCGGCCGTTGCGGACCTTCTTCTATACAACTCTGCTACCAAATCCTCCTCTCTGCTTTGGGAACATGATTTATAATACCCAGCGTGAAGTTGTTGAAGTACACAAAAAGACTCGGCTACGTCTACTGTACAATTCGAATGATCAGCTGTTGAGTACTCTCCCATTGCTTGCTACTTCATGGATGTTGGTCCAAACATTGAACATCACATTGAGCTTGTTTCCCACCGTATGTGAAGCATTGCATACGGTTTTTGAATGCCTGCGAGGTCGATCGTAGTCGTAGTTAGGCCATCTTGAAAGAAATTGTGCACTTCTTCAGGTTCAGCGCTCAATTCGCGTCTATGCCTAAATTTTCAATCTCGCTTATTCCCTAACCGCCGTTGAAAGAAGCAATGGCCCAGTCGAACGAGCAGCTCTCGTATGTACTGTATATGCTTTCCCCTTGGTCAGAACAATGGAAACAGGGGGAGACCGTCCGTCACCGGGCCTTTTCTGCATCTGAGAAACCATGAGTAAGATGTCCAAAGAAGTCGCAAATCTTGAGATATCCATCCATTTCGGGGAGTCGACAAGTTCAGATCCAGTTCAGTTCATCCTGTATCTGTATTTCATGCCTGAAGGAGTGAGGGATACTTGCACTCAGGAAAAGGATTCAGAAGAGAGGGCCCAGTTGCAGCCGCACAACCATGGATTGAGCTCGCAACTCACCCAATCCTTCAAGTTTCTGAGTTTGTAGACTTAGGTCTGCAATCGTGAAAACGAGCAGTGTTTTGTCGCTCTTCCGTTATACGAGGAGATTTGAATAATGAATTTGTAGTGTTGCGCTAGTTGAACATAAAGTAGGTGAAAAGCTTGAGACATTTTGGTGACCCTGTTTAACCTTGTGAAAATTTTCTGAAAAAGTGCTGAAAATGTTTTGAAGTTCAAAAAATTCATGCAGAAGTTTCAGGTTTTTCACTTGGTTTTTCACTGAAAAATTGCTGTAAAATTCAAAATATTTTTCCCTACTTTTCCACTGAAAAAACTTAAAAGCTCAACCAGTGTTGAGTGTAGAAAGCGACGTGAAGCCAGAGGAGGAGGAGAGCTCAGAGGATCACGATCAGACGACCACGGACAACTACCACGCGTCGCGTCTTTCTGGGCAAAACCTTGGCATCCCAGTTCTGCGGGCGCGGGGTTTGAGTGCATCATGGGACCAATAGTCGAGGCGTCGTACGTAAACAGGTACCGCTCTATAAAGAGCCCAGGTAGCAAGCTTCACACGTCGTCCTAGCTGACAACACCGCACACAATGGCGCGGACTTTGGGCAGTCAGCTTATTCTGGGGGTTCAGATGTTCCCCCTGCGTGCGTAAAACCCATATTCTTCAATAATGATTCGCCCCATCTGACGTGCTCTGAAAGCTTTCGTGATTCTATGGAAGGTTCTCACCACATCCTTTGCGTCGTACAACAAGGACAAGACCGTGCGTCGCATCGTTGGAGACTCCATATTGAGATACGTCTCTGCCCTCACTGGCACCCCCGTTTCGCGCGAAAAGAAGACGCTCGAGGTTTATCAAGAATGGGCGAAGAAGGCCAATATTGCGACCACCATTGACGATTTGGGTGAAGATGCGCATCTGCTCTGGATCGGCCCAAAGAACCTGCAGCATGTACTCCTGATATTTCACGGTGGGCCGCGAATGCATTTTCCTTAAATTTATTACGGCGGCTCAAGTTCAGCATATGTTTAGGCGGCGGGTACATAATGCCTGTCCCGGATTTCGCCTTGTCGTTCTGGAAGTACTCTCAAGAGAAGGTCAAAAAGAAGGGAGCAGAAGTGGGATTCGCGCTGTTGCACTACTGTGCGCGTCGCTCTTCATTCATCTCCACCATCGTCTCACTTTGTTCGCTACAGCGCTTGCCCCTGAGGCGCCGTTCCCGACCCAGCTCAAACAGGCTCGGCGTGCGCTCGAGTTCCTCGCCGCAGCCGGCATCGAACCCAGCTGCATCCACATCGCGGGCGATTCCGCCGGCGCAAATCTCGCTCTGCAGGTCCTTTCGCACGCACTCCATCCACACCCCGACGTCCCCGAGCTCCATCTCGCGTCTCCTTTCGGCGGGATGTACCTTTTTTCGCCGTGGGTCGTGTGGCAGAAGGGATCGCCCGCATGGAAGGAGAACGAGGGCATTGATTACGTGCCCATAAACCTGATCCCGGACGATGCGGCAGAGACTTTGAAGTGGATTGGTCTCCCGGATACCTACAGGGCGTTCGCGGAGCCAGCAAAGGCGCCAAATTCGTGGTTCCATGGGGCAGACAAGTTTATCGACCGCATCTTGGTCGCTGCGGGTGGGGCCGAGTGCATGCGCGATGATATCGTCCTGCTGGCGGATGTCTTGCGCGAGCATCACCGCAATGTTGAATTGGTCGTGCAACATGGAGGACTGCACGTAGATATGGTATTGGATTTCTTCGCACGGGAGTCAAAGGTTGGGAGTTTGACCACGTTGTTCATTGAGAGACTGGTCGCTGAATGTCGGGCGGAGTGAAGTCTAAATTTGTGTGTGCTATGTATGCATCAGATTTAGTGCTGTCGATGAATCTGGTCCGGTGTGCCCAAACGCTGCGAAACTCGCCCGAGGGAGGGCGTCCTAATCCTAGTGGATCCAGGGTCGTTAGGACAATGACATAGTGTGAAGTGGCAGAAGTTCCAAATCCAGTTTATCGGACAATTCAACCAGCAATGGATTAGCGGCCTGAATACATAATGATGGGAAAAACAAGTAGACTGAACCAAGTTTCGTTGTGGCTTGATCCCGGGGCTTTCCTATCCTCGCTACGAGATTCGTAGACCGCCCCCGAGAGAGTTACACCTACGCATTGCGGACGATACGCTCTCGATGGAAATGTAAGGGACGGGGCTTCTCCATACCTTTATTAGCGGTAACCCACTGTATTTTAAGTGGTCTTCCCTCCATGTAATACAGCCCATATCCTGCTCGGCTTGTGAACGGGAAGTTTTCCGGGTAGTGCAATATAGATATCCAGCGGCAGTGTGGGAACCCAGGCGAGGTTTTCCCTATTCTCTCATAAACAGATACTATAACAATTCTAACCTCGTACCTCGGTTTGTTATATAGGTTTTCTCTTAGAGGAATGAAAGTTGTGTGCATAGCCATGTATGCCACAGGATGCTGATGATGGCTGTGAGGGTTAGGAACTTATGCGACCATTTTTCCAATATCTCGCTGGCGGCTGACATGGGCTAGGAACAGCAGTTTATCGAAACGATCTCTTTGGCCGTGTTGTGGTAACTTCGTTTGACGTACCAGATCACGTGTTGCACAGCCATACCATATCGGAAGCCGACCTCCACCATGGCTTTCGTAGATATCCCGCTGGACGTTGTCATTGAGATTTCTCGAGAGCTGGATCTCGCGGATTCTCTTCACCTTATCGCCGTAAGCTTCATAGGCTTCCGAATTCTGCAACTAACGGAAGGCGCTAGACATGCACCATATTCATGCCAATCTTGCATTCGCGATACTTCTGGATTGCAGCACTTAACAGGCTAGAGGATGTTCACCGAAGACCCCCACCTTACTTTCCTGGGCTCGACATTTTGTCCTTACCGCTTGCCAGTTTGAGAGAGCTAGCCATTCACGGGTACAAACTGAAGAAAGACTGGTCTTCAGAATCCCCGCGCCCGATCTCAGTGAAAATCATAGAGATGGAAGATTGTCCGAAGCAACTCATTGCCATTCAAGGAACTCGGTTGCTCATAACGATCTCATCGACCCGTCTTGCTTGTTGGGACACCCTTTCTGGCAAATGCATCGGCTCCTTCTATCATGAAGCCAAGCCTTGCAATATTGATGGAATTTCTCCATTTTCAATCCCTGGTTCAGTTGCGATTGGGATGATTTATGAAACGTGAGTATTTCTACCTTCATTAGTATCGATGACCAACCCATTTTCTCAGTTCTTCGGCAAACGCCTTCGAACTAGCTATCATCTATTTCGATTGTCGAAACTCATTGGCGGCACAAGGATCAAAGGCCTTCTCAACAATTTGGACGGCTCCGGATACACAATGTTATTATTTTTCCGACGTCGCCGTGAACCAAACCACCATCGCAGCATGCGTCTACGACGATGACGATATGGCTTTCCTCTTAATCTGCAGGCTAGAAGACGGAATCATTCATAGTGTGCCATTGGGCTCAAATGCCGAGGGGTCGGATCCCAAGTGCATCATTTTGAAAGACGCCGTTTATATCACTCGCCAGTATTTCGACGCCACGGCAGGGATTATCCGCGTACAAACCTCCGCTCCCAAGCCACACGCCCTCGATTTCCAAGTACACACCGCGGCAATACCCATCCCCTTCTCGAATGTTGAGACGATAGCTGGCTCAGCGATCGGGTTTTGCAATCCTCGCTTTCCCCAATATGGTGTATTAAATATCACACTGAGGACATCTCGCTCAGATGATGACGACGACGAAGTGATCAATAGTCTCCACTTTTGGCCAGCCCAATATGACGGCTCCAAGCTCGCAGTGGATTCCCTTTGTTTTTATGAGCACCCGTGCGACATAGTGCATGTTGCGGTCGGCTCATCCGCTACTTGCGGCGTCACATTGGATGAGGCGCACAGCCTTGGTCTTGTGCAGTATTATCCGAATTCCACGCCCCACGTCGAGTTCCGACCACTGTATGTTCCAGACATTGAAGTGAAATCGAGTTGGAGCATGGCGCTGGATGATCGACTGGGTGTCCTTTACATGGGAGATCCGTGGGCAACTGGAGTATACTGCTTGTTCGTAGTTTCATACGTGTAATTCAAGAAGACTTGACCCGAGGCATGCAGCGAATAAACCCCCCTCTCCAAGGACTGACTTGGAATCAGTACAGAACGTCTGTCGTGTCATTCACGGTAAATGGCACAGGCAATATACCCTGTAAACCCGGAGCGGAAGACTGGAGAGCCAGAAAATCGCTTCCAGTTCTTGAACGTATTTCCGCGGATGGGTGAAACAGCCCGAGTAGAAAAGAGGTCATTCCAAGATTTATCTCGCACGGTCTTCCGCATTTCATGGCACAATCACCCGCGTGTCGTGCGTGTGTAAAGTCAAATTCGATTATTTCTATGTAAAAGTACGTGATAGGACGTGACGAGTAAAGGAAATGCAATTAAAGCAAGATACAAAAACCTACATGGACTGCATGCCATCTAGTATTATGGCGGTTCGCCTACTTGAAATCTCCGTACTGCCAGTTAAAGCAATCCTGCAAAGATCCATCAATCATCAAGAACAAAAAAGAAGGCGAAAGCGACAAACGACTCACCACGCAATCCGTCTGCTCGTCCACGGGAGGGACCTCGACCCCGCCCTCGACGTCCCAGTCCTCGTTCAGCAGCTTCTCGATGATGAACTGGATCCCATGCTGGCGCGAATCCACGGACCATCCGCGCTTTGTGACCGTGTCATACAGGACGCGCTGTCCGAGGTGGCATCTGAGGTGTCGCGCGTGAGGTGAGATTGGTGGCAGAATTTAATATCTGCTACCACTTACTTGGACTCGAGCGCGAACCCGGCGAGGGCGCAGGCCGAGGTGACACCGGTACACGTTCCCATCGGGATGGGCTGCAGGAAAAAGGACAAGTAAGAACTAGAGATGAGGTTTTTAAAAAATGGGCGCACGTCGCCGGTGTGGTAGACGTGTGTGATGTGGTGAGTCGAAGGCTACAACCAGGAGTCAACTTACGTGCAAGAAAATCGGTGTATATTTACGTACAGGAGACGGCAGGTGCAGGCGTGTTGCAGCCATCTTCTCGCCAGGAGTTTCGAATGCCACAACTGGGACACCGAACGTCGCGCCAAGGAGTGCGGCAAGCGAACCACCGAGACTATGACCTGGAGCAAGTCATAAATGGTTGCTGGCTCGTAAACTGGAAACCGCCACTCACCGGTGAGCCAGATATTGGCGTTAGGGTACATGTAGGCGACGTCATTGTATAAATTCTTGCACATCCGTAATCAGTCATATTTCCGTTCAAAATAACGATCTGAGCTACCGTGCCAATTGGGTAAAACAAACTGTCATCCACTAGAGCTTGCTCAACGCAGTTCTGGTCGCACTTGTCGCCGCCGGCGTAGCAGTTGCAAACGGTGTACCAAGTTGGCCCGACACGCGCGCAGCAGCAGGAGAAGAGCAAGTTGTCGTTCAATTTGTCCTTTGCCTTGGTAGGACCTTCACCGCCGGCGATCCACGGCGCGGAGGTTCCCTTGACAGAGATGACGACCGTGCTGTTGTCATCGCTGACGAAGACGTGCCCGCGGAAACCATCCGCGTCCGGCTCCCAGCCAAAGGGAATGCTCTGCAGCACAGCAAGGGTTAACAAAGTGGAGAAAGACGGGAAGATGAACTCACCGCGTTCCACCCGTTCAGTGGATACCACGACTTGTGCCCCGGTTCGCCGTAGTACGAATTAGACGTCATCTTCGCAAGCTGCAGAAGGGTCTCGCGTTTGGTAATGTCGGGACCTGCTACCTGAACGCTATTCCAAGTAAAGAGAGGACTCTGGGCATGTCGCATGGAGAATAGACGCGCGTCAGAAAACACCTCCGCGGAGGGCGGTCTGTGTGTCTCGACACTCTTCGTCGATATTTCATAGTATTCCCCAATGAGTGACGAGGGGACGTTGGCGAATACGCTCCGCGATCCGTTGGCCACAGCATGTTCATGTCGCAGCTGGAATCGTATCGAAGCTGGGGTGGCATTTTCTGGACTTTTGGTCCACAAAAATGCTGCCAACACCAGTCGAAGGGTGGTCGGGAGAGCAGTCAACATCAACCACTGAAGCGATTGTGAGCACTATACTGCTGTGTATGTCGAAGAGGCAAAGTGCAAAGACTTGAAAGAGGTAGTTCTGGTCAGAGAGGCAAGCACGTGGTCACTGCGTAATTGTTCCCAAAATAGCTCGTTACTAGTTTGGCGTGCCTTTGCAATCCAAACATTCCAACTTATTGAAGATTTCCTCGGTGTGAACATTTACTCAGTGTGACGCTCGTAAAATTGACTCAGGCCCGCCTTGGAAATGATGTATGCCTTGAAAGCTGTACATAATATGGGCGCTAAGGAATCTGATACGACTTGAAGGCTGTGTACTGCCATAAGTCTGTAACGGTGCTTGTCTCCTGCACCCATGGACACTCTCCCGCAAGAACTCATCCGCGCAATTGTCGAGGAGATTGATGAGGATGAATCGTTGAAGATGTGCTCTCTCGTCTCCACGAATTTCCGCGAGCCCAGCCAGCGGATCCTCCTGCACGCACTGACCCTCGGGTCTGACAGTGAGGACGACGAGAAGTCGTACACTGCAGCGTGGACTCTTCTCCAGGGATCGCCGCATGTTGCGCCTTATTTCACGCAATTGAATTGCCTATTGCCAAACGTGGATGCCGCGACCGCAGATGTTCAAGCCCTTTGCGCAGTCCTCGGGAAGCTGTCCCATATCCGCCAAAGTTATTTAGTGGGTGGGATGGAAGATAACCACCCCTGGTCCAAGGTCCCACCCCAGGTGGCGCAAGGCATCGCCGATTTTTTTCACCGACAACGCCTGGAACAATTGCACGTCCTGTCGATTGGTCCGTTTCCTAAGGCGGTTTTGGCCCTGTTCTTGAGCGCGGCGTCAACACTGACGCTCGTCGATGCCTCTATTGATTTCTCTGTCCCTGCAATTCCAAATCCCCCGCCGCCATTCACCGTGCAAAATCTCCTCCTTTTAACTTCGCCGGGAATCGCAGAAGTGCTTACTGTGCCGGAATTGGGGCCCTACGTGGCGAACATCCGGAAACTGTGGTGGGATCCCGCCGTGGAATCTGGCGATAAACTGATTTCGGTGTTGGCTGCCAACCTCGAACATATACGTATCCACTGTGCGTCTTTGACTGATCAGATAACCCTGTGTACTGACACCGTTCTGTATCTTCGGCTCGCACAGACGAGGACCGGGAGGACGAGGAAGCTCTCTCCCTCCCGCCACTGCCTTCGCTCCAATCGGCGGAAATAGCCCTTATCGACGAAGACAGCGACGATCCACGGCTCATCAATGAGCTCTCCTGCATCTTGAAGGCCGCTCCAACGACTCTTCGCGAGATCTCTATAATGTGTTCCCCCAATGGTGCGTTATTGCCGCCCGAAATCTTGGCAGCCGTCGACAGCATTGTTGCCGACTCTGCTACCGCCCCGCGGATCCGGTGGCGCTTAGACCTGGAGGACGCACAGGAGGACGAACCCGAGCTTTCGATTGCGGTTTTTGAAGCCCCTGTGAAGCAGGCCATGCCCAGGCTCCAAGAGCAGGGAAAAGTCATTGTCGAGCAAGGCTCATTCATGGAGGAAGGGTTCAGTGCCTGGGCCGTAAATCGGTGAGGAGGTTTCTTGTTGCGTGGCTTTTGACTGATTTTGAGAATGCTGAATATAAGTTGATCCCAGGTTTCCGTAAAGCAGCGGAGGAAGGATGGTGGCATGAACAACTTACACATTATACTGCGCTTCAGAGAAACCATCGGAACACGTTAAAATGGGCAACTCTATGTTCATTCTGGATCTAAACAATTGTGTTATTCGATAAACGAGCCCTCAGAGTTTGGCTACCCTGCGTCGGATGACCTCCTCGGCGATGAGCCGAGCTCTCTCCGACATAAATTTCCCAACATCGTGATCGTCGAAGGCGATTCTGAGTGGCCCTTTAATTTCTGCAAACGGCCTCGACGCCGCATTTGAGAAATGCCATTCTCTGCCAGCCACCTGCCAAATTCGCGCGTAGCGACCCTCCTTGACACTCTGGTCGGTCACAGGACGAAACTGCGGCGCGGGCGACTCGTGTTCCCGTGGAAAGTGGACGAGAATATCCGAAAGCATCTGTGCGAGGGAGCGGGGGACATAGCTTTGGGCCCCGGCGTGCACGATGCCTGTCGTGCCATGCATAGCATGCAGCAGAATGAGATTCGCCACAATGTCGACGGGGATCTCGTCCAGGATATTGGAAGCTGTCGGATGGCGAGGTGAGACGCGACCGACGCCGGAGTCCGGGGCCTCCATGAATGTACGTATGTATGTTGATACGGGGAAAGAGCCAGGTGGACCGTAATATGGGTATGGTTCATAAATTGCTGGCGCAATCAACGTGGGGCGAACGATGAGGACGGGTATGCGGGGGTATCTAGAAAGCAGAAGGCGCTCTGTGAGGTGCTTCGCGAATGAATACGGCCAAAGAAAGGCTAGTGCAGGGTCTGGGACAGCGTCCTTCTCCAGAATCTCCGAAAGCTGAGTCTCCGCGTCGCCCGCTTCATAAATCCTCTCCTCCACGAGACCATCGGGCAGGAATGAATTGGCGTATGCGCTGGATATATAGATGAATCCACGGAGGTGTTTAAAGCTCGAAGCTATCTGCGCCAGTCCAAGGGTCGATACGCAGTTATCGCGGACGGTTTGCTTCAGCGCATTGTTCAAGTTGATATTCCCCGCGGCGTGGATGACGATGGAGACAGTGTCCGCCATCTCTGCGAGTACTGCAGGATCGATACCACAATTACTCTGCGTGGTGTCGCCGACCACGAGATGAATCTTCCCCGTCGCCAGGAGGGCCTCGATTTGGTGGGGCATGGTTGCAGACCACTGAGTAATTGCTCGGGCGGCCGACCCACGAACAAGAACATATATTTTGCGCACATCCACTTTCGTGGCGAGCTTGAATAGCAAACATCCACCAAGGCCGCCGGTTCCACCGGTCAGGAATAAGGTCTGGTTCTGGAAGAAGGCTGAAGGAATTTCTGGGTTCATGGATGAAGCTCTAGATAATTGGAGGAATTAGTGAAGAGAACGCCGTGCAGCGACCAGACTGACATACAAGAGTGGAGAGCGCGTATGTGACGCAAAGTGGGCGACGTGGTCAAGGCTCAGGGTGTCGTCCTTGCTCGGCTCTCTTTTGTATTTCCGAACGAACGGAGGCGAATCGGAAGTCAGCTTGCCGTCAGGGTTAATAAGAGTCAGAAGGAGTTAGAAGCTATCTCCGGCCCCACAAATGCTTCAAGTGAGGCGAAGAGGTGTGCTGTGAATGGAATATCTGCTGAACTAATGTCGGGGAAAAAAATAGCCCACGTACGGCGGCACATCACGGAGGTTGAGCGGGAGTGCAAGAAACGTAAGCTGATTCCATATAAGTAAAACAAACTCCATGGGCAAGAAAAATACAAGGGAGATCAGTACAAATACACCGATTCATCTAGTGTTCATAGGCGTCATCTATTTGAAATTCCCGAACTGCCAGTTGAAGCATTCCTTCGAGGCACCGTCAGTCATCGAGAACAAGAGCGAAGGACGACAGAAACAGCGTAGACTCACCACACAATCCGTCTGTTCATCCACGGGCGGAACCTCCAGCCCAGCTTCAGGATCCCAGTCATCGTTCAGCAGGTTGTCGATAATATACTGTATGGAGTGCGTGCGGGAGTCGACGGACCATCCGCGCTTGGTGACAGTGTCATACAGGATACGTTGCCCGAGGTGGCATCTATGTATCCGGATCAACATAAGTATCAGGTGCGAGTGAGAGGATGGGAAAGCACACCTAGTCTCGAGCGCGAAGCCGCCGAGGGAGCAGGGCGAAATGATACCGGTGCAGGTCCCCATCGCCATGGGCTACATTGAATATCCAGATGAGTACAAGGAAGGGACGTGGCGATAGAAAGGCGTACATCGCCAGTGTGATAGACGTGCGTGATGTGGTGGGTTGAAGGCTGCGATGCATTAGCCGAAGAAGAAAAGGCGCAAATAACGGCTTTTACGTACCGGAGACGGCAAGTGCAGGCGACTTGCAGCCATCCTGTCGCCGGGAGCTTCGAAAGCTATGGCAGGAACGCCAAAGGTCGCACCCAGCAGTGAGGCGAGGGCACCTCCCAGACTGTGGCCTGCAGTGATGTTAGAAAGAAACGTTACTATTAGAGACCTCGACGCACCCGTGAGCCAGATGTTGGCGTTAGGGTACATGTAGGCAACATCATTGTATAGATTCTGGGACCAATAATTAGATCGTATTAATTCAAAATAACCATAGAGCCTACCGTGCCGATTTGGTAATACAAGCTTTCGCCCACCAGGGCCTGCTCGAGGCAGTTCTGGTCACACTTGTCGCTGCCCGAGTAGCAGTCGCAGACAGTGGACCACGTCAGTCCTACACGCGCGCAGCAGCAGGAGAAGAGCAAGTTGTCGTTCAATTTGTCTTTTGCCTTGGTAGGGCCTTCACCGCCGGCAATCCATGGCGCAGACGTTCCCTTGATTGAGATGACCACCGTGCTGTTATCGTCGCTCACGAATACGTGGCCTCGGAATCCGTCGGCGTCGGGCTCCCAGCCAAAGGGAACACTCTGAAGAGTAAATGATCCGTTAGCGTGACGATAAGAATAAAGTGCTTTGTTAGACTCGCCGCGTTCCACCCATCTAGTGGGTACCACGATTTGTCCCCGGATTCTCCGTAGTAGGAGTTATGTGTCATAGTCGCAAGCTGGAAGAGCGTCTGACGCTTGGTAAGATCCGGTCCGGGAACCTCTATCGTATCCCAGGTGAAAGCGGGGCTCTGCGCATGTCGCATGGATAACAGACGCGCGTCGGCGTACGCAGCCGCAGATGGAGCCCGGTGCGTCTTGATATTCACGGTCGATGTATCATAGTATTGGCCCAGGAGCGAAGGGGAAAAATCTGAGAATACGCTGTGGGATCCATTGACCACAGCATGTTCATGTCGCAGTTGGAATCGTATCGAGGCTGGGGTGGCATCATCGGCTCCTGGACCATTGGACCACAAGAACGCAGCCAAAACCATGCGAATTGTCGTCGGAAGCGCAGTCCACATCGTCCCCATCATAAGCGGCCAGAGGGTCAGAGCGAGTCAGTGGAGAAGAGACCAGAAAGTGGTGGTTCTGGTCAAAGAGGCAATTTTAAGCTGCGCAAGCGCGCTGCGTCATGTTTCCAAAATAGGCAGTTTGGCATATTCTTGCATTGCAAACAAGGCTTCGGCCGACGCGGCTTTGTCTCCGACGTGCATCATCTCCTGCTATGGCTCGATATTCCGAGTTATGTGAGGCGCAGATCTCTTTCAAGTAAACATAATTTACACTGGCAGCTGCAGTCAACTTTCAGGACGCAGACGTAATCTTCCAGTCGTGCGACGGCGTCCTCTTCGGCATCCACCGTCCCAATCTCCAAACGAATACAGAAGGTTTCCCCCCGCCGGAAATCTCAACCGGCGGCGAGGTCGTGCCACTTTCCGAATCTGCCGCTACCCTCGAGCTTCTCTTCCAGTTCATCTATCCGCGTCGCCATCCCGCGCTAGACGAAATTGCCTTCGCTGACCTCGCCGCATTGGCAGAAGCGGCAGAGAAGTATCAAGTTTTTTCTGCGATGAATATATGTCGAATACGTATGAGGTTGGTTGCCCTGACGTTTCCCTCCCGCGGCAATCCAACAATCGTGGGCTTGGGATTTCTTCAATCCCACAGCTGATTTTGAATATCCACCGTTTTTCAGGGATGTGCTCCCAGATCATGCTCCCGAGATATTGACATACGCTGCAAAGCACGACTACTCATTCCTGGTGGGCGAAGCGGCGCCATACACGTTCGATGTCCCGCTCTCCGACGTCGTCGGAATGTTGCCTCCGCACTTGATACTGCCCTGGGTCCGTCTGTTCTTTACCCCTTCAACCTTCAACCGTCATCTTGGCATTTTTCCCCCCCGCAGGTGCGCTACATCGACGGATGGAACGACGTTCTCCACCGCGCTATCGCCGTGAAACAGCGCACGCACTATAACAATGCGCAGCTCGGGCAATGTCGGTCCTGGAAGGCGGAACGCCCTGTCATCGCACAGCACTTTGGGCATTCGCTCCGCTCGCTGCGGCAGTTGAACGTGATCTTTGCGGACCAGGGGCAGAAGATGGCTGCGTGCTGCGAGGAGGCGAAGACGCTGTGGCGCAAAGAGGTCGAGGCTGATATGGTGGCGATTCCGCCGTTTACCAGTTTCATGTGATGTCTGCAGCTTCATCCGTCTTGGTGTCAAATCACTCGGACTTGGCTTTCCTTATTCAGCTTGAAATTCAAGCGCGGGCTGTTAATTCCTAAACAGCTGTGCACGCAACAGCAACACGCAATTCTTCACTGCTTTCTTTTTGCTTCATTAACAAATCCCGCTTCCCTCGGATATGAATGCACCTTGTCGAACAAAAAGGATTCCGAACACGGAACGTGTGGAAAAGGTAAACATCAATGAAGCTAAAAAAAATGGATAATTGGGGAGCTTGCTCCCCGATTCTATTAGGCGATCCGATTTGCGTGTCACGTGCAAAACCGCGGTGGTGAAAGTCACGAGTTGATTCCCACGATGGCGCTGCCGCGCAGCGGCTGTTCGTTTCGGCCGAAATCCACGGCAGTTTATTCCGAATCTCGAAAAAAAAAAAAAAACTCTGTATTAGCGAGCTCCCCCTTACGTATCCGGGCACCGGAATACAAAACATATTTCTAATCAGCAACCGCCCTTTCTCATATATGGGGGGTTGCTGAATAGAACTTTCTATTCAGCAACCCCCCACGTGATTTCATCTCGGCTAGATTCTGTACCAACACATACTACTACGCTCAATGGGTCTGGATTTTCGCAGTTATCTCCTTCATTTCTTCCTCTTTTCCCTCAGGGTTTCTTTGTGGTAGGTACATGTACTAGTAGAGTATGAGTATGCAAAATATCTAAGGGATACGGCGAGACGAAGGTATTGAGGGGTGCGTGAACCATCAAAGTTAAATGATGTTTTTGAAGTTAAGTGTGCTCTGGCCTTCCAGGTTACTCTGAGTTTCTGGGAAATTTTGAGAGGCATGATATAGTTTACATTGAACTTTCTGCCTCTTCAGAATTTTTTTTCTGGAACAGGGCCGTTGTGTTCTGGGCCACAATCAGTCGAGGTGTCCATGAGAAGCTACAGTGTAGGTAAAAAATCGCTGCGTTGACCGTTAGATTAAGCTAGTTTGTAGACCTCACGGGAACCCACATATGAAGTGTAGCCTCAAATTGAGCTTTGCACTTCAACAATATTCGTTGTATTGGTTTGATCGGTCAGTGATGTGCCTGTAAATGATGGCATTCGACTTCGGGGGTATGAAGCCCGAAATACACCTCCTTCATGCATCCCAAGCTCTTGGGTGTCAATTAATGCCACGGTATTTATGTGATCGCGTGTATACCGGCCCACGACTGGCCCGGCGATCTTATCTTATTTCATAATCTAGGGGGTTGCTGAATAGCAGCAACCCCCCGTACATCAGCAAGGGGGGTTGCTGGTTAGAATTATCCAAAAAAAATCAGGGTTGCCTTTAACGCTCATGGACGCCGGTATCGAAGTCTCACCCACCTGCCTCTAGAGGTGCATCCCCTCTCCAACATCATCACCTTCGTTACCCGGAATACGAGGGCAGGGTACATATTCGCGGCTCAGTCCGTGAGACGGGAATAGGAACTGTTAATTTATTTAAAGCCAGCTGAGCGCTCCACGCAGAAATAGAACAGGCTCTGAACTTCATTTCAATAAATACATGTCATTCGTTTGCGGTGCGCTCCAACTCTCAGTGCCAAGGTGACAACAGAGGGATTTGCCCGTTCCCTACTACCTACTACCTACCCCATGCAACAGCAAAACCTCTCACCGAGTCGATTTGACACCAAAACCCGCGCCTGTCATGGATATCGAGCGGTGTATACATAAATGAATGGATTCATTTGATTGTTGTTCCCGACCCACCTATACTTAGCTTCCTATCTATGCGACATTCCCCGGAGGGAATCTCATAGGCGCTGGAGGGCAAAGAAATAGCTGTAGAAGGCTGTAGATTGGTGGAGCCTGACTGTCACTTCTCAGCCGTTTGAGCCGTGCAAATACACATCTGTCCAGATCAGTGGGCGACGGATTGCCGTCACATAGCCCAACGTGTTCAACATACGCGGTTGTCGTCGTCAACAGCCGTCATGATTCTCCCGGGTCTGAATCTGATGCCAAAAACGGCGGCGGCGGCACTGCGCCAGCGAATATTAGAATATCTACAGTATTGAACGAATTAAGAATTAAGGTATGCGTCGTGAAGAATGAAAGCGAAGGGTTCATCACCGCCAAAAAACAGCGGGCAGAGGTATCTATGTGCAAGAATCCGTTACGTACGGTCCAAGAAATATGCACACGCAGTCAGGTCGTAATGGTAGGCATCAATGTCCAAACACGTTTTGCCAACGAGGGTCCAAGAAATTCGGTCAAGTTCCAAAAATGGTAGTCTCCAGTCCTCCAAAAAGAAATTCAAGAAGATCCGTGATGGTGACGGTTCAGACTGCCGAGCCCTTTTCTGCGCTGATGTCGACGTCGTCCCATGCCGACTGGTCGTCAGACGCGCTGGAAAGCGATTTCGCATCGGTGACAGGTGTCTGTGGAGCTGGGCGGAAACGCGCCACGCCGCGTTGGCGCAAAAGGACAATCCCATGGACGAGCGTGAATAGGATGCACTCTGCGACACCAATCCCAAGAATATAGATGATGAGGTGGGCAGTGCCATGCGAGGGGTCCATGAATGAGTACGCTGATGTCGCGGTCAGAGGTCAATTCAAATTTTATCGGACAAAGGGAGAGCGTACCGTAGAAGCCCTGGGTAGCGTAGGTGATGTAGATGATACCGACGTAGCCGCTGAGCAGGAGCACTCCGAAGGGAAGAAGGATCCAGGCAGACGCGGGAGTGTTGGTAAGGAGAATCTCGAAGAGCGCAAAAACGGAGTTGAGGAGGTGGACGGAGATGGCGGACCAGGCTGCGGGTACAAAATAAGCTCCACTGAATATGGGATGGACTAAGACACTTTACCGTCATAGCGGTTAGTGAACGTCGATGCGTCTGCAATGACGCCCCAGAACACGATCGAGACCAGAATCGCTGATAGCAGTGTGAACAACAACCACAACGGGATACGGGGACCATAGTGCTCACGGAACGCGGTTATAGTCGATAGCAGTAGGAGATGCAAGAAGCGCCAAGGCTTCGCCCACCGCTGCAACGGATATGCCCTCTGTCCGTGGCGCGCGTAAAGCGCCGTCTGGATCCCTGACGCGAAGAAATAACCACAGATCCCGCAGTAGGTTAAGTGAGTGAAATATGAAAAGAACCTGGATACAGCAACAAGGGTCGATTAGCGCCGCATCCCTGACGCAAAGCTTTGGGAACGCACCCCGCGGCGTCCTTCGTGACGACGATGCCCCAAACGATTGTAAACACCAGTGTAGTGAAAGTATAGCACGCCACCGCAAGGCGGATGGCAGCCAGCACGCGCGGAGAAAAGAACGGCGACGTGACGAGTGTATGGCGGGGGTCAAATGAGTCCAGGTGCAGGAGGGCCGAAAGCGACTTCATGGCGAACTAGCCGCGGCGACAATCGAGAAAGAACGAAGAAAAAGAAGGAAAGGAGCGCCGATTCTAGCTCGAGGACGCCTTCGCACAGCGGGGGTGGTGGGAGAAGGGAAGGAGATGGCGTTTAAATTGCTGTCGGCATTCAAGCTTCTATTCTGGGAGACGGGATCATGCTTGCCTCTTGGCGACCAACTGATTGCCGGTCACCTGCCGAAAACGGCAACCAGCTTCCACAAGATTGGCACAAGACCAATTCAAACGAACTTAGTCGTAGGGGAAAAAAGCACAGAATTGAGCTGCTGAATTTGTTCAGGGTGGCAAACCACCAGTTCAATTTTTTTCTCTTCATTGAATTCTTTTTCAGCCAGTTGAGCAATATGTCCGAATCACTCGGAGAACTCATCTCGGGGGCGTAGAGCGGTATCTTGGATCTTTTCTATATAAAGGCCCTCAAACCGCGCGGAACTCGGGTATTCGATGAACCCAACGACGGAGGGCGATATACGGGTAATGAAACTTGAACTTCTGGGCGTGAAACCCGACCTTCCGACCGGCGTTGCAGAGTGACCGACGGGACCAACGAGCAAGGAGGGATAAATATGACTGGTCATGAATTTGATCTCATGGACATTGGTACTTGCGAAATGAAAACTTCTTCCGTGAGAATGCCAGAGTCACGGTCGACTCACCGAAAGATCAACGGTGTTCAGGTAACCATTTTTGAAGCAATATAAATCTATCTCGCAATTCCGGGGATTACACTCTATCCATTACCTGTGCATGCATAAGCTGTTTCGGCTAGTGGCCGTCTCTCGCCGGTGAGGGAGTCGAGTTGTTTGAGCAGTAGGTGGTGAAAGAATGGACCAAAAAGCATCTTATTGCACGGTCAAATACTACATAGATCGTTTTCAATTTTCAGGAAGATTGAGGCCGGTTCGACGGAAACCTCTCTTTGGAGGCCCGAGTTCAACATCAGTGGATCAAAATGTCAAAACAGGGGCCCATGATTATTGCAAAAACCGCGCACAATTTTGTGAAGGCTTGTTTATTTTATTTTATTTTCCCAGAAACAGTTCTGCTATACGCCGGTCAGCTACAGCCAGGCTTATCGGGCCAAAAAATAGTTGTAGTTGATTTCCGAGACTGACCAATCCCTGCTGACTGACGGAGATCAGGTCAATAAAAAATATTGTTCTTCGGACATCCAATGTCGGAAATTTCCGAGAGACGGCCATAAAGTTCTCAAGTCATTTAGATCGGAGTACCATACAG
Organism: Mycena capillaripes; assembly: GCA_029204075.1. NCBI lineage: Eukaryota > Fungi > Basidiomycota > Agaricomycetes > Agaricales > Mycenaceae > Mycena > Mycena capillaripes. The sequence goes on along the minus strand of JARHKZ010000009.1, from coordinate 3,030,679 downwards.
AAGAGATTTCTTTTTTGGACCCATAAACGCGCGTACCATGTGGATTTTAGTCTTGAACTTCCTTATTCTACGACCTGTTCTCTGCCGGATTTGGGCTAAATTATGAGCACACCGCGTATAATGATTCGAGAGGTGAGGAAACCACTAGAAGCTGTTTAAACTATGAATCCGGCCCACACTAGTCAGACTCTTGGTCTCATTCGTCTGACTCAGGATATAGAACGGCGCTAAGGCACCGTATTCAATGCGATATCTCGGCCCAAAACAAAATGACTTATGCGCCGTCGTCTGTTCTGAGCCATTTCAACCAGTCACTCTCCCATCAATATTGATTTCACGGATCTGGTGTATGTCCGATCTACCCATGTAGGAGTCTAGGACAAAGAATCGGGTGAGCTCCATGTCGATGAGAAGCAGATGTGGTGCGTAGTCATGAACTGGCGGTCTTGGAAAAGTTGTTTCGAAATTGAAGTCGATATGGATGAGATTGAAGGGACAATCGGGGGCGGAGCAGAAATTCTTATCGGAGGGCGCCTTAAGCAGTTGGATGATATTGTTAATATTCTTCAGATCTCTAACTTCTATCCCGTGCTGGAAACATGTGCATAGGATTCGAGCAGCCGTGTCGATGATGGCGGCCTGATGCGCAATGTGCGGAACATGTACGGGTGCCAGCGGCCGGTCCGTTGCGCATGATTTTCCGCACATCGTTGCCCACGATATGCCTTAGAAGGATAGCATATATATATTGCAGCCCCCCTGGTCTGGGGATCTCAGCCGCAAGAGGGCGGACATATGATCCGGCGTGTGCCTTCAAGCGCGAAAAGCACTGGTGTTCGATTGCCGCTGCTCGCGCGATGTGTGGGAATATGTCTGCCGAGGGGTGTTCAAAGTAGAGTGGATCGTAAAGCCGCGCAACCAAAAGAGCTGCGGAGCCCTTCAGTGGGGCCGTCCAGACTTGTAGCGGCCTTTCTTCGCGTGATCCAGTGGCCAGGGGAGTTGCAAGTACGATACGATAGTATTTAACGACGAAAGCGTGTTACGCTGTATAACGCCGTTGTGATTCCAACCTGCAGTGCACTAGTTTGACTAGACGTTCAGATGATGGGAGACAGAGGGTCGCGAACTCGTTCACAACGATGGAGTAATTTTGAGGCCTAAACAAGTGCAAGTACAAAAATTCCGGTCCGAAAGATAAGGTTTTTCTTCTGAATATTCTTGCACAATACCCGCAAAGTTGACTATTACTGGAAGAAAATAGCGGGCAGCGAAGACTAGGGAAATTGCAATCTGCGTGGCGTGACAGAGTCTATTGAACATATACTCACCCAATGCAGAGAACCCGGGCAAAGTAAGCATGGGACTTTGCGAGCGAGCTCTGGAAGCTCAAAACTGGCTCTACGTCCAACAGTGGTTTGAAGGGCTCAGATCGTGACCTGGCAATTTTAGATATAACTGCAGAAGTTGTCTATGAAAAAGCGACTACCTACGAGCACAATTTATATCAGCGCATTGCTCACTAGGCCTCTCCCATTAGGTCTCCACGCTATCACATATATGCTTCTCTTTGTCTGACTGACATCGAAACTTTGGTCGGTTCCAGGTCAAGGGAGGAAAATGTATAAAAGATCACCCATTTTCGCGAGATATCTGGACTGTTATCACGGCCTACTGCTTTCCGACATATTAACGGTCAATTTACTCTTGAACGAAACTGGCGGCAACATTCGTCCGACCGCCCACATAAAATGTCTTGAATCTGCTTAGAAGAGCAATGACACCCAATTAATGCCCAAGTGCCTGGACAAACTCAGTAATGGAACCTCTTGGTCTGGGAATGCTAAGGAACCAGCTACCTGGGTTGCCATATATTTAGCTCTTGCGTGAAAGAGTGAGCATTTGACACACCTACCGGTCTCTGCTGTTTGTTGGTGATGCATGCATGAATGAGGGTGATTATATGACAGCATTATCAATGTTTCACACCGTGTTGGAGGGCTCGAAGGAAATAAAGTCAGCCATCGCCAGGCTATCTGTCTTTTCCGTATTGGAGATGTATGGAACACCCAGGGCAACAGAGCCGAAGCAGAGATATACTGGACAAAAGCACAGCACGTATACAGTGATGCGTCCCTGAGGGATGGAATTATCAAAATAGATACTGCACGGTCTAACAGGACCGATTGATTTAAATATCTACCATCACCGGAAAACGAGGCCATTAGCTGATAAGTTGTTGCCTTCAGCTAATCTCGTGAAATATTGTCCGCCTCGTACTTGCGTATACTACGATTTAAAATATTAGGATTACATATAACTTTATGGTTCTACTACATAATTGTCTGTGGTTGCCGTTGCCGACAGTGTCTCTTCTCGTCGTATTATCGTTCGCAGTAAAATATCCTTGAGTCTTCTTTGAAACACTCGCCACTATCAGCTCCCGCAGTGGCATGTTGTGCACGCCCTTCTGCAGGGTAACATAATCATGTTAATTCATGTTACTTTGGAGAGACTGCGAATGTACGAACATGATAGGAGAGTCCTCTAACGTGGATGTGGCAAGTTCTTCGGACGACTTCTTCCCGACTGGAGGTACAGACACATCGATGGACGCCAAAACTGTTGCGGAGTTCGAGAGTGAACTTGGCCGGGGCATCTGGACACGGAGTGTAACGTGAGCACGGAGCACGGAAGAGATGGCCGAACCTACCTCTAACGTTTCGAGCGTCGACACGGGGAGTGCAACAGACATGACTCCATACGAGAATATCATAGTGAGTAATGGGAGGTCGAAAAACATGTTGTAGGTCAGTGGGGATGTCAAGCTCTTTCTCCTGCGTACACTTATATAGTCGACCAAAAGCTGTTGCTGCGGGCAATGCCCCCATATACACTATCCTCGACGGAATGGATGCTCGAGTCATTTAGTTCGATACGCGTCCGCGTACTTGACCCATTTGGCTTATATTTAGCTGTTCACACGATTGACTCATATTACAGCTTTGTCCGCAGTCTCAAGCTGAGCACAGCATTACAGCTTGAATACAAGACGTGGTGCTGCTTCGCTCCGGCAACCCGTAAAATAAATGAAAATGAAGTTACTAGGTTGAATTGGGCGAAAAGTAGCCTGACCATCAAGGCGAGCGATTGGCAGTCGTTGCTCAGAATCCAAGAGATTCCACGATGGTTTTGACCGTTTGCTTCAGAGGAGAGTCAAATTTTAACAATCGCAGGGAGTTCGACCCTTGGGAACTGCGGCAGGAGAAAAATCCAGAAAGGTCCCAGCGGACCATGCATGGTTGGACAAAGAATGATGAAAGGATTCCGAGCTGTAAAAACAGAACACTCTCTGGTAGCAGTTGGATTGCGAATGCGATCGCGACTGCGAAGTAGGCATTTAAGGAAAAACCCACTTCTCCAGGATCCAGAGAAAAAGCCGTGGGAGCGCATTGCAGTGGCGATGGAAACATTCCCGATCCGGATTTGAGCAGTCGAGTCCACTGGTAACGTCGCACAGAACAAATCGAAGTGGCCCGCTGAACTTGCACGGTTGAAGAATTTGCGGGATTTTGAAAGTGGGTGAAGTAACGGCGTGTGCTGTAATAGAGAAGACGCCGGCGAGCATGTTACAGTACCCGACTCCACTACGCCAACCCCCCCCCCAAAAAAAAAAAAAAACGGTCTGGTATCCGACGGATATGTATGGAAATTCAGGGTCATTGCTAAGAAATGAACACTGGACAAGCGTTAAACGTTGGTAGCACATGCAAAGTACGAGTTTCAATTTGGAACATGGTGATTACCGCCTTTTGTGATGTAGAGAAAAAAACTCAGGGGCAGTGGCAAGCGTATTCGGAGAAGCTCTGCCATTCCGCTACTTCTTTTGCCGTGTGTCGACTGGCCTATCATGAGAATTTTCAGATACCTTTACTTATGAGATGGTACTCCCAAAGCTCAGTTGAAGCACGTACCGAACCTCATGGCATGCATCAGCATAAAATATTACTGCCATCCTCGCTCCTCCTCTGCCAACATATCCCAGAACGCCGCGTCGTCTGAGAGCATCGAGTTGAGGAACATGAACTCCATGTCCAATACCGGTCCAGGCCCTTGCGTTGAGGGATGCGGCGGCAAAGGCACGTCCAGGCTGAAATCTGCGGATGTGGTGTGACCCAAATCTGCTGTTGGTGCCATCGCCTTTGGCATTTCAGACTCAGACTCACGCTCCTGCCACTTGGCCACCATGCTCTGCACAAGCAGTGCGCATCTGTGGGCTGCGTGCCCTGGACCGCACGCCGCACGGTGCAGCCCCTTGACTGTCTTGTCGAGAAGCAGGTCGCTAGCGCCGAGCAACGTGCGGCTGGGGCCCTCACCGCGGCGCAACACGAGGAACTTGACGCCGACGAGGTACGCTGCGGCGAGTGCGACCATGGTGAAGTACGCGTCTGGCGCAGTGCAAAGTCGTGACGGCGTCGTCGGCGTCAACAACGTCGGTGCGGAGGTGAGTTTGGGGATGGCGAGAGTGAGGAACGAGACCAGCAGGGCTTCGGCGGTTTGAAGCATATCGCGCGCCCAGTTGGGGAGGGGTGTCAGTGCGTCGCCTGGGCGGGGTTTGAATGGCTCGCCGAGGGGGATTAGTGGTAAGAGGCCGCGCGCCTCCCAGAAGGCGTGATAGAGGGCGAGAAGGCGGGAGGTGCCATGTGGGATGTGCAGCGCGTGGAAGTAGAACTGATCCGTGTCAAAGACGACTGCGATTGGTTGGATAGTTCAGTTTTTGAGGCACAAGACAGACACGGAAGACGACACACCGGGAAGGGGAAGCAATAACCGTTTTTCTCGCCTCATGCGCTCCAGCACGCTGTGCGTTGGGTCTGAGTCAAGGGCCGAGGATATATGCATACCAAAATATACCTTTTCATATCGTGCTCCCATTCTTCCTTATCAGATCCCAGGCACATTGCAGTGGCCTCTTCGTAGAGATCAAACTGGCGAGCAGTGAGCCCGAGGCGCAAATCTCGAAGGTTTGCTCGTGGGTTCAACATCGGAGGGTAATTGACCAACAAATTATCGTCCGTGCTCCGGCGGGATAAAGGCGCACGTCGGGTACCGATACATAACCTTGTCAAAAGACTTCAGTTACCCCGCAACCTCAGCGACGGAGGGCAAAGGACAAAACTAACATGGATTCAGCGTTCGTGAGGGCAATCCACTACACTTGCGGTGAGAGACGAAATAAATACTAGAATGGATCGCACGCACCAAGCGCCCACGCTCTGAAGCTTCTGTAATATTCGTGGGGTCCAGGCTTGGGTCGCGCTTGAGCATGTCGTTTACTATAGCGGAGGCACGGTTGAGGCGCAAGTTCACTGCCATACGCACCGCAGTGGAGATCAGGGCCGGCGCATCGACATCCCATCCTTGAATGTCTGCTGCCGCGCCAAAGGGTCCCCACAGCGATAATATAAGGAGACACTGGATGGCCTCTACGGACTCGGTCGCACCGGGCTTGAAAATCATTTGCGCGATGGATTCGCGAGCGAGAACTTGTAGCCGCAATCGGACTTCTTTCCCTGCCCCGCCATCGAGATGTCGTGCCGCGACCGCAGAACATGCAATATCGACGAGGGGATTCTTAGAATTTCGGATAGGCTGGAAGTTCAACCAAGGTGTGTATTGGGCGTTGAATCTTCAGAGAAGATAAGATTTTTGGGAGGAGAAAAGAGGGGGGGCGCACAGGTCAATCAAATAATCAATGCGAGCCTCGGGCAAAATCACGGAGAGCGAGAGTTCGTTGTTGATGAACTCTGCTGGGGAGGCGTGGACGGGAGGAAGTGTTGTGAGGTGTTGGATGGCCAGCATTGGTGCTGACCAGTCAATGTTTCGGCCTTCGAGCACGAACGACCACAACCGGTGATTCGCTGCGTTTTGGTCTACCTGGACCCCAACTATCTGGTCTGCTGGCCCCAGCGACGCAGTCGTGGTGATTGGCGGTGGGGGCACGGCTGGCACCTGCGTTTCTTCGTAGGAACACTCGATGGAGAGTACTTTGCAGCGGTGGCATCGAACAGGACTACTACTGTGGTCTGTCGTCCAAGGTGAGTGACGGACACTAGAACAGGACGAACGGAGCGACTGACCGAGAATTTCACACCGCGTCTTGTGTTTCCTGCACGCGGTACACGCCTGGACTGTCTTTGCTCGTTTTGTAGGTCGGTGCATAGGAAGATTCGGGGCTGCATCGCAACGCTCGCCGCACTTAAAGAAGGAGTAGTCAAAGAAGCCTACGTCAGCGGGATCCGACGCACCCGTCGGAGACAGCTCCGCCTATGAACAGATCCGCAGTCTTGTAAGCCCATTCGATTCCGCTCATCAACGGACGGTCCAGATTAGCCTTTAGAAGTGGTACGAGCTCGAATTTAGAAGTGGGTTTCGGCTTTGGAAATCCGCTTCAAGAATCAAGAGTCAAGACTAAGTATACTCAATTCAAGACATTCACCATTTCGCCTAAATTCCACGCGGGCGTTGAGAAGATCTTCCGGTTGCCTTCCGGGTAACAAAAGGATACATTGTGGCGACCAAGCGATGAGAGCTTTAATTATAAAATTTAATTCTTCCACGGAGAATACATTAATATTGGAACCTGTTTTTTTTAGGCTGATCAAACATGAGTAGAAAGCAAATTGATGGGATTTTCCGAGTCCAGGAGCACAGCAAGCTATTTCTTACGCGCCGTGGCTAGAGAATTTTGGAGTCGTTTGAGCGAAACGTGACAGCGTGATCGGGGGCCAGCCGCACCAAGTCAGCGGCATTACTAGGATTCCCATCACGGAATTCTCCGACGGCGAAAATGGCATGGACATAGCGTGAATATTGAGGCTGGTAGCAGTTCAACAAATTAGGAGCGAGCTTTCTTCCTGTCTACCCGAGAGACCAAGGGAACAGTGATCACAACAGCATTCGCATTCATTCAATGTGGTCTGTGAGGAGTTCACTCCTGAGTCGACTAACAAGTCTCCTAAAGTTTGACTCCACATTCTGATTCCCCTCTCCTGAAAGACGCCGAGATCACCTCCAAAAGAATTGGTCAAGGCCCGATGTACCTTGATCATCCAGATCTGGGGGTTCAACTTAATAGTAGACGCTCCTGACAGAGTCTTCATCTTCACTGTGTTTAAGGCCGATCTAAACAAAGTCTGCCAAGGTCTGTTGATTTCACCTATGCAGAGGGCCTATGCAGACCCTATCCAGATTTCACCTGAGCAGAGTCTGAAAAGGTATGTCGAGGTGAGCTCAACAGACCTTGGCTGAGCCCAGCAAGTCATCCAGCAGACCTACGCAGACCTACGCAGACATCTCCCACATCATCTCGGCAGACGCTGTGCGGAGGTCTGTCCAGGTTATCTCCGCACACCTCGGCAGACCCTGTTAGATTGGGCTTAAACGCAGTGAGCTTGATAAAAGCCCGCCTTCTACCGCATGGTAGCGACCCCCTCCTCCTCCTCTTACCTCCGCTTTCATGGGCCTGGATAATATCTTTGGGTGCGTTCTGTTCTTTCTTACAGTAATAAGTTGCTAATAGCCTGCTCATAGAGCGCTCCTACTGGGCACCTGGGCCGCATCAATCCTATCCGGCCTAGTGGCGGGCCAGGCGTGGAAATACTTCACGACGTTCCCGAACGACCCGTGGAATCGCAAGGGTCTCGTCGTCTTAGCCCTCGCGTTTTGTTTCGCTGCGCTAATCGGCGACTATGCGAATACCTATCTCGTGTGTTGGCATATTCAGTCCATATTTCCCTGCAAATGCTCATTTCCCCGCAGCCCACTGTAACGTATTGGGGTTAGTGCTGCCCCCACCATCCGTGCGTCATCTAACTACTCACCTGACAGGAGATGTGGAGGCAATCCAAAAAGTGGTGCGTACCATCTTTGTAACGTCCGGACCTCGTTTTCTGACTGTTGACTCCATACAGTATTGGCCGGTGCGTCCAATGAAATCTTTCGCACCGACTCAACTCAAATTGCAGTAGTTGCCGCTTTACTCCATCTCGAACACACTCCTTGCTATCATTGTCGATTGCTACCTCATTCACCGACTCTATACTCTGTCAGTCTCGGTCAAATACCTACCAATTCAGTACTGACTGCTTCGGGGAAGGTCAAACAACGTTTGGATGGTCGTTATTTTATACGTGCTCATATTGCTGGCAGTGGGTGTTTCCAACATAGATCTTGCCTTCCTTTCTTGTCCTCAACTCCCCCCCTTCCATTCAGTTATCCGGCTATTTGATGGGATTCATTCCCCTTGTTATAGGTTCAGGGACATCGACAGACGTATGTCGCCATTCTCTGTGTTATGTGAAACATTGTTTGACTTCGGATGCAACAGCGAAACAAGGCACGTATTGGAGCCATCATAAACTTCATCACCATGGTAGTGGTTGACCTCTTAACTGCGGCTGGATTGATCTGGAAGCTGCGGTCGATGCGGTCGAGCTTCGCACATACCAACTCGTACGTTGAGTCGATCCATGCTTGTATTTTGGAATTCACTGTATTTTTGCTGCTCCCGCAGATTCATGAACCGCGTCATGGTAGGGGCGGTTCAAACAGGCGCAACCACCAGCGTCTGCTCCATCCTCCTACTCATAACCTTCCTCAACAATCCGCAGAGTAACGGTGCGGTCCGTAATGTCATGCGTTATTTGGCTCTAATGTTTTTCGTTGTCCAGTCGCCACATTCTTCATATTCCAGTTCGCGCCACTCTATACTCTCATTGACACGTTACTATTCAACTTCAACCTGCGACACAACTCGGGTGTCTCGGGTACGTCAAAGACGTCCGAGAGCCGCAACAACGAGAATAACAACATACTCATGAATGGAATCCGTAAGCCTCGTTTATCGGCTTCATTCACCCTCCGTTAAAACTCACACGGTCGTAGACGTGCATCGAACAGCCATCGTCACGATGGATTCCGACTTGGAAGCCGCCCGGCAAAGAAGGGTACGTGTCCGATTCCATGGATGGGTCATTATATCTGAATAATGTGCTTCCGTTTCCGGCAGGACAAAGAAGACAACAGCATAAGCAAACAAGACCCGGATGTCGAGTCCATCGGCGCGCGGAAGGTCACTGTCACCGTACGTTGAAGATTGAGTAGGGGTTTTCTTTTTTGGGGCTCGAAGATCGTTGGTGGAAGCCGGATCCGAGGCAGATATGTATGGCTCTGTAGGAAAATGTCAGTATTCTGGATTCTGAGTTCAATCATGTCAGCCTTGCATCTACATTGTTCGTGTCCTCGATTGTTCCATTCATACACGCACGAAGTTCGCTGACGGCGTGAGTCTGGGAAGATCAAGTTTGATGCAATGCTATTGGAAGCGAGACTCGAAAGTTAACATCCATTTCATCACTTGCGATTTCATGGAACATTGCGCATCATAAAAGAATGGAAAAATCAAATCAACATGCCAGTGGAAGCCATGATCCGTAATGCTCATGCCGACGGTCCGGCTGGTGCGGCGATGTTCCGAGAAATTTCAGCTAGATGATGAACATTGGTTCAGTTTTCTTGGCGATCGAGACTTTCCAGGGACTTTTCACATGACTGAGGATTGGGCCTCTTCGAGGCGGGCGCCGAACCTTTAGGTTGAAGCTCAAGAGCGTCGACGTCGGAGGCAAACAAAATGATCAATGAGTGATCAAGCCGGAGCAAGCTGTGACGCGGTGTGCCAACGCACACCTCCTGCTTGCCTCCTGCCACGACGTCCTCTGGCAGCCTGGCTTTATCGACTTCTTCAACACACGCAAATTTCAACAGATTGCATGCTTTTCAATTACGAGCAATCACCCTTGGCATTTACATACCATTGCAAAAACTGCAGATACTTACAGTAGCTATTTTCTACCATATGCCATAGGCACAAATTGAAGAGTGAATTCTATGATCCAAAACAATTGGGTTGGATAGGACCAAAGACGCTTACTGTAGATAAAGCCGCTTTGCAAATATGGCCAAAAAAAAAAGAAGAAAGGATTGCGTGCGCTGACAAGATCAGTCAAGCGGTTACGGAGCAGTGTCCCAGAATATTCTCCTGCTTTCGGATGCTGGCCCGAACATAAAGCAGAAATGACTAACAACCAAAATCAAGTGAGAGGATTTTGCACCCGAGATGCGCTGGGGCAACCAGCTGAAAGCAGCAATGGCAAGGACTCAGTAAGACAGTCAGCTGCGCTTAAAAGTTACTGTCTTTCCAAGTCCCTTCCAATTTTTTTTTGCGCAATGACTAATGTTGCATGACTAACTCTGTTTGTACATGTAGCAAAAATCAGAACGAAACCCAAGTTCCTCAGGGTAGCCAAACCTAAAGGTTCGGCAATAATGGATTTATCGAGGAAAGTTCTGGCGAGTTACAGCCCCAGGGCGAACTTCTTGGAAACGCCAGGCGTGGTCTTGTGAGCTTTCCCCTGTTGTGCTTACTACATTCGCTCGACTGTTCCTTGGTAAAGGCTTAGCTTCCCCTACATGTCCAGCCGTCTCCTGAATTTCTGGACTGATCTGAGGAAATGGGAGGTGCCGATCATCATGAATACGGCTGGCTATGCCAATAGCGGGGTGGTCTTCAACCAACACATTGCAGAACCATAAAAAATCGGGAAGGGACGTTGGGTTTAGATATTTGCAGTCGAAGTGGACAATCAACTCACGTTCGATCAGAGAGAAGGAACGCGGGCCAATTGCATGCCGCGTGTTCAGAATCCAGGCACAGGAGAATGTCAGCTTGAACATGAACCCTAAGTGGAGGGATAATATAAATGTATCGTGAACCTTGGCTTCATTTCCCAGGTCCCGCTGGGTCTTGTTTTCGCTCTTTCGGCTCACCATGCGGTCAATTTCAACGTCTCTGCTCTCTCTCCAGTTCATACTCTTGCTCGCTGTTGTGATACCTGCCCATGGCAGCCCGAAAGCGCACCTAAAGCGTAAAGGCGGCGGCGGAGAGGGTGGCGGCGGCGGCACCACTGGAAGTGGGATCCCGTTCGTAGCCAATGCAGAGAACCCTGTTTGCATTCCACTATACGGGTTACGCGATGCGATTATGGGCGGAATATATCATGGTATGCCATACATGCTGTGTGTATATGTATAGGATACTGAGCCAGAAAGACAGGGCGCTGCAACGACTACGCTCGCGCCGCCGTCCGCCTGGCTTTCCACGACGCCGGTACGTACCTGTTAATCTGCGCCGTACTTCAAGCGCTGGGTTGACTTTTTGTACAGGGACCTTTTCGCTCAAGCGGAAAGCCGCCGGCCTGTCGAACGGCGGTGCAGACGGGTCGATGCTTACCGACCCTCATGAGGTAGAGCGGGCGGAAAACAACGGGCTGCAGAACATCACCGCCGCTCTCTGGCCCCTCCCTGCCGAGTTCAATGTCTCCCCGGGTGATGTGCTCCATGTGTGTCGTCTTCCCCATGTTTCCGACCTTGTCCTATACTGATTGTCTTCAAATCAAGCTTGCCGGCGTTCTCGGTGTGGTGAGTTTTCGGTCAATTTCACTGCTTGCTAATTTTATCTGACCTTCTCGCTCAAGATGGCTTGCCCCGGAGGACCTGCAGTCAAGGTATACGTCGGACGTAAGACGCCCAAGCCCAAGTACACTGCGCCCGATGGCCTGCTCCCGAACCCCAACAGCCCCGTGAAAGTATTGACTGATCGCTTCGCCGACATGGGCCTCAGTATTCGGGATCTGATGGCGCTCATCGGCGCCCACTCGACGGGCAGGCAGCGCTTCCAGGACGCGAGCACCTCGGGAGCACCGCTCGACAGTACCATCGACATTTGGGACGTACGCTTCTGTGCGTATTTTTCTTCCCTCTCCTCGCTCCCGAACTCAGTTATCTGCGGTAGACTCGGAGACGCAGAACGCAATGGCTGCCCCTGGAACCTTCCGGCTGGCCAGCGACGTCAACTTCGCGCACAACGCCACGACGAAGAAGGAATACAATCGCTTCGTTGGGGAGCAAGACGACTGGTGCGCACGCCTGTTTTCCATTGCGGTGTACTTACCGACGGTTTTCAGGGGTCGCGACTATGCGGGCGCGCATGAGAAGATGAGTCTTCTCGGCGTCAACAAGAAGACCCTCGTAGACTGCTCGGAGGTCTTGCCGCTGCCCATCGACCTCAAGAATCTCGCGGTCTCAACCTCTGGGAAAGGAAAACAGGCGGCCGATCCCATGATTGACCCGGTCAAGCTCGAGGCAGCGATCCAGCAGTACCGGTCCATCTGGCTTTGAGTCCTTCTTGATTTTCATTGGGGATTGAATATGGACAACGCGTTATACCCTTCAAGGAATCATTGCAATTAGTGAATGTTGGCACACTTAACCCATGTACTTACCAGTAACCACACTCCTTCAATAAATTGTTCATTATCAAAGAAGCTAAGCGCAGATGCTACATTCAACTTTTTTTTCTAGATAGAATCGCGTCGCTGCCGGTGGCAACGACAAGCTAAATTAGCGGCGATCCAGTCCTGAAGTATTCGAAGACGCACCGTCGCCTTGGCATGCGGCTCATCTACAAACCGAACACCTTCCTCCCAGTGTGTCTTATCTGCTCGCCAACTCTTACGCCGAATTCGTGAACGTTCAGGTATTTCCCGAGCTTACATCGGGTTCAAAGCTTGACGGTTTGAATAATTAAAGATTCTTTTCGGCATTCGCCTAGATTATTTACTGAAGTGCGAGTCCAGACGAAACGTCACGCCGCGTGGTAGAACGCCGTAAGTTAGTCACTTATTGCTGGAGGGACGGAAGAGCGGGTTGAGTATTGAGGAAAATATGGGAGAAAGGGAGAATCCAGAATAAGCCCGAGCATCACTTTGAATCTGCGTGTTTAGTGTTACAGAATGAAGCTCCTAACAACCCCAGTAAACGCAGTAAACCAAAACCTAGTAAACTCCGAACCAGTAAACCTCGAACCCAGTGACCCAGTAAAATGGAGCCATGCATCGCAACATGCTCCTATTGTCCCAAAATTCCAACAGAAATAAACTGGTTGGTGACGTATATGGCGAGAACTATAGCCATCTTGCTCCGTCTGCGCAAGTTCCAACGTGAGACGGAATCCCAAGCGTGTCTGGACTGTGACCGGAATATTGCTGAGCGGCAAATGGTGGAAGGCACGCGCGGCCCATCTCTGGGCTAATTGGGCCCTGAAAGCCCGGGATGGGTGCATTTGGGGAGTATCTCGGTACGGGCGCCTGCAGACAGTGGGCGGCCACGGGAACGACGTGCAAAACTGGTTCAAGGCGGATACATCTGAGAATAAAAATATGATTTTTACGACCCTTGGCCGCCGGGAACACGCACGGGATAACGCAGCGGCACTGCCGGGGGGGCGCACCCTTCGCCTGCAGCGTGCAGGCGGCACGCTCGCCAGCCGGGGTGTACGGTTTCGTAGAGACGCCATTCATCTCCGGCGATAGGACCCCATTGTCATCTGGGAGGATAGGTAGCATAGGCAGCAGGTCGAGTGGGATGTCCACTTCCGTCAAAACGAGGGCGCCAGAAGGGAGAGCAAGGACCAGCGCGCCGGAGGGGTCTGCCAGGACCTGTGCGCCGTGGGACGGGATCGTCAGAACCACCTTCGCCACCGTCGCCATTCTCTCTCGTCGATTGGGGATTCGAATTCCCCTAGTAGATTCACGTCGAGGGAGATATGGAACGCGTTATAAATGCAGTGCTGTCTTGCGGAGTTTGAACTTTTCAAGATGTGATCCCAGCTGACACAGACGGTCTGGACCAAGAGGCACGCGGAAATCTTGAAAATACATCAACCCCATTTATGTAAATTCAGGTCCACTGAACACTTTTTTGCGGTCCTGGAGGGCCTCCGAAGCTCTGGTTGGGGAGTTAGGACTCGTGTACATTATATTCCCACGAGTTTCGGCATCACTCCAGCTCCCTCAATTATTAGAATTTCAGGATTTTTTAGAGACCGACCTTCGCATTTTCAAGGTATAGTTGGCGATTGAAGATGCCAACTTTTGTGCATCGATGAAGGATGAGGCAGAAAGCCGTTTCTGATTATTTCCAAATCCAGGCCGAAATTAATGGCAACTTGAGCTTTGGGACTGGCGACTTTCTTGTGGGATTAAATTTCAATCTTTCGAGGCAAAATTTCCCGGAACTTGAACCAAGCCCACTAAACTTCGCCTTTGCCTCTTAGGTGTTGTGTTTGGGAGCGAAGTGAGCGCGTAAGAGCACCATCAGTGCGAAAATGAGGTTGATGTCAGGGATTTGATTTCCGCCGGCCTCTTGCTCTGGACGAGCCGCAGTTCGAGTTTGGAGCCTCAAGTAGTCTCTTGTGGACAGACACTTCAACACTGAAACTCGTACCTTGTGGCACTAACAGCAAAATCGGATACCCAGTAATCTGGGTGTTTCACATTTCCACAGCCGTCGTCTCTGGACCTCCGAGATTTCTAAACCACTCGTTGTCGACTGGAATCCAGAGAGATAAAAGAGTATATGTGTGCCCCTCTGCAGAAGTTCAGGCTGTCGCGAGAGCGTATTTTTATCTAAAAAGGGAATGAATTGTTGATGAAGTGTTAGTTGAGTTGCTGAGGATGGGGGCTAGGTTCTTGGGCCTCCCCGATGAGTTCTTCTGTCGACAAAGTGCCCAAAGTCTCTGCCGCTGGCGTATTAGTTAGGCCAGCAGAAGAAAGATCGAAACACAAGAGATCCGCAGCAATTTCATGACACAGGCTGTTGACCTGACTGTCAAATAAAAATGTGTTGAGGATGAAGCAATTTATGACAGGATACGCCCAGAAGAAAGACATGATCGTGGAAATGTCTTTAAGCATCAGTATGTGTTCGCGAGAGGACGTCCATGTCCAAGCCATAGAGCTGCACTTGAGCAAGAAACGGACAAGGCACAGAATTTGCTCTATAGGGGCACACACGATGGCCGCCTCGGCATGTTCAAAATTCGGCAGCCGCCGGACATATTTCGACATACGACCGACGTACACTTCGCCCCATGGCGAAAACACAACCCACTGCTGGAAACATCAGAAGTGGTTTGTTCAGTTGGAACCTGAGTCATTTCCAACAAGCGAGGTGCGAGCTTCATTTGTTAGAGTGTCTGTCCACGAGAGACTAACATCAAGAATCTGTTTGTGTCAAAGAACATTTGTCCAGCCAAAGTGCAAGTCCCAAACACTCAAAAAAGGCTCAGTCGCACATGGTCTGCATCTGATTTGTGTACCTGCTTCAAACATGGCATATACTCAGAAGTCGCTCGTTCAATTCAAGCCTGGGCCGTGATATCGAAATATAGCTCTTTTGCTTTCGTCTTTCAGAAACTTACCTACAGGATTTGGAAACTAATTTGATTCCATCTTTCCAGTTGGACACTTTACATTATTATGGACGAGTGGTCTCATCCTTCAAGCCTTCTCTGCATAGAAAGCCTCGCTCTAATTAGTTGCAAGTCCCAAGCACTTAAAAAAGGCCCGGTTGCAGATGGTCTGGCCCTGTTCCGTGTAAAGTTTGTGGTTGTCGCACTATTATATGCAGACATCGCTCGTCCCATTCGAGTCCGGGTCATATTATAGCAAAAGTTATTTGAGTCTTTGTTATGTTTTGTTGGAATCGGAGGTCAGAGGCAACATGTCAGCCTGCCAGAGCCACGTAGCCGGACGACATGGAATGTGCCACTGACGCGTGGAGAGGACTGCCATGGCGCTGAGACACGTTGGGACGCGTTGGGGCACCTAGCAACGCGCCACACATTGTTCTTCAAGTCAGGAAGTTTGAACTCCGCATTGTGTTGGTATTTATTGTTCAACTATCTATTGCGCTCCAGAGAGGTACAGTTGTGGACAATCAAAACTGACAAAAATGTTTGACCACCCAGTGTGACTCCGATAACCCTCGGAATCAAAAGATCTCTTCAAAGCAAGCCTAACAGAACCCAAATGAGTTTTTTTTTGCACGAGCGGTTCACCCCCAAACAGGCAATTAAGCAAGTTGAAGGTCCCAAAATTTGGCTGGACCCCTATATGTTACCTAAAAATGATGAAAAAATGCGCAATCGACTCCTTTTGACGAGGGCTTCATGGTCCTCTACAATGCAAAAGAATTCCACGAGCAGATGTGGTGAAATAAAGGCTGTAAACCTCGATAACTAAGAGACATGCCGTCATTGTATGTGACCATAATATCGGGCCAAAAGTTGAACCAAGGCTCCAAAAATGCACAAGTTGTTGTCAGTGCTCGATATCCACTCCCACAAAAGCCATCCCAGTAGCCATCAGCTCTACCGCAACCGTGACTACCTGCGGACCCGAAGTTTACCAGTCACAATTTCCGTTGAACTACTCCGAAATATTGGCCGTTCCTCCTTTCTTGTGGGAAAGAATTGGTTGGGGGCTTAAAAAGCGTCTTTTTTCATGCTGATTCTGATTATCGACTTGAAAATAGCCTGTATTCAGTATTTCGGCCGGAAATGGACTTGTCAGTTCTGATTGTCCATGACTGTATAAATACTGGCATGTATTCAGGTTGAATATAGAAGTTTCCCCCCCCCACTTTACTACATGTTTGAAAGCACTCTGAACTTGCTCTGGGCCCTGTTAATATGGATCCGCGAGCGCACCGGTGCTCGCTTCGAAGACCAAAGCATCCACGTGATCAACACTGGGCGGCAACGAGGCGGCTCTGAACAGCTTCAATTTGTCAGGGGAACCCCTGTCTCGACCCCCATCTAACGCTCTTCCGACTCCTCCGATCCTTCCGGTCGCTCTCCCGGTCACCGGTCTACCGGGGCCGGTACCGGAAACCGGCACGTGACCCAGGGGAACCCCCAATGGCACCTTGCGTGTGACCAAGCCCGGGACATCTGCCAATCACTCCGGTCACATGGTCTTAGCTAGTAGCTTACTTATACCCACGGCTGACGTGGGAATCCTCAGAGTTTCTTCTCTTTGGATCCCCCACGTCAGGTATGCTTCTCTGTATATTTAGCTACTGTCAATTAACCTTTGGATCCCCCATGTCAGTCCCTGAGTACCTCGGGCCTTCGTGGTTGCCCTTACACAATCAGGCCCTCTTTCGAGATAAATATAGTCATAGTCTATCTAGTTCATATTCCAGAATTTTGTCTGCATAAAAGAGACTTTGAGTGAGTTTCAAGCTGTTCTTTCTTCGCCATCAAAAGTACGAAATGTAATTGTAAGGCTGCTGCTCCAACCTTACTACTTTTCTCTGCACTGTCCAACCTCTCCCTTCCAGGACTGGTCCAGCCTTTGCTGTCTGCATTATTCCCTTCAGCCCTGATTTAGCACACCAGCGCCTCAGTCCTCATTGCTCCTTGCAATCCTGCATTGTACCTTCACCGCTACCATTGACTGATCATCATTGGCCTCAATCTCATTGTCTTTTGACTTATCCTCATTGGACCTTCAGATATTCCTTATCATTGACTCGCCTATATCCCTCCTCAATGATCACCTATACCACTCTTTGATATCCTACCTTTTGTATTGCCGTTGTTGAGTTCTTATCTTACATTCTGATTTATATCGTATGTTACATCTGTTCTGTTACATATCTGATGGCACATTGATTGTGACGTAGATTACTTACAGTATCTTCTCTTCTTGGTCTTGACCACCATGTACCTTCGCTAGTGGTTGCTCTTGAATGACCACACTATTGTTCTGTCATTCTGGGCTTCTCTTAGTTATGTCTGGCCGACTGCTCTAGTGTTGACTGCCTCCACAATACGGCAGCCTTCCAGTAATTTGTCCTTGTTTACCGACACTTTTTGCCTTTAGAGAATAATTGCGAGCGAAGCGAGCAATTAATATCTTTTAATCAGACACTTCAACAGAAATGGTCGTACCTTGGATGTTGTACCCTGGCAGTATGACTATCTACTCTAAGAACCTCACTTGTCCCGGAGGTACAAAGCTTTGTGTGTCAGGTCTGTCGAGGAGAGACACATTTTTCCAACCAAAGTCCAAGTCCCAAACACTCAAAGGAGGTTCAGTTGCAGATGGTCTGCACCTCCTTTGTATAAGTTTCTCGTTCGATTTGAGCCTGGCCATATTGTAGCCTTGCTTATTTTTTACGCATTGGCACAATTACCTGATTTTTCCGCTCAACAATTCGAAGAGCGGACAGCCGTTCAAATAATTACTCGCAACCCTGAGACGGAATCACAGTATTTTGGTGTAAATAAGGGCTGTGGGGCACATTTTGGGTACAAAAAGCTGGGGGGAACACCATTTGACCTGACAGCATATCTGAATAAATATAATTGAGTCATTTTGCCCATTTTTCCGCTG
Source organism: Mycena capillaripes (assembly GCA_029204075.1). NCBI lineage: Eukaryota > Fungi > Basidiomycota > Agaricomycetes > Agaricales > Mycenaceae > Mycena > Mycena capillaripes. The sequence goes on along the minus strand of JARHKZ010000009.1, from coordinate 3,012,320 downwards.
GTTCCGAGTTTGGTCAATTCCTCTGGTGCAAGGGAAACCCCCCTGGACCCCCCTGGCACTCGCCGCAGGGCCCACTGCTTGGTGCTTCCGTGGGGCCCACTACGTGGTGCTTTCTCCTGTTTTTTAGGATCTTTAATTTCGCTTTTTTCTGTCTATTCTCACCGGCAACGACACATTAGTCTCGTACCCAACCGTCATGACATCCCAGATGGGAACCCTGTCATGACGGTCTGGGCGCAAGTCAGCCGATTAACCGTACCATCGTGCTATCAAATTTTGATCGCTTTTTGATGCCTTTTACCTCAATGGCCATAATGTTCCCACGCCTCACGCTGCATCAATCACCTCGTTCTACGGAAATAATGCTCAATAACAAGCATATTTCCACGAGTCGAACTCTGTTCTTGGTCATAGGTTGAAAGGAAATATTCCTCGGTTTTTTGTTAGGGAGCGCATGGGGATCAAAGAAATCTGGGATGTCTTTGCGATGAGAGCCAAAGCCTTCAAGCTCATCACATAAGTAATATGTGGCCAACATGCTTAATTGCATTATCTGAGAATTTTTGTTCATCCTCTGCAGTCCGCAAAATTTCTTCGAATGGCTGAAGGCCAATAAATATTTGTTTAACAATAAGTAAAAGATAAATACCTGATCGGCCAACATGTGATGACGAGCTCAGGATGTTTGGGCAAATTTTCAACACCTGGAATTCATGCTGCCTCAGTTGGAGGTGCACCATCTGGCAATGCAAGAACAACAAGGCATCGAAAAGCGATCATGATAGGTGTGCCATCACAAACCGAGATCACGGTGTACAATGCGTGTGACACATCAGACATGGCGCATTCCGGACAGTGCGACATGTCACTCGTAAAGGTGGGGAAATCAGAGACATATCGCGTGCTGAGGAAAAGTGAGGGACATGTTGTTTGTAAAGTCGGGGTAATGAGTAGCACAGTGGATACAGTGCTCAAGACAAGAGGTGTGTGCTCCTTTTACGTGAATAGGTCTGAAATTTTCACTAATCAATTAGTATGTTTCACTTTCCCCCCCCCCCCTTTCGGTGTTGCTTTTCGAGCTGAGGAGAAACATTTTGGAAGGCTGTGCTCTGTATGTGAGACCGATCCACCACCCAAATCGGGGTTTCTGTCCTATTTGGGGTCATGGATCGAGACAGAACACTGGGATTTGCTCCCTGACCCATTTAACACTCACAAAACACATTTTTGCAACTTCCCAAAGCTCTTTTGTAACTGACCCTACAAAATCTTTTCGGCTGACCTCGGACCCCCCCACCCCATATCCGAAATTTTAATGCCGGTTCCCCCTTGCTTGGTACCGTCAAATACTCATTTCTCATCAGCAAACTCTGATTTTGGTACCTTGCTATAACCGCTATAAACCACTATATACATCAGGAAAATGCAAAGTTGCCGGATAGCTCCACATAGTCCCACATAGTTGATATAGCGGCCATAGCAAAAGGCCCACTCTGAGAGAAAGGTGGGGGGTGGGTGTTGAAATTCATAGCCCATCATAGCCCACCATAGCACAGGTATTGTCTATCATAGTGGCCATAACCATACCGCTCATAGCAGCTCATAGTCATAGTTGATAGAATAATAGTATTAAAAAGATGGCACTGCACAATTTATTACTCAAACAACCTTTTAGTTCATTAGATTTCGGATTGCCCTCACTTCTTATAACTGACTGTAGTGGATGTATTGTTGTATTGACTTGATTTGTGAAGAATGTATTGGAATGTGTTGTCTACAGGGTTCGAACGCGCGACCTTCTGGTTTGGGCAAAATATAAAGTAAGGTGATATAACAAGTAGACAAAAGAAGCTATATAAAGCTATGTTTCTGATCACTACATGAGGTAGGTGGAAGGGTCCAGCCATAATAAGCAACTCAAAAGACTTGTGTCTGAAAAAGTATTTCGCGTTTTGCGGGCTAACGAAGCTATGGATTGTAAAATTGCCTTAGACACTTCTTGTAGAGCTCAATGAGCTCTACAACTTTGGTGTGGTGTATATTTTTGGATGGATGTATAAGGTTTTTGAAAAAGCAACATTTTAAATAGATCTCCATAGTACGCAAAAATATGGATTGGTATTCATACTCAACGATAGTGGAGCCCAAATTCTATAGACCATCATAGCTTGTCATAGTATAATATAGCGCCTTAAGTCACTCTCATAGCTTGTCATAGACTATCATAGCCCCACATAGCTGCCTATCTGTCTATGACGCACCTTTGCGTTTTCCTGATGTATCACTATAGCAGGTTATAGAAGGGTACCCTTTTTCATAGCACATCATAGCACCCTAGCACGCCATAGAGTGCTATATACTTAGACCAATCAGGGTTTGCTGATGCTCACTCCGAAACCTATGAGAATCGCAGGAGATCGTGGACGTGGCATCTGTTTCGGGGCCCATAGAAGTCAGGTTTGCTGCTGAGAATCTATTGCTTTCTATGTTTGAGGTTCTACTTTGACTTCTGTCGAATTTACCAGCCACCCAAAGTAAATCCTTGGGGGCGATCATCCGCGCAGCAATTCTGCCATCACTGATCCTCTCCCAAAATCCACGCACCCTTACTTCCAACTTATTATTTATAAGTTAGGCGCTGAGCTATACACGTTCAAAATTCTACGATGGAATGGTGGCGGCAATGATAAACGTCAACACGGTTGCACGGCTAAATGCCGGCTCTATTTCAATGAAGGGCGTCGTATATGCTGTCGCCCTCGGGCGGATAAAATTAGCCCTTGTTGTCGGTCCAACGGAAGAGGAACAAACATTTCTTGACGCCAGCGGTTGGTTTGCCTTCTCGTTTGGGAATGGCATCGACGACAAACGATGTGTAATATGGATGAATTGGAGGATCTCGGGCGTTCGACGAAGCAGAGCTCGCCCAATGCAACCTCCTCGCATCCGTTGTAGCTAAATCCTTATGGCTGCAGATTCGAAATGTGTTCGGGGCCGAGGAGGATGAGATGGAGATTTCGTGACGCCGTTATTCATGTATAATCTTTGTATGTGATTTATTCGCAACCCACAGTCGCATTCAAGTTATATTGGAAACATCAGGCCACCCTCACTCCCACTCTTCCGTCATTACGACCCGCTTCAATATATCAGGGCGTCTCAACTACCCTCTCATATCATACGCTGCCAGAGACAATTTATTCTTGCTCTTCCTCTAAAACGAGGGTCAGTCGGAGAACAACCACAGAGATGTAATTTTACCGCCCGACCCAAACCCGCAAACAGAAAGCATTGCTCGAACGCTCTTCATCGCTGCTTGGACTCTGCTCTCTGTAGCATGCGGAGTAACTGGGGAGGCAGGACTTTCGGACGGCTGGGGCACCGAAGAGCTGCGGGGTGGAGTAACGAACTTCGAAGGGCCGGTAAGCTCGGTCGGTTTTGGGACGATTTCACAATGTGCAGATGCAGACGGCCCGTATTTCTCGTGTAGCGCCGCATACACTGCGGCGTAATCTTTCTGCGGTGGGCGGTACGCCGCCGTCAAGCCCGTGGCAGAGTCAACTGAGGTGGAAGACGGATGTGAGGAGCTGCTGATCATCGATCTACGGGGCGAGGAGTGAAGAAATATTTGGCGCGGAATACCGAGGTGATTTATATCTCCCACCTTATCGCAGTGCCAAGTTTTATGGGAGCAACAGTCAGTCGGCTAGTTGCGTTGCCCTTTTTCTGGCATGTTACGGTAACGACGAGGTCCGTAAAAAATTGTGACTGTTGGAAAGAAATCATAAAAAAGCCCGAAAATAATAATTTGAGCTCTTCTGACCTCTACTCATCGCCCTTAACATCCCGCTGCCACAATGATGAAGATTGTGGAAAGATGCATTCTAGATGTACGTACAGCACGAGGCCGTAAGATGGGAGAATCTGAGCAACGTCATGTAACCACAACGGGAGCCTGCAATTCCACCATCACGCAGCATTTTCTAGCATGAAAACTCGGGTGGCTTTGAATATTACTGCTCCTAAACTAGGTTTCTAGGAAAACCCGTTCAAGCCCATTTCTTCCTTGAAGCTTCAGATCCGTGCCGAAAGTTATAATGAACTGCTGTGTGAAGGTCGATTAGGCGCAATCCAAGCGAGTCGGTGATCGAATTAGAAGTCTAAATAATCTTCCGTGTTCCGCGGACTGTCGAGACAATACGGAGCAGCCTCACATGTCACAGCCCGCCGTGATGAGCGTTGGTGAAGGTCAACCATTGAGAAAATTTCGCATGTCCCTTTTTTTGTGGCACCCGCTGAAGTGGATATAACAGATCTCTTCCTATGCAAAAACCGCTCGCGGAGTTGATTTGCCAGGCTACGGAACGAGGAAATGCAAACCCACTGTTGATGACACTTCGGTGATTGCCGAAATTCAATTGTTTCGCTGCAACGGCGAAGGCCCAACACCTCATATCCCGAGTCCTAAGATCTCTTGGAAACCCTTGAGCGTGTTCACCGTCGCATGTGGGATTATCTACACAAAGGTGTGCGGGCTGCGAGCACAGTACTCGAGTCTCGGTGGCCGCTGGTGCGCGCGCGTTCTAAAAACACTGGACTCAAGACTATACGACGCGTTACTTGCTCTAGATCTATCCGGAGGATATATAAAAGTAAAGAGATCCTAGCAACGATTCGATTTCGTGAAAAACACCGGTGAGCTCTAGGCGTTCCATCATCAGTCTTGAGGCTCCCCAGAAGTCTTTCGTTGCTACGTGCCACCACCGATTGAATCAGGAACCAGCAAATGACCAACGGTACCATGAACGGGCACATCAGGAAAATCCCAAATGCTATGGGTTCTATGGGCAGTTACATAGACCCACATAGACAGACACTCATAGACCCCATAGCAACGTTGCTATGGCCTCCATGGCTGCTTTGATGTCTATGAGTGTCTATGTGGCAGGCTTTTTCTTGATGCAATAGCCGCCGCCACCTGACTTTCAGAAAAATGGAATACGAGCCCCCGACTCGGTATTCAAATTTCCTACTCTGGCTTCCATGAAACGCTCTTCGTCCAATCCCGCAGCGGAATCGCGTGGCTCAGTGCAGTACCACGATAATATAAGGCGCACAGCGTTGAGACGTCATCCATCATACTTGAATTATAGCGCCATGTTCGAGTCACCGCGCCGCCATTTGGTTCCTGGATTCCGATAACGGTGGAATTAAAATTGTTCTCTGGTCAGTCATAGCCCTTTTATCGGTACTTCAGGTCGACAACATTATTTTTGGTGTCATGTTACTGTTTGGGCACACGCGTACGGCAGTTACCGTTATTCGGACCGTGCCGTGTAATACTAACTACCTATAGCTACCTATAGCTACCTACCTATAGCCTACCGTGTCGTAAGTTCCTCGGGGCTAAAATTCTTTGACTCGACCATTGTGTCGGATTCAGATTTCAATGGTTAATTTTTGGAACCGACCTTGCCAAGACAGATCTGCTTTTAAGTGCCACCGGCCGTTGCGACAAAAAAGGCAACGGGATAGCGATGTCTGCGCAGTTGGTTTCATCGATTCGTCTACTGAGTTTCACTCGCCTCAATTTTACTGCGTGCAGGCTCCATAACGCAAGATACCTGGATCAGAAGGTTCACCGAATTCCTGCGAACGGAAAAGACGCTGTGGGTTATTAGCTTATATTCCGATATCTGTGCTGATTTATTCCCGTTTCCAACCCGTTCCTCTACTGCGGGAAACATGGGAGGCAGGCATGTCTTACACTGTCACCTCTCAGCTCTGGAGGAGGGTATGTGGGACCCTTGTCATCACCAGTAATAAGTATACGGTCTTCCGGAAGCTACATTGCACAATCACAAGGTTTCCGACTGTGTGACGCTCCCAGGTGCGACATACGCTTCCTCTTTTAGTACCCCTACCTCCCTCCCATTTCCAGAGTCCGTATTTTTAGCTTTATCAGCCCTGTTCAGTCTCGTTTCCTTGCAACAACCGCGGGTTCTAAATTCGGTGGCATCTAAATTCCTGTATCGGATGAACAAGATAATCATTATCCATGCCAGCGGAAATGTTGGCCAATGTTTCATAGCAACGAGATGCACGTTCTAATTCTTTCGTGTCCTACATTCTTGCCTAAATTCTCGCACGAGCAGGGAGGCTTCTTAGGCCCCGGGAGGCTCCCGTCACCTGAGGTTGGTTTGTTCATGCCCCAGTATGACTAGGAGACATCGATGACATGGCGAGACTAAAATTAGGTGTGGTTACTGTTCTAGTTTCAGTTATATAATCCACGCAGAACTTCTACTACATATGCTCTCCCATTGTAAGGGCGGTTCTGTGTTAGTTACGGGACCGCGGCCCCCGGTATCTTTCCGCATTATTACAGCACATCAAATTCGTAAGTTCAGATCTCCGTTGTATACGTACTATGGAGAAAACAAGAAACGTTCACGTTCAGTACAACCGTGATTTACACCTAGTTTAAAAAATGATAGTTAATCAGTCTGCAGCCGTTTACTATGAGACTGGAGCTGATCTCTCATCGTAATCGAGCTCGTTGTTCAACAAGTTGATCTCGAGTTGTTTTTTTTGTTGAAAAGTTTGATGAGTTCTTCTGTCGACAAAGCGCCCAAAGTCTCTGCCGCTGGAGCGTTAGTTAAACGGGCAGAAGACAGATTGCGAAGAACAGCGATCCACAGAGATTTCATGAAGGCGATTTCATGACACAGTCTGATAGCAAAAAAAATGTGTCGCAGATGAAGCAATTTATTGAGAGGATACGCATCCGGGAGAGAGACATAATCTTGTAAACATCTGTAAGTGCCAGTATTCGCAAGAGGACGTCAGTGATATCAGCAGATGTGATTTAATTTTGACACAAGTTACTGAGCTGGAAAGTTTAAATCTTTTGCACAAGTTGCTGTAGAAATAAATTAAATTTTCACAGAAGTTCCTGCTGCAGGATTAATCCCAAGCCAAAATAAAAATAAAAGGAATGCAAAAGCAAGATTCGAACCTCATCATTACATCCAAATCCATGGTAAGCACGTAGTATACTGCTAGACTAAGGGACCTTGGAAGATAACAACAATATGGCTATCATAACACTAGGCTGTTCATGGAAATAAACACTGAGGGAAAGGTCGGCTGGTTGGGCAAGAAGTCATCTTCAAAAGGGGTAGAGAGTAGGAATCATATGCAATTGGGGCAAAATCAAAGGTTAGAGATTAGTTGATGGACATGATTTGATGGCGGCAGTTTTGACCTCTGTTACTAAGTTAGTGTACCGTAGAATGACTGCATTCCATGGATGACAGCAGTCTGTAGTTCAAGCCTTGCTGTTGCGGTTCATTTTTTGAACCGATCAATCCGCGCAAGATTAATCTGGAAAAATTCAATCTTTTCTCTCAGATTAATCTTGACATGTTGTTCCCCTGCCTCTCAGGGTCATTGATACAAGCTACTACGAGCTGTAACACACAGCAATCTGTGTGAAGATTGAATTTTTTTCTACAGCAACTTGTGTAGAAAATTTAAATTTTTCAGCTCAGTAACTTGTGTCAAAATTAAATCATAGCTGCTGCAACCATTGAGGACGTCCGTTTTCAGGTCATAGAATTTCATTTGGGCAAGCAAAGAACAAGATACAGACAAGTTCAAAATTCGGCAGCCGCCGGACATTTCGACGTACGACCGACGTCCAGTCGCCCCACGGCGATAACCCAACCCACCGCTGGACAAAGCAGAAGTGAGTCTTTCGATTGGAATCTGAGCTATTCCCGGTTCAATGTATCTTTTCTTGTACTCGGGAGTCAGCAAATATGCAGCCATCAGGGACACCGGAAATCTCTCACATATGTCTCGGCACCCTCTAGCCAATTGCAATGTTCCAAGCCCTCGGAAACGGCCTGGTTACAGATGGGCTGCACCTGCTTCATCAGGTTTCGCAGACCAGATACGCAGAAGTCGCCGGTTCGATTCGAGCCTGGGCCATGGCATACACAGTGTCAGCCTCTTTTTAACGTTCGAATGCGCTCGGAACTCGCCCTGGTACAACAATCAAATACTACATCAAGAATCTCTTTTGATCCAGAGGTATGTGCCAGAGCGTCTGTTCAGAAGACACAGTCGTCTAGCCAAAGTCCAAGTCCCGAACACTCAAAGAAGGCCCAGTCGCAGATCATCTGCACCTGATTTGTATACCATGCTTCTCCCAGGCCATACATACTCGAGTATACACAGAAGTCGCTCGTTCGATTCGAGCCTGGACCGTGACCGATATCCACGTCTTTTTCTTTCATCTTTCAGAAACTTTCTATCTACATATGGCCCAGGATTTGGAAACCAATTTCCTTCCACCGTCCAACCAGTTGGAAACTGGGAGAATACTCCCCATTATTACGGACGGACGAGGACTTCTCTGCATAGGCATAGAAAGCCTGGGTGCCGTCGCTCTAATCGGTCGCAAGTCCCAAGCATTTAAATACGGTCCGGTTGCAGATGGTCTGCCCCTGCTTCCTGTAAGGCTTTGGCGTGGTTGAACTATTATATGCAGACGTCTTATAAATAGACGCAACAACGGAAATGCTCGTACCTCGCATGTTGTAGCCTGGCATTATGATTGCCTACTCCAAGAACCTCACTTGTCCCAGAGGTAATACGTGTCAGAGCGTCTGTTCAGCGGACACATTTGTCCAGCCCAAGTACAAATCCCAAGCACTCATAAAAAGGACCGGTTGCAGAAGGTCTGCACCTGCTGCATTTGAGGGGGGTACATCCCTGACGCAGAAGTCGCTCGTTGGATTCGAGCCTGGGTCATGATAAGGTCGGTTTGATGATTTTTGCAGGCAAGGCATTCAAACTGTTGCAAGACAATGCTCGCGAGTTCTACATCAAAAACACAGAATTCACGAGTCTTCTTTACAATACGATATTTCAGAAGAAAAAAACCCCTTCCCGTACCTTCCTTTTTCTCTCCCTTCCATTTCCCTTCCTTCGTTTTCATCCCCATCCTTCCAGCTTCACATCCAACAAACGAACGAACTAATACGCCGGCCCCCGAATCATCGCAACCAACAAATCCTCAAACGCCCCGCTCGTCTCACCCTGCACGCGCCGCGTGAGCGTCTTCTCATACACGCGCAGGTACGCAGCGCTGATCGCGTCCATGCGCCAGCGGCACCAGTGTGCGCGGAGGATCCTGTGCGTTCGTGTCAGTATCGATTCACATTTTGGTTCAATCCCTCGCAAAACAGCAAGGTTTTAAGAAAGACACGAGAACTCACCGCATAACCAACAGCCCATCATTCGTCCCCATCCCCGCCATCGTGTCCTCCAGCAGCTTCGCGTCGCGCACCGCCTGCGGATTCAAATCAGGATACCTCGCATTCGCATTCGCCTCGGCGCCAGAAACGATGTACAGCAGCGCGCGGAGGTCGTGGCCAGAGCTGCAACGTAGGTGGTTAGCATTCGTTCATTATTCGCGCGTGCGTTTAATTAATTCCGATCCGTTTCTCTTTCCTCGGAAACGTCTGGGTAGAGGACATCCCTCCCCGTCTCCTCGTCTCCACGAAAGATCGAAGAGGAAGAGAGCGCGTGCATGAGTATGAACTGCGAAGAAAAACTCACAACTCCCCCTTCAAATCCTGACTCAACAGCCTCTTGTTCACCTCCTGATACTTGCGGCAGATCTGGATCATGTGCGTGGGCGTCCGCCCCGTGAGGATTCGGTAGAATGTGTCCTGCAGGTAGCGTCAGTTCGGTCTCGTTTTTACTCCTCGTCCTTCGATCGCCTCCGCAACTTCAGCTCTCGGCAACTCCGATGAATAAAGCACCCAAAGCGCGCGGCCTCCAAAAAACCGAAAAAGAAGATACCCAACCCAAACCCGAACTCACCTCATTCGTCCCAACTCTCCCCACCCCACTCTTCGTCAGCTTCTTCACATCATCCTGCAAAAGCGTCTCCGGATCGTCGATCACCTCTGCCGCCGCTGTGGTTCCTGGCTTGCCCGCGGTGCCTGGCGCGTTCGTCGCTTTATTAAAGTATCAATCAGAAAATGCGACCTCGAGGTGGGTGGGGATAACGGGAGTTAATTACCCGGAGTAGCAACAGGCGGGGGAGCCCCAGGCACGGGCCCAAAGTTCGGCCGCAGCTTGCGCGTGGAGTCGAGTGCTTGGGTGAACACTGTCGGGGTCGGCGTCAGCGTCAAAACACGAAACATGAAAAACACCAACAACTCACACTTCTTCACATTCCCACTCAGATCGTTCCCCACTTCCGCCGACAGGCGGGTCTTGTATTTCTGTTCATACACATACGCGAGGAGGCCCACGTCCGAGGGGGAGAGGTCGAGGATGATCTCGTCGAGGATGTCTTCTTTCGTACTGTGGGCGCGAAGGCGAGTCAGTTTGAGTTCAAGTTCACCCCCCAAAGGAAAACGAAAGAAAGGGAAATGAGAAGAATAATGAGACAACGCACCCAATCCCTACAACCGCATCCCTCACTCTCTCCGCATCATATCTAATCGGCCCCAATATAAGTCCCAGTAACCCCGCCTCGATGTATCGCGTGGTCTTGCGCTCGACGAGGTGATACAAAGTCTCGCCCTTGTGATTGTGGTGCGGAAACTCGTGCGAGACGACTTCCATTTTGAGCGGGCCGAGGCGGGTGAGGATTTCGATTACTGTGGGGGATGCGTTGTTAAAATCAGTGTGTGGAAAAGAGGAAGAGGGAAGGCAGACAAAAACTCACACTTCTTATCACTCCCCGCATTCTTCACAATCTCATCGCAATCCCTCTTAATATCATCCTTCCCATACATATACACCGACAACCCCCCGTCGAACCGCGGGTTGTGCACCGTGATGTCGCGATAGAGCACCGTTGGCGGCTCGGGCGCTCTCATCGGCGCGCTTCCTGGGGTTGGCATTCCGCCGGCTTGGTTGGGGTTGGCGGCGTTGGGGTTGGGACTGGCGGGCGGCGCGTACCCCTGCGGCACCGCCGGCGCGTATCCCGCGGGGGGTGGGTATCCCGCGTATCCACCAGGCGCACCGGGGGGGGGCGCGTACCCCGGATGGTACGGCGCCCCGGGCGCACCTGGTGCGGGCGGCTGCTGGTAGGGATAACCTGGGGCGTAGGCCCCTGGTGCGGGCGCGCCGGGAGGGGCGCCGGGCGGGGGATATCCTGCGGGCGGATAGCCTGCTGGGGGAGGGTAACCTGCGCCTGGAGGAGGGTAGTAACCTCCCGCAGGGGCGCCAGGGGTTGGATAGCCTGCAGGTGGGTAGCCTGCGGGGGGCGGGTACTAGATCCCCACCGATTCAGCTATGTGCGATTTAAGGAGAAGAAAATACGCACATAACCTTGACCAGGCGCGCCGGGGGGCGGGTAGCCGGGCATTTGAGCGCCAGCGAAACCGCCTGGGCTTGGCTGTGATTGACGGGGATTCAGTCAGCATTCACTCGTTTGTCGGAGAGAATGTGGCGAATGAAAGGGGCACATACGTAGGGAGCTTGGGCGGGCTGCGATTTCGTCAGCGATTCGCACAACACTGAGAACTAGAAAGAAGAATACGCACATAACCGCCGGGAGCGCCCGGGGGAGGCGCATATCCACCGGGCTACATCCAAGAATCGGTCAGTCTCAGATTTTCGCGATACAACACGATAAGCTCAAACGAGACGCACGTAGGACGGGTTGGGCGGGGGCTGGTTGGGATCGGACATGGTGGGCAAGATGGAGGAGAAAGAACGAGAAGGATTCAGAGGACAAGAGCGTGAACTTAAAGGAGGCGGCAAGCGATTGCTGTGTTCTTCCAACTCGGGACGACGCCACAAGTGACAGGCACCGCTTCCGTAATGATCGGGTGGCATTGCTGCATAATTTCAGGAATGTATTCACAGCACAATGCCTGCGATTGACAAAAACATTGGGATTGTGTTGGCGGTGCTCGGTTCCGAAAAAAAAAGCCGATGGCGGGAGGAGGGATGTTGAACTTGAATTTTCGTTGACCAACGATCTTTCGCAAGTTCAACATTGCCGACACCTACCACTCGACTTAACTCCACGACTCCACGACCTTCATAGCTTCATGGTACTCATACCTTTAGCTGTCAAAGTAGCCATCGAAGTATTCCACAAACCAGCATTGCAGCTGCAGGCGGTGGACACTGGAACCGGTTAAACATCTAAGCACGTTGGTTGCACCGCCTCAAGAGTCAAGTTCAAATTCCATTGACTCCGATGTTTTCACGAGGACGAGTCGATATCTCTTCGTGTCGGTTGTCCCTTCCGGCCCCAGCTCAACCTCCGCAGACAAGCAGCCGACGGGGATTGTTGGCACTGGCAGCCCACACGCATCACATTTCTCCCGCTTCATCACGCCCGATGCCTGTCAAAATCAACGTCCCGCATAGCCCATTACGGCGCCCCTCTCGCGCAACGATAAAAAATGAAGAGGGAGAGCTGGAGAAAATTGAATCAGACCGCATTAGTATGCCCCAGGAGGGAGTCGAACCCCCGCCTCTCCTCGAATAGAGTCTTTGGAAATCATGGCCCATGGAGTGAGGAGTGATTAGACTCGTAACCAGTCTGCCAGGTACGGCAATTCTTAGTGCAAGCACTATACCGTAGGCAGACTGGTACAACTCGGACCAAACAAAGAGGGCTGAGCGCGGAGTTTGAATCATTTTTCTTCTTGGCTACATTTTGTCAATTCATCTCGGTTGCCCAAAGTCAAAGGAGAGAGATTAATTTAAGAAGACTCTTCTATCATTCCGCTGGCTCAAAAAATCTAAATATGATGCAGAGGGTGGGTTGTGGACACTGAGATTATAAGGGAAATGATGGCTCTGCGCAGCCACCGTGATGCCGATGATCGGCACCCGCCAAAAATTTCAAACTCAGGCTCAGGCCTTTTGCACAGTCCGAGTTGTACCAGCCTGCCTACGGCACAGTGCTCGCACCAAGTATTGCCGTTCTTTGGCAGGCTGGTCACGAGCCTAAGGAGTGATCACCGGATCTACGAGGGCTTTCTGGGTGTGTGTGTTTCGTGGTTGCATGTAAGGACACGTGTGTCCCCCTCTACCTAAAGGAATTGCCACAGAGAGGCTACAGAAAACCTCGATTTCCACTGTTCATCGCTAATCACACAAAAAAATTAAATGGCTAAAAGATGAGTTACAAGATGCATGCTGAGGAGATTGCAACAGAAGGAGCAAAGCAAAAGAAAGAACGATTTCTCAACCAGCATAGTTTGCCCCCGGGAGGGAGTCGAGACCCCGGCTCTCCTCGTGCACGTCCGTCGATGACTGCTATGATGCGAGGAGTGATCACCGGATCTACAAGGGTTTTTCATGGTTGTACGGACGCAGTCTAATGTCAAGTGCCTGTCCTCTCTGCATAAAGGCATTGACACAGAGAGGCTACAGCAAACCTCCATTTCCACTGCTCATCTCTAGTCACCAAAAATGTTTGATGCACTGGGGAGATCTCAATAGAAGGAGCAAAACAAAAAAGAACATTGGGGCCATCACATGCCCCAGGAGGAGTTGAACCCCCGCCTCTCCTAGAGTCTATTATATTCTGTTTTGAAGTGAGGAGTGATCACTGAATCTACGAGGGCTTGCTGGGTGTGTGCGTGTATAGTATTCAGATGCTCAAGTGTCTATTCACAAAGGCTTACTAGACTTGTGCAGGATTTATGTAATGTTCGGTCGAAGCGGACTATAAAGTACTTCTTAAATTACCTACGAGTGTGTTTGCGCCTGGATTCTCAATATGAACCCGACGCACATACTTCCGGGATATAAAGTGAAGAGTGATCACCGGATCTACAAGGGCCTTTCATGGTTGTAAGGACGCAGGTGTAAAGTGCCTTTCCTCTCTATCTAAAGGCATTGGCACAGGGAGGCTACAGTCTAAAAAACCTCGATTTTTACTTTTCATCACTGATCACCAAAAGATGACTTGATGCACTGAAGAGAATTAAACGCAAGGAGCAAAACAAAAAAAGGACCATGGGCCATTCATATGCCCATGGGAGTAGTCGAACCCCCACCTCTCCTCCAATCCACGAGGGCTTTCTGGCACAGTCCAAAGATACAACAGCTGAAAGACTTTTTACCGGAAAGGGAGCTCGAGTGAGAGGAGGCAGAGAGGACGATTCGGGTCTACGAGAAGAAGAAAAAACAGCCAAAAATCACAAAATGCCCCTGAGAGGAGTCGAACCCCCGCCTCTCCTCTATGGGGCACGACTTATGGAGTGAGGAGTGATCACCAGATCTACGAGGGCTTGCAGTGCATATATAGAGGAGGCATGTGTTAATGCACGATTTTTATAGGTCCACAGAGTGCAACTCCCTGAATTAATACTTGGAAGCAGGTGAAGACGAAAAAAAGAGACAGAGAAAACATACCCCCGGGAGGAGCCGGGGGCTCTCATATACATCGGAATCCCGGCCATGAAGCGAGGAGTGATCATGGGATCTACAAGGGCTTTCTGGGTGTGTGTATATGACTCAGATGCTCAATTAGTTCTTTTATACTTGTCCATAGGGAGAAGTATCTCCGACTCAAAAGACCTCCGAGTTCAGTTCGTGACAATTGCCTGGTTTCTCAGTCCACAACTTCACAAATTAATCTGCAAGAGGAAACTTGGAAGGATGTGAAGGCAAAAAGAGAGAGACGAAAAGTGCATGCCTAATTGCCCCAGGGGGAGTCGAACCCCTGGCTCTCCTTGAATATTCCCACTATCTTTGGGTTTTTATAGTGCGATGGAAGCGTTTTTACATGATGGTCAATTCATCAATTCCCACGGTTGATGCCGAGTTGTAATCGAAAAAGCTTTTGACAGAGCCATCAAAACCACAGGTGTTTCCGAGGTGCGATTGAAAAAAAGGCCTATCGCTGTTTTTACAGCGCCACCAATTCATCATTTCTGTGATCGAAAAGACACCTACTCCGGTTTTTACGGAACCATCAAAATCGCGGCTGTTTCCGAGTTACGATCGAAAAAAAGTGTATTGCGGTTTTTACAGAGCCAGGAATTATCCTGTACACACAGTAAATAAGCTACATCTTTGTCCGTAGACCTCATAACCTAAACAGTGGTCTCTTGGAGTCGACACTCACCACGGAAGGGCTACAGGAACATATAGGAGCAAGACAAATTAGCACTTCAACACCGTCAGCCTAACCCAAGCATCTGAACAGAAGACAGAAATGCGTAAGGAACTGCTCTATGAGTTCAAACCCAGATTTGGCAAGTTGGAAAGTCCGGCATCACCTGTCTGGCAATACATGTCTCAAAACAGTTATCCAATGTTCGACTAAAACTCGTTATTAGATCTGTTCGATTTTTGGTTCAGAACTGAGTCAGCTTGAGGAGTAGTCCTAATGTTGGATTATTAGCATAATGGATAACCATGAAGATGATGATTGATCATTATTTTTGCTACATATGGGCCAGTTAGGGCTACGGTAACAGTACCAGGTATGTGGATCAAAAGGTGTCTAAGTGTGTAAGAGAGCTGTTGTTTTTTAAAGGTAATAAGGTATCGGGCACGGTAAATCGTCGTCTAAAGGTATCATCGAGGTGAGATATCCGAGGTCTAAAGTGTATGCTGGGGGTATCGACGATGGGGTTGTGATGGGATGGTGGGGCATATTGTATTAATGGTATGTACCATAACGTATGAGAAAGAGAGAAAAAATGAAAGTGAACAGACAATCAAAAGTTGAGAGGGTAGGGGGAGAAAAGAGGAGCGCACAATGTATGTCCAAGTGAAGCGACCCGTTGCCTCTACGAAGGAAGCAAAGGCCTTGAGGAGCTTTGGGTGAGAGAGTAGCGGGGAGAGGTGGAGTGGACCGAAGAGACCGACTTCCCTGCACGCACCGTGGAGTGGTTCGTGGAGGGGTTCCCAGGTGGGGCACTCTAGGATATAGTGGGCAAGGGTTTCAGCTGCTGCTCTGCATACGTCGCAGGACGGGGAGTCAACGAATCCCACTTTAAAACGGTAGGCGTTGAGCGGCGAGAAGTTGGTACGGAGTTGTGAAATGGTCGAGGCGGCTTTCCGTGCTAGTTATGACGAGGAATAAAGAGGAGTGGGAGTAAGTGATGGAGGCGATTTATCGACCCCGCGAAGCGCTGCACCGTCTTCGACTGTTTCCAGCTGGTTCTCCACTCTTCGAGGACTTGAAGGTGGATCAGGCAGCGGACAATAGTAAGCGAGACGAACAGCGTGGGATCGGGATAGAGAAGAGTGGCGCTTTTGGCCGCCTCGTCTGCCAGTTCATTCCCCACGGTGCCGATGTGCGCTGGTGTCCAGAGGTTTAGGATGGCGACATCAGGGAAACCCCCCTCAGATATTTTTGCCCATTTTTAGTTAAAATGTCCGGAAATATTGCCAGTTCCTCGAGTGGGCAACTTTGAGTGGAAATATGTTGTCCCCCTAAAAAATGCCACATTTTAAGAAACTTTGAGCCGAATTTTGGCATAAGTTGTGCCCATTTTTTTCTTCAGTTTGTTGGCAGTTTGCACGAATATCATCCTCAGATCAAGAATAGGACAACAATTATTGATCATTAACATAAAGTATATGAACAGCACATGTACACTAAGAGGATTGACCATGCCGACAGTGCTGGCACTGTGTTATCAGACCGGCGACCGGGCTACCAAGGTTGGGGTAACAAAGAGGATAGTACATACCCGCGGCCATGTGGGTACCCTAGTCACCCTCGGGAGGTGTCGCAAAATCTGGGGTATGCTTCATAGTAAAACAAGGATGTGGAAAAGAGAAATACGAACCGGCGTTGTGAATTCCGGCAGAGTCCTGAATGGAGGCACTGACACAATCTGCAGAAAATGAGAAAATGGAGGAGGGAAAAAGAGAACGTGAACGTATGCAGCATTGACGTTCAGCGTTGAGGTGGGCCCAATGGTGGTCGTCTTGGCGTTATCGAAAGATACGGAGGGCATGGAGGTGACGGGGGCCTGCGCGAGAGTTAAATGATAATGGCATAGGAAGAGATGAAGAGCACGAACAGTGGAGTCGAGCCAGACGACACTTCCACAATGTTGATGAGGTCTGAAGGGAAAAAAGTGGAATAGCGCCGTAACCACATGTATAATGAGTACGCACATCCTGACGAGTTCATCTGATGGCACGGGCTTGGACGTTGGGAAGCTGTCTTGGAAGGTAATGTAACTCGTTGTTGATAGCGCACGTCGATCCTAGCCTTAAAGGAGCGACTATCAGCATGACGGGATCGTTGTGGATGGAGTCAAAAGACTCACGAAGGGATCAGATGGCACACTTGAGCGAGCGCTAGGCAAAACAAGGGAGATCCGAAGGGAAATTGACGAGGGGGAAAGTGCGACATGGGAGGAAAGGAAGAGAAGTGTTTGATGCTGTTGTGACATGATCAAAACGAACCATCTTCACGCACACGTGGTTAGTGTCCTACGCGTGCCGTACACGTACCAAACTGTACTTGGGTGCTGTACAGTTTAGGGTGGGCCTTTTCTAGACTTGGGACATCTTTTGTGAATGAGACTTTCACGAAGTTGTCGAAGACCGTACGGCCAAATATTCAGGTCAGGTTTTACTCTCTTTATAAGATTATGCGTGTCTGTCCGAAGCCATTTCAAACTCCGCTTTGGGGTCTATCAATCCACAACTTTGGTTTCCATCTTTCGCATCAACGGCTGGCCCCGCTTTATCAATCACATCTGTCAGTGTCTCACAAGCTCATACGCCATATTTCCGCTCTATAAAAGTGTATACAATGGAGGTGGGGGTGGCAACGCTGAGCGCGCCGTACCAGCTTGTCATATTGTACGGCCCTATGTTGTCCAGATCCTGGTGCGGTCGAGGTGATGCCACTTAGCGCGGCCTGCAAGTCTGCGGCTGCCATGCACAGAATGCTCGTGTCAAGTTTCCAAGAAATTCAACTCCATGCATGGTTGAAAAGAAATTTCTCTCTATATTATAAAAAATACCTCTGAATCTAAGGTTCTCATATACCGTGACTGCGGTTATAGTAGTAATACAAAGTCTCCCGCCGGGGAGGTCGTTGCTATATTTACTGCGAAATCGCTGAAATCCGGGTTTTTTATTTTTCCTGGGGTGTTTAATATTGCCAGAAAGTCCTCTTTCTGCTTTTAGGGCTTTCTGCTCTTTACACACCTACCACATCTCGTGCATATCCTGAAGAAATTACTCTGAAATCCCGAGCACTTTCAGAAAGGTACCGCTGTAAGCAACCCGTGACCTACCGACTTCTTTCATCTCAAACACAAGTTTTTTGTGATATTGCTGATGTCGATAATGACATTGTGAACCGTTACGCCGCATAATGAGCTTCGGCCCCGCATTCTTCATAGGCATACATCCAAGGTGGATTTTGCGTAAGAGTTGATGGTCCATGGAATATTGACGGTGTGACGAACGTGACTGATGGGAATCAATCACGTCACGGGACCAGCGCGCCTTGGTCACAACTACCGCCTCAGATTTTCAGATCGGATGCAGCATTGGCAAAGTCAAAGCTATGCATCCTTCTCTGAACCTTCAAGACCTGTCCCCGCTTCCACCCCCGGTTCAGGTGCGCAGACCGCCAAAATTCTACCTCGCGATTAACAAGCCATAGGTGATCGCAACTCGGGCCGCAAATGGCTCGCTGCAGGACGTAAAGTATCTGCTGCATCTTCTCGAAGACTCTTCGGACAGCCAAGAACAATTGCTGCTGCTGCCAGTGTTTTACGTTAACTTAAATCCAGCCCCAGATGATCCTGCTCAGGGCGGCGATGTCGTTTCGATTACCAACACCAGGGCGATATTGTCGCTCAGAGCCATGGAAATCTTGAGGTTGAGAATTCCCAGGGAAGCTCATCCGGACGTCTGGCCCCGCATTTGGAAGTGGTATAGCTTTCTCCACACGTACCACGATTCCATTCCCCAGGCGAGGCCCGAGATCCACATTTGCGGAGACCTCATATTATTCGTGGGGACTCTGCTCACATATTGGCCAAAAATGATTCCTTCAACGGTTGGGCTACGCGTAATCATCACTCGGGTGTGGAAACTCAGTCTAGAGGCACCGGAGGGACCATGGGGCGACTACCACAGGTCTCTCGAGAAAATCATCCCAGGATTGAATATGGGAGACCGCACCAACCTCAATGAGCTCATCGAGGGTGCGGGCGGCAGTCTAGAAGACGTGGCCTCACTCATAAGAGACTCGCTTGATTATTCCCTCCCGTCGAAACATGTCGAGCTCACGCTCGACTCTTTCTATTGGATCGAAGCTGTCTTCCATCCGCTTCACGCTCTTATGCACGATGCGCACATAAGACGAGTCCTCGTACGAGCGGGAATCGTTGCCTCCCTCATCAGGGTCATATGCACGCTCGCCAATTCACGGATCGGAACCATGGGCGATATCCTCAGATCCGCCCTTCTTCACTTACGGACCACATTTAAAGACAACTCCGAGGAATGTGTTCTCCGAGAAGCCGTCAGCTCTGGATTCCTACGTGCAATCATCTCTTGTACCTTGGCAAGAGCAGAACGAGATCTCACGACCGATCTGTGCAAAAAAATTCTGCCGCTCTGTGCTGTTTATCGTTCGGTCCTTTCCCAAATCCGGACATCGCTCGAAGGCCTGGATAATCTCACCATGCATCCGGTGTTTTGGAAATCGACCATCTTCGACAGCTGGGACGCCTTTCTCAATTTAACGGCGCAACGTGAGGAGTTGGTACAGAGATCGGCGCGTGCCGTCGCGCACAGAGCGTGTGGGCAGGTACGTTTCTTCATTCTCGCCCGCACATTATAACTGACTACTGAATCGCTGCAGTGTCTCAGAATTGGCCCCAAGTCGCTATTTGGGCGCTGTGGAGGTTGTCACACGGTGTATTATTGCTCCTCTGATTGCCAGCGGAAGGATTGGAGACACGGGGGCCACCGCTTGCGATGTAGTTCTATACAGACATTCAACATCAGTAGGGTCCATTCTACATTAATGCACTGCTATGAAGGCTCACCCACCACTCAGAGCACCAGGATCTCACTCCGAGGAACCTGTCATTCTTACGAGCACTGGTGCATGACGACTACGAGACCCACAAGGCCGAAGCCCTCTATCTCCAGCTCGAATGCTATCGCAGCCACCCATCTGCATTGGCCCTAACAATCTTCGATTATTCCAGCGGATGGTCAGAAATTGCGGTGCGTCCGGCATCTGAACTGATGAAAACATATCCCAGTGTCAACTGGCGCGAGTATCTTCCGCGCGCATTCCAGAGCCGGGGCCGCATGGAACTCCACCTGGCGATAGTCCCAACCGGGCAATCTGGGCCGCGGGCGTGGCTGTTTCCCTTGTCCTCGAATGTGTCTCTGCTGCAGGACGAGATGCGCAGGCTTGCGACTGGGTCGAACGATCCTGTCCCGGAAATTAAAGCTCTGCTCGAGAGGACCAGAGGTAAAATAGCGCAGATTCATCAATGATATGGTTCCCTCGCTGGGAAGGCTTGGCGGCTGTGTTCATCGACCTAAAGGCCCATCTAGATTCACCTGTCTCGGGACGCAGAGTTAGACCGGCCAGAAGGAAAATGTACACAGCATACGTTGTATGTTACTTAGCACTGACTTTTTCCGAACAAACTGTCATTGCATCGCCCACAATGTACATAAGTATATGAGTAACCATCCGTATGGCTCAATATCTTTCAACGATGTGGATTTTCCCCTCCGTTCAATCGCCTTTCTTGCTGGCTTTGACGGCGTCGGGGACGCCCTCTCTGGCCGTCGTCATCCGTGTCACACTCAATCTAGCAAATCCCAGTAACCAACCGATAATGAAGGGCCGGCCGTTCTCTGCGTCCTACGTAGCCAGCTCTAGCGGTGGTACTACCCTCGCGGCCGCCCCGGGACGTGTGAGCTTTTCACGTTCTGCACCATGAACGATGAGATTTATCCAGTTCTGACAGTATGTTACCACCGTCATCCTGAATAACCGAGGTACGCTTGTGGTTCGTCACGAGTGTCCCGCGTTTCTCACTGTGCAAACGAATTTCTTGCGGAAATCAACACCGGGTCGAGTGACCTCTGGTAAGTCCCTTGAGGCTGAAGTCGAAACCCCGGAGTATGCACCCCATGTCACAGGGTTGTGCCATGACCAGGCTTTGTATACGTCACAAGAGGTTCGATTCCAATAACAATCCCGTACGCCGGTGGGCCGGTGGTAGGGACCAGTGGATTCGCAACGATGCAACTCGGAGATTATCATTTCGCGCCTCAAGGCTCGTCCCCGTCTGATAATTTGTGCAATGGAATACTCATTTATGAAGCTTTCATCCATGCTACCTCGGTATGCACATACACGTACCGATGTCTTGTTGTCGTATTCAGGGCTGATGAGACATGCCCAGGTCGGACTCGCCGGTATCACGGACGTTGGGCTCGACGGACTCCTGGGTCTCTCATTCACGAACGATCAGGCACAATTGCCTGGTTTCTCGGTCTACAACTTTGCAGATTAATCTGCAAGAAAAAAAGGAAGAACTTAGAAGCAGGTGAAGACCAAAAAAAAGGAGAAAACACTCGAATCCCGTGCATGCCCCTGGGGGAGTTCAACCCCACCATATAGTCGAACGAAGATCCGGCGTCGTGAAGTGAAGAGTGATCACCGCAATCCACGAAGGCTTGCAGTGCATATATAGAGGAGGCAGGTTTCAATGCACAATTTTTACAGGTCCACGGGAGAAAAATAATTGATATTAGTACAAAGCGTGGTGAAAGGAAAAAGACACAAACCCAGTACTCGAGGTTTTGGGGGCTGATTTGGTAGGTGTAGGGATGGGAGTGTCATCGCCGGAATTTCCTGCAGAAAGTCAGTATTCGCGGACACGTTCCAAGGAAAAATGCCTACCACCAACAGTGTGCGTAACGGTAGGGGAGGAGTTGTGTTCCG
This sequence comes from Mycena capillaripes, assembly GCA_029204075.1. Classification (NCBI taxonomy): domain Eukaryota; kingdom Fungi; phylum Basidiomycota; class Agaricomycetes; order Agaricales; family Mycenaceae; genus Mycena; species Mycena capillaripes. The sequence continues at coordinate 2,990,344 of JARHKZ010000009.1, read as the reverse complement.
TAGTTTCAATTTCATGTGTGGTAGTGGTGGGTTTGGCGGTGGGCGTCGTCGTTATTTTCTTGGTCGTGGTGGTCGCTTTCGTCGTGGGGGAGCCCCCGCCGCCGCCCTCACCCCGGCAGCAGGTACCCTCAGCATCGGTTGCTAATGGCATCAACGAGAAGAGTGAGCATGACAGGATCGAGCTCTGCGAACGAGATGAACGCACCGCCGTCGCTGGCGGAAGCTATGCCAAAGATTAGACACTATCTTGAAGCATGAGTGAAAGCACGTACCGCAGCATCCATCGCCATCTGGGCAATTGTCGTACGTGGAAATAGCGCACTGGCCCGAATCACCGCTGCAGAGCTCGCCGAGGGGACAACATTCGTCTCCATCGCAGTACGTGCTATAGGCGATGAGCGATCCAGTCGACGTTGGGACTCGCATGGAAAGTGGGCGTACGTTGTGGGGCAGCACCCGTTGCCAAAACAGATGGAGAGGGATGAACTAAACGAAAGGCAAAGAGGACCATGCTCAAGCGTACCTGAACAGCAGTTGGTCCCAATTTGGCAGCAGCCATCGACCGCACTCGCTTTCCCCGAAGTCACAGCCCTGGCGCGCACGAAGAGGCCACCGATGACTGACGGGCGCCGGGCGTGGAGAGCTTGCACTTAGGGTGTCAGCGGCTTGACAAACGCGCCGCGGCTCGAACCGGCGGCTTGAGAAACGAGAGTGAGCGCAAGGCTTGCGAGGATGAGGAAGCGCGAAAGAAGTGTCATGTCGGACTGGAATGGAGGGAATGCGGACGGCGAGGCTTTAAATTCTGGGGAGTGGCTTAATTTTGGATGCTATTGTTCATCGTGCGTGGTGTCCATGAACGAGAACCCAGAAACCGCCAAGATAATTGGATGAGCGGTATGGCTTTTGATCGACGCGATAAAAGTCTTTATACATTATTTCGTTAGGCGCTCTGCAGAACAAAGCGATAAAATGAGAATTTGTTTTCGTTTCAAGACGTGACGGAAAAGCACCTTGGTCCATGGAAGCTGAAGAGTAGTACAATAGGTTTAGACGAGAATCGTTGGGCTGTGAGTATGTCGACATTCCAACATGCCAAGAAAGCGCAACGGTGCCTTGGTCTCAGAAGGTGCAGAGACGGTTCCGTCATTTATGGGCTGCGAGCAATCCCACCTGGCAAATATCGCTATCACAAGTTCCTGCCGAGTGAATTCTCATGCATCTCATGGCCAATAGAAACAGTAAACGCGCGACAGAAGGTCAATATCAGAACAGCACCCGAATAGACGGCAAATTTTGCAAAAGAAAGAATATTCCGCACTAGCAGACTCAACATTGACAACGGTGGAATTGGGGGTATGGGTGCGCATTCAGAGTTGCGGTATTGGCGCAGGCATCGAGCGCCTGTCGCGTAAGTATCGACACTTGACGTTGGCGCAACAACAACACGCATTTGATAGTTGGTTGGCGAATAATTTTTTTCGTTAGTAACTGCCTAGCAGGACAGATATATATAACTCACACTGCACTTCTGTCACTCGCCGTGAGCTTCCAAGAACCGACTGCCCTTATGCCCTGCTCTGTTTTTGAACGCCATTGGCATCACGATTGGCGTTTGTGAAAGCTTCTACGACACAACTCACCAAGAGGGCCAAAAACAATAGATACATCCCAAGTTTGTTATTGTGATACAAGAGCGCGCCGGTGGGCCGCGAAGCGATTTAGAACCCGGTCGGAGGAGATGTGGTTTGAGTGTCTCTTCTGCGGTGCAGGCGACAATACGGCGGTCTCCATAGGAGTGAGATGGGAGATTGGGAGCCTGTGAAACAAAAGTTTTGCACAACTTGTGCACAACACGTCATAAAAAACTAAGAGCGCTGCCGATCCTTTCAAAAAAAAAAAAAAGAGGAAAGGGTGAGGATGCTGGAGGAAGATCGAGTGGGCGCTGTGCGAGCACCAGCGGGAAGTCGTGGCGTCCGTCGGGGCAGTCGGGGCAGGAGGACAATGACGCGATGTTGTGGCAAGTTGTGACATCAATGAAGTGCAAATAACGAGCACTGCCTTCCCTCTCTTCCACCTCGAAATTGAACGCTGGATGGACAATGCCAATCCGCTGGATGTCGAGGAGCTCCTCGAACATTGCATCTCCTACCTGCGTCATTCTCCGCGCGAGTTGAGAGCATGTGCCTTGGTTTCCTGTCGCTGGGTATACCCAGCGCAGGCTCAACTTTTCAGAGCCCCGGTCGTCACAAGCATTTGGACCAGCTTGGGCGCGTCGAAGCTATCATGGACACGGTTTCTTGAAACACTACACAGCTCCCCCCATCTAATTCAACGCGTCCGGCATATCAGACTCCACGGATGGATCGTCACGGCGCTGTCTGAGTCAAAGATCTGCGAGTTCCCATTTACACATCTGGAGAGTGTTTGGATTGAAGACGTCAACGCTCTATCGGAGCCCACGGTGACGGCTCTGCAGCAGCTACTCAGCCTGCCTACTCTACAGCGCTTGCACTTGCGCTGCGTTTTCACACGGGAAGATTTCATTCGACTTTGGGATCGCAGCTCCCCCGGGATCCGCCATCTCGAGCTCTCCTGTCAAGAGCTACGACGGACGACCTCCCCGGACCCTCCTTCCACTCGAGGCATGTCTATTGCCCTGAACTCGTTGTACATGGCATCCACGGATGCGCTTGACTACCGGCTACTGCAGGCACCATCTCCCTTTGATCTCTCGCACCTCAAGGTGCTACGTATTGGTTGGCGGGCGCAGGTCCCATGGGAAAGCTTTGGGCTCCGTGTTCGAAGCATTGAGACTCTCGACATCGTTGTGAACGTGCGTATATAACTTCACCTATATCGAAGTCTTATCTCTCACACATCCGTCTAGTCCACCGTAAACACGCTCGACCTCTCCTCGTTCCCGAACCTTTCGTTCTTTCGCATTTATCTGCCCCAGTGGATCCACGCACCGAGAAGACGGTCATCAAGAAGACCGTCACCATCGACACCATCGATGGTGGCGATGGTTGCGCAGCTCCTCTCCAAAATCGGACCCGCGAATATGCTTCGTAAATTCACAATCTCTGCTGATCCGGAGATACTGGACGTCGCGCTTTGCGAGCTGCTCGATGCCAGGCTGTCTAGTTTGCCCATACCAAACACACCTACTGTCGAGTTCGAGATAGATTCACGTTTTTACGAGGATGTCGGCGCATCCCTTCCCCGGCTGAGCTCCAGAAATTTGGTGCGCTCCTTTTTGACTCCTTCCCTTCTTAGCTGACGCGCCCGAGGTAGCTTCACCGAACTGACCCTCGAGGAGATGGTTGGTGGTGGGAGAATGTATGATCCTATGGTGCGATCCGATTCAGCGTAACGAACAGTCAGATTTACTTTCACTGTACTTAACTAAATTATATGTATACTCGCCCCAGGATTCATGAATGAAGTGCTATCCGAACAGTATGCTTGCCTCTTTTTTCCGACTGGCCGGTTCTTTATCTGGAAGATCTATGAGCAGGTATTTCGGCGAGGAAAATCGTTGGGCAACCATGAGACGCTCTCTTTAAAACATACTTCGATTTAAACATTTCAACTCAACCTTCTCGTACTTCTGACCTTGACGCAATCGCCCCCAAAAGACTTCACCATCCTCAAGAACATCGATGTACGATCCTTTTATTTTACTGATATCCCGTTGCTCACCCCATTATAGGGGGCATTTCACGAATGCGAAAGAAAGATAACTTGAAGCAGACAGCTTTGTCGTTGAGCATCCACACGCGTAGTTCTGTTCGCGTTTTTCTAGGCCAACAATACAGGATTTGATAAATGGTGAGGAATGTCGCGCAGCCCCGACTGCCGGCGGGCTCTTACGGCCTGTGAACGCCGAACGCCGCCATGAAAAACCAGCCGATGATCGTCCCCATCGTTCACGGTCGAGACTCGTGTGATCTATAGGCATCGTCCTTCGAATTGTACCGCTGACTCTGTGACTTTCGCCTTTCGCGGTTCTCGGCAAAGTCAAGTCGGAATTTTCATTCAACACACATTAGGCTCTCCTTTTCGGTGACCACAGGGAACAAGGGAGTTTCCTGCTGTTCGTTGTTGATATTAATTACAATAATATTCCTGATCCTTCCCAAGTGTCGTTGGCAGCTCGCCGCGTTAGAATATCGTCAAACCCTGTGTTCTCGGTGTGTTTGACTTGCTTGCCCTGTGTAGTCTCAGGGCTACTCGGCTTTTATTCGCGTCCGTAGTCTCCGTGAAGCTAGAAAACTAGCTCCCTTGGGGTCCGAAACAGATGGGAATACGCTTCGTTCCCCAGCAAAATTTACAGCCTTCTAATGACCTTGATGCTTCGAATGACTCGCTATGACGAGGAATGATGGTAAACGTCCGACCTGATTTGCTGTGCCACTAATTCGCTGATGCTCATACAGTGGCAACTCGGGCACTAATATGACCTCGCCGCCTTCGAGTTGGGCTGTGAGCTAACTTGACCGAGCACTGCGACAACACGGACGGCTTCCTTCATCATTTCCAAAGCCTCGTTTCCGGCACCATGGGAATGAGCCAACTAACTTTGGACCCCATGAGTAATTTTGTCTGATTCAAAGCAGCCACTGGACTGGTTCAATTCATCATCCACTGTGTACGGTAGTCCAGCCACATCCGTACCCTTCCCACCTCGGCAATAATGCGAAAGCCACACCGCTGAACTAGGATCCTGGATCCGACGTTACGCAGTTGAATCTCCGATTCGTTCGCAGGGGCGCACAAATAAATCGGCTGCCCCACGGTCGTCCGCCTTGCACGGTGTTCGATGCTTGATGATGCCGCTTGAACAGAGAGATTTTTCTTCGTTCATTTCGCTCGCGTATAATCTGGAGCCGGAGCGCCGAAATGAAGTTCCTTCCGGAACTTTTTGGCGGCGAATGTAGACAGCGATACAAGGCTTGATGGACATTGTATTGGGCTAATTTCAGGTACCCAAACTCGCTTCCCTAGCTCATATTCAACTTCTTAACATTTGTTCGGAGGTTGAATTATCGGATCAAGCCGGATGACGTCACAGTCACGTCCTCTCTCGATGGTCTCAGCTCTTCGGATTTCTCGGAGTCCCATGGCCTTAGCTCGGCGAGTAAAGGTATTGGTGAGCCATCGCCCGCGGTGCCACCACTCACCCAACAGATGCTGAGATACGTACAAGATAGCAACACCGAGCATCCACAAGTCACAAGAACGCGCACTTCACTTCTGGGACTCCCAACCATTGAACTCCCAACCATGTTATTTCTGCATGCCACCTGCCAGTCTGCTGAGAACTCCGCCGCGAGGCCACCTATTCCTCATCAAACATCTGCCAATGTCATAACCTGCGAGCAGCCTAATTGGCAGAAAGCGTTACGCCGTCGCCCTTCTCGGATCCATCAGTATTGTGCTTCCGGGCTCAGGCTACTGCCCCAACTGGTTAGCGTTTGTTTACCCTGATAATTTTTCGCGCGGGCTCGATAAGCCGAACGTCTCTCTTCTCCATTCCGTCGCGGAGAGAAACGGACGTCGCTGTTTTACTGCGCTTTACGCCGACGGAGGTGAGCTATTGCAACCGCGGACGATGTACACGGTGTCTTCTGCCGGTAAGGGTGCTCTCGGATAGGGAGCATCATTCGCACCAACGTTGCTCGGCCTCGGTCCGCTTCCTGATCGGAGTAATGTAGTATTTCTGTGCCGTGGATTACTCCATTTCGTGGAAATTACTGAGCACTCAACATTGGAGTTCTTCAACTGGGAGTCTACTCTGGAGGATTATGCCGCTGCTTTTTAATCCAGTAGAGATTCGGGCATAGCTCGCTTCTTAGATGTTCTAGGCGAGGACTATCAACAGCTATCAGCAGACAAGTAGGAGATTTCTGTCACCGCAATTCTGTCCGCCGGTGTGCACGGTATAGGCTTAGGAAAGTCTCTGAAAGGTAAGCTTTGTATTCCTGTCCGCGTCTTCATCCTAATGTAGAACCTAGGCTTTTGCACAATATTTGAATACAGCGCCGCCTATCGACCGCAAGCTCCATTGCTACCGCCCCTTCTGGAATGCAAGGGTTCGTGTTCTAAACGATCTATCAGAGCTCCCGTCGGCGAACGATCTAATTCCTCTGACAGAAACTGTGGTTCGGAGCAGTGACCAGTCAGTCGAACAATGCTCCATCTGTCCATCTCCGCCCACTATCTGGGCGCTACACATTTTCAAATCATTTTGTTCACATTACTTATGACACTGGCATCACGACTTTCCAGTGTCAGTAACGGAACAAGGCGTCGGGATTGTGACCCCATGGTCTGCACCGTATGCGATGTCGCTCGACGCTCACCTTTTCCCTTCTTTGAAAAACTTCATTCACCTTGTGAGGACGCTTTGTTTCCGCGAGACGCCGTTTCTGATCTAGAGTCGGAAAGCCAGCTTTGCTCACGCTTTTTTGGTCTCTCTGAATGTTATGAAGAAGATGAATACCATGGAATACTGATCCACTCTCATTTCGGCCTCGGAACTGGACATGCACAATCGTTCCATTCAGATCTCGGATCACACTATGATACTTCCCTGTCTTTCCCTGTCATGCCCTCATGGCCGCCATGGAGTACATAGTGCATTAGTCTAGCTCATGGTGGGCTTTTGCAATTTTAGCTCTTGCGTCTGCAAGCAAATAGAACGCAGCTGGTAAGTACGTGCAAAGTACGTGCACCGGAGGCGCGCGCCTGACTCCTCCGGCTACCATTTACTTCATAGGCACTAAGAGCGACTTGCCTTGCGCCTCAGCACATCGCCTGGGCGGTGGGAAGGCGGGGCCCGGAGGTATTCAATTATGCCGTCCCGCGATCGTCGGATGTTAATCGCCAATCAAAAGCGACTCACATCCATGTGGGCTCAAACGAACTTGCTTCGGCTCGAGTCAGCTCGAGCCTCGAGGCCGCGGTGCGTATCATATCTGTTCAACAATGAATTATTATCGCATACCCTCCCACTAACCTATTATCATCCCAGTGGCTTGGTCTTGAGTAAGCTCTTAGCTGCGAAGGGGACTTGTCATATTATTATAGCGCTACAAGCATCTTTCATTTATCATTTGGCGTCTACGTGCAGAAAATGGCTCGCGCGCCGTGGCAGATCGTGACATCACATAATCGCGACAATGGCACCTCCCGATTTGGATGCAGGTGTTATGAGTGTGCGGACGGGAGGAGGGCTGTGCGCGGGGGTTTGGAGATGACACCGACGTGTTATTTGGACAAACCCCCGGCGATGGTGCAGGCGTACTCAACGGCATGGCAAGAACTTCACGTATGGGTCACGGCAGCCGACGCGATGTGTCGCGTCAAATTGATCTCGGTCTCTTCGAAATACCGCTCGTTAACGTTATGTTTGTTTCAAGGTGCCCTCGTCAATACGACAGCCCTCTTGCGAGCACAGACTTTTCGTTTCCGCCGTTTCAACTTGACGCGCCGTCCCTCTCCACATGTACTGGTACGTCCACCCCTGGGCCTTCGATATTTTCTTTGGACTCAAGAGCATCATTTTTCCTTTCACTGATGGTCGCATTAGAAATGAATTCCAATCCATCTTGTGAATTATTCGTACTTCAGCCGGTTTCAAGTTGACGTAAATAAAGCGAAAGTAGAGCGCTCCTGCCATCGCCCAATCATATCTCGATCCCTGCATTGATTCCTGCAACCGTTTTCAATCACCGTCTCGCCAGTTCGCAAATCTGGGATCTCCGGAGCTCTGCACTAAGCAAAAACCTTCACACGGAAATTTCCTACTTGGCGTGCTAGACCCTCGACAGAAACCTTCAATCGGGAACCACTCTTCTATGTGGTTCACTCAAATCTATTCCTCGCGCTGGCTTCTAGTCTTAATCTCAGAATTACCGCTCGATGGACCCTGGTTTCGTCGACAATATACTTACACCTCGAGATCCCTTGCGAATTTTTTGATTGAGTGTTCGGCCATGCGATCGTCCGAGGATTCGTCTGTAGAAGATCGTTCCCTGGCATCTGTCTCGTTGCCGGGATACAGATTTTCCCCGCCTGTTCTCGATTCACTATGATCTTTCTCCAAAAATGACTTGCTCCAACCGGAGTGGCGTTAAATTCGTGTGAGCGGACCTGGGATCTTCGTTTTCCTTTCTGGCAAGCCGAGGCTTTGAGGCCCGCTTACGTTTTTTATTCACTCCGTACGCAGTCTGGGCCTCGGAATGTACTGCCCCCGTCCTATGGCACAAATTTCATGTCTTGAGTTCCATGCGAGTTGTCTCATGTCGGGACGTCATGAAAATCTGGACAATAGCGGGAAACCCCAACTGCCCCTCAACCGCCGCCCAGGCGCAACCCAGGTCCCTTCTTTTTCGCGCCTTTGGAATTGGTATGTCTCAACGTCAACCTTAAGTTTGTCTTCAGTTTCCTGCTTGCTCTATCTGGGATTCGAAGATATCTGTCCCAGGATCAGGACGGTTTCAATTTCGTAAATGGTCTCTCCATGAACTAGCACTCTGGCGCCAATCTACTTCTGGAGGCCGTCATCAGAAGATTCGTCTGTGAGTTTATTGCGATTACTTCTTCTGCAGACAGATTCATCCCCCCACGTATCACCCACCCCCTCAGTCGAAACTTCTAATCACGAGGTTCCGTGGCCGTTTCCTAACACAAACTCTGCTCGTGCTCGTTCAATTGACTGGCACTTACTACTATCCGTTCTGGAAGGCATGCGTTTTGTCTTTTGATGAACCTCATTTCCAAAGTCACACCAACTCGGTACAAGAGGAAATTTGGGGGCATATTTTCTGGGCTTGGTATCCTCCGATTTTCGGTCGCAAGAGTCTGATACGTCGCAGATCGAACCAGAATTTTTCCCAAACTCTTTATAGTCTATATATGTATTCTCTTTCGACAAATTCGGCACCATCAGAAACCGGGGATTCGCTTCTACGTATCAATGTCCCTAACACTCTGTCAGCTGGTCCAATTACACCAAGAACCTATAGCGTATTAACCACTGCGGCGTCAACCTCGAAACCCCAGTGGTGATTGTTCTGATCGATCATTTTCCCAGGTCAGTGCTAGATCAAATCAAGAAGATTCTTGAGGTGTTTGTTCGACACCCTAACAGCCACAACGACCCTGTATCATACCAATTTTGCGTCTCCTTATCGTCCGGGCTTGTCAGCCTCCGACCTTCGCGTTTCCAAATCAACATTCCAGGTTTTGAAACATCTGCTGGGGTCCGGGAAACATATACGCACTTCAGGAATTTCCTTCACGCTCAGTTAGCTTCGGTAATTTCTATAGATTGCATCTGGGTATTTGCTTCGAAGCACGACGTCTGAATTCACCATCTGCCAGAGAAAAGTGGCAGAAACTGGTAGGGTTGTGTGTAAGTTGGATGCCACATGTAATGCGACTCGGGTCGCACACTCGCTCCGACACGGACATTGACGTGCCGACCCTTAGAAAAGAATGGGCATTACATGCATCCATTCAATCGAACAGTGAACGGGTACGGAGACGGTCGCCAGTGAATTTGATTTTACGATTCCTGTGGCGTTCGGCGAGCGTGTGGGGACTTCTTTGTTGGAGGGGATGAGGAAGAACAAGAAAGGCAGTTCTGTGATGGCACAGAAAAATCCCATACGCTCCATCAACGGTTCGAACTCCGCGTTGACTCCGCGAACCAAGTTCCTTCAGTATTTGAGGATTTTGGTGCCGAATTTCGAACTATTGAAAAGGGTGAACATAAGATGTCATAAGGGCTCCAATCGCCTATAGAGAGAAGGTCGTGGCTAAAGAGATTACCAGGCAGCACAAAGCCGGAGACCACTGCGGCGTGTCCTTTGGATAAATGGCCAGAGCGGCGAGGCCGGTAGGAGTCTCGGAAGAATAGATAGTGAGTGCGCTTCCGCTCGCAACACATTTCACCATCTCCTTCCAAGCGATTTAATTAACGGCATCCCAGGGTTGATCACAACGGGAACGTTATCGGTGAGAACTGCACATACTTGACACACTTGTCTTCCCAGCTCACGCAAAGCTTCACCGGTCTTCTCGGGGCTTGGCCGCATGGGGGCTCCCACACATTCAGCCGCGGTTCTACATTTAGCTCTGTGAGGAAACTCATTTTTCGCGAGGGCCTGGTTCAATAAATCGCATACTTTGGAGGTTAATTGGGATATGAGCCAGTAACGACGCTCTCCATCTTTCGTTGATCCAACTAACCTGTTTGAGAATCGAATTCGAATTTATACGAGATACTTCCAACTATTGGGCATGTCGGAAAGGACGACGACCTTCTCACAACTGCCAATTAGTCAAGCGCGATCCGAGAAGTACGATAGCATTTTCCGCCATCTACTTTGTTTGGCAGTTGTGATTTGGGAAGAGCCATGATGTTGATCTGTGGCGTAGTGCACATGGCAATTGAAGGTTTCATTTCACTTGGAAGCAGTTTCTTTACCTCGACTCCCAGTATTTTAAGATGTATACGATGCGGCGCTTTCTCTCGACTGGAATGTTCAAACATTAGTCCCTAGCGATTTCAAGGCGAACACAACAGAATCGAGCTATTTTAAATTTGCAGGAGAACTAGCCGCCCAGAATCTACTGCATACTTCACAGGCTTCAATCTGACGTGTGCGACTCCAATACTTTCTTGTGCTTCTTTTTTTCGCTCCTTTGCCAGCCGCTGAATCTCAACAACAAATACGCTGGACTAGTGCTAGGCTACTCGCGAACCAGGAACCAGCTGTCCGAACAGTATTAGCCCGCTAAGACCAACGAATACCAACCAAGTGCTAGGTGCCTTCATTATCCTGCGAGCGACATTCTGCAAATTCGAACGAGATATGTGCCTCTCTACGTTGGAGCTGACCCTCAGACTTGTGTCGGCATACTTGTGAAGATGATCAATATTTCATTCCGAGTTGAATTGGCGACGGTTGAAACGTGCGAGCTAATGTAAAATCGCCAGATCCTGATATTTAACTGGTAGTAGTAATTATTTTGAACGAATTCCAAATATCCCGACACCGACGGTTTCGATTTGGTTTAGATCGTGTTCCCTGCTCTGGTTCGACAGCCAAGTGCACTTGATCATGGCAAGGCAACCATTGTCTCTGGTTTCTAATTTACATTCATTTTATTCTTGAAGGAAGTAAACGTCCCGGCCCGCCTTCCGCTTGGAGCGTAGTCTCTGATCCCGACACAAACAAACGTTGATAGACACCTTGGCTGTGTTCTGCCTGGTTTTGAGGTGACACCAACGCATGGTTACGCTGTTGCGATCCCGGATTGTCTCATCGCCATATCGAAGCCCGGACCTTCAGACTCGCTTCATTGCTCATAGACCGTTCGTTTCGAGCTGACTGGCGGAAGCGCCTGCCCCGCCAACTGTTTCCCCGCGTCGAATAAATAATGCTGCCCCGCACCGTTTCAAGCTGACGGCCACTATCCCTATGCATGTGTTCTCTGGGTGATGTGTCTCTGTCGGGATTCCTGCTCTCCGTACATTCCAGCACTGGTTCAACATTAATTAATCCAAGTAATTAATCATTCGTGGTCCATCTAATCCCAAGGCGTTCGAAAAACATGACTTCAACTACGGGCGATCTAGCCCGCCCACACTGACTCTCTTCTACGCGCTGTGATCCGTACCGAAAATGTTGGTAAATTGTTGAACGTCTCCAGCTGGGTCTCGAGCGCCGGAAGCTACGCGATTCACCGAGCAGCTAAAGCTTGGTCGTGTGCCGTTTCAACATGACGCCACGTTCCTCTCCATCTGCGAATTTTGATTAGCTTGACGGACCTCAGTGTGTCCCAGTGATAGATGGTGTTGATTATGATAGGACAGCCCAGGACGTTCTCCTCGATCATGGAAATGGTTCTGATCCGAATTCCTTGGAGGGCTCCGATCGTTGTTGGCCCTCGACTCATCACCCTTGTCATCACAGCATGGCGCTATTTTTCTTCGTGCTGTCTAACAATACTGTTGGATGGTTCAACAGATACACTAGTTCAACAAATGTTCCGGATATCCATCTGGAGATGCTGTCGAACAAGGGGATAGAATCCGAGTTGACCACAGATATGCTGGTTGCGTTCAGCTTCTCGACCTGAACCCCTTCCACGCAGATTGCCAGATCTCCGGCGTTGGTATCCTGCATCATGATCTGAACGACAATCTTTTTCGGATATTCCTAGACCGACCGGGGAAAGAATCTGAATTTGGGGCAGATACAGCAGCCAGAGGCAATATAAATCTGCGTCCCTGAGCCGCTTTGTACCACAGCCCCTTCCGAGCAGATTGCTGGATCTCCGGCGCTGGTCTGCGTCGTAAATCCGAACAACAATCTTCCCTAGCATAACATAATTTACCTCCGAACTCCGTACTTCAGATGCTTTTGGAAGGGAGCTGAGATTTACAGTAGCGAGCTGACCCGCGATTTGCTCCTGCGGTCTTAGACGTGACTTGAACCGCAATTAGACTCTATAACCAACGTCGCGTCATATAACGGTATCCTCCGGTTAGTACATATTTTATGTGGTCGTTAAACGGCCGGGCATTTTTTGAGTACACTGCCTGAGTCCACCGCATGCTCCTACAAGGAAAAGAACATATTTGAAGTACTCCAGAGCGTGTTTACTTACGTTGGGTGGCGGCGAAGGATCCTCCGATTAATAAATATTTTATGCGATCGTTACACGCGCCAGGGATTTCTCATGTACATTCTCGAGAAGTGCCTGAATCCACCGCATGCTACTACAAGCAGAAGAACATATTTGACGTCCTCTAGAACGTGTTTCCGTACGTCGGAGTGGCGGTGAGATTGATTGTGAACTTCGAATTCTTCGAACCCTCCGGAGCGGCGTCAATCCCAACTGCAATCCAACATTGGTAAATAATGTGTGGAAAGGGTGCTGGCGCTAAATTTTACACACCAAATCTTTGTTCAAGGCCCAGCACCAGGACATTAAGTGACCATGCACATAAAATCCGCTGCTCTCGGTACCGATTTACGTGCGTTCACAATGGCAGGAACCGAGGCACACGAGGCGCGTGAATCGACTCGGACGTAAATAAATGGGACCCACTCGCGCGTCATTCAATGCGACGTCTAATTTGTAGATCGATGTCTCAGCCATCTCTGAGTACTCTTGTATGGTCAAGTCACTACGAGATAGATACGCCACTTCGTACGTAGACGATATTTCTTTCGGCGGCTTGTACGCGGGTCAGGTACAGCCCGAATCACATTGCGCGACGTTAAAGAGCCAGTCCTCAAGAGATGTTCAACTCTAGTGGGATTCAACCGCAACGGTTACATTCAACGACACCTTCCTCACAACAGAGGAGGATGTATATAGCTGAATCCGACCGACAGTCTGCTTTAATTTTGGATATCAATCCAGTGTGTGAACGGTTCAACGGAGTTTGGCATGAACATCTTCGAGACAACAACTTTGCATGCAGTCTGTGTTGAAGTTATCTTTATCTTTATCCTCAGCCGCAGCCTAGGAGCTGTCGGGGCGCGCTGTCGGACGGGCATCGGGCATTCCGGCCTTTCAAATAAGTGAGCAACCAATTCTCGAATAGGTAGCCAACTCGCTATCTCGGGGTGAGTGGGAGTTTTCAACTTTGAAGCCGGATCATGGATCACGAAGAATTGACATTTTATTCGCTATGTAAGGTCCGAGAGCGAGCCTGAGATGTATTGTGGGTGCCATTGGAATTGGCGAGTTGAAACTTGAATGAACGATGTTAAGGAACTTGAGGTTGACTTGCATTGCAAGAATGAATCTGTCGCTCCGATACTGCTGCAAGGACCAAGTGCGGAGGGTTAAATGTCAACATTCTATGTAGATATACCTCTGCGAACGTCTTGTTGTAGCCAGGTGAACCTTGAGCATAATGATGATACGGGTGGCCGAATGCGGCATCCATGGCTGAACTCGGTGCCGACGGGGCCCGAACCCGCGGCATAGCGCGGAGATCATGCGGAGATGTCGCAGTATAGAAGACTTGCGTAGAGTTTTGTGAATTGAGAGGAGTAGAAATAAACCACTCCGAAATTCAACCTCTCTTTTCAATGGGAACAAGTCCAGAGACGCTATCGCGGACGCAGATTTTTCAGGGAGTATTCTATCGTTGTAGGAAGATACCTGAACCTAGTATTGGTCCACTACGCCGCACATGAGAGAATACAAACACAAAAAGCCGACCAGATTTGCACCCAAATCTAATAAATCGATTGTTTTGTCTTGCTCATGCTGTGTGTTTTGGGAACCTCGCATGGTTTGGTTCGAAAAAAATAAAAACATTGATTCAGTGATGGTTGAATATTTCCCATCACAATTTATGTTCAATTTGACCTTTAACTTTTTCTTCCACTTCGGGTTGTCGTGTTAGCCACAACCGTTAACCCGAAATTGGCCGAGTCGCACTTGTAATCTTTATTTTCTTTCTTTTAATCTCGCGCGTCATCGTGAATGTTGCTCGCACCGTCGGTCCGGGCCCCACTTTGAAGTTGGATCTCGACGTCGGTGCGTTGAAACACCGCACTCGGTCGGTCCTATGGCCGTCGAGCTTCGAAGTCTAGACTGAGTCGATGTGGAGTGCAGAGTGCGGAGTACATAATCTTATTTCTTTTCCTTCTTTTAACCTCGCAGGGTCTGACAGCCTACGGGGTGGGTGTTGCTCGAACCGTCGGCTGAGTCCGGACCCCACTTTGAAGTTGGATCTCGACGTCGTAGGATCTAGATGACGCTGGATCTCGACGACGTTGGATCTCGACGTCGACGTCGTCGGTGCTGCTAGGGCCCATTGAAATAAGCTTACACCGCACCCGGCCCTAGTATGGCCGTCGAGTTTTCGAAGCCTAGCTGAGTCGAGCCTTGTGGCATGTAGAATGCTCACTTTGAAGTGCTGATCTCGACGTCGACGTCGGTGCTGGAACACACCGTACCCGGTCCTATGGGCGTCGAGGTTTCGAACCCTAGCTTGTGGCATGTGGAGTGCGAGTGCGGAGGATTGTCGGCCGGCCAAACCCGCAATTGAACACACACACACTCCGAACACCAAGTTAACGTTCATGCGTGGATGCGGAGGCAGTGAGGACTTCATTACGCTTCAGGCTCAATTCGCTCAAGGATAAAAATCAACTTTGACCCGATTGTGAGCCGAGTCCTCCGAGCCCATCATCAAATCAATCTCTTTGCTCGATTCTAAGTCTTCTGAATTTTTGTTTATTTTTATTTTTTCCCTTTCCCGCGAAGCCCCTCAGTCCAGTCACCCAGCAATTTCAAGTTCATTTCCCTCTTTCCAAGTTGAAACCGCCAAAGCTTCAAGGTTACATTAATTTTACATTTTGCAACAAACGACGTGCGCTCAAACCGGAATACTTACAACACTACATAATTTACTTTAAAACCGCATTAATCAACACAGTCACTACATCTCCATCGATATCGCATCAGTATTACTTACTGTATGTATCACCCGCGCTGTGCGTACAGTCGGCCTTGGTTGGCGTCGGTCCTCCCCACCCTCCGACTCCGCCTGTCACTCACATGTAACAAATCCTGATCCGCGCGCCAATATCGATGGATCGACGCGATGCATTATGTATACTATATGGCATGCCCTTGTACTGAAAAAAATGAAAGGTGGACGGAGAGAATGGTCCTGGAGACAAATACAAGAGGCCATCTAAACTTAGTATGGATGTATGGACGTATGGACGTG
This sequence comes from Mycena capillaripes, assembly GCA_029204075.1. NCBI lineage: Eukaryota > Fungi > Basidiomycota > Agaricomycetes > Agaricales > Mycenaceae > Mycena > Mycena capillaripes. The sequence goes on along the minus strand of JARHKZ010000009.1, from coordinate 2,974,563 downwards.
AAAAAGGGCAGGGCCTAGGCCCGTTACGAGCAAGCACAGCAAGTCCTTAACATTTCCGTATGGTCCCGCCTAGAAAACGCCGACTCAAACTCGATGGGACTTACGAGTGACTCGGACGTGTGCTATGGACTTGGTCTAGAATTAGGCGCCCGGATAAGCTCCTGCAAAGGATTGTCCGTAAATTTTCTCGGAATCAGCCTAAAAAAACCCACCAGCTTCGGCCATTTGGGGCCTGAAAAGCCATTTGTTAGCGGGATCGTGCCGTGTAATTCTACCTACCTACCCCGGACAAGGGTTGCCCGGTCAAAAAATGCGATTTTCTTCCTGCTGCGCTCCGTGGTAGTGCGGCGGGATGTTACCTCATTTGTGTCGGTTGAGCTCCGTTGATCTATGCTGCTTCGCGCCACTGTTACCGGACGGATGACTCCGCCTTGCCCAAATCGCCCTCAAAAATTTAGCCACTCGGCGGACAGGGCTGGACAAAAATTTTGAGCTGGAACAGCCACTTTTTTGGACAAAGAAAACGTCCAATTTCGCTCTGAAAAAGCTACTTTGCGGCCGGACAATCTTCTGCAGGAGTTTCACATGCCTGTCCCGCCTAGGAAACGCCGGCTCGAACTCAATGGATCGATGACTTGCGAAGTACTCGGATGTTGGTCTATGTAGAATTTGACTAGTCTCTCATAGACAGACACTACAACAATATGGTGCTCGTACCTCGCATGTTGTAGAATTTGACTTTGAAAGTGGACAGAGAGAATGGAGAATGGAGGGATGTCCGCCCGGCCGCCGCCGTATTAAGCGCCCCACCATCCTGCCATGCGCCGCGCTGATAGAATTTGACTTTGGACTTGGTCGACAGAGATAATGGATGGAGGGCATTTATTTGTTCTCATTAGGATTATGTCAATGGACGGGTCTCGCCTCCGGTTTCAAGCTGTGAGAATTAGGCGCCCATGCATCTCGGTATTAAGCGCCCAACCTGCGCTGCGCCGCGCACGCACAAGTCCCCTACCCCATCTCTAATCTTCCTCCTCTTATCTTATCAAGTCCACACTTCAAATCATTGACTTTTGCATTCACTTGCTTACTACCTAACTCCAAAAAAAAAGAGGAAAAATTACACCCGAGTCGTAGTGTACACCAAGAAAAAAAGTCGAAGAAGAATTGTGCATGAGGAAGAAAGAGTACCTGGAGGAGAAGACAAGTAGATGAAGAGATAACGTACGTTGGCCTCAAGACGACCATCGAATAGGTAGAAGAATAATGTACGTGGGTGAGCGAGCTCGAGAGCCCAAGGAAAGAAGCGAGTGAAGTCGGCGAAAGAACGCATAGGTGACGAAGGAATGGACGAAGAACAAACAACAGTATTAGATGATGCGAGTGTACCAAGAAAGAAAGAAGGAAGCAAGCAGCAGGGAGTCCGCGTCCGTGACAAGGCCGTGACGAGGCGAGGCGAGGATGAAGAGAGCGTGTGCCGAGCGCGTGTGTGTCTTGTCGTCCCTCGCATCGGCCGAGGAGGAGCGCTTTTGTTTTGAAGAGCGTACATAGATAGATAATTGATACATAGTATATAAGATTAGATTCTACTTGGGGCGTCAGCACACCTCCTCACACCAATCAAAACGAATAAGGGCGTACACAAAAAAACCAAGCAGCAGCGAGCACAGGCAGGCTATGCGAACAGCGTATAACCCTGCCCCCCATGCCCATGCCCGCCTCCATGCCCATAGGAGTGCCCATCCTGCGCAGCGTGCGGGTGGTGCAGGTGGTGTGGGTTCCCGTGCGGGCTCATCGTCGCCGGGGTGACTGAGAGTGTAGGTGGTGCGCTTGGAGAGCAGCATAATACTGCGCGTTGCTCGTCTCCTCCTGCTGCCCCTCCAACTTCGCCTCGGGTGAAGGCGGAATCGTCCACCCAAAAGGGCCTCTTCCTTCCCCGTTGCCTGCGTGTCGAGTGGGGATGGGGATGGGGGTAGTGAGGATACTATGTGGCCGAGGAAGCAGCGTGATACGCCGACGAAGAACTCTGCGGCGGGCTGGGGAGGTATTCCCGCTCTTGCTGCTGCTGCTGCTGCTGTTGTTGTTGTTGTCCAGCCCAAAAGGCAGGCACACACGGACTCCCACTCGGACTCGAGTTGCTGCTCCCACTTTGTACTTGTGAAGGACTCGAGCGAGGCATCGCGGTATTAGGCGATCCGACGCCTCACTCGCCGCACTCGAAGCCGAGGACGAGGCACTAGCGAGATCGAGTAGCGCGACAAAGACGATGACGGCAGCAGCACAGACACAGGCGGGGACCCCCTCGAGCGCCGCATAAAACCCGTCGAGGTCGAGCTTGGCCTGTTCCTACTTGATGCGCACGGGCAAGGGGCGTGCGAGAGGTAACCGACGCCGAGGACTCGTAAGGCGACCTTGCTTTTCGTGATGCGCGTGGAACTGCTACTGATACGACGTTGTGTCTGAGGGCGACGCAGAGGAGCATGAGCCGGGGAAGGCGCCAAACGACGGACTCCGCAAGGGGCTTCCATCATACACGCTTGCGTAGTCCGATGACAGCGCGGGCGAGGCGAGGTGGGGAGACGCTCCCGCTTGAGGACGACGACGACGAGAATGCGAACGCGCCTGCTGGTAACGACGGCTGCTATTTTTGTGCAAAAACCGACGTAGAGCTGGAGGGGCGTCGAGGTGCAATGGCCCGGGGGCGAGGACGAGGTTTCTGTCCTCCGATGCAGCCAGAAGCTTTCCTCTCCCTGGATTCACAGCTTGGGCAACTCGGAGAACAGAATCATCTTTCTCAGGTGCTAAGTGCTTACACCTTGCTATGGGTCCTTAAGACCGACTGTCTTATCGACTGGTAGAAAGTCTGAGTAAGGACAGACACCTTGCCATTTTAATTTAAAATGCCATTTATCCGGGCTTACTGGCTGGCACGTGCACATTTCTCGCTCTCATTGATCTCTTGTCTCTCTCTCCCCAAATTGTCTAATCCGCGTACATTCTCGGCGAGCATCGCTCACAAGTTGATATCTTGACTCCTAACTTCTGGACAGTCATGCACTCGCCTTTCAACGACATGCTTCACACCAATATCGCGCCTACGGACGCTGAATGCCGCAGTATTCGCGATCTTTTGCAGGGCCCGCAGAAAGATGTAGTGGATCTCACAGAGGACATCGCGCGCCTTCGCTTCCTAATCGACGAAGCTACCCGAAAGCGTGATGAGCTGCAGCAATTCATTAATGCTCACCTCGCATTGGTCTCACCGGCTCGCCGGCTCCCCGAGGATATCGTGCGGGAAATATTTATGGCGACCCTTTCCTCTACCAGGAATTCGGTTATCAGCCCCGATGAAGCTCCCCTTCTCTTATGCCAGATCTGCAAGTCCTGGCGCACTGTTGCTCTCACAACCCCGCGCTTATGGGCTTCTGTCCACATCGTCATTCCCACCGAGTCGAAACTCCCGCGACTGGCAAATACAGTGTCCGCCTGGCTTCGTAGATCGGGGACAGTACCCCTCGATATCTCGCTCGTCTATTCCCACACATCCGAATCCAGCTGCAACGACTCACCCGTTGTGTCTGCACTTGTCGCCGTCTCCCGCAGATGGCGAAATATACGGCTCGTCGTAAGGAACTACGCCGACTTGGAGCCTCTCTCGGCGGAGGATGTTCCTTTGCTTCAGAGCATCTCGATCCAGGATGGATACACGAGGCTTTGGGACAGCTTTCCCAGGAGACTCTCGTTTCTGGCAACCAAGAGCCTTCGAAGCGTTGAGCTACCCACAATGGACTGTCTCCTTCAGGCTCCTGTCGCTTGGGGAGCCTTGATAGACTTGAAGGTCGCTGGCTCCATCACATGCCAGGCTGCTCTCAAGATATTGCATCAATGCCCGCTGTTAGAAACCTGCGATGTTCGAGTCGATACCTGGAGTAGCGACAATACCGCCCAGCATCAGCCTGTTTCTCTCACGCAGCTTCGGCACTTGACTCTCGGCCATGGAAAGGGGGCACAGGTCCTCCTCACACGAATGACACTTCCTGCCCTGCGTTCATTTGGTTGCTACAGCGACAAAATCCTGTTCGACGTGCGGCCTATATTTCCGTCGTCCATGGGGCATCTAGAATCTCTTAAGATCGATGTACGGAAATTGTCCAGCGAGGCTCTTCTGGCCGCCCTGTCTGAAGTGCCATCTTTGGAAGAGTTGCACATCCGACAGGAGCCCTATCTTCCGAACCGAGCTGGAGTAGATCCAGATTTCCTCAAGCACCTCACCCCAGCCTCGGATGGCGCCGACTCAGTGTCATGTCCACATCTCCGATGTCTTACCCTAACCGCGTTCGGCGCCGTTTCTGATGATACGATCCTCCAATTTATCCAAGCAAGGACGGTTTCACGGCTACAGCATGTCGACCTACTTTTTCGCTTCACTTGCACGCTCCGGCGCAACATGCAGCGCAACATCATACCTCATCTCCAGGAGGCCATCGGGAACGGCTGTGTAATAGCCATCGAGTATGACCCACCGTTTCGCTTGGTATACTCGCCTTTGGAGGGAACGGAGATTATTGTTGTTTGACGGATTGTCGCCACGTCTTTGCACCATACTAGTGCCCGACGTAAAACCTCTGATTATTTTCGTGTGTCTGGGTAGTGTCTTGAACATGCCTCGAAGCGTTGAACAATGAATCCTTCTCTCTTTTTTTCCTTGGATCTCTGTTTGACGCCTTGTTCTGCTGACAACTGTAATAATATGCGAGATACGGCTGGCACCTTGGCGGCCAGGGTTTCACGATGTCACACATTTCTCTCTCTCTCTCTCTCTCTCTCGTGTGCCTCAATCTCAAGCGGAGGAGGCCTATGATGATTATCGCCTCAAAATGTCGGAAATATTCATAATCCAGTGAAAAAAGAAGCCCGTTGAACGCCGTGGAGGCGCTGTTCCCAACATTCAGTGATTTCTCCGTATTTTTTCCTTCACTAGCTGACGGAACAACCTCAAGCTTCTGAGCATGGGATGCCCCTCCTGACACCTGGATGATAATCAGCGCTGCCATTCAATACACTCCTTATAAGAGTGGCCGGTAAAATATCCACCCTATCGTCCTCCCCGATGCTCTTCCGCTCAACTCTCGTTCTATTCTCAGCCATTTCCTATGCCACCTTGAACGCTGCGTTGGTGAGACCGTTCAACATGTCCGAGCGACTGACTCATAATTTATCTATGTACCTCGTGGTTCCAGGCTGCTCCACCCTCTGAAATCACCGCTGCGCCTGCAGAGCCAACGGCGGCCCCAGTTCCTGATCCTGAGCTATCGTTCACCCTTTCTTGCTGGTGTGAGACGATTCCGTTCCTGACAACGAGTTTGTCCCCCACCCGTCCCAGACTGTAACAAAACCTGAGCTCATTCTTACAGCGTTCTGTCTTCCGTGCTCAACTGTATTTTTCACGAACACTGACATTGAAACCACGGCGGCTCCCACGTCGACTGCAGTGTAGGTTTACATCATGGACTCGGGGACTTTGCCCTTCAACGGTGTTTCGAATCTTGTGAATATCCCTAAACCCAAACGAATGTAATTCTTTACTACTGTACCCAAGCAGATAGGATGATTCGACAGCAGATAAAGGAAAGCTAAAGGAGTGCACGACGACCGCCTCGTCACTGAGCGACAGTATCCCGTTTCTGCGACGGTTCCGCCCCACCCGTATTCCCATCTAGCTCAAACCACGTTGGCAACAGCTTCCACACCTCCTCCCGCGCGTGCGTCGCGCTGTTCGCAAAGTCGAGCTTGCATGGGTGACACAATCTGAGGCCGCACTGGCGATGTCCGTCCGAGAAGTCTGTGCGCGAGAGCATGTCCATGGCCTGCACGAGCGTGAAGAGCGGGTCCGCGTCGCGTCCGGAGGCAATCCCACCGACAGAGCGCAGGATGTTGAGCATGATGAAGTAGAACGACTCGCGGCACATGCGACTAGGGATGTCCTCCTCGAGGTACTGGCAGTCGGAGGCGGGCGGACGGCCTTGGAGCTCCTTGATGACGAAGTCGGAGAGGTAGCGTTGGGCGGCTTCTCGGCCACGGAAGGTGGTGATGAGGAGGGCAGGTGAAAGAGTGGCGGGCTTGCGCGGAGCGGCGCGTTCGGACGTAAAAGAGAGTGGCGGGGCGGGTGTTCCCACCATGATCTTGCTCGGGCCGTAGCGCGCGAGGTCGTACAGCGCTGTCGGAAGGAGCGACGACAGGCCGAGGTCTAGTGCGAGATCGATGACGAGAATGGGGTGAGGACAAGAGGCTCGAGGTGCGTAGTGTCCAAAGGAATCCGTTGCGACTTGCTCGCGCTGGTCCCATCCAGCTAGGGTTGAAGGCCAGTCGAGTTCGAGACGGGTCATACAGCGCTGACGGAGATGTTCGACGAGGTACTTTGTTGAGAGTCGAAGGACAGCTGCGACAGCAGGGAAGTCGTTTGCGCCCGGCGTCTTGAAGTATCTACGAATGAGGATACAGTAAGGGTTGGTCCGGACGGAAGAGAGGAGCATATACTCACAGGCCGTCGTAGAGAGCTTTCAGAAAGTAGAGCACATCTGAAGGACAATCGTATACTTCCACCCATGGAAAACCATCGAACAGTTCTTGATCCTTGGGTTGAGGGATACTGAAGAGATCGTCGAATACTTCTGAGTGCCGTCGAAGCTGCCCGCGGTGAACTTTGAAGGCAATAGCGGAGGCGATTATGACAATGTTGCCGTCGGAGAACCACAGCTCTGAACGAACGATATTGTAGAGCCTCTTGGAGTGACTACGTCTGCGAGCGGGAGTCTTGACGGGAGTGACGGGGGCGCCCATGTTGGGTTAAGTGAGAGTGGGTATGGGAATGAGGATGAGGGTAGAAGGAGAGAATGAGAGACTGGTCAGCCACTGCAAACATCGATACATCGCTGTGGCTGACCAACTCTAACAAGCCGACTTGGTGGCTGACGATTCAAGAAAGGCCCTGGGCCGTCGGCCGAATCCTTTTCCGAGGAGCGCTGTACGAGATGCCGCGTCAATATTTTTTGGGGAATTTGTGGCGACTCGGTGCAAAAACCTTGCAAAGGTCGGAGACCAGCAGTAAAGAGTAAAGTAATTTACTAAAGGGTCAAAGATTGAATAGTCACGTGTTTCATAACGCGTCGTTCCCAAACACAAATCAGGCACAACATTAGCTTTCAGCCGAAGCATCTGAAAATTTCGCCGCCACTGACGCTGGAAACAAGATATAAAAATTTTAACGCCACGAATTTATCAACAAGTAATTCGGCACGACGATACTACATTTGAATTCGAATAGGCATCCTAATCTGCGGCACTTCAGCTCTAAAATACACGAACTCAAAAGTTTTTATACTTACTTTCATGTGCATCACATCCACCAATGCGTAGAAATTATCGAGAGAAGCGGCATTCCACCGCCCATCAAGTTTAATCCATGCCAAACTATCTGGGAGAAAATCAGCTGCGACACTCTGGAAGATGAATGGCCTCACTTAAGCAACACGCCGCCAACGTTGGACAAGCATGACCCCATGTCTCGACCAGAATGCGATCTGTTGCATTCCTCGGCGGGCCAGCATCATTCGGTATCTGTTTTCCATCCCGAAGTACATCAAATCGGTAAACTTCGAAAGATGCTCCGTGATACGAGATATAAATTCCTTAAACACAAGGTTCAGCCTGCGCCACAGCAACAGCACACTTCGAGACTTACGTTGTCGAGGGCTTCAAGTTCATTATACTGGCCGATACGCCGCATCCTGAGAATATGCGTTTGGGGTATATTTCGGGCCGTGGAATCTAGGATGGCTTCACAGGCATCCAAGCCAAAAAAATCGAAAGAGGCAACGAAGGGGATGTGACTACCAGTCATAGATTTTAATCCGACGAGGACATGTTCGATGAGAGAAGTTTGCCAGGGATACCATACGAGTCGGACCTCTCGCAGCCGACGGCAAACGAGGAGAGGAGCCAAAACGGGTGAAGCCTCGAGATACTCGAGATTTAGCATCGAAATCGGTTGGGATGGGCCAGTGGCCTGCATGAGATCTTGACAATAAAGATGTGTGAGGGTCTGATGTCGTTCCCAAAAGGCCGCAAGGAGATCGTAGTCATGAGTGGATTTCATAAACCGCCCAGGTACGTCCAGTTCGCAGCTAATGAGCCTAGGAAAGGTGTGGCGCTGGAGTATATTATGGTAGTCAACAGCATCGATCATGAGGAAGTTAAAGGTCAAGTGTTCGAGATTCGACATCAACTTGAGTGCTTCGGATACCTTCCAGTTCTGCCTGATGAGCCACCAGTCATTAATAAAATATGCGGGAGAGCTATAGCAGAAAGAGAAAATACCAGAGTCGTTATGGTGTCTGTATTGGAGAGGTTCGGGCATATGGATCGAAAGAAACTTGCCTATGCGGTGTATCACGTCTGAATCCGCGCCCAAGTGACATGATGAGAGATCGAACGTGCTCCGCTCTACTTGGTTTGGACATAACGGCGGAGAAAAACTTTATGGCGTCATTTTGGGTGTGCAAGCGTACACTGCGGAATAAAAAAGGGACGGAGAGGTCGTGAAACCGCTTGCAGGTTCCAGTGAGTGATCTGGCCACTTGTGTAGCGTTAGGATCGATGTGTAATATGTGAATAACGAGCTCGTTTGGAAGGCTGGCGAGAGATCCGTCCATGACAACGTTCTCTGTGAACCGGTTGTGAAAGATTGAGAAGAGTTGTGTCAGTCACACGCGTTCCCATGTCACTGATCCCAACATCGCGCACGGACCATTTGCACCATCCCCCCACAAAAAACCGTGTTCGCGACAACCTGAGAGGAAAGAATGCATGGATTTCGGAAACAAACCGGGAAATAGAAAGGTGTATGATTAGCTTAGTCAGAGCATTGAAATCAATCCAAACTAACCCCACGAGAAGGAATAGACTGGACTGGTCCCCACTGGAAGGCAGGCCGGACGCCACAAGTCTCATTGTGAAACAATGTTTCCCAGCTCCCCGACGGCCCCAAAGTTCGCATATTTAATTTCGGTCATTGAAGAAGGTGACTCACGTTTCTGTACCCGTGTTTTACCCTTATCGTTAGTAATTGTCGGTCTTGTGCCGGTTTTGACACCAATTAATGAAGAGCGATCGCTTGGAATATTTACGACCAATCGATGTTGAGAAATGTTGCGTTACATTCATGAAGTTGAGCATGCATTGAATCTTGATTTACGCAATTGCACGTTTTGGGTTGGCCGTTTGCTCGGAGCGATACTCCATCGACCTTGAACGTACAGAAATTAAAAGATGTAACGGAAATCCGTACGCTTCTGGCAGTAACGATGTCCCAGTTCTTCTCGGCCACGATTTGACGATCCACATTGACATGGCTTTGGTCACTGGTGCATCGCAAGACAATTGATTTCCCTGTGTCTTCGGCCGGTTAGTGCGGGAAGAGTTGTGTCTCTTAAAAGTCCTGAAAACTGAAGAGATAACAGTGGTCGGTAATAACAGTACTTGAAGGGTCAAGGGAGGAACAGATAGCTAGTCGTCACAACTTGAAAAGCGAGCTTTGGCCCAAGCATGGATAAGTCCGGAGACTTCTTGAAAGATTTTCAAGATATTGTAACGGCCATGGAACCCAGGATTCAGAGTAAGAGTTTGGTGAGGGCCGTGATGTAATACGTTAATAAAAACGCTATGAGTTATGAGGTAATTCAACAGAACGACACATCGGTCGAGAGCCAAGATTTGAGAAGTTTACAAAAACATAAAACATAAAAAATTAGAACCAAATTACGTTTACCGAGGGAAGCCCCAGATCGTAGCCTTTGAAGAATTGCCGGGTATGCTAGCGTCTTTCGCTGGAGCTTCCAGTTGCCAGAAGGAGGAAGAGAACTTGGAGTAAACATGGCCAAGCACTGGTGACATGTGGTAACCGTGACACGTTACTGGGTGGCTTAACCATTTGTTAACCATCATCCACCATTCTGCTCACGCGCAAGTTGCTATCGCGCCAACAGACCGCACATGATTTGACCCCTTAGCGACACTTATTCTTGCTTGTGCCTAGGAGACGCTGCCCAGCTTCAACAGCCAGCACCTTCTAAATCTTCGCCTGTCAACTCCGGCATTCTTGAACGAAAACCTTGCGAGAACCAGCACGCACATCATGAAAAAAACAGAATATCGGAATGTCCCTACACTTTTAACTCCGCGTATACCTCAATCTTTGCGGGAACTAGTACGTCGTTCTCGAACCTTTTCCTCTTACTCGGACTCATCTTCTCTTCACGATACGTTTAAATCCTTCTTGAATCGAAGCCAATCATTTCCCCGCACTTGTTAGAGATGGGTGTGCCTCTTCTCTTTCCGCCGCTCTCCAGGATGATTTCACTCCCACAGGACGTCTTGCTATGGTCTGCCATATATGCCTCTCCATCTTCTTGCACGGGGAGGCTCTTCGCGATCAACTTACGCCACAGAAAAGTTGTACTTAAATTTAATCGTCCAGAACAGAACGCTGATTCCCCGCACTAGAAGATGCACGACCGCATTCGAAAATACATCGGAGAATACATGCCTTCCTCCCCCGCATCAAGAACTTACTCTGTGCTCGACCTTTCATTGGCAGAAAGCGTTGGAAGGTCGTGCTCGTCGGATCGATCAGCGCTTTCTTTGTATTGCTTCGAGAAGCAAAAGTTAGCCGTCCTTGACGTGGGCCTTGATTTCTCGAGAGCTTTCCGCATTTTCGGGACGGCGAATTGACGGGTCTGCTCAGCACATCGACGAAAGTTGATTTGGATAGTCTTCCATGCACGACCGGCTATCCCAAGATCGAGAACTCCGTGTCAACTTTTGTTGTTCAACTCTGATCAACAGTGCCTCTGGAGCGAGCACGTCCCTCTGTCTCGCCTGTGGTGAATCGTTCCCTGCAGAACCTTTTCCAGTGATTCCCGCCCAACGTTTGGCTCATCCCATCCTGAAACGACCTTTCTTCTAGGTTTTGACTTCTGGGTTTTGACTTCATATGTGTACGTCCAACTTTGTCTGTTTGATTTCGAGTTTCCGTCTTTGATCATCACCGTCCATCTTGCCTGTCTGCCACCTATCGAGGTGTCTATTACCGGAACACTTCCTGACGTCGGCGTCCCGGAACAAATCCATCCCCACACTGGCTCTCCGAGGCAGGCGCCAATTCTGTCTCTCCAATTGAAATATATCGACACATGCCATCCCCGACAAGCGGATTTTTGAACTCTTTGGGGAGAGTTGCATTTTGTTCCCAAAGCAGCACAAGTACGTCTCTTGGCGGCTCCACCTCACACCCAGCCCTCGGCGGCCGAGTAGGCTACACGTCCCTACCGCGGAATCTTTGGTTTTATTTAGTATCCTACTTCTTATCAGACTTTCCTTGGCCATCGATGCTTAACCGCTAAATCCTTCTGACAGAAAATGCGCCGAGGTTGACTTGAACACTTGTACATCTGTCCATCTTTGCATTTTAGTGAGCTCTTTGTTCTCATTTGGTTCTCATCTTTGTTTTTCTAACAGCGTGGGTGTCATAGCTGATCTCGGCATACGACGGAACAGAGATCTCGGTCTTCGAGTTCACACATTCCATTTGACCTGCCATGACCTTGTCAATAACGGAACAAAGTCTATAAAATGCATGTATGTAATGCCTCGCAAGCCGACGCTGTGTCCATGCGTACCATTGTTTTCTTCCTTGGTCTCGATCGGCCGAGAATTTGCCCATCTACCGAACTCCCTCTTCCCTAAATTTATCAGTTCAGCTCTCCAACCATAGTGCACTCTGCCGCCGCGGGATCTGCCTCGTGTTGCTTTTGAGTCCACGGACGCATATCTCGACTTGCGTAAGTCCTTCTAAACGCGGTGATGACGAACCCAAATCATCGCCATCACTGTGCCGATCCGTTCTTGAAAGGTCTTCTCTCCGCTTTTGGTTCAAAGGAGCCACAAGCTCGGGGCATCACTCAAGGGTGCAATTCGGCAGTCCTTGGCGGAGTCGACACTCGTCGACAGCGAGCATAGAAAAATCGAAGGCGGGAGCGCCTTCTCTCCACACAAACGTGGCGTGCCTGGTCCTCCGGCCACTCATTACTTCACAGGCACCAACGAGCTGCAGCAACGACCTCGCACCCCAGCTGCGTCATGGCGGAGGTTTTGCTCAGTTACTCCTATCGCCATACATAATTGAAATTTAATTATCATCCCGCCGCGATCGTCGGGACACCGCAACCTCCGATTGGTGGGACCTAATCGTCCGTCCATCAATTGCGATACGCGCACCCATGTGGGCGCTTAGTCCACCTATCAAGCTTGCACAGCGAATCTGTCCAACAGTAAACGGAATCACTCCGATCTCGCATCGCTTCGCACCATCCACTATCTTTTTGCTTGCACTGGCTGCCCACGAACCAATTAATCCTCGCTGGAAGTAACTTTTTGTACCATTTCAAATTCACGGACACTCTACACAGGTATGAAATATATCATTCCGGCCGCCGTCAGCCGCCGTCCGGCAATCTTTCAACGAAACGAACCCGCAATGTCCCGTGGCCGCTTTCCACGCGGGCATGACAGATCGTGACAATTGAATTAATCTCTTGCCTGATTTGGACGCAGGCGTTGATTGCGCGCCGTTACGGCGCACTACCTTGGCTGTGTTCGGAGGCGGTTTCGAGGTGACACCGACGCATGCCTGCGCTGTCGCTAACTAGCGCAGATTGTCCCATCCCTATGCCGACGCCGCGGCCTTTACTTCAGATTCGTTTTACTTCGTGCTCGTCCCCACAATTCGTTTCAAGCTGACTGGACCGACACTGCGCCTCGAGTAAAATTATAATGGCCCAGCGCTGTTTCAACCTGACGGCCACCGTCCTGCATGTGCTCGCTACCGATATGTCTCTCTGCCTTCGGGATTTCCGCTCTCCGCGTCGCTTGTTCAACGAAAGGAAGAAATGCAAGTAATTAATCGTTCATCTAATTCCAAGATGTTTCAAATAACCTGACCTGAAGGCCAGGAATCTAGCCCAAGCACGCTGGGTTTGTGAGGCTCTCGACAATGGTCTACCCGCTGTCATGCGTGACGGCGTCTTCCCCGTCGTTGAACGTGAATGGTTGAAGTATCGAGCACCGGCAGATACGCGATTCTCCGAGCCTCAAGCCTGGTTGTGCGCGCCGTTTCAACATGACGCACCTTCTGCAAAATCTGATCAGCCTGACGGACAATCCGGCTTGTCTCTGATAGGTGGCGGCATCAAGTCTGATAGGGCAGCCCAACATTTGCTCTTCCGCGAAAGAGATACTAGTTTCAATCTGACGCGCCATCCCTTTCCATGGCGCATCCTGGTTGGATTTCTGATACCACATGCATACCTCCTCGAACTTCACGAAAAGTTTCAACATGGCGCGCCGTCCCTTTCCATGGCGCATTCTGGTGGAAATTCTGATCGGACAGTCAACTATTTCAACATGACGCGCCGTACCTCTTCTCTGCGACTACTTTTGAAATTCTGATCCGTTTTCCGTCTGTTCCAGAGCGTCGCTTCTACAGACTATTGTTCGCCTTTGGATTAATTCATCAGCTCTGGAGTCTGGCTATTTCTTCGCGCTGTCTAACAAGGGGGAAAGCATGCTTTTTGGATTGTTCAACAAATACACTAATCCCATGGCCAATGAATAACGATCTGCGGCCCAGAGTCTTCAGCAGATTGCTGAATCTCCGGTGTCGGTGTTCTGCGAATAACACAACCAGTCTTCTCCGAATATTCCTCGACCGCAATATCATTCAGTTCGCCCCGCTTGCGGCTAATTCAAATAATTTCGGGCGCTGGCTTGACTCGGCATCTCCGCTGGGGCCCAGACCTCAGGGGCACTGCAATCAGAAGCAGGTAGGTTCAGGAAGAGGTCTGACACATAACCGTCTCCGCTGGCCAACACATATTTTGTGTAGCCATTATACGCACCCGCAGGAGACCATATCCGACGTCCTCCCTGGTGCGTTTTCTTACGTGGAATGGCCCCGAAGATCAATTCGGACTTATAAAGACGCCTGGAATGAGCTTGCCTTACGCGCCGACATTGTTTTACTGATCAACAATTGCATTCGAGCGGGACCGAGTGGATTGGTTCTTGACCACATCTGCCCTTTGCTCGGCCCAAAATGCGGGGTACTATGTCTAACACTCGTCCTGGATACGCGCCGAACTGTATGCACTTTCGTTAGATACTTCCCCAGCATCCGGCATCCCTGTGGACCGGAGATTCCTATTATCCTACTAGTAGAACCAGCTTGACAAGGATCTATTAATAAAGTAGAGCTTGCTCTGTGTGATTTGTGGCGTTTTCTCCTGTTGTGCTCCTGGTGGCGAGATAACAGACTATGTACCATGCATGGCCACCACTCTTCCCACCACTTGATTTCAATCTGGTTCAATTCTGATGCATAATCAGGGGAAGGCACTTGAATGGCGTACCAGGCGAGATACGCCTGTGGAAGATTATTAGCACCGCGGTGGCAGTCGACCGTGTATCCTTGGCAGAAAAATAGGCGTCACTCACATACATATTTAGAATTCCTCACGCACTGCGAACTCACGACAGTGGAAGATTATCTGCGCCGCTCTCGTGGCTCCGCCGGGTGTTTTTACAAAAGGAGGCAAATCACATTCCAACTGACCTAGATACCCAGATTCTATTGTGAGTGTGCGTATTCTTGCGCTTATTCTAAACGAGTCTATCTTAACTTAAATTTATTCTCATCCGGGAGGTCAAATTCGAACACCTTGGCCAAATGTCGCCTTGCTTTCCAATTTCTTTCAACCACTGTACAAAAATCCAGGAGACCATGCACGCATACTACTGCAAACCCTGTGATCCGCCTCGCAGCAATGGCGTTTTTGTGCTCGGATGTGGCATAATACTATTTTGGACCGACTATGCGACTCTCCCACGAGCCTGGGTGAATTCCAATCACAACGAATGCCTGCAAAGGGATTAGAGTATGGTCATGAGGGTTCCTAACATTTGACTCCGGCCATTCTCCCGAAGCCCGACATCCCAAAACGTTCAACGCAACGTTAGAAAGTGATGCTTTCTCACTTTACGATTAAAGGAGCTTGTTACGCTGACAGACGTCGCGCGGCTCCTTTAGAGTTTATATTGATATCGACATGTCTCTATCGCGCCTGAATCCCCATGGCCTGTCCACCAATCGAGTATGAGGCGCGCACAGATCGGAACCGACATCCCCGAGTGTACAACACGCGTACGCTCGTGGGTGTGATTAGCAGGGCCGCTTAATGTCTTCCCCCCCCCAGCCTACACCTTTTGAGCTTCCTCTAGGTAAATATGTCTCTACCCAAGATAATTAAATACTTTGCTCAAGACCGGCTGCCGAAATAAATTTATTTCGTTCACATTGCAAGGTTAAACGGCCGGAACACCCCAAGCCAAAGCTGCGCAAACATCCCGTCCTTTCGTCCTCTCCCGACCTGCGGCTCGACCCATCCCATTGGCCTGGTCGGGGACGGCGCTCCGCATATGCGGGCGCAACACCCCAAGCCGTCGGACCAAAACCACGCGCAGTCTCCCACTATACCTTCGAGGATCCGAGTGGACGGACACCTCAATTATGACGAGGATTAGGGAGTTCCGCAATCTGGCTAAGTTCCGGAAGCCGATATGCTGCGACTGCAGCCCTCCTGAACCCCGTTATCCCAAAGAGTTCAACGCCACGTTAAAGTCTGATGAATTCTCACCGAAGCTGGCGGATGATTTAGTATGCGTGAGCCGGACCACACCCGAACCCAGTCGTTGAATGTACACTGCTGCATCCAGGTACAGCCAGGATTCTGAGTTCCAACTGTAGTGCCAATCTCCGTCCGACCATCCCGCGCGCGCAAATCGGAGGCGGCGGGCCCCGAAACGCCCGGTTGCCTGGGAACTTGACTTGTCGGCTGGGAAAGCGCAGAGAGCACATGGGAAAGGCCGCTTTCATTTGTCCTCTCGGCAAGCTGCTCGTTTGCGGCTAGGCCCGAAGTCTGATGCGCGAATGATATCAGCAAAGTGCGCTTGCGCGTAGTTCTGCACGCGCACTCGACCCTCAGCTGGATAAAACGCTTGCTCACTTCCCACTGTTTACGCGCGCCACGTGAGGCACCGCGGGGTCCGTCGACAACAAACCAACTTATCGCTCATCATACTGCGCCGGTCTTCGGCAACCTATTGTGCAATAGAATCGTTTTAGAGTTGTCTCCCGTTCGGGAGGAGACTCTTGGCACGCTGACGTCGCGATCTCACGGCCTTTAACTCTCGGTTGCGCTGTGTCAACCTTCATTCCCTCGGTCGCGTGTCCAGCTCTCACCCCTCGGCTAGACGCTCCGGTCCCGAACACACAGTCTAATTTGGTGGTCTTTATTTTCTGGCTTCCCGTTATCGCGCCCCCCTACCGGTGCTTGCCCTCCTTCTTCCGTCCATCCGTCCGCCTGTTTCTTTTTTCGAGCCATTTCCCGCGCCTCCATTTTTCGTTCTCACCGATTTCCTTCCTCATTCGGTACGCGACTCTGTTCCTGTTGCTGTTGGTGGCACTCGACCTTAAGCTTCATTTGCTGTAGTTGACCGCGCGGAGCTTCTTGTCGCCTGTTCTATCGTTCCTGCCTGCAGGCAGCATACTATCATCCGAGGCATTGATTGGATGGTTTTGGGAATGGAGAAAATAATCTGCCGTGCGTGTCAAGCGGCACAAACGGCAGCACCTGCGGCTGCGAGAATTTCTTCCTGACTACCAACATTTTGCCGTATCAAGGCGATGTACATCCACTGCGTTTGCCCTTGGTTACCGTTTGACCTCTTACCCTCTGGAGCCGAGCTTGTAGGCTGTCTCTGGGGCTAGTTCTGTGCCTGCCTGCAAACAGAAGCGGTAATTGGCTGAGTTCGTGGTTGGGCATCAAACGGCGCGGTGTTCATGTGTGCCAGTGCTGTCGTCGAAAAACCTCGGCGTCCGAGAACTTCTGGCTGACGAAGAAGAACCACGATTTGTAACCGCTGCATTCTGTGTTCGCCCCCTGTCAGAATTCTCTACCGATCATATCCGTTCCACGCACTCGTGCATAGCTGCCCAACTTTGCGATTTGAGCCCCCTGCGTTCTGGGCTCCCTGAAAGAATTTCTGCATCCGATATATCCGCTCGATCCACTTACCCACCTTGTGCAGTTACTCAGAGCTCTACTTGGAACAGCGTCAGCCACGAGACGTCGGTCCGTCTCACCGAACCCACTCACGCCGACTCGACCCTTCCGTGGCCGTTGCTCTTGTATGTAACTTAGCTCAATATCGACATCGGCACATCCCAACCACCGAGCTATGTATTATCCTGAAATAAATTTAAAAGCGGAGGCCGTTGAAGGATAGCACATACGCTCATCGTACTGACTCTAAATCAGAGGTAATAGCGATTGAATGACTCAGAATCATGGGCAACAGTGATCGTGATTCAACTCCGACTGAATATTATGTCGACGGGGCTAACGGACAAGTTCATGGCATTGGTATGCGCTATCATCGTGCTGCCTGTCCGATGTTTTGATAAGCGCGAAACTTTACGAGGTCGCTGTGAATCTGGCTGGGTCTAGGCTTACTTGGCGTTCTAACTTAAGCTCGTTCAAACTTAGGGCTACGAGTGGATCGACTGCTGGGCTGTGGTGGCGAAGTGTCGGATTACTTGTACATTCAGGATGTACCATAGATAGTCCGATTGTCCGCATTGTTGAAACATGTATTGGTTTAGAACTATTGGTTGATGGGCAAACCAAGAAACAAACACCGCAGGATGCTGAAGATGAATTTCTTGAATTCCTCGCGACCCAGTACTAGTGCAATACGTACAACCTCAAGCTCAACCCAACCCGAACTAGAATTATCCCCGAAGGGATAGACGCGCGCCTATAAATCCACGAGCCCCGACACATTCGGGCCCGAATAGCATTTAAGTACATATTTACCACCCGTCCGGCCGCACGCATCCGAAAAATGCGGGAAGGATATGAATTGAAAGTATTGGAGGACGCCATAGCGACTCACGAGCCAGTAAACCCTGAAAATTCGAGGTTGAATTAAAGAAAGCGGTGCGGTTCCAACTTTCTTCAACCCTGAGGATCTGCGACCTTCTCAAAACGGCAACCAAAAAAAAGACAAAGGAAGGAAATGCCGGCATCATTGCTTACTGTAATCTGCATTCCAGCTGTGGTGGACGACCGCCGACGGTGAAAGGATAAGATGCCGTCCAATGACGCTCAGCGCCGGAGGGCTACAAACACCTGCGCCGCTGCCCGACGCTGGACCGCTGCCAAGAACACTTGAAAGTTGAAACGGCATTTACATATTACTGTAAGTAATTGAACAGGGTACAGTGGTTGTTGTACAAGTACGCAGGGCAGACGGGGTTGATCTTGCAGGGTCTCAATCCGGAATTTTCAACATTCATAGTCGCGAAAACTATTCTTGTCACCGCCACGTGGCTCGGTTCCAAAATTCATCGCAAATCCAAATCCTTCTTCCTGAGTCATCGGCGCAAGGGTGGACACACAAAACGTGGGCTGCAGATCCGGAACATTCCCCCGTTGCGTAGTTTGTCAATTTAGCTCGGTTTCAACGAAGTTCTTGGCTACAGAAGGGTTGTTGAGTGCGAGGTCGATGTAGAAAGAGAATTACAGTAAATGGAATCGAAGCCGCACAAACTTGGGAAGACCCTACCAACCAAGGTTAAGCATTCTCGCGTGGAGTCTCGACTCTCAACCCGTCTTCGTATTATCCACTTCCCATCAATTAATTCGAATTCTGGCTTCTTAGGTCACCGGTGTGTGCGCAAGGTCATATAACACTGCACAAAAACACCGGCTGCAGATCGCCAACCAAGTTAGGCTCGGGATCAGCGCCCGCGTAGCGCGTAGGGTTAAGCTCTTCCCTTTTTCTTCCATTTCCCTTTGCATTTCCTTACCGAGTTCGTTTCATTTTTCGGCGGATTGCGGTTACGTTTTTGCGCATGCGCATGCTTTTGGCTTCGCTTGAAACCGTGACGTTGGGAGAAAAGAAAGTGCGAATGGAAGGTGGAAGGAGGGGAAAGTGTTTCGCATTGGCGAGGGTTCGATTGTTGTGCGTTTTATTTGAGGAGAAGTTCAACGTGGATGGATGGAGCTTCAATATTTTTTAGCCTTAGGGTGGCCTAGCGGCCATAGTAATTTACTCCGAGACCCGGCGATTACTGGAAATGACGCTACTCACAATTTCGCTGTAATTGCAACTTCGATCTCTTGATCCTCAGATTCAGATTTTACCGAGAAGGGTTTCGATTCTTCTCGTATAATTCTTCGTCATGCAATTCTAATCATGACGCTCGAGCCAAATCAGGAGCTCGAGCGAAATTGGGAGCCCACGCGACGGTGGAGCTTTCCGCTCGCGATGGTTCTTGCATGGTGTGAGTCTTTGCCAGGGATACAACTGTATGTAATATGATACTCTAAGGGATTTGCCGGTTGCTCACACGAGGCCCCGGCAGGCTCCGGTGTTCAATTTGGTTGGAAAATTGAAATCAAAATTGATCGCGTAGAAGGGAGCGTGATTGCAATTAAGCTGGGCCGCACAATCGTCGACTTCATCATGATGAAGCAAGCGAGAAGCGATGGGTTTGTATTTTGTGTCGATTCAAAGAGTGTCGGTTCAAAAGCGAGTGAGCCCGACCCACCCACCGAGTGAATCGACCGACACCATGAAAAGTTCTATTTGATTGAATCAACTGAACCTCGAGTCGCAGCTCAGCCCGCCAAGTTTCTGCTTTGTCCCGTCACCCACAGTTCAACGAAACTCCACCACATTTTTCTACACGACTTGAGACGGTATTGTGCTGTAGCCACGGTGAATATATTGTAGCGAACGCGCGCACGCACGCACGCACGGTTGGCATAAAATTGAACACACCCACGTGCATCTTTTTTTTGTCGGACGATCCCGGAAGCCCGGACTTGAGGTTCTCCCGCACAACCTAAAGGGTTTCTGGTGCATGGGCTGCGCTGAATACGTATACTGAATTGTATGGCCGACACGTACACCGACATGTACACGAGTGCTAAGGTGCCTTCCATTCGATTTCGCCCACCATCATGAGCCCTTGAAATCTTCCTTCGAGGGTATAGAACCAGAAATTTTTCAAGGGTTCAAAAACCTGTTTCAATTTTAGCATGCCTTGGCGCCCAGAGGTTGGAGAGGATGATCGATTCCCATGCACGGTTCCAGCGATCAAAACTTCCCGGTTTGGTTTTTTTCCTTCTTTTTTTTCGTGAGGCCATAAAGCGGGTCAGCTCATTTTGATGCGCCGGTCCCGAATGACCAGTAGCAGATGCTTACAGATCTGGATTGAGTGGGTGGCGTGGGATATGGATAAGGGTGATCATCAAGATAAGGTTAGGTTGAGATTATTATTTTTGTTTCCGGGTCGGGGGCGGGGTGCGTCCCAGCGGTTGATCAATCGAAAGTTCAGTTTGACGCTGCGAATGGCTGGTGCCCAGGTGGTCTAATGAGAGCGCAACATCACAGCAAATCTGTGAGGATGTAAGGTTCTTTCGGATAAAAAGACTTTGAGAAGGGGGGATAGGGACAATCGTACTTATGCGGAGGGAATTGCTGGTGCGATCTAGAGGGAATTTGGCCATGGAAATGAATGGAGTGCGGCCCGGGGTCGGGGTCGGGCGCGATTTTCAACTTTGGGTGCGGGATTTTCGCGTGGGAAGTCGGTCGGCGTTGAATCGGTGCGAACTGTGCTATGACAAGTTCTTACTGAGGGAGTCGATGTCGGGGTCGGGAGTGTTTGTAAACCGAGACGCGATGAACGCTGTGTTGAGCGGATGAACGGAATTCGAAGAATCCATCTCTTGGTTAATTATATATTCAGCACCCGCCTTGTTCATCCATCGATTCGATGAGTGTGCATGCGCACTGGTAATCGATATCATGCCTCGTGGAACAGCTCTTGACTCTCTATCTGATATGATATGATGTGGTGTGATGTGATATGAGTGTTGATACGTGCTGAATGCTGTGCGATGCGATGCGATGCGATGAAAGGAAGAAGCCTAGCTTAGGTTGAAGCTTTCGCAGCGCCGGCGCCAAGCCAGTCCGCTCACAGGTTAGGTTGAGCTCTGCGGTGAGCCGGAACTTGAAAGTGCTAGTGTGAGACGGCCCGCCTAGCCGCCTCTAAGCGCACGCTGATATATTGTATTATTATTTATTATCCCAATTACACGACGAAAGTAGACGAGTAAACCAAGACGAGACGAGATACACAGCGGGTTTGGAGTCAGTGCCTGATCCCCATACGACGCGACTCGAAGGTGGGGACGAGAAAACGCGGACAACTTCAAGTTGTTGGATCAATGTCAGCAACAACCGCAACCAGCGCTTGCGAGGTTGAACCGCGTTCAAGATCAAATAAATATAATTCAGAATTTAATTCGCACGTCCACTACTATATTACTATGTGGTCTAAATAAGTACGACACTGGGCAGAAAACCCCATAGATTACGGCTCGCTTACCAGTGATAAATTGCATTTATCCAGCCATAGCATCACAGGCACCGAGGCTTCGCACTTGCCAAGTGGGTGCCTGATCCGCGCGAAACGTGGCCATCACTGGTCGCTGCGCGGAAAGATTTGGACAGGCGAGCAATTAGACAATTGGACACATTACAAGGACGCTAACCTTAAATTATCAAGTATAGTAAACAAGGATAGGACAGAGACGAGGATGGTTAGTCGACACGTAGGCCGAATGAGGCCGACTCGACGGGTACTAAGTTCAAACCGAGTCGGGGGGCATGTAGCGCAGGTGAAGGTGGATCTAGTAGCCAGCTTAGAGGTAAGCATAAAGAGTTGAGTTGAGGAAGGCGCCGTGAGTTATGTACATACGCACTAATTTATATGTGTAAGCGCGCCCGATGCAACCGCGGGTGTGTACCTGATTCGCGCGTTACGCCGGTCGCGACGCCCGACGGGGCTGTCGGGCGGGATCAAAATATTATAACCAATCGAATTATGAGCTCATACTTGAACATTTAGCATACGCGACGGCGAGCGACGCCGAGAGGGATGGGGTTTTGCGAGATGCCGCGCCGCCCAATGCCAAGTACTTGAGTAAATGTAACCTACGAGTAAGTGCGATATGAGATTATCGCTTGAGGGTGAACCCGGGTGGATACGGTATATATGTAGAGCCCTGGAGATATTAACGGGACCGAAAGGATCGCGTACATACATATATATTCCAAGATGAGATTGGCAGGATGTGCCCAACGGGACGGGTACCTGATCTGCACCTACGTACAGTAAGTATGTGCGCTGGGGCTGAGGATGCATGACCATTAATTGGAGAGGCCAAGCACTGCAGGCGAGACTCAGATGGGGTTGAACGGCGGACTAGGGAAGAGGGAGGGATAGGCGGTCCGGGCGCCGCACGACGAGTATTTCGCGAGTGGATAAGCTAAAGTTGGATCAGAGCTGGATGAGCCACGGATCTGCGGGGACGAAGTTTCTTAAGGAATGGTAAATTATGAAAGAATGGGAGCAGTTCGATATTCCACGGCGGAGGGATAGCTATAGGCGGTCCGGGGGCCGTACGCACGACTCGCGAATGTGGTGGGCTACATATGTACGTGCGAGAAATAAATACGCGCGGGGAGCGAGCGCTGGGATAGACGAGGCGGAGTGGCCCATCATGAGCGGAATAAAATACGCGCTAATACGCGACGGGGAGAGACGCCGAGAGTCGAGAGTCGAGAGGCGGTCCGGGGGCCGTATGAGCCAAGTGTGTTGGAGTTGGTGTGTAAGTCTGGGCGGTGTGTGTAAGATTAGATTGGATCTGCGAGTGGGCACGAATTCGAACTATGAGATGGAAAGTATATGAGTACGCGGGGGCGGGCTGGACGACTCGCGAATGGTACGGGAAGATTTTGCGAGGTAAATATTCAACGACTGGTACAGAGGGATAGGCGGGCGGGCAGTCCGGGGCCGCACGCCCGATGGGGCTGTCGGGCGGGAATCAAATAATAAATCAAATCAAATCAAAAAGCGACGGCGAGAGACGCCGACACTCGGGTGTGGGGGTTGCCGGATGCGGGTTGCGGGATGCCCGCCAGTTCTGAGATTGTAAATGGGATGGAGGTCGGATACACGAATATTAACCTGGATAGATGGACGAGTACGAGGACGAGTACGGCGTTGATTCAATGTTTTGGTGCCGAGGCTGAGGCTGAACCCGGTTGCCAGTTGGCCATGGATAAAGCCCTGGAGATAAGTATTTAACGGCAACCGTGAGGATCGCGTTGGGTGAGTACATAACATATATATGTATGTATCTATGTTCAAGATGAGATTAGATTGGCAGGATGTGCCCAACGGGATCTGCGCGTGTAAGTATGTGGGTGTGAGGCGGGGATGGGCGGCCTGGGGTTGAGGATGACCGACCCGACCATTGGGGGTTTGTTTGGATTGGAGAGAACACGAGATGGCGGAGGGGAGTCGGAGGGTGTGATAGGCGGTCCGGGGGCCGCATGAGTCGATGGGCGGCGTAAAATTCGAAAATTATAAGACGGGAGAAGAATACGGATGAGTATGTATCCACGCGGGTGTGGTGAGAATTATTCAACATTCAACCGCGGAGGGAGGGAAGTGGGATAGGCGGGCCGGGCGCCGTGCGTAGCTCATCATCATCACTCGCGAATTGAAGTCTGAATCATTGTGATATGTAAGATCTGCGGAGCGAGAGAAACGAGTGGTGCGGTACGTCGGTTTTTTGTCGGGCTTAGAGGTTGAGGTAAAAACGTTGACGACTTGGAGCGAAAATGTTCGTTCGTTTCGAAGCCGAGAGCCTCGCAAGCGCGTTCATATAGAAAGAAACAATTAATAATAAACGGGAACGGGAAGATGCGCGGGCAATATGAGGGAACCCAACGCGTCGGGCACATCCTGCCATTCTCGTCGGCGTCGGCGTCGGCCCGTATGTTATCGGACGTCTGAGGTATGTAATCATGAGTAACGTTTGAGACTTGAAGCGAAGACGTTGGTTCAAGCCGAAATAAAGCGGAGCAGTTCAGGTGTATGTAAGGCAAGGCCAAGCGAGTGCGTTCATTGTTTCCGATAGAAAAGCAATAAACGGCAAGATGCGCAGCGCGCTCACATACTCAACTGACAGGATGTGCCCGACGCGGTGTCAAGCGTAAGTCAGGTAAGGTAAGCCCAAGCAAGCGCGTTCATTGTTGCAATAGAATCAACGGGAAGATGCGCGCGCAAATCAGGGACCCAACGCGTCGGGCACATCCTGCCATTCTCGTCGGGCCGTATGGTATGTGGGCGCGTAGTAACGCGTACGCGACGCAGCGCGAGCCGACTCGGTGCCGACGCCGGTTTTGTATACGGGGAGTCGTTTGAGTCTGGATACAGGCGCCGGATGCCCGCTGCGGGGTACGGGTGCAAAAGTCTGGCAAGCGACGGATAATCGGAACGATGGGTAAGTGTTCGGAACGGTGGGTGTTAACCTAATGCGTTAATGGGATGGGTTAGGGGGGAGGATGGGATGGGTGGACGTAAGAGGTTGAGTGGGAGGGAGGGTTGCGCAAGAGGACGATCTGCGGAAAGTCTCAAGCGCTCATAGAGCTTAATTCGCTTGGTGGACCGCGAGCGCGACGTTGATGACAGATAGTTTTGCGGCAAGCAAGCGATGATGATAGAGTGTATCTCGTCGGCCGCCGTAGGTGAAACGTAACATGAGTAAAATTTGGCCGAGACGAAAAAGACGGACGAGCGACTCTGAGGAGGGGGGGGAGCTCGACTCGTCGGATACAGCGTGCGTAAGAGCAGCAGCGTAAGGTGTGAGGATCGCTCTGTGTGGCAGCCGTGGACGGACGTGCGACTGCGATGAACAGGCCGTGAGACGTGCACTCTTTTTTTTTTCCCCGGCGTGATCGCGACCCGACACTGCGGTACGATAGATCTGCTCACTCTGATGCCGATTTCATCTCGATCGTCAAAGAGTCGATCCCGCGTTGACCCAATTGGGTTGATGGTGCCTAGGCCCAGGCGCGGCTGTGTGATTGGGTAAGTTGCGTAAAGGAAAAGAAATCAATACACTACAATAAGTCTCCTCCTCTTTCTTTACTTATTTCTGCTTTCTTCTGTGCTTGGCAACTTAAAAGCAGCCATGCTCTCTCCCAGTCCATCCCCGCAAGCCGCCTCCGTCGACTCCTCCTCCCAACAATTCTACTCTACCGCCACATCCGACATGCTGCAGCACCCCCAAGCCCAGATGCACCCTTCGCTGCTCTACCACTCCCCGTCACCCGCCTTCGACTCGTCCTCCTCCTACAACGGCAATCCCATGGCACATCTCCCGCCGAGCGAGAGCCCCCCGCCTGGCGGCGCGGGCAAGCGATACCGCAGCGCACCCGCAAAGACGTTCCAATGTGCGGGCTATGGCGAGTGCCGAATGGTATTTAGCCGCAGCGAGCATCTGGCGAGGCATATACGGTGTGTATTCTCTTCTGTTATCTTCTTGTATATTCCTTTGTGCGCACACTCTACTCCCCTGTCTTATCCACTCCTCTCCCACACCCGTGATCCTCCCTTCCTTTCCCCGCGACTACCGATCGCCTATTGCATCCGCCCATCCGCGCCTTCCGCGTTCGCTTACGTGCGCGCCGTTACCGATGCGGATGCACCGAAGCCCAGCTAGCGCGTCTAGGCTGCCCTCCATCCCATTCCTCTGTTTTCTTTGCGCTGGCTTCCGTTTGTGTGCGAGTGGTCCGACATTTCCTCGGCCCCACATCCCCGCCTTTCCTCCGATTGGCCTTCTTTTCTTATCCCATCCACGTCTCGAAGAACCCCGCGCTAATTTGTTTTGGCGCACAGAAAACACACCGGCGAGCGCCCATTTGCGTGCCACTGCACCAAGCAGTTCTCCAGGCTCGATAATCTGAGGCAGCATGCGCAGGTTGGTCCTCTCTTCTCCCTTACCTCGCCTCGCTAACCGTTCCCCAACAGACAGTCCACTCCGCCCCCGAGGACAAACCCCTCAACGAGCGCATGATGCGCGCCCTCGCAGGCGTCAACGCCAGCATGATGGCAGGTGTCCGCGGCCGTCGGCGCTACGGCGGCGACTCCTCCTCGCCCCACTGCACCTCCTCTAGCCCGCTCCCCTCCCCGCCCTACTCCTCCGGCTCAGCATCGTTCTACGCACAACAACAGCACCCGTCGTTCCCCGCGGGCGCCTTCGCATCCTCCTCCTCGTCCTCGCCCTCAAGCGGGAGCGTAAGCCCGCCGTTCGCCTCCCCCGCGTTGTCGTCGGACTACGCGAGCGTCTACGACGGGAGCCCCCTCCCGAGTCCCTCATTCGGCGCCTTCCCAGGCTCCTCCTCCTCCTCGGCCTCGCCCTACTCCTACCAGCAGCAGCAGCAGCAGCAACAATTCCACCACGGCTCGCCATACGAGTCCCCGGCGGCGGACTACCTCTCGCACGCCCCCATCCGCGTCAAGCAAGAGCAGACCGAGCTCGACCTGGACGGGTTCTACGCCGCCCTCGAGGGGCCCTCGGTCCTCCCCCCGTCATCGCTCTCGCACTACTCCTCCAGCGCGAGCCTGTCGAGTCTCGCTTCCGCCTCGTCCTCGTCGTCCTCCTCCTCGGCCTCGTCCGACCGGCCGGACACGGCGCAGCCGCCGCGGCCGGTGCGGGGGTACACGGGCGGGAGCGCGAGCGGGAGCAGCAACTCGAGTCCGAGCGGGAGTCCGTGTGTGCCTACTTTCTGGGCTGGATCGCAGCAGCAGCAGCAGCAACAACAGCAGGGACGGGAGTACCTCCCCAGCCCGCCGCAGAGCCCTTCGTACTACGCCACCTCGCACCCGCACCCGCACCACTCGCACGCGCACGCGCAAGGCCGGGGTCCGTTTGGGTGGACGATCCCGCCCTCGCCCGAGGAGGACGCACAGGAGGAGATGAGCAACGCGCAGTATTACGCGGCGCTGCAGCAACAGCACCCGCACCACTCGCACCACTCGCCGCCGGCGCTGAGCCCGCACGGGCACCCCCATGGGCACCACGCGCAGGACGGGTACTTCTATGGGCACGCGCAGGCGGGGCAGCAGGGGTACGCGGTGTTTGCATAGTCTGGGCTCGGGCATTGTGTACGTCCCTCTCTTCTCTCTCTTTTGGTGTTAATACTGACCACTTGTACAGAATCTATTCTTATACACTATCAATTATCTATCTATGTACGCTCTTCAAAAGCGCTGCTGCTGCTCCCCTCCTCGGCGCCCGACTCGACTCGAACACAAGACACACGCTCGACAGAACACACGCTCGCTCTCTTCATCCTCATCCTCGCTCTCATCCTCGTCACGGACGCGGACTTGCTGCTGCTTCCTCCCTCCTTCTCTTCCTCTTCTCTTGGTACACTCGCTTAATTCACATGTTTCATTCCATTCCATTCCTTTCGTATGCATTCTTTTCATCGACCCCTTCACTCGTTTGATTTTCTTCTCCCAAGTACATTATTACCATTCTACTTATTCATTCACATTCTACTTTACTTATTCGGCCTCGGTCAAAACGTACATTATCTTCCACCTACTTGCTCTTCCTTATGCACAACGTACTCCTCCTTATTCACGTACTTTTTTCTTTCTTTCTTGGTGTACTCTAGACTACGACTCGGGTGTAATTCCTCTCCTCTTTTTTTTTTTTTTTTGGGTAACCCGGTGAACCGGCTGGCGGGCATGGGCATGGGCATTGTATGTATGTAGTTAGGTAGCAAACGATTTGAATGCAAACAATACAAAGAATTCAGATATACGTGTGTGGACTTGATAAGACTTGAGTTCTTTCGTCGCTGGGGAGGCTCTTGGTCATGAGCAAGCGGACCGCGTACATTATCACTTGCTTCCACTTGTTCGATGGTCTTGAGGGCAACGGATATTGTGTTATCTTTGCAGGTCTCTCTTGCACGACGTACTCTTTCTTTGTCTTTTTTTATTCCTCCTTCTTATGCGCGCGCCTCCCACCTACCCACCTATCTATCCACTTACACTTACGCGCAATTCTTTTTTCTTTCTTTCTTGGTGTAGGCGAGACTATGCAATTCGGGTGTAGTTTTTTCCCGGTCCTTGCTCCGTCTTTTTGGGTTTGGGGGTACTCGTACTGGTGTACAGACTGGTATGGGCTCCGATTATGCGTAGGCATGTGTATCTAGCGATTGAATCCAAAATACAAGAATTCAGAATAAAAATCGACGATTCAGAAGGATTGAGGTGTGGACTTGATGAGAAAAGAAAATGGATGATGAAGAGATGGGGGACGGCGCAGGATAGGCGGGCGCTTAATACTGAGGCGGCCGGGGGCACCTCCTCCTCCCTAACCTAATCAAAACAAAATACCTCCTCCATCCATTCTCTCTGTCGACCAAGTTCAAACTCAAAACTTTATCGGCGCGAGGATGGGCGGCGGACGCTTAACACTGGCGGCGGCCGGGCGCCTATCCCTCCTAATCAGAACACAATGCCTCCATTCTCTCTGCCCAACTTTCAAAAGTCAAAATTCTAGACCAGACCGTACACGTCTGAGTACTTGCCGAGCACTTTGCACGTCGTCGATCCGGGTCGGCGTCTCCTAGGCGGGCAGGTTTAGTTTACGGGAATGTGCTTACTTACATGAGGACTTGCTTTCCGGGTCCAATCCGAGTGGTACTAACACGCCTGGCCTTTACGTTCCATACATCCATACATCCATACCCAAACAAAACAATGGACCCACCTATTAATATTGTTTTCAGGACCATTCTCTCCGTCGAACCTTCGACAACATTTCATTTTTTTCAGCACAAGGGCGTGTACATAATGCATCGCGTCGATCCATTCGATACTGGCGCGCGGATCAGGATTCGTGACAGGCGGAGTCGGAGGGTGGGGAGGACCGACGCCAAGCGCCAAGGCCGACTGTCGCACTCGCACCGAATACATACAGTAATACTGATACGGATGGAGATGACTCGGTGATTAATTCGGTTCTAAAATAAAATTAATTGTGGGTGTATTCCGGTTTGAGCGGCGCAACAATGTCGTTTTGTTTGTGTTTTGCAAAACGTGCAGTTAATCTTACTTGAACTGTGAAGCTTTGACGGTACATACTTGAGTTTCAACCTTGGAGAGGATGTGGAGATTAATTGAAATTGCTACGTGACTGACTGGACTGAGGGGCTTCGCGGGAAAGGGACACAAAAAAACATTGACGAGGATTCAGAAGACTTAGACTTGAATGAAGAGGTTGGTTTGATAATGGACTCGTAAAAAATGACGAGGATCCAGAAGACTTTGACTCGAATAAAGAGGTTGGTTTGATAATGGACTCGGAGGGCTCGGCTCACAACCGCATCCATGCATGAATTTGGTGGGCGTCGGTCGATTGACTCACTTATGCGGTGTGTGTGTGTGTTCAATTGCGGGCTTGGCCGGCCGACAATCCTCCGCACTCGCACTCCACATGCCACAAGCAAGGCTTCGAAAGTTCGACGGCCATAGGACCGGGTACGGTGTGTTCCAGCATCGACGTCGACGTCGAGATCAGCACTTCAAAGTGGGCGAGTCCGTATTCCACATGCCACAAGGCTCGACTCAGCTAGGCTTCGAAGATCACGGCCATGGGACCGGGTGCGGTGTAAACGTATTTTAACGGGCTCTGGCAGCACCGACGACGGCGACGTCGAGATCCAACGTCGTCGAGATCCAACGTCGTCTACATCCAGCGTCGTCGAGATCCAACTTCAAAGTGGGGCCCGGACCCGGCCGACGGTTCGAGCAACATCCACCATGTAGGCTGTCAGACCCTGCGAGGTTAAAAGGAAGGGAAAAAAATAAGATTATGCACTCCGCACTCCACATCGACTCAGCCTAGCTTCGAAACTCGACGGCCATAGGACCGACGGAGTGCGGTGTGTTTCAACGCACCGACGTCGATGTCGAGATCCAACTTCAAAGTGGGGCCCGGACCGACGGTGCGAGCAACGTCCACGATGACGCGCGAGGTTAAAAGAAAGGAAAATAAAGAATACAAGTGCGACTCGGCCAATGTTGAGTTTACGGTTGTGGCTAACACGGCAGACAATCCAAAGTGGAAGAAAAGTTACCCTAAAGGTCAAGTTGAACATAAATTGTGATGGGAAAAATTGAACCATCACTGACATCATGTTTTTTTTTTTTTTTTTTTTTTTCGAACCAAGCATGCGAGGTTCGATAAACATACAGCGCGGCATAGAAAAGATAACCGATGTATTGGATTCGAACCTGGTCCCCTTTTGTGTTTGTATTCTCTCATTTGCGGCATAATGGGGCATACCAGGTTCACGTATTTTTCTACAACGATGGAATACTCCCTGAACAATCCGCGTCCGCGATATGGTCTCAGGGCTCAAGTTAGATTGGATTTTTTCCCATTGCAAGGAGAGGTTGAATTTCCCAGTGGGTTATTTCTACTCCTCTTAAATCACAAACCTCAAACCAAGTCTTTTAGACTCCGACATCTGGGCATGATCTCAACGTCATGCCGCGCACTCGGGCCCCGTCGGCACCGCGTCCAGACACGGATGCCGCATTCGGCCACCCGCATCATCATCTCATCTTAATTATGCTCAAGGTTCAACTGGCTACAACAAGACGTTCGTAGCTATATCTGCATAGAATGTCGAAATTTATCCGTCCCATTGTCTCCGCACTTGGTCCCTGCAGCAGCATTCATTACATACGAATCAAAATTTAATTATATCGTGATCCATGATCCGGCTGCAAAAATTAATAACTCCCACTCCACCCCGAGATAGCGAGTTGGTTACCTATTCGAGAATTGGTTGCTCACTTATTTGGAAGGCCGGCATGCCCGATGCCCGTCCGACAGCGCGCACCGACAGCTCGCAGCCTGAGGATAAAGATAAAGGTGACTCCAGAGCAGACTGCATGCAAAGTTGTTGTCTCGAAGGTGTTCAGGTTGAACCGTTCAATTCACATACTGGATTAATACCCAGATTTAAAGTAGGTTGCCGATCGGACTCAGCTACCGTCCTCTGTTGTGAATAAGGGTGTCGTTGAATTTAACCGTTGTGGTTGAATCCCACTGGAGTAGAATATCTCTTGAGGACTGGGTCTCTGACGTCGCGCAATGTAATTCGGGCTGTACCTGGCCCACGTACAAGCCGCCGAAACAAATATCGTAGTGGCGTATCTATCTCATATGTGACCATACAAGAGTATTACTCAAAGATGGCTGAGACATCGATCTACAAATTAGACATTAGCTTCGGCTCGTGCGTCGCATTGAATGACGCGCGAGTGGGTCCCGTTTAATTACGTCTGAGTTGACGCGCTTCGGGTGCCTGGGCTCGATTCCTGCCACTGAGAACGCACGTAAGTCACGGTACCGAGGGCAGTGGAGTTTTTGTGCATGACCGCTTAATTTGGCGCTTGGCCTTGAACACAGATTTCGTGGTTAAGCTTTAACGCCCGCAGCCTTTCCACAAATTAGTTGCCAATGCTGGTTTACAGTTGCGGTTGACGCTGCTCCAGAGGGTTCGAATAATTCGAAGCTCGCAAGCAATCTCACCGCCACTCCAACGTAAGGAAACACGCTCTAGAGGACGTCAAGTATATTCTTCTGCTTGTATGAGCATGCGGTGGACTCAGGCACTTCTCGAGAATGTACATAAAAATCCCTGGCGCGTATAACAATCGCATAAAATATGTATTAACCGGAGGATACCTCACCGCCACTCCAACGTAAATAAATACGCTCTGGAGGGCGTCAACTATATTATTCTCCTTGTAGAAGCATGCGGTGGACTCAGGCAGTGTACACAATAGATCCCCGGCACGTATAACGACCACATAAAATATGTATTAACCGGAAGATACCGTTACATGACGCGATGTTGGTTCCTGTGGAGTACGTTTTTCTAATTGCGGTTCAAGTTACGTCCAAGAGCGCAGGAGTCACGGGCCAACTACCTACTGTACATCTCAGCTCCCATCCAGAAAAATCTGAAATACAGAGTTCGGAGGTAAATTGTGTTCTTCTAGGGATATCCGGAGAAGATTGTTGTTCGGATTAACGACGCAGAAGACCAGCGCCGGAGATCCAGTAGTCTGCTCGCAAGGGGCTTTGGTGCAGAAGGACTCGGGGACGCAGAGTTATATTGCCTCGGACTGGCGTATCTGTCCCAAATTCAGATTATTTCCCTTTGTCGGTGTAGGAATATTCGAAGAAGATCGTCGTTCAGATCTACGACGCAGGATACCAACGCCGGAGATCTGGCAATCTGCGTGGAAGGGGTTCAGGTCGAGAAGTTGAGCACAACCGGCATATCCGTTCCCAACTCAGACTCTATCCCCTTGTTCGACAGCATCTCCAGATGAATGTCGGGAACACGTATATCTGTTGAATCATCCAAACGGTACTGTTGGACAGCACGAAGAAAAATAGCGCCTTTCTGTGATGACAAGGGTGATGAGTCGAGGGCCAACAACAATCGGCGGAGAGGTAGCTCTTAAAGGAAGTCGGATCAGAACCATTTCTATGGTCGAGATAGTTGGCTTTCCACTCAGA
The DNA here is from genome assembly GCA_029204075.1 of Mycena capillaripes. Classification (NCBI taxonomy): domain Eukaryota; kingdom Fungi; phylum Basidiomycota; class Agaricomycetes; order Agaricales; family Mycenaceae; genus Mycena; species Mycena capillaripes. The sequence continues at coordinate 2,941,840 of JARHKZ010000009.1, read as the reverse complement.
ATTTCTACCACGGAATATGAAATTGGTTTGTTGTCATCGAGGAGAACATCTTGGGCTGCCCTATCATGATAAATACCATCGATCACTGGGACACCCAAGGTCCGTCAAGCTAATCAAAATTCGCAGATGGAGATGGACGTGACATCATGTTGAAACGGCACACGACCAAGCTTTGGCTGCTCGGTGAATCGCGTAGCTTCCGGCGCTCGAGACCCAGAGACGTTCAACAATTTACCAACATTGGTGGTACGGATGACAGCGCGTAGAAGAGAGTCAGTGTATGCGGGCTAGATCACCCGTAGTTGAAGTCATGTTTTTCGAACGCCTTGGGATTAGATTGACCACGAATGATTAATTACTTGGATTGATTAATGTTGAACCAGCGCTGGAATGTACGGAGAGCAGGAATCCCGAAGGCAGAGACACATCACCCAGAGAACACATGGATAGGGACAGTGGCCGTCAGCTTGAAACGGTGCGGGGCAGCATTATTTATTCGACGCGGGGAAACAGTTGGCGGGGCGCTTCCGCCAGTCAGCTTGAAACGAACGGTCTATGAGCCATGAAGCGAGTATGAAGGTCGGGGCGTCGATATGGCGATGAGACAATCCGCGCTGGCAACAGCGTAACCATGCGTTGGTGTCACCTCAAAACCAGGCAGAACACAGCCAAGGTGTCTATCAACGTTTGTTTGTGTCGGGATCAGAGACTAATTCAATTCAATTCTCGCTCCGGGCGGAAGGCGGGCCGGGACGTTTACTTCCTGCAAGAATAAAATAAATGTAAATTAGAAACCAGAGACAATGGTTGCCTTGCCATGATCAAGTGCACTCTGTAAACCAGAGCAGGGAACACGATCAAAACCAAATCAAAACCGTCGGTGTCGGGATAAATATCAATATCTATTGTTCTAAATTGTGTCCGTGTGCACCGTGTGCGTGCAGTGCGGAATTTAGAATTCGTTCAAAATAACTACTGGTAGTAATTAAATATCCGGATTCGGGGGGTTTTACATTGGCTCTCAAATTTCACCATCGCCTATTCAACTTGGAATGAAATATTGATCATCTTCACAAGTATGCCCACATAAGTCTAAGGCTAAGCTCCAACGTAGGGCACATGCAATGTGACTCGGATCGTCCGCTCCGAAACGGACGTTGACGTGCGGACCATTGAAAAATAATCGGCATTACGTTAATCCATTCAATCGAATAGTGAAAGAGTACGGAGGCGGCCGCCGGTTAAAAGTTCCTTGGCGTTCGGCGAGCGTGTCGGGACTTCTTTTTTGAAGGGGATGAGGAGGAAAAAGAAAGACAGTTCTGTGATCGCGCAGAAAAATTCCATGCGCTCCATCAACGGTTCGAACACCGCGTTGACTCCGCGAACTAAGTTCCTTTAGTATTTGAGGATTTTGGTGCCGGATTTCGAACTATTGAAAAGAGTGGAGATAAGATGTTATAAACGGTTGGGACTCCAATCGCCTACAGTTCGCTTCCCAGCTAAAGCTGAATTAGCGTCGGAGCTGTGGCGGGTTGATACCTGGCCGACTGAAGGTCGTGACGAAACAGACTTACCAGGCAGCGTAAAGCTGGAGAGCACTGCGGCGTGTCCTTCAAATAAATGGCCAGAGTGACCAGGCCGGGAGGATTCTCGGAATAATAGACAGTGAGTTGCGCTTGTACTTGCGGCATATTCATGGGTGCGAATTCACATCTCCATCCAAGCGGTTCAATTAACGGCCTCCCAGAATCCTCACTACGGATCTGAACGTTATCAGCGAGTACTGCACATACTTGACATACTTGTAGTCTTCCCAGCTCACGGAAAGCTTCCCCGGTCTTCTCGGGGCATTGCCGCATGGGGGGCTCCCACACATTCAGTCGCGGTTCTACATTTAGCTCTGCAAGGAAACTCATTTTCTCGCGAGGGCCTGGTTCTAAAGAGTAGATGGCATACTTTGGGGACCAATTTGGGATATGAGTCGGGAAGGGCACTCTCCATCTTTCGTTGATCTAACTAACCTATTTGAGATTCGGTTTTAAGTTGGATTCGAATTTGAACGAGGTATACTTCAACTATTGGGCAGGTCGGAAAGAACGACTGTTCAAATAAGCGTGATCTAGCCTTTTCTGCCATCCCCCTTTCCACCGTTTTGTTTGGCAGATGTGATTTGGGAAGAGTCCTTGTTTTGATCTGTGGAGTAGTGTACATGGCATTCGAAGATTTCATTTCACTTGGAAGCAGTTTTTTTTACCTCGACTCCCAGATGTATACGATGTGGCGCTTTCTCTCGACCGGAATGTTCAAATATTAGTACCTAGCGATTTCAAGGCGAACACAACAGAATCGAGATATTTTAAATTTGCAGGAGAACTAGCCGCCCAGAATCTACTGCATACTTCGCAGGCATTCAATCTGACAAGTGCGACTCCAATACTTTCTTGTGCTTCTTTTTTTCGCTTCGTTGCCAGCCGTTGAATCTCAACAACAAATACGCTGCTAGTCGTTCACCAGGAACCAGCTGTCCGAACAGTATTAGCCTGCTAGAACCAACTAGCACCAACTAGCGCCAACCAAGTGCTAGGTGCCTTAATTATACTGCGAGCCACATTCTGCAAATGCGAAAGAGATACGTGACGTCTAACGTACATACAACCCTAGCGGTTTCTGCCACTTTTCTCTGGCAGATGGTGAATTTCAGACGTTGCACTTCGAAGTAAGGCATATATAGAAATTACCGAAGTTAATTGAGCGTGAAGCGAATCCCTGAATGCGTATATGTGTCCCGGACCTTACCAGATGTTTCCAAACCTGGAATTTTGATTTAGAAACGCGAAGGTCGGATGCTGACAAGCCCACACGATAAGGAGACGCAAAATTGGTATGATACAGGGTCGCTGTGGCTGTTAGGGTGTCGAACAAACACCTCAAGAAATCTTCTTGATTTGATCTAGCACTGGCCTGGGGAAATGATCGATCAGAACAATCACCACAAGAGTTTCGAGGAGGTTGACCCCGCAGTGGTTGATACGTCATTAGATGAGCTGAGGGAAAAAGTTTGCATATTGGTGTAATTGGACCAGCTCACGGAGTTTTAGGGACATTGATACGGAAAAGCGAATCCCCGGTTTCTGGTGATGCCTAATTTTTTTATTGAACGAGAAAACGTATATAGACCCCAAAGAACTTGGATAAAATTCTGGTTGGAGCTATGAGGTATCAGACTCTTGCGACCGAGAATCTGTGGGTGCCAGAAGATGTGCCACCAGATTTCCTAATATTCTTGCGACTTGGTGTGATTTTGGAAATGAGGTTATCAAGGGACAAGACGCATACCTTCCAGAACAAATGGTAGCAAGTGCCGGCACATTGGACGAGTACACGCGGAATTTGCGTTAAAAACGGTCACGGAACCTCCTGATCGACTGAGGGGGTAGTCGTCAGTCATGGAAGATGGAGATACCTGGAGGGATGTATCCGTCTGCACCATAAACGACTCACAGACGAATTCTCTGCCGACGGCGTGCAGGAGTACTTCGGCACCAGAATCCTAGTCCTTCGAGAGACCATTTACGAAATTCAAGCTGTCCTGATCCTGGGACAGATTTCTTTGAATCCCAGCAAGCAGGAAACTTGAAGACAAACCCAAGGTTCACATTGAGACATACCAATTCCAAAGGCCCGAAAAAGAAGGGACCTGGATTGCGCCTGGGCGGCGCCGGTTGAGCGGCAGTTGGAGTTTCCCGCTATTGTCTAGATTTTCATGACGTCCCAGCACGAGACAACTTGCATGGAGCTCAAGACATGAAATTTGTGCCATAGGACGGCGGTAGTACATTCCGAGGCCCAGACTGCGTACGGAGCAAATAAAAAACGTAAACGGGCCTCAAAGCCTCGGCTTGCCAGAAAGGAAAACGAAGATCCCTGGTCCGCTCACACGAATTTAACGCCACTCCGGTTGGAGCAAGTCGTTTTTGGAGAAAGATCATAGTAAATCGAGAAAATGCGGGGAAAATCTGCATCCCGGCATCGAGAAAGCTGCCAGGGAACGATCTTCCACAGACAAATCCTCGGACAACCGCATGGCCGAACACTCAATGAAAAATTCGCAAAGGATCTCAAGGTGTAAGTATATTGTCGAAAAAACCAGGGTCATCGAGGAGATTAAGACTAGAAGCCAGCTCGAGGAATAGATTTGAATAAAACCACATAGAAGAGTGGTTTCCGACCGAAGGTTTCTGTCAAGGGTCTAGCATACGCCAAGTAGGAAATCACCGTGCGAAGGTTCTTGTTCAGTGTAGAGGTCCGGAGATCCCAGATTTGCGAACTGACGAGACAGTGATTGACAAGGGTTGCAGGAATCGATGCTGGGATCGAGATATGATTGGGCGATAGCAGGAGTGCTCTACTTTCGTTTTATTTGCGTCAACTTGAAACCGGCTGAAGTACGAATAATTCACAAGAGAGATTGGAATTCATTTCTAGTGCGACCATCAGTGAAAGGAAAAATGATGCTCTTGAGTCCAAAGAAAATATTGAAGGCCCAGGGGTGGACGTACCAGTGCATGTGGAGAGGGACGGCGCGTCAAGTTGAAACGACGGAAAGAAAAAAGTCTGTGCTCGCAAGAGGGCTGTCGTATCGACGAGGGCACCTTGAAACGAACATAACGTTAACGAGCGGTCTTTCGAAGAGACCGAAATCAATTTGACGCGACACACCGCGTCGGCTGCCGTGAACCCATACGTGAAGTCTTGCCATGCCGTTGAGTACGCACCATCGCCAAGGGTTTGCCCAAATAGCACGTCGTTGTCATCTCCAAACCCCCGCGCACAGCCCTTCTCCCGTCCGCACACTCATAACGCCTGCATCTAAATCGGGAGGCGCCAATTGTCGCGATTATGTGATGTCACGATCTGCCACGGCGCGCGAGCCATTTTCTGCAGGTCAAGAGACGTCCAATGATAAATGAAAGATGCATGTCGCGCTATGATAATATAATAAGTCCCATCGCAGTTAAGAGCCTGAATACCGAGCCACTGGGACGATAATAGGTTAGCGGGGGATAGGCGATAATAATTCATTGTTGAACAGACATGATACGCACCGCGGCCTCGAGGCTCGAGCCGAAGTTCGTTTGAGCCCACATGGATGTGAGTAGCTTTTGATTGGCGATTAGCATCCCGCCAATGGCAAAGTTTACCCGACGATCGCGGGATGGCATAATTGAATACTTCCGGGCCCCGCCTTCCCACCGCCTAGGCGATGTATCGAGACGCAAGGCCAGTCGCTCTTGGTGCCTATGAAGTAATTGGTAGCCGGAGGACTTAGGCACGCGCCTCCAGTCCACGTACTCCGCACTTACTGGCTGCGTTCCATTTACCTGCAGACAAGAGCTACTATTACGCCCAATGGGTCTGAATTTGCACAATGGGTCTGAATTTCAGATTTCTCTCCTTCATTTCTTCCGATTTTCCCTCGGAGTTTTTCGCGGTAGGTACATGTACTAGTTGACTACGAGTGTGCAAAATATCTAAGGGATACAGCGAGAGGAAGGTATTGAGAACGGGTGCCTGAACCATCAAAATCAGTGATGTTTTGGAAGTTACTTATGCTCTGGCCTTCCGGGTGACTCTGAGCCTGCCGGAAATTTTGAGAGGTATAATATAGTTGATAGTGAACCTTCTGCCTCTTCAGATATTTTTTCCGGGATGCGGCTGTTGCGTTATGGAGGGAAAGGTCTCCAAAGTCACAAAATGTCACATCATTTGTTTAGCGAGCGGAGTTTTAATTCGTCACGCTCCTCCACTAGAACGTAATGCCTCCGCTCCGGAGAAACATTCTGAGGAGGCAGAAAGGTTGGTATACTGTATTTGATACCTCTCAATTTTTCCCGGAAGCTGGGGGTAAGCTGGGATGCCAGAACGTCGTCATCTTCCAAAATGTTGCTGAGTTTGATGGTTCAGGAACCCGTTCGCAATACCTTCCTCTTGCCGAATCCCATAGATTTCTCATATAACTGTAATAAACTAGTACAGGTAACTATGGAAAAAAACTCCGAGGGAAGAGAGCAAGAAATGAAAGAGAAAAGTGCGAAATTCAGACCCATTGTGCAAATTCAGACCCATTGGGCGTAATAGTAAAATTGCAAGAGCCCGCCATGAGGGCATGACAGGGAAGCATGATGGTGTGATCCGAGATCTGGATGGAACGATTGTGCAAGTCCGGTTCCGAAAGATTCCGAGGCCGAAATGAGAGGGTCAGCATGTCATGGTATTCATCTTCTTCACAATATTCAGAGAGACCAAGCACGCGTGAGGAAAGGTGGCTTTCCGACTGCTAGAGGAGCCACATCAGAAACGGCGTCTGGGGGAAACAAATCGTCCTCACAAGATGAATAAAGTGCTTCAAGGAAGGGAAAGCGTAAGCGTCGAGCGACATCGCATACGGTGCAGACCATGGGGCCACAATTCCGACGCGTTGTTCCGTTACTGACACTGGACAGTCGCGATGCCAGTGCCATAAATAATGTGAACAAAATGATTTGAAAATGTGTAGCGCCCAGATAGTAGGCGGAGATGGACAGATGGAGCATTGTTCGACTGACTGGTCACTGCTCCGAACGACACAGTTTCTGTCAGAGGAATTAGATCGTCCGCCGACGGGAGCTCTGATAGATCGTTTAGAACACGAACTCTCACATTCCAGAAGGAGTGGTAGCAAGGAAGCTTGCGGTCGATAGGCGGCGCTGTATTCAAATATTGTGCAAAGTCCTATGTTCGACATTAGAATGAAGACGCGGACAGGAATACAAAGCTTACTTTTGGGAGACTTCCCAAGCCTATCCCTTGTACGCCTGCGGACGGAAGTTATGGTTACGGGAATCTCCTACTTGTCTGGATGTTCCCTTCATTGATAGGTGTTGATAGTCATCGCCTAGAAGATCTGAAGCGAGTGATGCTCGAATCTCTGCTGGATTAAACAGCAGCAACTAAATCCTCCAGAATACACTCCTCAGTTGGAAAAACCCAATGTTGAGTATTCAGTAATTTCCACGAAACAGAATAATCCACGGGCAAACAAATATTGCCTTACTCCGATCAGGACGCGGACCGATGTCGAGCAAGGTTGGTGCGAATGATCCTCCCTATCCGAGAGCACCTTTCCCGGCAGAAGACAGCGTGTACATCGTCCGCGGCTACAATAGCTCACCTCCGTCGGCGTAAAGCACGGTAAAGCATCGAAATCCGTTTCCCTCCGCGATGCAATGGAGAAGAGAGACGTTGGGCTTATCGAGCCCGCGCGAGACCTTATCAGGGTAAGCAAGCGCTAACCAGTTGGGGCATTAAACTGGGCCCGGAAGCACAAGCATACTGATGGATCCGAGAAGGGCGACGGCATAACGCTTTCTGCCAATTAGACTGCTCGCAGGTTATGACATTGGCAGATGTTTGATGAGGAATAGGTAGCCTCGCGGCGGAGTTCTCAGCAGACTGGCAGATGGGCATGCAGAAATAACATAGATGGGAGGCCCAGAGGTTAAGTGCGCTTTCTTGTGGCATGAATGATTTATGGATGCTCGGTGCTGCCATCCTATATGTATCTGATGATAAACGGTGGCACCGCGGGCGATGGCTCACTAATACCTGCCAAGATCATTACTCACCGAGTCAGATCGGTAAGACCCTTGGACGCCGAGATTTGGGATTGAATCCGAACAGCTGAGACCATCCACGGAAGGGATGTGGCGCTAAACTGGGATGAAGAGAGAGAGAGAACGCAGTGACTGTGACGTTATCCGGCTTGGTCCGATATTTCTATCTCCGAAAATGGTTGAAAAAAAGTTGAGAAGGGCAAAGAAGATGGAGATGAACTAGAGAGGCCAAGTTTCCAGGTTAGGGTCCACATGAGCCAATATAATGACCATCAAGCCTTGTATGGAACTGTCTACATCCGTCGTCAAAAGCTCCCTGGTTTATCCAGTAGAGACTTTTATTCATCGGCACTCCGACTCCAGATTATACAGGAGCGAAATGAACAAAGAAAATGTCTCTCTTCAAGTGGCATTGTCGAGCATCGAACGCCGTGCACGGCGGGCGACCGTGGGCAGCCGATTTATTCGTGCGCCTCTGCGAACGAATCGGAGATTCAACTGCGTAACGTCGGAACCGGAAGCTAGTCGACCGGTGTGGCTTTCATTATTGCCGACGCGAGAAGGGTGCGGATGTGGCAGGACTGCCGTACATAGCAGCTCAATATGAACCCCCGAGACGGGTTATTGGTATACATTCCGCAGGCAAGTGGATGATGAAATTGAACCCGCCCGGTGGCTGCTTTAAATCAGACAAGATTACTTATGGGGTCCAAAGTTAGTTGGCTGATTCCCATAGTGCAGGATACGAGGCTTTGGCAATGATGAAGGAAGCCGTCGGCTCTCGCAGTACTCGGTCAAGTTAGCTCACAGCCCAATTCGAAGGTAGCGTCGCGCGATCGTATTAGTGCCCGAGTTGCCACTGTATGAGCATTAGGGATTTAATGGCACAGCAAATCAGGGCGGACGTCTTCCATCATTCTTCGTCATAGCGAGTCATTCGAAGCATCAAGGTCATTGGAAGGCTATAAATTTGGCTGGGGAACGAAGCGTATTCCCATCCATTTCGGACCCCAAATAATGAGTTGGTTTGACGCCGGCAAGGTAACCCATTCGTGTTTGGATCGTATACACATTAGTTATAATGTTTTCAGCGAGATGAAGAGATCGAGGCTATGGACGCACAGAATGAACTTCCTTGAGTAGAATCGACCTAGCCTGGTATTCGTATCATTTTGAACGACCTTTCATTTACGTGAAGGGAGCTAGTTTGCTAGCTTCACGGAGTCTACGGACGTGCTGAATAGTTTTGAGCGAACACAGCGCAAGCGAGTCGAACACACCGAGAACACAGGGTTTGACGATATTCCAAAGGGGCGAGTAGCCCACGGCACCTGGGAAGGATTAGGAATATTACAAGAGCGTGGTCGGCTCACCACTTCGCTTAGGTATTTAGCGCTTGAATTAGCGCCAACCCAAGTGAAACGCTGATATACCAAAGAACCGGGGCTGATTTCCCAAAGGTGGAGTTTAAAAGGCTTCAGACAAACAGGGATAATTTTATAAAGAGAAAGATTGGATTAGTATCAACGGCGAACAGCAGGAAACCCCTAATGAATATAAATCGGACCACCCTCGTTCCCCGTTGTCAGAATAAAGGGGAGCCTAACGTGTCGAATGAGATTCCTGACTTGACTTTGCCGGGAACTGCGAAAGGCCAAAGCTAGAGTCGACAGTACAATATTCAAAGGTCGATGCCTATAGATCATACGAGTCTCGACCCTGAACAATGGAGACAATCACCGGCTGGTTCATGGCGGTGTTCTGCGATCACAGGCGGTAAGAGCCCGCCAGCAGTCGGGGCTGCGCAGCATTCCTCACCGTTTGTCAAGTCCTGTATTGTTGCGCTTGAAGAACACGAACAGAACTACGGGTGTGTGTGCTCAACGACGAAGCCGTCTGCGTTGAGCTGCACATGTGCTTCACATTCGTCAAATGCCCCCTACATGGGGTGAGCGACGGGATATCAGTAAAGAGATTCGTACATCGATGTTCTTGAGGATGATGAAGTTCTTTCGGGGGCGATGGTGTTGAGGTCAGAAGTGCGAGAAGGTTGAGCTGAAATGTTCGAGAGAGCGCCTCGTGAGCTGTTTTGTTGCCAAACGATTTTTCCTCGCCGAAATATCTGGTCATAGATCTTCCCGATAAAGAACCGGTCAGTGGGAGAAAAGAAGCAAGCATATTTGTTCAGATAACACTGTATTTATGAGTCCTGGGGCGAGTATACATATAATTTAGTTTGGTACACCGGAAGCAAATCTGACTGTTTGTTACTCTGAATCGGATCGCACCATAGGATCATCCATTCTCCCACCACCGACCGTCTCCTCGAGGGTCGGTCCGGTGAAGCTACCTCAAGCGCGTCAGCTAAGAAGGGAAGGAGTCAAAAAGGAGCGCACCAAATTTCTGGAGCTCAGACGGAGAAGGAATGGGCCGACACCCTCGTAGGAAGGGGAATCTATCTCGAACTCGACAATAGGCGCGTTTGGTATGGGCAAACTCGACAGACTGGTATCGAGCAGCTGACAAAGCGCGCCGTCTAGTATCTCTGGATCAGCGGAGATCGTGACTTTACGAATCATATTCGCGGGTCCGATTTTGGAGAGGAGCTGCGCAACCATCGACAGTCTTCTCGCTGCATGGATCCAATGGGGCAGATAAATGCGCAAGAACGAGAGGTTCGGGAACGAGGAGAGGTCGAGCGTGTTTACGGTAGACTGGACGGATGCCTGTGAGATAAGACTACGATATAGGTGAGATTATATACGCACGTTCATAACAATGTTGAGAGTCTCAATGCTTCGAACACTGGGCCCAAAGCTTTCCCACGGAACCTGCGTCCGCCAACCAACACCTAGCACTTTGAGGTGCGAGAGATCAAAGGGGGGTGGTGCCTGCAGCAGCCGGTAGTCAAGCGCATCCGTGGATGCCATGTACAACGAGTCCAGAGCAATAGGCGTGCCTAGAGCGGAAGGAGGGTCCGGGGAGGTGGTCCATCGTCGCTCTTGACAGGAGAGCTCGAGATGGCGGATTCCGGAGGAGCTGTGATTCCGAAGTCGAATGAAATCTTCCCGTTTGCTGGAAACGCAGCCCAAGTGCAAGCGCCGTACTGTGGGCAGGCTGAGTAGCTGCCGCAAAGCCATCACCATAGGCTCCGATAGAGCGTTGCCATTTTCAATCCAAACTCTTTCCAGATGTGTGAATGCGAACTCGCAGATCTTTGACTCGGACAGCGCCATGCCGATCCCTGCGTTGAGTCTGATATGCCGGACGTGTTGAATTAGATGAGGGGAGCTGCGTAGTGGTTCAAGAAACCGTGCTATCTTCGACGTATCCAAGCCGCTTGTGATGACCAAGGCTCTAAAAAGTTGAGCCTGCGCTGGATGCACCCAGCGACGGGAAACATGCTCTCAACTCGCGCAGAGAATGACGCAGGTACGAGATGCAATGTTCGAGGAGTTCCTCGACATCCAGCGGATTGGCGTTTTCCATCCAGCCGAGGCGGAAGAGAAGGCAGTGCCCGTTATTTGCACGTTTTTGATGTCACAACTTGCAACAACATCGCGTCAACACACTTCCTTTGCACTTCCTCTTTCCGTCCAAATTCTACTCTACGAGGGCTGCAGATATGGGCCTTACTCGTATACGAGCGAGAATAATTAAAGGCAAAGGTTCAACCATCTCGCTTCCCGGCCCCTGAGGGGCTCCCGGCCGACGCACGTCATCCCGAATCCCGATTTCCTGCCGCGCAGACAACTTGCCCGACCCCGATACAGTCTTAACTTTGCGCCCTTGCGTGTGACCCCAATCACTTTGGAACAATCGCCGTACCTCCCTTTATGCATCTTGCTCCATGGGAGGCGGGCGAAGACCGCACGACTGGCCAGTGGCCATGGATGTGTATCGTCAACGCGTCAACGGCCTCTTGAGAACTGTTGAAGATTTTTGAAATACCACTTAGGCGTATGAGCTGTGTCTTTTCCTTATTAATCATGATGCAACTGAAGCAGTGGATAACTGGTGGCTGAGGTTACGCTTCTCCTACACCCTCAAGAAATCAGGCAAATTTCAGGCGAGTGAATTCCAGGGTTTGTCAATTCTTGTACGCCTATAGGCCTACTCAACTTTCCGAGTGCCAAGGAGACTAAATTCGCCGATTTTGTGAACAAATTAGACCAGCCAAAACGGGATTTGGAAACACCCTATCAGGCACGTGGTTTCCGCTTGCCCTCCCAGTGCACAGACGACGCCGGGTAGCACAAGATTCCACTGGCCACATTTCTGTTTCCCTGCAACGCCCAAAGCCGCCTCGCACGGCAACGAGGATGCTTACAAATCCCTTGATCGTTCCGACGAAGCTCACCACCGGTGTTCTCCACTTCGCCGAGGTCCAGCAGAATGCTACCGCTCAGGATGTCATCGACGCGCTTGTTGGGTCTGGCGATGTAAAGTCAGAGGTTCTGGGAGATCTCGAGGACCAAGGATGGGCTCTTCAGACGATCAGGGCAGAACAGTCGGGTCGACCATGGAAGGTGGCGGAGCTCGAGGCGTTGGGTGATGGTGGGCATCCTGAACTCTGGGTTTATCCGGTTTAATTCGGTTCCAGGAACTTTACAGCCGACGGCCCTCATTGCGCCGCTCTTAGCTGCAGCCTCCGCAAAACCACCCGTCGAACAGCAGACCTCGCCTATGCACCAACCTGCACTTCGCCTTGTATCTCTCAACCCAGCGCTCTTCATTTCGTTCTCCTTCCTGCGCATACGGGAGATCTATGACGACTTCGAATACAAACTCTTCTTGTCAAGGAATGCGACCGCCAAGGAGGTCGTAGGTACCGTTGTGGAAGAACTCGGCCTTACAAAGACGCTGTTTACCCCAGGAGGGGGTGACTTGGAGTATATGCTTGAAGAAGTGTGGACGGATGGAGATACGTCCAGTGAGTACTTGTGAATTTTTGGCACCTCGTCGGCTTACACGTTTCTCAGAATCGTCCAGACTCCCCAATTCTGCTGTCATATCTGATCTTGTCGGATTTCCGTTCAGTCCTAACCCTTGTCGTCCGCAGCGCGGCGTTCATTCCGACTCTGAGCATCAGAGGAGTGGTAGCGTTGGTCTAAATCCCGAAACCTTTTCTCTCCATTCATCCCGCCTTCGGAGTCGTCAATCATGAATCTTCCCTCTTTGCAAGAAGAGGAGTACCATGAGACCTCCAAACTCGACGAGATAATTTTCCCACGAAACGAAGCGAATTCTACAGCTCAGAATCGGTTGTCAGGAATGTTCGGATGGATACGGGGTTCACCATCAGCGCCGAACCGCAGCAGTGTCGTCGATAACTGCAAGAGTATCGTGAGCGAGCCTATGCTTGTTCTGCATTTTACTGGCGATGGCTTGAAGAACCTAGGAACGGTTGAAGAGAACGAGAACGAGAACTCTCAGAGCTTGAATGAGGCCATTCTAGTACGCCCCCCTCTGCTATTAATTTACTGAATCTCATTATATTGCAGGACGACTTGGGTTTGAGAGGAGAGGCGCGCTCTTCTGTGTATGGCCTTGCGCCAGAAAAGAAGCGGTCTCTACTTCGACAGAGCCGGGGAGGTCAACCCAAACCCACACCTTCCGCAAATCCAAGCTATACAGCGTCGTATGGCCCTTCCAGCGCCGCTACTCTGTTGCCTCGCCTTGTTCCTCAGTTGACCGGCGACGCCGGCCTTTTGCGCAGACTCTCTGGCTGAGGAGGTGTCTCTGTAGCGTCCCCTGCTACGACCGAGGAATTCGGTCGCTTCAGTGGCGCATTTGGTCTTCGAGCTAGTGCGAGTATACAAGGCAAAAATCAAACGCATGCGGAGAAAATCGTCGATATGCGTCCTTTTCAGCCACAGACTACCGGCGGCAATTGGGGCGGCTTGTGGGCGTCTTCAGGCGAGGAAACTGCCAAGTCGCCGAAATTTTACGCAGATGGAGTGCGAACCAGCAAAGTGGACTTCAAGCTCGTTAAAGAGCTAATATCCCTTTCAGTCCAGCTCTCAACTGCCAAAATGCTGTGGATCCAGGAGTTTGTGGGCAACGAGCACGGCTTGGATGCCCTTGGTGACTTACTTGCTGGCCTTATGATGAACGGCGGCAAGCGTCGAAATCTGACGGTTCCGGAGATGACCGTGTTGCACGAGGTCATCAAGTGTCTTCGCGTGCTGCTCAAAACAGAGGTCCGCGACTGTTGTTCCTTAATGGGGTTGAATGACCGGTTTTGACGTGACTCCCTTAGGCTTTCTTATACTCGCCGATGCTCATTACTCATATCGCCTATGCCCTCCACGTCTCCTCACCAAAGTTACGAACCCTAGTTTCGGGACTTTTGGCTGATATTTGTTCACTCTCCCTACTGAAGGTACCAAGGCGGTCCTAGCAGCGTTATCGGACTACCGAGTCGCATACGACTAGTCCTTTCGTTTCGAGACCCTAATAGGCTCCTTGCGACTTCCGGATCCTAGTAGCGACACTGAGAGTGACGACTTTGAGTTCAGCAGCGAGGAGGAGGGTATTTGGGATGTCCGGACGGCGTTTATGCAGTTGATCAATGGCCTCATTAATGGCATCGATTCACTTGACGATCGCATCCTGCTCCGAGAAGAGTTTGCGCGTCGAGGCCTGAACGAGGTGGTTGCGGTACGCCCTCCATCTTTGCCCAGAGTATTGACTCAAGGACGAAAAAGCTATGCGGGAACGCGCGCGGTATCTTATGAACAGCAGTCATGCCCACCGGCGCACGGTTTCGGAGGATGCATTGGAGGACGTCCTTCGTCTTGCCAAGCAACACGGCGGCCTACATCCGATTTTAATGGATATAATCAATTGCTATGGACAAATCTTACAGCGGAACGTCGAGCTGTGAGCGATTGGTATATCTTCTCTGCGCGGACACTTATCGATTCACGCAGACAACTCAAGACGGATCTCTTCACCATGCAAGACTCATTTTCACAGCAGGCGGCAATGCTTAATGATTTGTCTGCCTTTTTTTTCTTCCAATCCAAATAGTCTGTGTACTGATTTCTGGTTTAGTGATAGCTGGTACATATTTATGAAACGATTTGCGACATCTGTGGTACATGTCACAGGACAAGAACTCGACGTTAACACCGTCCCTGCAAGTGCATCAGATACAGTTGCGGAACAAGGGCTTGAGCTCTCGAGGACGATGGACGAAGGGCTCGGCGGCGAGGTACGCAATGGTAATCAATGATGTTGATTTTCTCGAATTTTGGCAAAGCGGACCGAATCAGGCAATAAACTTTCCGAACACAATGCCAGAAGAATACGCTCATGTCCCTCCCGCTGAACAGTCCGGCACCCAACCCTAGGTCCTCCGGCAAGACCGGTTCTGAGGTGGGCTGTGACATTTACATCGTTGTCGTTGTTCTAAATGAGCCTTTCAGTATTTCCGCGGCTTGGTTCAACGTATGATTCTGAAAGAGCAGGAAGTGCATGACCTCCATATTCTGGTGGATAACCTCCGACAGAAACCAAGTGAAGCCGGAGAGGCCGTGTGTTATTTTCAAATGTGGTCGATTACTTCTAATGTTACACGCAGGGTGAGCGAACCAAACGCGGGGGTACGTCGAACGATCAAATCGCTCAACTGAAAACCAAGGTTTGGTCGACGACTCTATGTTTGGCATGGATCTCATACATTCTAGATTGGAGGATTGGAATCATCTATTGGAGCCAAAGACAATGAAATCGCATCCCTGTGCATTTAGGTGACGCAACTCAAAGCAAAGTTAGCGGCCAAGCCCAAGACGGAGAAGGAATTCAAAGCTATGTCTCCACCCCCGCCACCTCCTCCAGCGAAAATCAAACGTACATCTACATCTGGACCGACCCCTCCGCCTCGTCGAGCACCTTCGTTACGATCTGAGACCTCACCGTCGGCGGCGCCGTCCCTGCTCCTGCCCGTCTCGTTGGTTACCTCGTCGGCCGCGCCGTGGCCTCCGCCCTCACCCATCCCGGTCCCATCCCCATCCGGTAGTCTAGTCCTACCCCTACCCCCACCCCCACCCCCTCCGACTCCGCCTGCTTTAAAAACCGGACCGCCCCCTCCGCCGCCTCCGCCACCGCCTCCTATCATTATGGAACGAATCGGAAATTTACGGGTTCCCGGCCTGCCAAAAAGTTGAGACATTTTGACTGGGAGAAGATACCCGATCCCTCGTTGTCGTCCACTCTATGGAATGAGACTGCACCTAGCGTTGAATTCCGCATGGAGGACTTGGAGGCTATGTTCGCCCTTGAGCGACCTATGACACCCTCCCAGCCGTACAAGAATCCTGTCAAAAAGCACGTTCGTTCTCTTTTAGTCCTTCAATCAAGGGCCCAGAACATCGGTACGTCTTTCTCATAATTATTTCTCCTCTATCTGATTATCGCTTAGCTATTGTGTTGCGTCGTATTCCCATGAGTGTCACCGATATCAACAAAGCCCTGCTAGATATAGAGGATGAGAGGCTGTCTCTCGATGTCCTAGAGATAATCAAAGGCCACTTGCCAACTTCAGAGGAGGTACGCTATTCTGTTCGATATCCCCAGGTCGCTTTAACTCTATTTAGATCGCCCGTCTCAAGGAGGTCGACGATTTGACAATATTCGCGAAAGCTGACCGGTACTTCGGGGCGGTAAGCAGGAGATGCTCGAGTTGGGTAAACTTGATTTAACGCTTTTCCTGAGATCATGACGATCCCTCGGCTTTCCGAACGTTTAACTTGCATGTTCAAATACTTTATTAGCTCCTCTTAAGTTAAGGGTGATTTTACCGCCACTCAGACTTAAGTTTTACCGCATCTTAAGTTATAGATCTGCACTGCTACAATACTACCACGTATATACCATTTCGCACGGCTTCAGCGAGAACTTAAGTTTGATCCTCCTCTCAAGTTCGCACCTTGATCTTAAGCTTGCACAATGACTTGAGATCTAGGAAGGATGTTTGCACCTTCATCTCAAGTTCCCACATGACTCAAGTCCTAGCAAGGAACTCAAGCTTGCATGTGAGTGTAAAGATATAATATTGAGCACTTAAGTTTACCACCGAACTCAAGACTTCACTGGTAACTGAAGTCCTTTTCTGTGCAAGCTCGAACACTGTCCCATGAGATATAATAGACCCATAAGATGAAACAGAAACTCGCTGTAGATATTCCGCGCACCAGAAAGACTGGCACGCGTTGGACTAACGTCGCTACAAGAGGTCCTGGACATGCACAGCTGGGTGGAAAGTTAGCGCCGGAACAAATATTCGAGATAACAAACATACCATTGTGCCTAAATACATAAGGACGAGCGATGCTGTACGCCGGGTTACGGCGGCCGCGCAGCTGCTCGACAGGTGGTCGCAACGCTCCAGATGCACCCCACGGCGTTGACACAGCCGGCAGCCTCTGCAAGGGCGCAGTCGGAGGGAGATGGCGACGCTTGGGACGCCCCATATCAGCAGAAGCGAGGAGAGGTTGGGTTCTTGTGACAGCGACAAGCAACTTGGGTAGTGGAGAAAGAACAAAGACAAGCCACCGCCTTGCCACCACCAAATATTTGTGCCACTAGTATCACGTGTGCGTGCATCTTGCTTCCCTTGACTTACGACTTCCTCCCCTCACAGCACGCCAACCCGATACTACGTGAACTCCCTTCGGCGTCCTCCATCGGGTTCTTCGCACTCCGCAGCTCATGCCCAACTTCTTCCGTCCAGCTCGTTGCGTTTGTGTATTCTGACAGGAGAGGTTCCAGGATGGAAACATGGTGTTTTGCTACCCCAACAACGCGATTCGAGACGGACGAGGGGCGTGTGGAAGCTGAGGGATGGCGGGCGGGTAGATTTTGAGGCGATGGTTTTGTGAGTGTTCCTTCCTGCTTTATTGCGACGCACATTGACGGGACACGCAGATGACTTACCTGAAACTCATCAGCATCATTGCTAAGGCGGTGGTGTCGACTCTGTATTACCCAACGCTGCACTTCCAGCTTGCGTGGCATGTCGCCCATGCGGGGCACGCAGGGTACGAGCTGCCGTGGACTGTCGGTGTGCCACTGCCTGAGAACTCAAGTCCTATGGGACTTGAGTTGGCACCACTTAAGTCGACAGCACTTAAGTGAAGTATCACTCAAGTGGTACGCAACTCAAGCAGAAGGGCACAAGTTATCTATATTCGTGTATGTATACATTAATACTACTCAAGCTGTACGAAACTGGAACTGAAGTTGGGTGCCGGGACTTAAGTCCGGTATTACTTAAGTTCGGTTAAGGGGGCATGTACGGCTGCCCATCCGTATGCCAGGCATACCCAGAAGCAACTTAAGTTCAGTGAAAACTTAAGTCAGAATGGCGGTAAAATCACCCCGAACTTAAGAGGGGCTAATCATATTTCACGCATGTTATTCGGTAGGAATTGGAGCTGAAAGTCGCAGAGACTCGGCCGCGGCTGCAAATTCTTCGAGCAGCTTCTCAAGAATTGCGACAGGCATCTAAGTTCAAGCAGGTTCTGCAGGTCCGTCTCTGCGTCTTTCAAATATTAAATACATTCACCTGGTTCCCAAAGGCTGTCCTAACTGTCAGGAATGTGCTCAATGGTTCGAACTGGCGCGGTGGGGCCCGCGGCTTCCAACTCAAATCGTTAGAGAAGGTCCGTTGAAAACTTGGAAGCGGCAGAAAATACGTGTATTAACAATGTCTGTAGTTGAAGGACTGCAAGCCTACAAATGGATCAGAATGCCCGACTCTGTTACATTATCTCGCTTGCGTCTTGATGCGGACAGATCCGTCCCTGGTCAACTTCATTGACGATCTGCCTCACTTGGAAGCTGCAGCGAGGGGTGAGTTCTTTGAACTCAGCGATCTTCGCGGATTACACGATCAAATACAGTGTCTGTGCAATCCGTCACACAATCCGTTCACGCGATAGATGCAGGCTTGAATCAAGTTAAGGATGAGATCACACAACTCAAGTCCTTGAGCGGCGTGCCCGTAGATGATCGGTTTATCCGTGTTATAGAGGTATTTGGCTCTTCTTTTGAACGCCAAGATCCTTGCTCAAGTTACCCGCACAGCCATTTGTTGTTCAAGTGGGACCTAGTGCCAAAGCGATGAAGATCATGGGAAATCTTTTGCAGGAAGAATATCGTTCTCTTTTGGTTTACTATGGAGAGAATCTTGATTCACCGGAAGCCCTCGACGCCGAGAAACTGTTCCAGCTCATCTTGTCATTTTCTTCGTCCCTCCAGGTAAGCTTTATTTCTGAAGGGAACTCTCTTGGCAACAAACCACCACGTGCACCTGATCGACGTCTCGAAAATTTCTTCGAGACTTGGGCATCGGGCACGTAGCGGTCCTTAGCTTAACTAGTTATCCTCTATTCTATACTATGTCAACACCAATCAACCGGCCCATGGGCCCACCAAAAAAGCCCGGGACTTCAGCGACACCCGAGGCATCAAAAGCAGCTGCAACGGCGGCTGCCACGCGAAGTACACGTACAGCGACGGGAGCAACGCGCAATTATCTGGCGATGTCTAAAAACGAACTCTACGGCCTCAGTACCAGTGCCAGCAAATGGAGCACATGGACATTAACGGAAGTACGCGGAGATTTGATCGCGAAGGGATACATGGCAGAGGATGCAGGTACGCCGTCTCTTGGTGTACTCTCACTAGTCCTTCTGCGCATCGCGGCGGCCCTACCCAACAAGGCCGTCGAGGCAGACGCGCTGCGCTCCGTGGCGGCCGCACTCGACCTGAGGCGATCCGACGCCGTCTTAGAGGGAGTCGCGACCGATATGAAGGAGCTCCTGCTCTTCGCGCGCGCTGCAAGGCAACGCGAGGAGGACAACGAGGAGGCAGCAGAGGAGCTGCGAACCGCGGCGACGCGGCTAACACGCACGGTGGAAGAACAGGCGGAGGAGATTGGCACCATCACGACGCGGCTGGAAGACGAACTATGGGAGGTCGCGGCGCGCGTTGTAGACGCGGCACAGGTGCCAGCAACCCCCCCCGTGCAGACCGGGGTGGGACCGACGCGGTCGTATGCATCGGTCGCGTCCCACACTCATCCGCCGGAACGCGCCACGGCACTGGCAAATGCAGCGGCGCGCACGCGCCAGATTCTGATTGAACGTGCACCACAGACAGAGCAGTGGATGACGGGGCTATCCGAGAAAGCCATTGTCGAGAAGGCAAGAATGGCCACAGTGCTGATGACACAGGACGAGGGAGTCACGGTCCCTACGGGCGCCGCATTTGTAGGTGCGACGATTTTACGCAACGGGAGCGCAGTGCAGCTCCACATGAACACCACGGATGCCGCCAATTGGATCAAGGAACATATGGCGCTTTTCTTAGCGGCTATGGGAGGTACGTCCCTTTACAAGGAGCGTCTCATGAACGTTGTCGTGTCATTTGTGCCGGTGTCGTTTGAACCCGGTCTCGAGAGCGCCCTCCGAGTAGTGGAGAACGAGAACAACCTCCCTGGGGGCAGCCTGACGAAAGCACATTGGATCAAACCAGTGCGGCGCCGGCGGGAGGGACAGCTGGTCGCGCACACCATTTTTGGCTTCAGCGATCCGTCAGCTGCAAATCGGCTCATCCGCGACGGAGCCTGGGTCGATGGGAGGAAGGTGTATGGGCACAAGCTCCTGACGGAGCCCATAAGATGCATGAAATGCCAGGGGATTGGGCTTAACCACATAGCCGCAACGTGCAGAAGCATACACGAAGTGTGCGCGCGGTGTGGGGCGATGCACCGCACTGTGGACTGCGTCGTCTCGGACGACCAGCGCGCGTGTTCGAACTGCAAGAACGCGAAGCGCGAGCATCACGGGCATGGTGCTGCAGACCGTACATGCCCGATCTTCGAGGAGAAACTCCAGTTTGCTCTGGAGCGTAACCCCGAAGCGAAGTATCCTTACTTCCTCGTTGCAGAAGATCCCACTACGTGGGTAACGCACGAGGAACTTAGCGGAGCAGCTAACGACAGGGAAACGGTGCCCGACTGGAAAAGAGCGACGCACTCACGAGGACCTGGTCCGGCGGCACACGTTGCGGCGAAGATAGGCGCTCACATGGCCATCAGAGATCGAGGTCCTCCGGCTAAGGCACAGACGCGGGAACGCAGAGAGCGTGGGGAGCAGAGGACGCTAGAGGATGTATGGATACCATCTAGCACTCCAACCGACTCGAGGACGCATCCCAGTCGTCTTGCTAATATACAATTGATGACGGCGGGCATCGCAAATGCTGTTGCTGTCTCATCAGGGCGGCCAGTGAGAGAGGGGATTAGGACAGAGGCGAATAAGAACAAGGCTGACGGCGGGATGGTAGCGGCCCTGGACCGCCTCGGCGAGGGTTTTAGCACGCATGCACGCGATCCCGCGCAGCGAGCGGACATAGGCCAAGACCTCACACCCATCCGCGAGGATGAGGACGATAGGCTAATAGAGAGAACGCAGGCGCCGCAGGCGCGCTTGGCCCCGGCATCGGTGGACGGACAACATGTCTGAACAACCAGCACAAAGTTTAGCGGGGCAGCAGCTTCGCATCTGGGGCCAAAATCTTAACAAATCGCTGCGCGTGCAATTGGACTTTATTAACCAGCTGAAAACTAACGTATATGACATAGCTCTAATTCAGGAACCGTACTTCGACAACAGGGGCGTGTTGCGCGCAACCCGCGGATTCGTGTCGGTATACCCAACAACACATACCACCAACCAACGAGCTACGCGCACAATGATCCTCATTAATGCAAGGATCCCGTCGTCTAGCTGGAACCCGGTCCAGATCCCGTCACCCGACATCACAGCTATGGAGATTTTTGGCGCTTTTGGGACAATTCGAATCATCAACGTGTACAACGATTGCGAACACAATGCAGCAATAGACGCCCTTCGGGACTACCTACGCAGTCCATGTGCTGCTCGCTATCCAGTCCCCCCGCTGCGCTACATGTGGGGCGGGGATTTTAACCGACACCACCCATCTTGGGACGAGCTGCGCAACCACCACCTTTTCACCACCCATAATTTGAACCTCGCACAGCCGTTACTCGACCTTCTAGCACGCTACGCTATGCGGATGGCTCTACCACGGGACATACCGACCCTCCGGTACTTTCGGACAAAGAACTTCACCAGGCCAGATAACGTGTTTTGTTCTCCTGCGCTATTACCTGCTTACATTAGCTGCACTACGGCGCCGGAACTGAAGCCAGAGGGCACTGACCATTTTCCGATTATACAGGTCTTGGACATTCGGCACGCCGTGACTGACCACCTGCCGTCACCAATGTACCGGAAGACGGACTGGTCCGACTACCGGGGCGCTCTCATGAAGCGACTCATCCACCTCAACCGCTGCGAGCGGTACGAAACAGTGGAGGGAGTGGAGCACGCCATCCGCAAGCTTGGTGAAGCGATACAAGCGACCACAGACGAGATCGTACCAATGTCGAAGCCCACACCGTACATGAAACGCTGGTACACAGAGGCGATGGGTGAGCTACGGAGGGCATACGCGAAGCTAGAGCGGATCGCGTACGAACAGCGTTTCAAGCCGGAGCACCCGGTGCATGCCCAAGCCCGTGCAGCAGAGAAGGCATACAGCACCGCCGTGCAAAAAGGGAAGGAGCAACATTGGGTGGAATGGCACGAGAAGCTGCTCGGGGACCACCAAGTGTGGGACGTCCACAAGTTCCTGTCCGCGGCCCCATCGGATGGGAGCGCAGCGCACGTCCCGACTCTGGAGCATCGCCATCCCCAGACGGGGAAAGTTGTCAACTCTGCTGTGACGAACGAGGACAAAGCACGCTGGCTTCAGGAGGAATTCTTCCCCCCAAAGATGCAGGTATCCTCTGTACCTTCAGACCCGAAGTATCCACCCCCGGCGTGGGACTGGAAGCCGGTCTCCGACGCGATCATCCATCGTGCAATTGGGCAGATGAAGCCGTATAAGGCTACATTTCCAAAAACTCCCGCCAATTGTGTCTTCAGAGAATGTGCTAATCTTCTCGTGCCATTTTTAGGTCCGATTTACAGGTCACTCGACGAGCTAGAGCACTACCCAGAGGAGTGGGCTGAGCTCCGGATTCTGGTCCTGCGCAAACCAGGAAAACCTAACTACGCTGAGCCCGGGGCTCACCGTCCCATTGCGTTAACAAAGGGCATGGGCCGTCTGCTGTATGCGTGCAAGAATTTGCAGTGCGTATCCGAGGCTGAGCTTGCAGGCATCCTCCCGAAGAACCAGTATGGAGCACGGCCGGGCAGGTCAACAACAGACGCATTGCATATGGTTGTTAAAACAATCAAAGATGCATGGCGAGAAGGCAAAGTCGCCACCGTACTGTGCATGGACGTGAAAGGCGCGTTTCTGAGCGTCGACCTAGATCGGCTTATACATGACATGCGGATGCGCGGTGTTCCCCTCCAGCACACGGACTGGCTGCGACGGCGCTTTGCCAAACGCACAGGCAAACTGACCTTCGGAGATTTCATTTCGGAAACTTTCGAGATCACAGGTGGGCTTGACCAGGGCGATCCACACTCAGGTTTTGCATATGGCATTTACAATGCGGGTCTGGCAAAGATTCCAAAAAAGAGCAAGGGTGAAGCTGCTGTCGTTTTCGTTGATGACAACACGCTTGTCGCAGTCGATGAGGACTTCAGACGGACTCACGCCAAGATCAAGGACATCATCCAGCGGCCAAAGGGGGTTGACGACTGGGGTGCCAACCACAATGCAAAGTTTGGGCCTGTGAAGTACCAAATGACGGACCACTCGAGGCGCCGAGTCCCTCACCCTTTCATGCTGCGCAGGACGGTACCGGAACAGGGCCTGGACCTGCGCTTGGGTACGCACCTCATTAAATCCGCTGACTCTACGAAGCTCTTGGGCATCCACATTGACCGCCAATTGCGATGGCACCAACAGGTGGCGGCAGTTTTGGCCAAGGGCCAGGCATGGCTCGATCGGACGGCGCGCATCGCCCGAGCCTCCCGCGGCATTGGGGCTCCCAACATGCGCCGTTTGTACCTAGGAGTATGCGTCCCACGCATGCTCTACGGAGCAGATGTCTTCTTGTCGCCTCCAGCTAGCAATAGAAGGGGGGGACAGGCGAAGCAACGCGAGCGTGGCGTCGTGAAGAACATTCGCACCATACAACGGCGTGCAGCTTTGGCGATCACCGGGGCGCTGCGGTCCACACCCACTGAGGTGTTGGACGTGTACGCAAACTTATTGCCGGTTACACAACTGATCGCCAAAGTGAGGCTCCGGGCGGCACTACGTCTCGTAACGCTACCGTCAACGCACCCACTCTTCAAACCGATCCGCGAGGCGACAGAACAGCCCAAATCGCACGCAACCCCGCTACACGATTTGCTCGCAGACTTCAAGTTAGACCCGGAGAAGATGGAGACGATAAAAGCAGTACGGAAGAGTGCCAACTGGGAATCGAGTATGGCGGTCTCAGTACCGAGCTCGAAGGATTGCGCAGTAGAAGAAGAAAACAAGGACAGTGCTATTTACAAAGTATATACTGACGGTTCAGGGATAGATGGGCGCATTGGCGCATCGGCGGTGCTGTTTCGAAGCGGTGTGGAGCTGGGATCTTTACGGTTGTGCTTGGGCAGCGCGGAACACCACACGGTGTTTGAGGGCGAGGGTGTAGGCGGCTCGCTTGCACTCGCCCTCCTACAACGCCAGAACGATGTGCACGGGCCAGTGACCGTGGTCGTCGACAGCCAGCCCGCCATCAGAGCGACGCGTACGCTGAACGCGACCCCATCGCACTGGATATGGGACACATGGCATGAGCAAGCTCAGGCTTTCGCGGCGCGCCATCCGGAAGCGAGGATCACTATCTGCTGGGCCCGGGGCACGTCGGCATTGTGGGAAACGAACGTGCAGACGAGGAAGCGAAGAAGGCAGCCCAGTCCGAGGACTCGTCGCCCTGCAACGACATACCGGAACCTCTTCGTGGCAAACTGTGGTGGAGCAAATCTGCTGTCCGGCAACACTTTAACACCAAACTAAAGGCTACGGTCGAAGCGCAGTGGAAACGGTCCATGCGGTATAAACACACCATGCAATACGATGCAAAACTCCTCAGCGGCTCTTACCTGGCCACGGCCGACCGCTTTCCCCGCAGCCTCGCTGTCCTCATGCAGTTACGCACTGGTCATGTCCCCCTCGCAAAACACCTCTATAAAATTAGGAAGGCCGACTCACCCATATGCCCGTGCTGCAGACGAGCCGACGAGACAGTAGCCCACTTCCTCATACACTGTCCTGCCCACTTAGATGCCCGCCGAGAGCTTTTCCGCGCCGGTGGACCCCAAGCGCGAGCGATCACGAAACTACTCGGGGCCCCCAAACTCCTCCCACATCTCTTTCGCTACCTCGGTCGCACCGGCCGTTTTCACACTGTGCATGGCAACCTCCCCCCGCCCCTAGAACCGGAGCAGCCCACCCGAAATGAAGTTCTCAAGCTCCTCGCGAGCGTCAGAATACCCCTAGAATTCCCCCGCACCGCCGACCCGTTTAATATCTAACGGCGACATGCCCTGCATCACCCCGCACAGTCCCTCTCACCCGATACCCCCACAGAAGCACTGCCTGACAGAAGAAGCTCCCCCACCCGTACAGCTCCAACGAACGCCGCGCCCGTCTGCCCTGTTCCCTCTACGTACATGCTCTCTTTCCCTTTCTCTCGTACTTTACTTTACTCACCAGCGCCCACCTTTATCGGGGGCCTACACCCCCCCCGTAACATACACTTTCTGACCGCTTACATTACCCAACAGGTTGGCTAGCCATCGCTTAATGCGCCTTACGCGCGCTCGCCCAGATCCGCCCCCCGGCGATCGGGCATAATATCGCGGACACTCCTACTTACCAATGGACTCTTACTACGTGGTAGCTCAGTAACTAAGTGTAGAAGTATGCCTAACATGCCCTACGGGGCGAGGGGCAAATAACATGGATTCAAAAAAAAAAAAAAAAAAAAGCTTTATTTCTCACAGCCATATTTTCCTAATTTTGAACCTAGCAATACGCCCTTGAGAATCATGATGCAGAGGCAAAACTGAACCCACTAATCAAGAAGCTTAGCGTTCCAGGTCCTTCCGAGGACATGGCGTCAACATCTGTGAGTTCTCTGCCCCGACGATTCCCGCGTACTCATACATTCCAAACCGTCAAGACGGTGTTCAAATTCTTCACCCTAGTCTTCTGCTCCACCCAGATCTCAGGACCATTCCCTTGGAAGAGGCGAGGTTGATCAAGCTCTTCGAACCATGAAGGAAGGGAAACGCACGGCAAGACCATCCAGGCCATTGAGCAAGATATTTTTGGACGGAGGCGGAGGCAGACAAAGTCGCCTGTAAGACTGATTCACGATTTCTCATGAATACGAATTTCAATTCATCCGACCATACATTTCTATTTGTGACTTTACTGCGATGTTCAATGTTCAAGGCCTTCACCGTGCAATGCCTTCAAAGTCGAGTAAATTTGGTTTCCATTTATTCTAGTTGTGCATACCTTCGTTGTGAATTAGATTCATTCCAGATGTAGGCATAAATGTACCGGACCCCGCGGGCGTTGATTGAACGGTGAAGCCGAGTCGAGAGGAAGGTAAGAAGAAAATAGAAAGCCTTTGTGGATCTTATTTCTCAAAATGCTACTGCCATTGAGTTTATTCAGCTGCTGCTGGTTAGATTCACAGTGCACTCAAGTCTAAGAGAAAGGTAAAGTGAATGGGAGAAAGCACTCACAATTACTCCTCTCTCCATTGCCTAGAACTGTAGCTGTGTACACATTGTGAGGAGAAGCGGAGGTTCGAATTCTCCCGAGGGCATGACCAAAATGGATGCATCTGTCGTTCTCACTGTTGTCGTTGATAAAATATAGAATTGTTGCGCTATGTCTTTACGCGTGCCACGTTGCTGACCATGCTTCGCGACGCGACGCACACTGCTCATGTGACGGTGTTTTACCAAACACATGGCAACACGTCTCTTGGGTTATCCACGCGTTCTGGTCTTGTTTACATTGTTTACATTATTGGAAACCGCCTCCACGTACATAGTACACTAAGGATATACCCTGACGGACCGTATGAATTCAATGAAACTCGTCTTCTGCCTTTCTGCGTCCAGCTGCGAGTAACGACCGTGATCCGAAATGAGCGGCGTGTCACGGGCTAAGTGACATTACGTAATCGCGTCTCAGGAAAAGGGGCGGCGGGACACCGGGGGCAAAGGCCGCATGCAGACCCCACATGCGATGAATGCATGTGGTTCACATGCCGGTGTGACAAGTAACAAAGCTCTTGTTAGATTCAAGGGATTCGGTAACTAGCCACTAAGTACAATGTAATTAATTAATACATATCTAATAGATAGTTGGAGAAAATTTATGTGTAAGCTAAGAGGAACTTTGCCATCCCACACACTGCAGGTGTGATGTAGCGGCGTGCCACCCGCCCATCCCACGCCCCGCATGGCATGCCCAAGTGGGAACCCATCGCGCTTGATCCCCGGGGTCTTTGTCGGCGGGCAATTGCCTCCGTACACTGGCTTTGTTGGTGTACAACCCCACCCTCACAATGCCTTTGTCGATGCTGGACCCCACTCACACGACACCTTTGTCAACGCTGTACCCCACCCACCCGACACCTTTGTCGGGACTGTGGCCCAACTGCGTCCACACATTGTTTTTGTCAGGACCGCATGTGGGCTTGGCCACGAGGATCAAGCGCGA
Source organism: Mycena capillaripes (assembly GCA_029204075.1). Lineage (NCBI taxonomy): Eukaryota > Fungi > Basidiomycota > Agaricomycetes > Agaricales > Mycenaceae > Mycena > Mycena capillaripes. Next base: position 2,914,391 of record JARHKZ010000009.1, on the reverse strand, counting down.
CGGGTTCCTGGCATGCCATGTGGGGTGTGGGATGGGCAGATGGCATGCCGCTACGTCAGGCCAGCAGTGTCTGGTATGGGTGCGGAGCGCACCGCTGCAATATGCCCGCAGTATTAGTACAAGCCAGCAAGGACTGGCTTGATTCTGAGTAGTCACATGGCTGCGACTCGGCCACAACGGCATTGTGCCGTCACTTCTGGGAGCCCTGGCGGCATCTCCAGCCGAGTCGCAGCTTGCGCTCGTTTCCTCTCAAAATTCCTCTTAGCTTACACATAAATTTTCTCTAACTATGTATTGGATATGCACTAATTAATTACATTGTACTTAGTAGCTAGTTACAAAATCCCTTGAATCTAACAAAGAGCTTTGTTACTTGTCACACCGGCATGAAAACCACATGCATTCATCGCATGTGGGGTCCACATGTGGCGGCTTTTGCCCCTGGTGGGAGGGCGCAAAGGCAGGTCTCCAACATCGAGTGGGTAGCTAACCCAGGCTGAGGGATGCTCGCAATGGTCGTGGTGGAGTTTGGGCTGGAGGGATGGTCGAATGAGCTGGATGTGGGGTGGTTTGTGTGGATAACAATATTTTTGACTGCAGCGAAAACTCTGTGCATCTTCAAGTGGCTCCTGCAGCGCCTGCAGTTTTGCGAGGATGGAGCCTGCGTGCTCAACAATTGATGCTGCATTGGTGAGTTTTTCCTCACTAGCCTGAAGCGAGCGCAAGCCGCGTGTGATGAACACAGAGGATGGCAGCGGGAAAAAGTGATGAATTGGGGATGTAGACATGTTTTACTGGGTGGTTTTGGTGGGCCTGTGTGGCACGGGTGCTGTCGAAAGGGTGGTAAGGATGTGAGGAAAGTCATGGATGTGGGGTGTATCGATGCTGCTGTTGTCGGGCCTGAGGTTCCCCAGGGTGGTACTAGGCATGATCTATCAATGACTATCGAGTGCCTGAAGCTCGACCTTGTCGGAATGCGAACCTGCCGCCAGAGATGGTGGTTGTTGTTGTTCGGGTCTATGCCAGCAGGAAATCAAAGAAATACTTGATTCAAAGCAACTTCTGACTTGCTGCCACTGAGAGAACCCAAGAGATGCTGCGGCAGACAGACAACTACTAGCCTCGGCGGCCACGAGTCCAAACCAGTTCTAACATCGTCAACTTTGTGCCAGTACCCTTGGTGTGGGATGCCCTTCATGGATTGGGAGCTCACCCTCTGCCTCCGTGTCTATTTCTGGGTTGGCATCTCTTCCTATGGGCAGTATGGCTATAAGCATGGAGGGGGCCAACAACCGAGCTGGACGTGCGTGCTCCTTGACGGCAGCGGCAGCAGCTGCGGGGGAATGCATATGGCTGCGTTGAAGAGCAAGCAGAGGATGTTTTACCCTACAACGGTGGAAGAGTCTGGCTCAGCGTCAAATTTGAATTTGAATAAGGGCACAGGAGAATCGAGTCCTGAATCAGGTTCAAGATCGGTGTCAGGGGAACCCCCGCTTCCAACCCCCGATCCTCCGATCCGACCCCCGGATCCTCCGATCCGACCTCCGGTCAGACCTCCGCTATCCTCCGACGTTCCCCCCGCCGAGCCAAACCCCATCTGGACGGATCCCCGCACTCCGCATGGCACTCCGCATGTGATCGTGCCCGGGATCACTGCCGTTCACTACGCCATCAACAAACCATGCGCAACCCGTAGTTAGCCCTAGCTGGTATATAGGCACGCACCTGGCCGGGGAATCCTTAGACTTTCTCCTCTTCGGATCCCCCCTGCCAGGTGCGCTTCTTCCTGTAGTAGTGTACTTCAATTGACTTCGGATCCCCCCTGCCAGGACTCTTGAGATATTTCGGGCCGCCAGGGTTGCCCTTACAGCAGGAGAAAGTCTCTAAGGGATTAACCGGTCAAGATTGCGAAGTTCGGCTTGGATAGCGACGATTCGGAAGACGATCTTCCGCAACCTCCGGATCCTCCGCAACCTCCGAATTCGAATCTTGCCCCCTCCTCCCGTCCTCCGAAGCTGACATGGCCGATCCTACTTCCGCGACTTCCGCCGACATGGACCGCCTGTCCCGCATCGAAGAGACCGTCGCGCGCCTCGCAGCGCTAATTGAAAACACCGCACAATCTTCCTCTCCTGCCCCGGCCCCTTCCGATCCGGATCCGGTCGGAGGTCCAGGTCTTTTCGCAAACCTCAGCCCAGCCTCAAAATCGGTCCTCCGACCGAATCCTCCGTTTGTCTTCGACGGCGATCGCACGCAAGGTCGGGCCTTCCTACACGCTGTCAAGACTTACGTCCGGCTCATCCCGGAGGCCTTCCTCGAGAACGGGGAAACCTCCGAGGAGAAGCCGTGAGATTCGCTATGTCCTTTATGGCGAAGGACTCGGCGCAGCGCTGGGCAGAGCGCATGGCCGGGAAACATCCGTTCCCACTCTCCACCTGGGATGCATTTGTCCGGGAATTCCGTCTCCGCTTCATCGAGGAGAACGAGCAGGACCATGCTCTCGCCAAGCTCGAGTCCCGGGGGTACTACATGGGTGCCCGGGACGTCTTCCGCTACACCGACGACTTCGAGGACCTCGTCGAGCTCGCCGGTTTCGAGGACCAGCTGGTGAAGGTCACCAAATACCGGACCGGCCTCACCCCCGCCATCAACCACGCGATCACCACGTCGAGCGATCCTCCGAGCCTCACGGATTATCCGGGCTGGCGCTCCCGTGCCTACCGCCAATACGAGGCACTGATCCGCGCACGAGCCGCCGGAGGATCATCGCAACCTCCGACGGGGGTTGTTCCCCGCCCCCGCCCGACCACGGTCGCCCCCGTCTCGGCAGTCGCTCAACCTCCGAGGTCGGCGGCTCCTCCGCTCCCACCTCCGGTCCCGATGGAGGTTGATCGGACCCGTGCCCGCGTGGTCCCACGCCGCACCTGCTTCCGCTGTGGCGATCCGGGACACCTCGCCCGAGACTGCACCACCCCGGTGGACATCCGCTCGGTGGACGTCCTCGATGAGGTGATCCGGCAGCTCAGCGGAGAATTGTTGGAAGAGCTTGCCGCCCGACTCGTGACCCCCGAGCCGGCGATGGCAAACCCCGAAGTGGAAGTGCCGGAGGATTTTCTCCCCCGCGACGAGTGAGCGGTGCGCCCTGTTCGCGTCCTCCAATCGTTTTGCCTGTTTGTATCACGAGTCCGATAATAAAGTTGATTCAACAGTTGAAACGAGAGACGCACCCCCTGCTTCGAAAGGATTTCCGAACCTCCGGAACTTCCGAAACCTCCGACGATCCCCCGAGTCCGCCGACCCGGCTGGGAACGTAGACTTCCGAAACGCTACACGGTGGCGGCCACTCCTGGCTCTAACTCCCTCCATCTTCCGGTGGAGATTGAGTCGGTCGATAACGCTGTCAAACTCTCGCTCAAGGGTTTGGTCGACTGCGGCGCCACCTCGGAGTTTATCGACAAGGAGTATGCCATCTCCACCCAAATTCCGCTTCGTAGACTCTCGCAACCCATTCCCGTTTTCAATGTGGACGGGTCTCCGAACGAAGCTGGAGCGATCTCGGAAGTTGCGGATGTAGTCCTCCGGTACAAGGGGCATTCCGAACGGGTCCAGTTCGCAGTCACGCGCCTTGGTAAGCAGAAGCTCATCCTTGGGTATTCGTGGCTTCGGAAACATAACCCGGAGATTGACTGGGAGACGCGGGATGTCAAAATGACCCGCTGCCCCGCCTCCTGCGCTACCTGCCGCGACGAAGTCCGAAAGGAACGCCGCGAGGCCAAGGTCGTAGCTCAGATCCTCCGCTCCGTCCGCGCCGGCCCCTTCCCATCCATCTGCGTCGTCGACGCGGATGACCGAGAAGGTGAGGACGACGACGACGACGATCCGGATCTTCCGGAGTTAACCCCCGACTCGGAGGATAGCTCGGACGATGAGGACGACCCGATCGAAGATGGCGACCGCATCTTCTATACGCGGTTCGGACCTTCGGAGGATATCTGGGCGACCTCCACCGTTTCCCAGAGGCTTGCGGAGGCTCACGCTAAAAACTCCGGACCTCCTCCGACGGAAGTTCCCGACTGGATTCGGGAGTTCGAGGATGTCTTCAATCGGGAATCCTTTGACTCTCTTCCGGAGCGTCGGACGTGGGACCATGCCATCGAACTCGTTCCCGATTCGAAGCCGGCAAACTGCAAGGTCTACCCGATCTCCCCCTCGAACAGAAGGAGCTCATGCCTTCATAGAGGAAGGGTTAGCCACCGGCCGAATCCGTCCGTCCAAGTCGCCCATGGCCTCGCCGGTCTTCTTTGTGAAGAAGAAGGACGGCGCTCTCCGGTTCGTCCAGGACTACCGGGCGTTGAATGCCATGACCGTGAAAAACCGGTACCCGCTCCCTTTGATCAATGACCTCATTAACCGGTTGAAAGGAGCTCGGTACTTCACGAAACTTGACGTCCGGTGGGGGTTTAACAACGTCCGGATTCGCGAGGGTGATGAATGGAAGGCGGCCTTCCGGACTAACCGGGGATTGTTCGAACCCCTGGTGATGTACTTTGGCCTGACCAACTCCCCAGCGACCTTCCAGACCATGATGAACGACATCTTCCGAGACCTCATCTTGTCCGGAGATGTCATGGTCTACCTCGACGACATCCTCGTCGCCCACTCGGACCTCGCGCGCCACCGGAAGATCGTCTCGGAGGTTCTTCGGAGGTTGCGTGCGCACAAACTCTACCTCCGACCGGAAAAGTGCGAGTTTGAGAAGGCCTCGATCGAGTATCTCGGCGTGATCATCTCCCACAACCACGTCGAGATGGACCCCGTCAAGGTTGCGGGAGTTACCGCCTGGCCGACCCCAGCGAACAAGAAGGACGTGCAGCAGTTCCTCGGCTTCACGAACTTCTACCGGAGGTTTGTTCGGGGGTTCTCGGATATTGCCCGGCCCCTCTTCGATCTCACAAAAAAGGGCATGCGGTGGTCCTGGGGAAGCTCGGAGGATGCGGCCTTCCGAGCTCTCAAGGACGCCGTAACCTCCGACCCGGTTCTTATCCTTCCGGACCCGTCCAAGCCGTACCGGCTTGAAGCAGACAGCTCCGACTTTGCCACCGGGGCTGTCCTGTCTCAGCCCGATGCCGACAGTAAGTGGCATCCGGTCGCGTTCTTCTCCAAGAGCTTGAACGAGGTCCAACGTAACTACGAAATCCACGACAAGGAGATGCTCGCGATCATCCGAGCCCTAGAGGAGTGGCGACACTTCCTCGAAGGCACGGAGCATCCGGTAGAGATCTGGACCGACCACAAGAACTTGGAGTACTTCCGTGAAGCGCGAACCCTCAACCGCCGGCAGGCTCGGTGGTCCCTCTACCTGTCCCGGTTCGACTTCGCCCTTCACCACAAACCCGGAAGTTCCATGGGTCGCCCGGACGCCCTCTCCCGTCGTCCGGATCACGGAGGTTCGGAGGATAATCGCGACGTCACCCTTCTCCGTCCCGAACTCTTCCATGTCCGTGCAATGGAAGGTCTCATCGTCGCCGGCCCGGAGGTTCCGATCCTCCGAGACATCCGGAACGCGCTCTCTGGAGAGGCCGACCTCGAAGACCCCGTTGCCCACGCCGCACGGGAGGTCCTCAAGGTCCGCGACACCCGGTCCACCCGATCCTCCGAGTGGCATGTCGAGGGCGGGCTGCTCTACTTCCGAGGGAAGATAGTGGTCCCCCGAGATACTGACCTCCGCCGTCGGATAATGGAGCAGCACCATGATACGCGGATTGCCGGGCACGCTGGCCGTTTCAAGACGTTGGAGCTTGTCTCCCGGAACTACTGGTGGCCCCAGATGTCCCGACACGTCGGCCGTTACGTCGCCACCTGTGACCTGTGTTGCCGTACCAAGGCCCTCCGGAAACTTCCGATCGGAGAACTTCATCCGACAGAGGTTCCCCCCGAGCGCTGGCATACGGTCTCCGTCGACTTCATCGTCGAACTTCCGGAGGCCCACGGGTATAATGCGATCATGGTCGCGGCGGATGTTCTCGGTAAGCGGGCGCACTTCATGGAATGCCACACGCAGATCGATGCCGTGGGCTCCGCGCGCCTTTACTACCGGAACGTCTGGAGGCACCACGGAACTCCCGTCCGCTACATCTCCGACCGAGGTCCGCAGTTCGTCGCGGAGTTCACTCAGGAGTTGTTCCGTCTCATCGGGATTCAACCGGCGACCTCCACCGCTTACCACCCGCAGACCGACGGGCAGACCGAGCGCATTAACCAGGAACTCGACCAATTCATCCGGCTTTTCACAAACTACAAGCAGGACGATTGGGACGAGCTCCTGCCAGCCGCAGAGTTTGCGTACAACAACCACATCCACTCGTCGACACAGCAGGTTCCGTTCATGACGGACACCGGTCGGCTCCCTCGGATGGGGTTCGAGCCGAACGGTCCACGCTCGCGACTGGAGGACGTGAACGACTTCCGAGATCGGATTGCCTCGGGGGTTTCGGAGGCCCAAGCCGCACTTGTCAAGGCCAAAGACGAGTACAAGCGGTACTACGACCGCCGACGAACCCCCGCACCGGAGATTAAGGTCGGAGATCACGTGTGGCTTGACGCGTCAGATATCCATACCACACGCCCATCCCCGGGGCTTTCACATCGCCGGCTCGGACCCTTCCGTGTCTCGGAGGTTATCGGACGTGGCGCGTTCAAACTGGACCTTCCCCCACGCCTCTCCCGATTACATCCGGTGTTTCCCGTGGTGAAATTGGAGTTGGCGGAGGTTGACCCCTTCGGAGGTCGTCCGGGGTACGAGGAACCCCCGCCTGTACTTGCTGACGGAGCGGACAGCGAGTGGGAAGTGGAGGAAGTCCTGGACGCGAAAATGCGCTACCGAAGCCTCTGGTACTTTGTCCGGTTCAAAGGATATGACAACTTGCATGATCAATGGGTAAAACATTCGGACGTCTTCGCCCCTGATGCTATCGCGGAATTCTACCGCAAATACCCTGGGAAGCCTCGAGCCATCGCCGCTGCCACTTTCGACGCCCTTCCCTTCCAGGACCCCGCCACATCCTCCGCCCACATCCGAGCTATGCGTCGAGGCGCCGCATTCCAAGGGGGGGGTGATGTCAGGGGAACCCCCGCTTCCAACCCCCGATCCTCCGATCCGACCCCCGGATCCTCCGATCCGACCTCCGGTCAGACCTCCGCTATCCTCCGACGTTCCCCCCGCCGAGCCAAACCCCATCTGGACGGATCCCCGCACTCCGCATGGCACTCCGCATGTGATCGTGCCCGGGATCACTGCCGTTCACTACGCCATCAACAAACCATGCGCAACCCGTAGTTAGCCCTAGCTGGTATATAGGCACGCACCTGGCCGGGGAATCCTTAGACTTTCTCCTCTTCGGATCCCCCCTGCCAGGTGCGCTTCTTCCTGTAGTAGTGTACTTCAATTGACTTCGGATCCCCCCTGCCAGGACTCTTGAGATATTTCGGGCCGCCAGGGTTGCCCTTACAATCGGGCTCGGAATACATTTCGCAGATATATGGGGGGGGAGTTGGAGCCAGTGGGGGCCAGGGTGTTGGGATGGGTGAGAGCTCAGAGGACATGAGTAACTTTTGGATAGCAACGCAAACTGATATGAAGGCCCTTGTAGGGGATGCGGTGGGGAATGTGGATGCTTTCTTCTCTCCCTCTGTGTAATTCTATATATTCTGACTTAATTTCCATTCGGCAGATGTGCATCTCCCCGACCTTGCACGACATCGTCCTTGCAGCGTGCTGTGGGTTCTTCATCACCAACTTGAGGCTTCATCACCAACGTTGAGTCATCCCTCAGCGTCCTACGCTTCCTCCCACAGGGTGGAACATGAGATGTCGCCGACGTGCATTGGAACCCGCACGTTAGTTGTGCGGAGTACATCGCGAGCACAAGCTCGGAGAAGCTGTGCATTCCTTTATTTTCCTCTCCCTCCTGCTTTTTTCCCTAACACCCCTACCCAGCCTCATCTGGAACCTCCTGCTCCCTTCCCCCTCTTATCCCTACCCTGTCGCCGCCACCACCAGCTCCTCTTCTTCACCCTCCTCCCCAGTGAATGCACACACCACCTCAGCTTCTGCTCCAGGTGCACAATTGACACCGACAGCCTCAACCGCTTCCGTGCTATCCCGATCACTCACTTCCTGCATGCACACTATGCTGTGCCCTCACGGAAATTAACTGGCACCCTGTGTCTGCAATGTTGCATAGTCACCATCTCACATATTTTGTACAGGATAGAACTGCTATTATACTGGATGATTTTCGTAGTAGTCGACCAGCTGCGATTTGATGAAACCCATATATTGTGCCACAACTGTCTCAAAGCTCTAGATTCCAAATGAGCCTCCTTCCTCCATGATCATATCTCTCATATCCCCATGAGATGCTCCAGCGGAACATTGAGCTTCTGCTCTTCCAAAGGATTTGATGATTAAAACACAGTATAACTACTGGCCAGGCTCATCCTCACTGTTTTAGTTCCACATCACCCGAGAATCGAGACCCTCAACAGTGTTGAGTCATTTGCGATCCCAGTCCAACTCCTTTATCCCCTTGACATCCAAATCACTAATGGACTAGGGCATTGCAATTGGAGACCATTGAGAATACAGACCAGGACTTGCCCATCAGGGAGGGCTCCCATCAGGCAGGACACAATCACAACTCTACAAGATTATACAGCTTTTACCTCGCAGTACGTATCAGTATGATCTGTTTCCTATGCAGCGAGTCACCGTGACTCTCATGACAGGCTAATGATATTTCAAAATAGGTGCACCCCCAGGTTATACACCAAATTTATAGCACCATGATAACTGTCACATAGATTAGTGGGTCTTGATGTTTTAGCCTTGCCTGTGAAAACGACGCATACTAACCATCTTTGCTGAGGCAAGTAAGCAATCTATATGCAGACACTCAGAGCGCCATGTATGAAGACAAAGTCAGCTCTATAGGATCTGTGTCCTCAATTCCTTGCCGCTTCACACCCCTTGATACAAATAGATATGTAATTCCCGATCCATACCCGGATTTTTTTTACTGTATAGTGTTGTCTTAACAATACCTAGCTCCATTTCAAGGTAAGTATTGCCACATACTGTGTTGTTCTTCCACTATTGTATTTCAGACTTCTGGGTTTGTACGCCTACAGTAGAATTTGTTGTATGGAATAACTCTCGTATGGAATGGGTTTTCGTCCCATCCCACATCGGGATAGGGTATAATTCCACTAACCGTGGTCCATAATATGGAATACCAGAGTGAGGCCAATATTCCATTGTGTGGGTGGCCCAGAAGGGAAATTCTCAGTGGCTAGGCTATTTTTGGCAGTACTGTGTTCAATTTTGTCGGGTGGCATTCCATTTTTTGATGCAAATACATTGTCTTTGGGGTGAAGAGCCAACCATAGACAAGCTCCTTAATCCCCAGATGAAGCAGGAAGACTTTGACTCAGAGTTCTTGTGATTTGCGGATGGAGACGAGGAGACCCAGGAGATTTTGGAGTATCTCAATCACCGTGATGATGAAGAGGACAACAAGGAGGAACTTGTAAGAAGAGAAGAAACTCTGAGGATTCCCATGCCAGTCGCGAGTATAAGTAAGCTACTAGCTAGGACCATGTGACCGGAGTGATCGGCAGATGTCCTGGGCTTGGTCACATGCAAGGTGCCATCGGGGGTCTCCCTGATGGCGGGTCACGTGCCGGTTTCCGGTACCGGTTCCGGTAGACCGGTGACTGGGAGAGCGACCGGGAGGGTCGGAGGAGTGTTGGATGGGGGTTGGGACGGGGGTTCCCCTGACAGAACTAGAGGAGCCGGAATTCTATTTCAGTCAGAAGGATGCAGTGGCTTGTGGCAGAGTTTCTTCAAAAAATTATGCATCATTGGCCAGATTTGGAAGTGGCGATGCTGCTCGCTGAATACTTGCACAAATTTCACTCTGCACTCGCCCAAGAAGTCAAAGAAGCCAAAGCTCAGACAAATATAACCTCTTTCTTCAAGTAGACATCATATACTCGCTACATCTGGAAAACACGAGCCGAAAACACTATAAGACACTATGGAGCACTATGGAGCACTATATAGTGCTGCATAGTGCCTCCATAGGTACATTACAGCCAAGATTTGCTCCATAGTGGTGTATAGCACTGCATAGTGCTTTACAGGCATTTCATGTTTTCCAGATGTATCACAAAACGTAACCGGAAATGTGTGTATTGCCAGAGATGATGTGTGCTGAGCTAGGTGAATTACTAGTCAAAGATACCTCATGATCCTATGCCTAGATCCCTCAACTTGTTTTGAGTCTGGGTTCATTGGCACTGGCTAGAGGCACTCGAAGATCAGCAATGCTGATGGCAGTTATGTCATTTTGTGGTCCATGAGAAAGATTGGCCCCAGAAAGACAGCCCAAGATCCAATTGACAGTGGGCAAACTATGGGGTGAACTCTAAGGCATCTTGCCTGAGTTTTAGACAGCTAAAATCTTGAATACCCAGAAGGAACAACTCAGCAAGTTATTCTGCAACATCGGCACCAAAATTGCAATGTGGATCAGATAAACCCCAATTATAAACATAATCCCTGCCAGGTGGAATCCTGAATGGATGGAATAGACTGTCACAAGTGCCCCCATAGATTTCCACACAAGAACAAAGCACTCGGACACAAATTTTAGGCTAAATAGTATGGTGCCTTCTGAAAAAAATTTGCTGAGTTGACCTGCTGAATGTTTGACCTGTTTTTGCTCATCTATTGACTTCCCAACTTTATATGTAGGTCTTAGAGTATATAGGACATCCACAAAATTTGCCCTCAAGACTCTCCACCAAGTTTATCCTTGTAAGTGACTCCGTGCCAGAACATTTTTTGTCATCTGCAGCAAATCAGGTGCAAGAAGTATAACCCCCCTAATGAGCACATACCCACCAATTTCTTTTGTTAAGGGCAGCCATATAACCCAAAGAACATGTACATTGAGTTAGAACACGTACATTGAGTTAGAACACGTACATTGAGTTAGAACACGTACATTGAGTTAGAACAAAGATATCCTACAAATTGATGCTGTAAAAACCCAATTTCCGGTTACTTTTTGTGATGGCGAGTATATACAATAGATTCATTTTTGACTGAAATTATGTACTCTTGAATATCCGTCATATGGAATACCCTGCGGGCACTTCCTGAGAATATTCCATATGAGCAACTCTACTGTACTTCTCAAGCATCTTTGGTACTCCAACTGCCAACTGGCAGTACTATTTCCGAACCTTCAGTCGCAAACGGATTTGGTGAGAAATATGTTAGGCAGATTTTTTTGGTGTCAGACAAGATCTATTCACGGGTTAATCAGCACTCGACACTCGCTCCATAAAATCCAATCCATTCTATAAAGCCAGATTACCTGTATCGCCGCCTTCCTTGCCATGTCTTGGACCAGTCCCCCTGATTCACCCTTGGAATATTTCACCAGAAAAATATGTGTCTACATCGCATGCATTCATTGCTGCCGACGCAAAGTCCGGGTCAACATTGCCTTCCACTATTCAAGTGCATCCTAATTTCAGTTATTCACCAACAGTGCGTTACAGGTGAAGAATCTCGGGATCAACCCTGCAAACGATGCGCTAAGAAGGGTCTTCAATGCAAATATCTCGCAGTCAGCAAACAGCAAGCCAATGTTACCGTAAGAGCATCAGCACATGAGGAAGGGAGTTCAAATCCACCCCAGTCTACGCCGTGGATGCCTCCCATGCCAGATACACAGAATCAGTCCTCGCAGGCGTATGGTGGATATGGACAGCGTAGCAGCTTCCCCACCCAGCATTCAAGCACACCTTTGAATTCGTCAAACACACCGCATGCGGGGCACACCTCCAGGTCATTGCGCTCTTTTACACCCACCCAGCATTGGAGCAATCCTTTGTCTCAAAAGCAGAATCCCGCTGAAGTGCCACATTCTGCATCTCACTACGACGCTGCCACTTTTCAACCCCCCCGTCCTCTATATACCCCGCAATATCCAGTTCAAGGATACCATATGCATCTCTCTGCATTGACATCCCAAGGCTACGCCAACGGCAGCCAGTATTATGCTCCTCTTGGGTTGAACGATGTGTCATACCACACCACTGACAAAAATTATCTCAGGTAAGTTTTTAATCGCCTGAACCCTGGTCCTAAGCCTACCTGTCTCTGCAGCTCTTGTGTTTGTTCATCCGGTCCATGCTGTTGCCTATGCCAGTGATGAGTCGATATTGTAGCTTTGGTCCTGCACGGAAATGCCTAAAAGGCAGTTGAATTTATTTGACTTGTTCGTTTCATTCTCATGAATTCTCCCCAGGTGACACCGAGAGAGGCAGTCAAATATATATTTTGTCCCATTCGTCCGCACTCGTCCACACATGTGAGGGCATTTTAAATCCTCCCGATAATTGTATTTTCTCCAATTGCATTTTATCTTAGGAGGCCATAATATACAAGTGCTTTCAGATAGGCCCAACGTCTATATTTTCCCTCTTCAACAGCTTGCTAACGCTGCAGCGAAGATTAATCAAAGGAAGTAAACATCAGCATCAACACACTGGTTGAACATTTCAAGTTTTTTGGTGAAAAACCTAGGGAAAAATGTTTTGAATTTTACAGCAATTTCTCAATGAAAAACCAAGTGAAAAACTTGAAACTTCTTCATGAATTTTTTGAACTTCAAAACATTTTCAGCACATTTTCAAAAAATTCTCACAAGGTTCAAAAAATGTCACCAAAATGTTTCACCTGTTTCACGTACTTTTTTGGCGAAAAATTCCTATAAAATTCAAACATTTTTCACCGAGATTTTCAGTGCAAAACTTGAAATGTTCAACCTGTGTGGAACAAGGATAACATTATTCGCGCAGATCAGACATTTTTCATTGAATGGTGGTGCCATAACTTGCCCAGTGCCGTTCGTGTTCCTTTCCATCACGATGAAGCAAGTAAGCAACCTAATTGAACAGCTTCTCGTCTTTTATTCATTTTGCCCTACAAGGTGCGGGAGGTGTTTGAATCTTTAGTGCTGGAGACGTACACGGGCCCGTTTACTTGCCCGTCACTAAAGTGATATTCGTCTTGCAAGTTGCCACTGATTGTGGTGCGAGCGTTCTATTTCCAATGGTTAGAAGGTCGTGGACTGTATGACTGGTCATGAGAGTGGATGAAATGAAAGCCGGCATGTGGCGTACCTTGCTTTATGCCATCCTTGATTCATTACACGTGTCCTCGCTGGAATCAAGTGGCGGGAGATGGCCCAGCATGAAAAAACGTGGTGGGATTGCCGTTACGCACATCCCCATGGGTTGAAGGTCCGCTTTCCTCTCGAATCCTCCACCCACGGGGCTAGAAAACATCCAGTGCGTTTTTTTAAAGCATTTCATGGCTAATTCACATATACTTTGTGGAGTTGATGTACATAGTTCGCTCTGTTTAAAGTTATGGCACCCCTACCTCGAGGGCGCTGTGTACTCGTATTTGCTTACAACACACGTCGTGTAGCTGTCACGTGGGGCCCATGTCCGTTGATACGCGCTGAAATGAGGCAGTCGAGTCGAGTCAAGGCGCCTACAGTCCTTCCACCCACTTGGAATCCGTGCTCTACATCTCATGAGCCCAGAAAAGCCCCTTTCCCCCGAAGGACTCGCGAACTCGGACTCGATAGCTCCAGAATCGGATCTACCGGCTCGAGACGCAGGTGGTTCAACGGAGCCTGCTTTGGACGAGATTCCGGCCATCGAGGGTCTGAGGTCCCCAGAAAATGCAACCATATACACCGTGCATCTCGATCCTGGAACTTGTCGCAAGTCTTTGTTGATCCAACAAATCATCGGTTTACTCAACGTTAAACTTTAGACCCCAGAGACTGCGAGTCGGAGGCCCAATATATACAGCCAAGATCGGACTTCGCTTCCTACGGTTCATTTGGTCAAGGTCGTTCAAGTCCGGGAAGAGGTTCCCCTGAACCAGATGAAGAAATTCGAGGAAGATCTCGTCATGCACACGGCCGACGGGATTCTTCGAATTATGTGCCTTCTCATCATCGCCCAGAGGTTGCTGTTCCTTCACATCCAATTTCTCGGCCTAGCCACCGCACAAGTTCTCGGCCTCACAGACCACGGCGTCGTTCACTTTCGCCCGAAACTGCACCAATGGTCCAACCGTTAACAGGATTGCCCCACGGGTCATACGCCCTGCCATCCCCGTTTCTATCCTATGGCTACGATGGGACTACAGCGTACCCGTACCAAGCCTTTACATCAATCCCTGGCGCACTTCCGTCCGCAGCACCATACGTGACAACCGGTCCCTTCAATTTGAATCCTCCTGGACAACATAGACCCACATCTGCTTCTACATCATCCCGTCCTAGTCATCCTTCGGCGGCTCCGCTGTCTCCCTCGCCCCATGTATTTCGCCATGCTGGGTCCTTGTCAATGCCATATCCATCATACGGCATCCCAGCACCTTCACTTCGTTACCCAACTGTTCCGGCGCTTCTGCCACAGGCAAGGAACGAGCCACCATACATGACTGTCAACCCCTTCAGTTTGAATCTTCCACGCGCAAATAGCTACTATACAACTGCACTGCCATCCCGCCCTTCGGCGCCTTCCCCGTCCAGTTCGCCGCATTCTGGACATAACACTTCACAACTACCTTACCCTTCCACATTGCCTCTTCCGGCTTCTTCGAGCGTTAGTCTGCGTCGCTCTGCATGGGGCGAGCAGCTCGTGCAATCCTTGATCTTTATCTTGGTTTTCATTTTCATCGGAATTCCGCGTCAAATCTATCTGCATCTTCTTCTCCGACTACCGACGTTGTATTTCTCCAGGGTTTCCCGTCTCTTCGAGGACGCGGACTTGAGTCTTCCGGACATCCGTCGAATGGCTGCCGCCAATGCAGATCAGTGGAAGGACGGTTCACCAGGTTTTTTAATGACGGCATGGATCCCAAATGAGGCCGCTATACCACCTCATCTGCTCAATTTCCGCCACTCCTGGGAGGGTTTTGTTGATTCCTTATTGCGAGAGTGGAAAACACAGAATGTCGTATCAGCATTGATGCTATCGTGCGTCCTCACTTGTCATTGACGATTCTGGTTTGAACCGCGATTTTTAGGGCCATTCTAACGATGCTTCAAATCGACAGCGCAGGGACGGACCCTATTGTGAGGACAACCGCAATCTTATCCCTCGTTTCCGCTCTCATGAGCCTAATTTTTGGGAGTATCTACATAATCCGATTTGGGACGATGCGGAAAATGTACAAAGCTGCTTGTTGGGCAGATGTGCGAAATTCATTCACTCAGATTTCTGATTCTAATTTATTTTTCCCGCAGGAGGCACAGAAGGGAAGCACACCTATACTGTGGAATGTTTGGATACTGCTCGCAGTACCAGCGATTTGGCTTGCTTGGTCGGTTATTTCTTCCTTATTGAACAAATAAATAAATAAATGTTTCTCAAGGTCTCTCATCCTTTTCGTGACCTGTATAATGGCTTTTACTTGGCGAACGGGTGCAACAGAAGACTCTGTCGACACTTCGCTCTCACAAAACGCCGCGCGTGGACTTCGCGTTGGCGTTAGCGTTGTTCTTACGCTGGCACTGGTGTATTTCTTCCTGATCCTCAAAACATTCAGAGAATACGGCGACGTCATGGACAAAAAATGGACTGAGAGGGTTGTTGGCTGGGCACAGGCACAGGACGTGGCATATACTCAGATTGACACCCGTCCTGAGGCTTGGCAACCCCATTCCTCCGGAAGTCGTAGTCGCAGCCGCGGCCGGACAAGGGTGCGCTCGCGTCCCGTTCCTGATCCTGGAGTTGTTCGCAGACACAAACCGAAAACTCCGATTTCGCCGGATTCGCGGCCACACAGTGCTCGTCGTCCTTCCAGGCCGATGCAGAGTCAAGAGCTTCCTTCGGTCAGGTCCACACCGGCACTATCATTTGACAGACCTTTCGTGGTAAGAGCTAGCCCTCTTGAAATGACTCCCTTTGCAGCAGTGAAGGTCATGGATCTCCGCTCCAACCCCTTGCGAACATACCTGCTACCGAGCATGCTTCAGGAGCGAGATATCTTGCTTGCGGACTGGTTACAATTCACAGAGGTGAGATTCAAGCTCCATGCCCATGCTATCCTGATCCTTCAACTAAATAAACGGTGATTATAGACTCTCGAAGCCGTTTGGAATGACAACAACAGAGAGACTCCTGCTTCACCCATTGATGTTGAACCCGGATTCCCACCTGCTCAGGACTGGGCTGCGGGGTTGATTCATCTATGGAACACCAAATTTTTCCATGCACGTTTTACCGAAGCCATTCTATGCAAAGAAGAGCCGATCTTTGGACCCGAGGGCTACGCCGTATTTCTCATCCATAGGAGCATTTCACCGCATGCTCCACCTGGCCCGATGCCGTCGCCGCTTGATTACGAACTAAAAAGTATCACCGTCATTCAACTTGTAGAGGACGCAAATGGCAAACAATGGGGCAACCAGCTACACATTATAGCGAGTCCAAATCAGCGGTGTGGCGAAAAGGACGAGGATGAATCTGGCGTGCCAGTTCCCTCTTCGACTGCTCCAGTAGAAAGAAACGGACCGTCCACATCTCGGGACATTCCCCCTTCTGATTCATTGTTGCAGCCCTCACTACCGGTTCCTTCCTCGCCGCCACCTGATTCCGGGTCCATTTTATCCTAGGAATCCAGCGACATTACGTGGTGTTCAACAAGCAGACATTCCGTGTTTGCAACTAAAGAATATTACCAATCCGGTATCAACTGAAGATAGCTCTTTGTTTTTTCATCCTTTCGGTATTCGACCAGTAGTGTTAGCATGAGCTTTGAATTGGTGTTGAACATGAATCGCTAATTTTATTTCTCTGCGCCTGCCCATCACTCATCACCGGTTGCCCCTATCTTTGTTGACTCCAACCGATACTTCATGGCTTCGAACGCCGACAAAGACATCTCTAAATGGATTCCAAACGAAGTCCTTATCGCGATAATGGAGAGTTCAGCCAAGGCAGATCAAGTCTCTGCCGGGTGTCCAAATTGTTTGGTGACCTCTGTCTTCCTGTTCTGAACAGCGACGTGGTTCTCAGAAATATTGCTAGTGCAGAGGCGTTTAACTGTTTGGCGCTTATCGCAAAACCTAATCCCCTTACCAAATCTTCGGTATTATGAAGGACCAGTCCATCTTGTTCATGCAATCATTTGCGGCGGGCCCTTGAGAGAAGCTTGGCTCGAATGGCATGATGAACGTAATCCGGACGGTCTCGTCGCGGCGCTCAATTCATTAACAAGTCCCGATATCCCGTTTATCTTAAACAATCGATATGACGATGAAAGGGGCGATTATCGGCCAATCTTGACCTCAGTATCGAAGAGGATGCCGCATACGGAGCGGCTCGCATTTCTCAATCCAGATGGAGGATTTCTTTCCTTCCTGAGCATGGTAAGCTTATTTCCATTGCTGCTGAATGGCTTGTAATCCCTCACAGGGAGACATCCATTTCATCACGGAATGCCTTCGGCAGTTCACAAGGCTGGTCGCTGCTGTTATGGAGTAACCACGGCTATCTTATCGACGTCCGCCCCAGCGTTGACGACCGTGAAACAATCGAAAGGTGGGAGAGGGCGTGTCCGACTCTTGAGATTTGTTGCATGAGTACGTCAACCTCATCTGTTACTTAATGTCGCCGATCCTGGCTTCCTCAGACAACTGCCAACGGAGTAAGGTGAATGGGTAATGGGAGATCTCCGGTGGTGGTGGTGCTGACATCTATAAACGAATTCTCCTGAATATTGTAGAGATGCTATTCGGCATTGCGAGGCACTACGGAAGTGAACGCGAAACAATGCAAATATAAATCCACCCCTACACGCTTGAAAGCGCTTTTGGGACAGTATGATTCGGCAGCGCTGGGAGTCGAGCCAGCTCTATCGGCGACAGTGTAAACGAAACCACATTAAAACGACGGTCACGTTGGGCCCTTGGATAATGGCTGTGGGGGTGGGGGTGTAGTTGGCGTTGATGACGCCGGAAGGCTCGCGAACGGCGCTGCGTGTGCAAAGCCGCGATTATCGCACAAGCACCCGCACCCCGACGGGCAAATTGGGACATCGAGACGCCTCCAGCACGAGATGTGGGTGACGTGGAAGCAGCGCAGGCAACTGCGCGAGAGTCCTGTCAGAAGGTAGGTGTTAGCGACCGATCCACCACAGCGAGTACTCGCCGTTACCTTTGACTGGAAGTCGGCATACGGTGCAATGGGGCAAGCCACACGGGCGAGAGCAGTTGCGACAAGCATTCTTGCCCTGCTCCACCACCTCCCCGCAATCCATGCAGCTCCGGATCATGCCTATCCACGAAAGTCAGCACCGAAACTGGGCACTAAGCGACCTACAAGTACCTATACCGTGTTGTGTGCCGTCGGCGACCGTGTCAGCGTAGTTGACCGATTTGAGGAGCTCCAAACGCTTGTGGAACAGCTGCCAGCTGAAAAGGACATCCGCATAGATATACACATGGTTCAAGAACGCGGTCATCTGCTCGGCAGGGAAACTGTCTGATCTGCAAGAAGCAAGCATTAGACAAAGAATGGGATCCACAAGAAGGGTCGTACTTGTCGCCTACAGGCAGATCAAAGAGAACAACGCGCGCTTCATGAATCGCATCCTTGCGGGTATTTGTCCGTGAAAAGACTGGGCGTCGGTTGCCCGCTGACGAGAATGACACGGAGTGCTTCACCGCCGGCGACGTCGCCTCATTCCACGACTTGGATACGGCAGAGGGCGAGGGCAACCCCGCGTCCCGCCAGTATGGCCGCCTGCGCGGGATCGGGGAATCAGGTCCGCGGCTGATGCGGTCTGTCTTGGGCACAGGGATCGTCGAGGTGGAGGTGGGTGGTTCTGACGGCGTCGATAATCCGTCCTTGAGCGAATCCTGCATGCCGGACATGAATTGGCGCATACTCCCGGCGTTGAAGAGACTCGACCACGAGCCGCGCGAAGAGTTCGAGGTCGACAGTGGAGCTTGACTGGACGCGACGGGCGGGGAAGGATTGATCCGCGGCCATGTTGGAGAGACGGGACTCATTCGACCGGTATTCCCACCAGAGCTTGAACGCGAAATGCTGAAGTAGTCCATCGCGGCGTACTTTGGTGTGGGCGCACCCCGTAGATCGGGCGACTTAACAGCCGTCGGTGGCCGGTTATTGCGGCAGCCCTGTAGCACGATCATTGACAGCATCGCGAGCATCTGGAGGTCCTTCATCTTGCACAGTTCCGAGTGGCTAAAGTTACGCTCAGAGAAGGAAGTATGAGGAACGACAATACTCACACACGAGACACCATCTTCACCACGAGCGAGTTTGCGGTGGCCGAGCAAGAATCACCATGGGAGGGGAACAGCGCTTGTAGGACCTTGAAGATCCGTTCGTGGTCGTACCGCCCATGCTCCCGCGCTACCTCGGCATTCTTCTGGCAGACAAGCGCTAATGTCTCCGCTTCGAACACATACCCTGTCGCGACCTTGCGGTCCCCGCCTGAGATGTGCGTTGTGTTGGTGATGAAGACGGTGCTTCTGCGCGGGGCGGGGTAGGCGAAGCTGTTCGAGCGTAAGCCTTCCTCCCCACGCAGGCGTGACGATTCCGAGTCGCGGTGGTGCTGTGACGTGTCGTGCGAGAACGTCAGGAGGTTCGTCATGATGCGCAGAATGTGGTCTCCGTCCTGCGGGCGGCGCGGGTCGAGCGGTTTGACGACACGGTCGGTTGCCGCGAGACTCAGCCGCCTCACGGCGTCCGCGATGAGCGCCGGCGAACGGAACATGCGTGGTGCAGCTTGGTCTGCGCTGAGGTCCACACTGTCATGGGTCGTCGTTGGGATGTCCGATACAGTCTTCGCGGGCGACGCCGATATCGATACATCTCGCAATACATGACGGACGATCCGCGGCGGCGCGCGGAAGAAGCACACCAATTCACCTGGATAAGACATTAGGTCGGCAGAAGCACGACAATGAGCGATCGAGTACCGTTAGGCCCGAACGTCCCCTGCGACGTACGCGGTTCTGCGAGGTTCTTGTGGCTGCGAAGGAGCGACACCGTGAAGTCGCGCGACTTGCGCGAGGCCTCCTCCTCATCTGAAGATCCAGAGTCCATTGGATGAGGCGCGCCGGACTTCTCGCCCTCACTGAGGAAGCGTAAGCAAGCCTCGAGGCACGGGCGTTGTCGTTCCCTCAGTGCGCGCAGGCGACGGAGGATGAACGCGCGGTTCTTGAGAGAAATGAGCGGGTTGCGCTCGAGCTCGACGGTCGGCGTGCCGCGCGGGTAAACGCCGTGCGGGTAGTCCTTCGGGAACGTGAAGGTGATGCGGATGAATACCGAAGATGACTCGCCCCACGGGCCATGCAGCCCCAGCGTGCACGTCCGCTTCTTCGTGAGATCGTGCTGCGCAGAATGAGTGCGGAGTAACACCACGAGCGTGCCCGACGTACTTTCTCGAGCTTGATTTTGGCCGATACGAGCTTATTGATCACAGAAGTCAGCCTGCTCACATATTAGCGTTTTTCAAAACCGCAAAACAAAAGACAAGGCACGCACTCATCCTGCAGACTCTGCCCCTCCTCTATGTGTGCCCCGCGCCCCCGACTATCGCTCCGCCGCCTCGCAAGCCCCACCGCACTCTCCGAGCGCTCAAACTCGCTGACGCCGCCACTGCTCCCCGCCCCGCGCCCACCCGAGCTGCTCCGCTCCCCGCCTGCCCCGCCCGCGACCTCTTTCACGTTCGATATCCACGTCAGCGCGTTCAGCGCGTCCATCCCCACGCGCCGCCCGCCCGCCGTCCCGCGCGACATCCGCGTCGACCCCACCGCCCCGCTGAGCGGTAAGCGTGTGCCGCGGCGCGTGTCGTGAGCAGCGGTGTGCTTGGTCCCAACAGGCGCCCCAGCGCGCACGCCTGCGAGGATCGTGCGCGCACCGATAGGGGCGGAGAGCGCCGGGAAATGTGGAGACGTCAGGCCGAGCGTGTTGCCGTTCAGGATGCTCGGGTCGAGCGTCTCGGGCGGCGGTGGGTTGCGGAAGGAGAAGGTCGGCGCGGGGGGTGGGAGTTTCTCGTCCTTGGCGGGTGTCGCTGTTTCTACCGGCGTGGATCCGGACAAGGACAATACGTTGGCGAGCAGCGTCGTGGCAGGCGTCGCCGTGGATTCGGGGAGCGCAGATCCGACGAGGGGCTCAGCGGGACGAACGTACCCAACTTTCTGTCGGCGACGCGTCAGAGAAAAGTGCGGAGGAGCATGCATATGCACAAGCAGACTCACCGCCATCGCCTCCGCATCCACCGGCCAAAAGCGTAGCGTGCGATCCTTCGACCAAGTAATGAGCTGGAACGCCGTCCCGTCTGCTTCTCAATCGTCAGCGTGAAGAACCCTAAAATAAACAGCAACTTACCACCACCCCTCCTCCACACGAACTCCTTCACCACATCCGTATGCCCTTCGAACACCTCCACCGGATCGTCCCCACCCCATACCACATGTCTCTCCCCATCTCCAACCCCATCCCAATCACCCCCGCGGTTCTTACCCTCCGCCCGTGCGCGCCCCTCGTCGTCCGAGTCCGAGTCATCCGAGTCCTCGCCTCGCCGACGCTTGCGCGCGCGCGTGCGCTGGTGGCTGGCGCCCGATCCTGCGCGTAAGCGGGCAGGCGGAGTGCCTGATGAAGAACGTTGTGTTGTTAGTGGCCAGATTAAAACGCGGATGCTGAGGAAATGCAAAGAAATAGCGCCTCGGCGTCATCGCCGCCACCCAACCGCCCATTCCTCAATCCTTGAAATCACTCACCAAACGCATACATCCCAAGCCCCGTACCCCCGCGCTGCGGCAAGCTCAGCACCCCGCGCCCAAACGGCAGGTGCCGCGCGCGCCATACGGGGTGTGCCGTGCGGATTGTGTGCGCGGGCATGTGCGTCCCGGACCCCGCGGAGCCGGAGGCGTATCCATATCCGTATCCGTGACCTTGTCCCGAAGAGGCAAAGTGTGCGTGGTGGTCGTGGTGGTGGTCCGGCGCGCAGGTGTCGCAAGCCCATGAGCCGGTGCCCTGAGGAAGAGGAGTGTGAATACGAGGAAGAGGAGGTTGAAGAGGAGGATGACAAGAAAAGCGACGCAGGGGTATGAGGAGCAGGACATGCGGTCGCACGATACCGTCAAGTCAGAGGAAGAATCAAAGCGGAGAGAATACAAGAGAAACAAAACAAAATAGAAAGCGAAATAGACGCACCCCATACAGTCCCCCGCCATGATCGCCCGCCACACCGACGTCCCAGACCTGTGTGAGTGAAATGAATTATTGGTTAGCGTGCGCCTCCTGCAGCGGAGTGGAGCGGTAAGAGAAACAACGCTGAGAGGACGGTTGGGAAGGGCGGACAACAGAAGGAGGAGAAGGATGGCGACTCCGTCACCGAGCTGGCCCGTCTCCGCAGTTCAGCCTCGAGCCGGGTATGCCTTGCCTCTATCGGGCGAGCACGAAGGCGATCAGATACCCGCACCCTTCTTCCCCATCCTCAACCCCCCAAACACCCACGCAACAAGAAAGAAGGAAGAGGAAAATCCCTTCCAAAGTACACAAAACAAAACACACACCTTAATCTCCCCATCCAACGCACACGTCACGAGCTCATCCCTCACCGCGGGGCTCCAGTCGATGCCGTAGATCTTGGAGCGGTGCGCGCGGAGGCGGGTGATGGGGAGGGAGCCTTTCTGTGTGGGTATTAGCTCTTTTCTGAGATATTTGAGGTAGCGAGAGGGAAAGCGGAGGGGACGAAAAGAGGTAAAGGATGGGAAAGAGGGAGCAGCGAAAGAGGGGCGCACCCTCCGATCCCAGATCAACACCTCGCCCGCATGGCTCGATGCGAGGACGTGCGGGTCTTGCCTGTTCCACTTGACTTGCGTGCCGCCCGCTATAAGGTGCTGAGTTAGTGTTACTCGTCTTTACTCGGTATTCGCGGCGAGGGAGGGGGGAGGGGTAATGTGAAGATGAGTGGAGTGAAAAGAAGGGAAGGACGACGGGAAAAGGAGGAAGGGAAGGACGGAGGGACGGGATGGAGGCACGAGAAATGAAGGGGAGGAACGTAAGAATGAAGAAAGTGAAGAAAGGTAAAGAAGAGACGCTGAGGAGAGAACATACCATTAAACGCACTAAGCCCAAACACTGCCCGTCCGCCCGCCGCGGCGCGCAGGTCCCACGCCCATACCCACGCGTCAATACCTACGGTAAGCGTTAGCGCAGCTCGTTGATGGAATATGAAGGAATCGAAAGAAGGGGAGTTGAATTGAGAACGCGACAAAACGCACCGGTACTAGCCACCACATCCCTCTCCGCAGGCGCGGGGTGCCAGTTGATGTCCGTGATGGCGCGGTAGTGCGCGTGCAGGACGTGTGCGATCGAGGAGGGCGCAGAGGCGGTCGAGGCTGTCGGTGTCGGTCCCACACCTGGTGCTGAAGCTGAAGTGGATTTCGCGTGTGCATTCACTGGAGAGGAGGATGAGGATGAGGAGTTGGTGGTGGTGGTGGGGTAGGGATAGGAGGGGGAGGGGAGGAGGAGGTTCCAGATGAGACTGGGTAGGGATGTTAGCGCAAACGCAGGAGGGAGAGGGAAAGCAAAGGAACGCACAGCTTCTCCGAGCTCGTGCTCACGATGTACTCCGCGCGACTAACGTGCGGATTCCACTGGACGTCGGCGACGTTCCATGTTCCGCCCTGTGGGAGGAAGCGCGGAACGCTGAAGGGCGACTCGAGGTCGATGATGAAGAGCCCGCGGCGCGCTGCGAGGACAATGTCGCGTGAGGTCGGGGAGATGGACATCTGCCACACCAATAATAAAAAAAGGAAAGAAAAAATCAAGTCAGAATATATAGAATTGTGTGGAGGGAGAGAAGACAGCACCCACATTCCCCACCGCATCCCCCACAAGGGCCTTCATATCGATTTGCATCCCTATCCGAAAGTTGCTAGTGTCCTCTGAGCTCTCGCCCGTCCCATCGCCCTGGCCCCCACCGCCTTCACCTCCCCCTCCATGTCTCCGCGACGAGTACTCGTCCGACCCCGACCCCGACCCTGAGCCAGGACTCGTCCCCTCATTTGAATTCGAAGCCGAACCAGACTCCTCCGCCGTCGCAGGGTAGAACATCCTCTGCTTGCTCTTTAACGCGGCCATATGCATCCCCCCGCCGCTGCTGCCGCTGCCGTCAAGGGGCGCGGGCGTCCAGCTCGGTCGTCGGCCCGCAGCGATGGCTTCCATGCTTATAGCCATACCGCCCATAGGAAGGGAGGCCGACACAGAGGCAGAGGGTGTGTTCCCGATCCATGATGGGCGCCGCGCGCCAAGGGGCGGGGGCGCAAAGTTGACGATGTTAGAACTGCTTGGGACTCGCGGCCGCTGTGGCTGGTCGTCTGCGCGCCGTGGCATTGCTTCACGTTGGGTTCTCTCAGTGGCAGCAAGTCAGATGTTGCTTCAAGTATTCCTTCGATTTCTTGCTGGCATGGACCCGAGCAAGACCAGAACGCGTGGATAACCCAAGAGGAACGAGGAGGCGTGTTGCGATGTGTTTGGTGGGACGCCGTCACGTGGTCGGTGCGCGTCGCGTCGCGATGCATGGTCAACAACGCAGGCATGCGTAAAGACACAGCGCAATAGTTCAAAGCGTATGTTTTTTCAATCGAGAGCAGCAAAAACGAAACATCCATTCTGTTTATGCCCTCGGGAGGATTCGAACCTCCGCCTCTCCTCAAACGTCACGCAGGCCATTTTACGAATGGAGGAGCGATAGCCAGGATCCACGAGGGCATTCCCTCTCTCCTTATATTTGCACTTTGTCTGGTCGGTTTTAGAGCACATCATTCTGTTGGTGTTCAAAAGAACCAAAATAAATCAATCCACGGATCGTTGTACAGGCACTGATTTACTCGTCTGGTAAGCAGAACCACATGGGTGAGCGGCTGACTTATACTCAGGGTGACGAGTTTGAAAAAAGAGTACTTGGTACATCTTTCCTTCACCAATTAAAAAGACAATGCAGACCGACTAATGCCCTCGGGAGGATTTGAACCTCCGCCTCTCCTCATAATGTGTACACAGTCAGGGTCTATGGAGAGAGGAGTGATCACTGCGATCCACGAGGGCTCCTATGTGTTACCGTTCAACTTCTTTGCCTCACGGGTTTGAGAACATGTATATGTATGCTCTGGTTGTTCAGAGACAGAAAAAAAATCGATATTCCACAGACTGATTCACACTGGTAAGCAGAACGGTTATGTTCTCGGGGTCGCACACAATGTATTAATACATCACATTTGCAGTCAGGTTAGAGTTTATCCAACAAAAAAGGAAGGAAACAAGAAACAACAGCAACCACCATCAATACTCGCGAGAGGATTCGAACCTCCGACTCTCCCAAAACCAATTGTTTGCATGCATATTTATGGAGGAATGATAACCACAGTCCACGAGTGCCTCTTATCCCACCAGCTAGCTTCGTTACGTCTCATTGGCATCAGGCAGCATGGATGTGTGGGCTATATATTGTCCAATAAATAAGACAGCAGAAAAGCATTGAAATGGCACCTTTCCACTGAAAAAATTGAGATGACACTGTTCCACAAAAAAAAAGTTGAAATGATATTGGTTCCATCAACACAGTTCAAATGATCCGGCTTCCAAGAGAAAGTTGAAATGACATGCCCACACTGCTGTGACCATGGATTGGTCGCCACATCAGGAAAATGTCTCCGGGTCGTAGTTGCGCAGTCACTTACATAGCAAAATATAGCAGCCGTAGCTCCAATAGCTTGGCTGGACATTGCATAGTGCTTCATAGTCTACATAGGTCTCAGCATCAATCCTATAGCACTACATCGTTTCCATTAAAAATTGTGTAGTTGTCAGGGGAACCCCCGTCCCAACCCCCATCCAACACTCCTCGGACCCTCCCGGTCGCTCTCCCAGTCACCGGTCTACCGGAACCGGTACCGGAAACCGGCACGTGACCTGCCATCAGGGGGACCCCCGATGGCACCTTGCATGTGACCAAGCCCGGGACATCTGCCGATCACTCCAGTCACATGGTCCTAGCTAGTAGCTTACTTATACTCGCGACTGGCATGGGAATCCTCAGAGTTTCTTCTCTTTGGATCCCCCACGTCAGGTGTGCTTTCCTGTATATTTAGCTACTGTCAATTAACCTTTGGATCCCCCATGTCAGTCCCTGAGTACCTCGGGCCTCCGTGGTTGCCCTTACAGTAGTACTATGTTGTTCTGTATGCAAACTATACTGCACTATATTTGGTGCCAAA
The DNA here is from genome assembly GCA_029204075.1 of Mycena capillaripes. NCBI lineage: Eukaryota > Fungi > Basidiomycota > Agaricomycetes > Agaricales > Mycenaceae > Mycena > Mycena capillaripes. The sequence goes on along the minus strand of JARHKZ010000009.1, from coordinate 2,887,962 downwards.
GAACGGTGATACTCAGTGCAAGCACTGTGCCGTAGGCAGGCTGGTACAACTCGGGCTGTGCAAAAGGCCTGAGCCTGAGTTTGAAATCTTTGGCGGGTGCCGATCATCGGCATCACAGTGGCTGCGCAGAGCCATCATTTCCCCTATAATCTCAGTGTCTGCAACTCACCCTCTGTGTCATATTTAAAATTTTGAACCAGCATAATGATAGAAGAGTCCTCTTAGATTTATATCTCTCCTTTGACTTTCTGCAACCGAGATGAATTGACAGAATGTAGCCAAGAAGAAAAAGATTCAAACTCCGCGCTCAGCCCTTTATTTGGTCCGAGTTGTACCAGTCTGCCTATGGCATAGAGCTTGCACTAAGAATTGCCATACCTGGCAGACTGGTTACAAGTCTAATTTGGTGGCACAGTCGCTATGATGGTCTGCATAGACACATTTTGAACAAATCTTGACAAAGCACACAGTACAGGCCTCAGTTGTGTCTCTCCTTTGCAGTTACTACCCGCGACTCTCATTGTTACAGCGGGGTCTTGCACTCCCTCTACCTTCCCATTTGTTGATTCGGAAAAAAAAAAAAAGTGACTGATGCCTAAGCGGAAACCGGTCTGTATTTAATTACACCTACCTTCAAATGGACGCGGAATGTGCTCAAATTGATTATATGTAAATATCTTGCACCTCCGCCTACATCTGCAGGATCACAACGCGGAATTGAAGCCAGATTTGGGCCAAATTGGAAGAGATAGTGAATTGTGCCGGCATTTGAAGGGGCGTTGAACGGTGTGCTCGGGATCTATGGCTAAAACACTCAAAACACGAAAGCAGCTTGGTGCGACATGCTTTCGTGATAAGGTCAGGGATCCACTGGATGTGGATCTCTAACACTAATCACCCAAAACACACACTACACCAACCACTAAACTATGCTTGTAAGCGTCCAACATAGACGATCCGACGAGTTGCATTCCTCAACTTTCAATTGATATCAACTGGTGGTTGATATCTCATTCTTGGGTCAGGAGTGAATGCAATCTCAGAAGCTGAAGTGTGAGCTACACTTGAGCTAGTGCGATGCTCTGGGTCTGTGTTATCGAGAATGTGGTAAAACTAGGCTTTCAACCGAAGGTTGAACATCCTTCATTGCAACAAGGTTGGACTTAGAGTCTCCAAGACTATCAAGCGCTTATCACAAAAATGCCCCTGAGCCAAAATGCAAGTACACGTCGTATCCCGTTCCAATGCGTCCCCTGATATCACAATAATCACGTCGGTACCCTTTGTTCTCCCTTGATAGCCCGCCAAAATGTAGTTGATTGTGGTATTTAATGATACTTGGGAGCAAAGGCCCAAGCACAACAGTAAACACCTTGATCGACACTCCCAGCGCAGAGGACACAAGGCCATGCTAGTTGGGGTGCTGCATCAGTGCCTACTATCGTACAGAAGCCCTCCTTATATACAGTACAAAACTGGCTTACTCTACTATGATTATGCTACTCCAAAGATGGTTTGTAAGTGTCCAAGCCTTTCACATGATTAATATGTATTGAGTCGAGTCAGAGTGAGTCAGAACGAGTCAGTGCAATGTCATGGACGACACCTGTCGAGATGGTTGCCTTCAGATATTTAATTGGAGCCCCTAGTTGTCACCAAAGTCTCCTAACCAAATATCCAGTGCAGACCACACATCTCTCCCTTGAGAACGATGTCCAGAACCATGTTCTAGCATTCTGTTTTCCAATGATACCAAGAAGTCCAGGAGACACCAAGTGGTTCCCACAATAAATGGGTTTCCATTTGGTTTCCATGTGATCACTCCTAAATGAGTGATCACACGGCAGACAATCAACTGTCATTTGCGATCCGAGTTGCCGCTGTCATTGAACTGATGGTGGAACTGTCATTCGCTTAAATCCGAGGTAATTTTCATTTTGGGGTGATTTCGGACTTTGCCGTGACCACGATGCAGCCACGCGTTTTCGGGTCTTTCCGTGAAATAAATAATCTGAAAATGATAATATTCCTGTCTTGGGGTCAGTTCCTACTCAAATACCTTCGGAGGGGACTTAAAATAAACCTATGAGCATAGAGTACAAGTTTATCAAATAGGCTTGAGGGAGAACACATGAAAACTGAGCGAGAACATGCCCCGAATGTAAGAATGTCTGGATGTGATCAAAAAATTCAATGTTCTGGTTTATTTAACCAACCAAATCACGTAAGATTTATGGAGTGCGTTGAATTTGGGTACCCAATGATTCTAGAAATTTTTGCCGAGCAAAATGAGGGGCGGAATAGCTGGTGTGCTACTGCATCAACATGAGCGTGACAGCTCCGAATTCCCCGGCAGTGTCCGGCAGGCTTTCAACTGTCACGCTCCTCTTGATGTGCGTCCATCGCAGCCCTCCTGCTGTGAAGTTCGATCTAGAAAAAATTAGAAAACTATCTTATGTCTGAAATCAATCCCTCCACCAAGGTGCCTGTGGGTCTGGTGGTTGAATAAACCAGAACATTAGATTTTCCAATCACATCCAGATATTCTTACATTCGGGGCATGTTCTTGCTCAGTTTTCATGTGTTCTCCCTCAAGCCTATTTGATAAACTTGTACTCTATGCTCATAGGTTTATTTTAAGTCCCCTCCGAAGGTATTTGAGTAGGAACTGACCCCAAGACAGGAATATTATCATTTTCAGATTATTTATTTCACAGAAAGACCCGAAAACGCGTGGCTGCATCGTGGTCACGGCAAAGTCCGAAATCACCTCAAAATGAAAATTACCTCGGATTTAAGCAAATGACAGTTCCACCATCAGTTCAATGACAGCGGCAACTCGGATCGCAAATGACAGTTGATTGTCCGCCGTGTCACAGTCTGTCTCTTCAACTGTGCAGGCCTCTCCCTCGAACAGAGTATCCAGAATCGAGTTCTAGGACTCAATAGCTTTCGATTGATACCCCCAAGTCCTTGGTAGGACCAGTGCCTGGTTCAGAAACCTTATGCTGAACTTCGATCTTCCTAATTCAGAAGATCATGATGATATTGGTGATATCCGATCAAAGCATGATCGCCATGTTGGCCAGCCGGACTTGGTCATATTTCGCAGCATGGGTCATGTTTCGTGATAAGATAGAGTCCAGACTATCCACTCTAGATGTTTTGTGATAGTGTCTGTCCTCCCTTTTGCCAGATAGTCCTTTCGGGTATGGACTGTTCCCAATAAGCGACCACTCAAGACTCATAGACTACATGTTTCGTCTATGCCCTTAGTGTCTGATGCTACATGTCGGATTTACTGATAGAGACATACATATTCCATGTATAGCCTCCTAATAGTGCTCCTTTTGTCTATTTTCATGCATGCTTCAAAACACAGCTTATCAGCGTAAGGTTCAGTGGGTGCAATTATTCGAATCTATTTGAAGGGGTGAGAAGGCTGAAGCTTGAATGTATGATATACTTACACCGCCAAAGTGCCGGCACGTTGCCCCTACCTGGAACTATCAGCTGGGAATCAGGATTTCAGAAAGTGGACATGACCCCTTGTCCAGCTGGGAGCTGGCTGGCACGCGCCAGCCAAAATTTCTGGCATCCACCAGCTGGGCAGCTAGGTAGGTCTCACACAGTTTGACACCTTGCAACCATACTGCCTATAATATTAAAGATTCTCTTCCCAAAGCTCTCATGCCTTGGATTGTATCTATTCTTGAGTTTAACCAAATTTCTTCTGCTGCGCCGCTCGGACCGGTAATCTCAGAGGTCATTTGAGTGAGGTTGCATGGATTGTTTTGACGAGCACACCAAATGCTCATTTCGAAGAGTTTGCTGATTTTATTTGTAAATATTGATGCTTATATACATAACACAAATGCCGATTTATGATGAAGTAAAGAGAAAGGTCTGTGCACATTGCTTGTTGGTGTGTGTGATCACGTGCATGTTGGTCGTTTTGCCTTCTTTTGCCTTCTTCCTTCTACTTTTCATCCACTCTCAACCTTGTCAAGTCGTCAACAAAGTGGCGATGGCAGCACCTGGACATCTGAAATTGGAGGAGGGTCGGAGTTGGGGGCTGTGAGCGGCGCCGCTCTTCATTCTTTCCATGCACTTTGAGCCATACCCTGGAATTTTTCTGTTCAAGAAACTGGGCCAGCCTGTCAGTCCCGTCCTCCCACAGGTTCAGTGCAATTTTGGTCTGCAGTCAAGTCATACGACCTTCTCAAGAGTCGAGGAGAAACCATGCTTGCAAACCCAGTAACCAGTGGTTGCCTGACCACTCTGTCCCAAGCAAGACAGCAAAATCTCCTCATCCACAATTCTTCCCTTTGCCTCCTCTCTGCCGCAAAGTCTTTAAGCTTCAAGACCGCTTCAAGATCCTAGGTGTCAAGCCTCAAGACCTCAAGTGTCAAGCCTCGAGCTTCAAAGGCCTCCAGCTTCAAGATCTAAAGTACTCTGTTCACCAGTGCCGTCAGAACCCTGTCCACGTGCCTGTTGGGTCGGGCGAGTCAGCATCGAGCAACACAGCAACAAATATTCGGAGTAAATGGGGGCGGTGGGAGGATGAGTTACAGCCTTTTGCAGTACCGAAGGCGCGGATCAGTTTCCATCTATTTTCGGATGATTTCAAAGAATTCACAATATCTCAGTGAATTCCCCACTGGTTCCCATGAAAAGTATATAGAATTACTCAGCTAATTCATACGGAATTAGTGATAGAGTGAAAATTGTGAAAATATTATATATTCAGTAAGATTGGTTGACAGGGCCATTTTGTGGATGAATCCATTGTACAACCCTCTAGACACATCCAAATGATGTAGATTTTTGCCAGAGAGACATTTTAATACATTCTGAGGGATGTGATAAAGTCCAATTCACACACAGTTCAGCTGTGGGGTCAAATAACACAATAATTTCTGACTGTAGGTACAGCCTGTTGTCCTGATGTGTTTATGAGAATGATATACTAGATTTTTCAGAATTCTGACTCTATCACATCTTTTTAAAGGTATTGAAGGCCTTCCTAACAAAAATCTACATTAGTTGGATGTGTCTAGAGGGTTGTACAATGGATTCATCCACAACATGACCCTGTCGACCAATCTTACTGAATATATGATATTTTCACAATTTTCACTCTATCACTAATTCCGCATGAATTAGCTGAGTAATTCTATATACTTTTCATGGGAATCGGTGGGGAATTCACTGAGATATTGTGAATTCTTTGAAATCATCCGAAAATAGACGGAAACTGATCTGCGCCTTCGGTACTGCAAAAGGTTGTAATCACAGTGTGTATACCATCTTTTCCATGTGCCCTATATTTATTTGATAGACATTGCAGACCATCCCCTGGCCAAAGAATCACCCACCACATTGCATTTGAACTTGATGGATGACACTGAATTGTTTGGTTACGTTTATACTTGCGATGGTGCTCAGAGCTTGTCGATGGGGCTTGTCAACAAGCCTGGTAGAATTGTGGGGTGTAGCATACCTGTATAAAATATTTATAACTGCAATTCATTGTTTCCATCATTAATTCAATGGGAATTTTGTTCAGAATCAAGTTATACATGGATGGCAGCTCAAATGGTGGCAATGTCGATGCTCAGCTGGGCCACCACATCAAATCTGGCTTCAGTGTGGATCTATTGGGTAATGGGCTGGTAGCCAGCCTTCTGCCGGCTGGCTCCAGCTGGACACGGCATGTATTTGATAGTTTTCCTCCAGCTCTGAGCCACATAGATGCCCATTGGTGGTGTAGCTGGTAAAGAACGAACTTGGGACTAACATCGAAATACATGAAGTCATTCGAACTCCGCTCCATCAATGGCATGATTGATGGATCACGGGATGGTTGGTTGGTGTTACATCACATCTTTCTCTCTTTCCCCCATCTCCCTCCTTCCCTCGCACATCCCGCTCACCTTGTCCACCGTCGCTGCAGCTGCTCCACAAACCCTTCTCGTGCACATTCAAGTTGTCTCCAACTACAGGCTTGAATTTAGTGCAAAACATCATTCTTTCTGCTTTCTTTGCGCCTCTCCCTTTCTCCTCTTTGCGTAGTTGCTGTCACCATCACTGTGGGCTGCAGGTGTGATCCCCCTGACAACATCAATGACTCTCGTGTTTCCTGCAATCAGGAGTCTCATGTTTCCTGTCTGCCTCAAGATTTCCGTTCCAATACTCAGGTCTTCTCAAGTTGCACAGTCCACTCAAGCTTTTGGAGCCTCAAGTCTTCCCAACCCTCAAGCATCTCAATCTTTTGTGTCAAGCTTTTTCATGCCCTCATCTGATGTGGCCACCTGAATTTGTCGGACTTTGTGGGAGTGTAGCGATGGGTGCTGGGTTTCAAGGTGCGCTTCGGTGGCCGTCTTCAAGAGAAGGTGTCACAGTCAAGACTAAATCGCATCCAATATCAAAGATAAAGGATTGGGGAGTGCAATGTGTATAGCTCAAAAGAGGATGGAATAAAAGGTTAACTACTACAGACGACTAGCTACTGTATATATACTGTTTTATCGAGCCGTGTGAACGAGAACATAAATATACTACAATAGTCTGTAACCATGTGTTGTACATGCGTTGTCCATGAGATCTGTCAAGACCTATTAATTAAATGTGTGTTCCTCATGTGAACCGTCCCTCTGCCATGTGTTCTTACAAAGCGACCTGTATTCTCATGTATAAGGTGTGTTTGTTGTGTGTTTGTCCAGAACGTTCCGAGGATATTAATAAGTGCTCATATAATATAAGCACCAAAGATTAGATAGGCACATGTTTACATAAGGCGTTAGAACGATTAGATAGTATCAAATCATGACAGAAGGCTAATACAATTTTCTAGGCTTCGAACTATGCTGTTGCCCTTTGTGGGATGACATCAACGCTTCTTCGCTCAACTATCACCCAGGTCGTTCCAGATCTCAGCGAGAGACTATCTTGATGTCTGTGATTCTCATGCCACTTGTGACGACAGCGCTGAACCGGATATCATATTTTACTCGGAACACTTACTTGATGCTACGCTCGTGGAGTATGTGGGATTCCCGTTGACAATGTCGTTAATGTAGTAGCCTACTTGTAATTTGCCTATTTAATCATTCATTGTTTGTCCCATTTTCTTGGTGTGAACTATTGGAATATGTATTGCTACATATAAATATGTAGAGTATCTGACTACAAAGCTTTGAAGCTATGTACACATGGCACATAGCTATGGAAGCTATGAAGTACTATGTAATTTTGGCAGTGAGCTACAGTGTGCTATATTTTAGGCCACAAGCACTGGGGCTATCAGTACTATGCTGACTACATATGTATCTGATATATTTAATTTTGGAGAGCAAAATGCTCTAGAAGTGCAAAATGGCATCGCTTCGACTCAGTTTTTGTCCAATCACCTTCGGAAGTGGCGCAAATGAAGCCGACAGGTGTGTGGATGTAAGATATGAAAAAAAACTTGAGGAGAAACAAGTGGGTATTGGGTGAGATTCTGCCCTGAGCATCAAAAACCACTGATGTGAATTGCAAAATTCCATGTTCTGTACTTTGTAAGGAATGAAATTTTATGAGTCTAAGCCAGTGTGTTACACAAACTGGAACCAATCAAGGCCCAGCACAAGATCTGAAGCCAGACAAACTGCGATGGAAACATTCACTGCGTTCAGACCCCCCCGTAGGCACAGGTCTGCCGGATCCCAATAGGCAGATGCGTAGGCAGACCAGTGTGCCTACCCTTGCCAATAGGTCTGCCCATCCCTGCCGAGGTTGGTCTAGGTATTCCGACGAGAGTAGGCACACATAGACTCATGTGGGCCAATGTGCCTACCTAGGTGAATTAGATAACCGGCATGGTTTGTGCTTGTTCTCAATGCAAACACCAGTTTTAATTCATTCTCCCGTATATGCACCTTGTTAGTTTATTAGAATCCATCAGTCCGCCTTCAAATCTAACTTCCCCAACCGTGTCTTAGTGCGTGATTGCCGAATAATTACTGAGTGATTATCACGAAAATCAATCAAAGATATGCCAAGATATGTGCCCGAAGACTAACAGGTGAGTCGAAATAGTAACTTTCAATACAACTAGGGCTAATTGGCAGCCTTATTTCAGCCGCCACCAACCTGGACCAAGGTCGACCAAGGTCGACCAAGGTCGGCCATGATAGGCGAACCACCGTCGGCGAAGATCGACCAAGGTGGGCACACCTTGCCTCGGCTGGGGTGATAGACCAACTTAGGCCAACGTGGGCTCGGGTAGGCACCCCTAGGCGGAGATCGGCGAAAGTAGGCACATCTGTGCCTACGGGGGGGTCTGAATGCAGTGATTGATGTCCAGATGAAAGGACGCCGGCAATGCGTCCTCACTGATTCAGACAGAAAGACAGGAACAGTGATCTAGATTGTCGTAGTGTAAGTGAAAGACAAGATAGGAATACATAAAAAGAAATAGTAACCTAGATTGTCATAGTGTAAGTGAAAGACAAGATAAACAAGTACAACCAATGGGAAAGGTTTAAATACTGGGATCATCCATCAAAGATGGTTAGTAATAATTGGACCAGGTTTCATCAATCAATGTAAGTAAGTGCCAGACTTACACCAGAGAGATTACACCAATGTCAGATGGCAGGCACAGATGGCCAGAGACTTGTGAATTGCGGGTCTGAAGTCCAGAATGGACAACCCAATCCAGAGAAACACAAGAGTTTGCAGCATTTTCGTCAAATACAGCGGAGACAGGCATGTCAAGCACCATAATGAGACCATCTGGATTACATTTACCATGTCATTTGAGCCAGGCTTCTCTCAACCCACTGCAAATCATTCCATAGACAAAATTGACTGGTCCTTCATAATATCAAAGATTTGGCAAAGAGATGCAAACTGACTGGAAGGTCACTAGGTAATTTTACGAGAAGATAATGGTGAAGATCACCAATTCTTCGAAGCTATTCATAAATTTCATTTTTGTGAGCAATAGCTTGGAGACATTGGGGTTGCATGTGGGAAAAGCTCAAATGATCTGACAAATATGGTCACTGGAAAACTTGCCACCACTGCTGAGGCCAAGTCGGGATTGCTCTAATGGGCGAGTTCTGATTTGTATTCTCAAGGTTCTCTGATTGCAATGCCCTAGTCCATTTGCAATTTGGCTGGGATGGGATCGCTGACTCAAACACTGTGGAGGGTCTTGCGGGCAATGTGGAGGGATAGTGAGATGATGTGGAAGCAGAAAGAAACCACTGTGCAAACTGTTCTGATACTGTATGACAACCTGAAAAGGAAAAGGCACACTACCAATTTCTGAGTTTCGGCAGGTCCGAGGTGCGACTTGAAAGTTGAAATTTCCGCCAAATTTTGGCCTAAGCTGGAATGTGAACTGAAACTATTAGTTTCAGTCTCGCTGAAATTAGAACAAATACATTTCAGTCTCACCAAAACTAGGAGAGACCCATTTGAGTTGCACCGAAACACCAATAGCTAACTAATAGTTTCAGTTCACATTTCAGCTTAGGCTGAAAGTTGGCGAAATTTTCAATTTTCAAGTTGCACCTCGGTGAAACGGTGTGCTTGAAGTAGGCCTGAGAAACCTGCTAAATGTGTGCAAACACATACACACACACACACTACCCTCAACTATAATGTGCTCCTCGGTTGAATCCGGGTCCAGTCCATAGTATACGGACAGCTGGAATGGAACTTCCACTTCTGAAACACTGAGTAGTCTCTCCATGGAAGCCTCAATAGAGTCTTGGATGACTTCAGTAGCCAAAACCGGCTGAAATACGTCTCCGAGGATCTAGTGAACTAGGGTTTTGGGGTTTTTATAGATATAGATTGTTGGAGGTTTTATAGATCCGAGGACTGCACACTACCCTCAGAAATGACACAACTTGGTTACGTCTGGTGCTTAGACTGTTATAGTAGGGCAGGTGGATGGTCGCAAACTCACTCAGCTACTCTGAGCAATGAAAGCACCTTTTTCAAACACCTAAAGCTAACAGCCTTCCGATGCCAAAGACAGATGTATTGCTTCAGTCTAAAAGACAGATAAACCAATTGTCCAAAAGCTAATAGCACTTTTCAACACCAAACGCTAGGTCCAACATTTTAACACTTTAGATTTTATACGTGAACACCTGCCTCTGCAGACGAACAACTTGAACTTAATTCCTTAGTTCTCGCACTTGAGCTCTTCTAGAACCAACATCTTTATTTATTGAGTTACATAACAATCACAAACAGAGACTATATGCTTTTATATCTCCGTGAGACTGACCCGAACACACCAACACCAAACAGAGATTAGCTGTGAGGCTGAATCTGTGGGGATGCGATGAGCTGGATCCTTGCGGGGTTTTTCCTCCTCCTTTTATACTACTTGAACAAAAATGATGATGTAAAACTGATAAGATAAATAGTCCGAAATCTGAGTCATTGTCTGCCAAGGAAACAACGGCCGAGGTGTTTGTGATGATGGATTGCCGTGAAAGTCAGCTTGTATGACCTCCAAGAACCCTTATTTGGGTATAATGATGTCAGTTTCGAATGCCATCTGCATCCGAGGTTGACGAAACTGGCCGGCCTGGTTGATGATCCAGTCCTTTCAGGTAATTCCGCTCTCATATGTTCATTCTCCAACGAGCTACCATGCACGTCAACACCTATGCATCAGCACTTCCCAAAGCAGTTCCGATCAATTGTGATCGGTATTTGCTTGTCTCTGTTACATTCCTCAGAGTCTTCCGTGGAGATTCACGTGACATTCTACTTCACATGGGTTCGATCCCCATAGTGTACACTTCCTCATTTGGCTCTCTGAGCAACCCCATCGTATTAGTCTAGCCCTGAAGACCCTTTGGTCCATAAGACCTGCCTTTATACACTAGAGAGTCCTCCTTGGACCTTGTAGTCCAATTCATCCTATGTCACTGTACAGAATAGAAGCTGTGACAATCCTCAGCGCATCTATCTGCCGATAGTCAAGTCTCTAGACAAGACCAGTCCACTCTGCAGACCTCACCTTGGTACTTTTAGTGCAGACACTACCTCCTTGGAACCTCTGGGCTTTTGTATATATCTTCTTATTGTGTGTATTCAGCTAACACTGAGTGTTTAACTTGTGTAGCTTGTAATACTACAGTCAGCAGCTTGAAGTTCACTCTGACCCTCCTTTGTACCACCAAACAGGGTTCCTAGCTCTGCCATTCAGAAGCCGGGATGCATTTGTAGGCTCCTCAAACCTTGTAAATAGTTGCAAAAAGTTGCAAAAATGCAAGATATTGACCCTAGTTTTTCTTGGGCCGTCTCATCGGGCCTGCTAAAACTCAGCAATCATCGGTGTGAATAGAGACTTTGTGGTGAGCCACCAGTAGCCACTCAGTGGCTCCTGAGGTATGTGGTGCCAGTCACATGGCCGAGAATCAAAATTTCAGTAGCCTTGAGGTGCAAACCAACATTTGACACAATGAGTTTCAGTTGCACAAAAATCTGGACAAGGGCAGAGACTGGTTGGACAATTTGAGTTTTTCAGTGAAAAAATTGGTGACAAACATTTAAGATTTTATAGAAGTTTTTCATGGAAAAAGTAGGTGAAAAAGTTTTTCGACACTGTGGGGTTTGTTTCACATTTTCCATGTTTAAAATGAAAAAGTAGTGAAAATGTTCTAAGTTTTTCCAAAGTTTTTCACTTTTTCAGCAAAAACCTTCGGTAAAATCCCAAATGTTTTTCATCAATTTTTTCACTGAAAAAAAATTTAAAAAATCTCCAACCAGTACGGTAGGCGAGAGCTACGCGGTTCGATTAAAATCAAGAACCGCGGTTCGGCTATGATGTACGTGATATCCGGCACCTTCCGATACTCACGCCCACCAGTTGCCACTATGCACCACGTCCGGCTCGTCCTGAAGCCGCCGCCGCCGCCGTTGCCGTTGCCTCCCGCCCATCGCGCCGCTTCCCACCCATCGCGCCTATCGCGCTGCCTCCCGCCCGTTCCTATCTCCCACCACTCTCACGTAGTCACAGTGAAGTGGGACTGCGCCGATGATTCGGGTGCCGCACCAGTCGCCCCCTAGTGGCGCCGCTGCCCACTGAATATTCAAAGCACCGTCATTATGAAGGTAAGAAGGGAAGTCATTAAAAAATAAAGCGGGTAGGGCCAGCACGGCCCGCTATTTTTGGTTGATATGGACATTTGACCTTTTGTACGCACCCGAGTCAATTCGAAATTGGTTGTCTTCAAAGCAATATCCAGGTGATTGTTCTCAAAGCGTAATGGCCAGCATTGTTTCTAAATCCATCTTGATTTTTTAATTGGTCCAAGCACCTGAGAACAAAGAGTGATTATTACCGGAATCAGTAATCCGGGACAATAGCGTGCAATGGTCCAAGTGGCACGGTGGCTGGTCTGAGCATATATAAGGCCCTTGGAAAGTTATCCCTTCTTTGCCCAGTTCAGCGATACGGTCAGCCGTCACTCCTGTTGGTCTTGCCCCCTCTGGATTAGTACGTGTTACACCGAACACCAGGGGAAGGCCGTAGTTGTGGGGAGGGGATTGATTACTTTCTTTCTCCCCATGTATCTGCGGTAGCTCTACCTGACTACATGTCACATGGAAATTTGATGAAGGCACGACAGGCCCAGGGCATATACGGTTGTATGTCTGATTCTGATGCGGACGGATTGGACCAAAAAATGGCCTCCAGGTCCAATCAGAAGGCGGACACTTTTGCACAAAAAAACCGCGAAGTCTGATCCGAATTACTGAGCCTTTGGGCACGAAGTCCGATCCATATGCGGACGTTTCAGCCGCAAACCTTGATTATTGCGTCCCCAGCGCAGTCTAACCACATGTTTTTTTGCGAATCGACGCCGAGATGGGGCCTCTCGTACTCGGAGGTCCGATCCCAGCGCTGACAGACTGTGCAGAAAAACAGCTCACCCGATCCCAGTGCGCACGGATCCGCGTCAAAAAAAACCACGTACGGAAACAGTCAAATTCTTGGGATTTGCTGGGCCTGGCGCGACTGTTGTGCCGCCTTTGCATCAACCAACTCATTTCACATTTTCCTGAGTCCAGATGTGCATGAAATACATTGCCCGAAGTTAAGCTACATTGTTTCCGAGATTCTCGATACCTACCGACATTTGTCTAAATATTTCCCAGCTGTTTGTAAGTGTGATGTGCGGAGAACCAATCGACTCGTGAACAGCTTCTGCAATAGCAGCAAATTCATCATCTACCCATTGCAGGTGCTCGCTCCTTGGCCCCACTTCTTCCGTCAAGAATACCCGTAGATCCGCCAGGGTCTCTTTCGGCACCTTGATCAAGCAGTTTATTCCCCCGAACAATTCGGGATGCTCCAAAATGTCAGCCGGAACATGTCCGGAAGGCATGTTCTTGTTCGGCTGGCTTCGCACCCGGTGCTGGTTCCAATAGATACGGAATTCATCTAGTTTGGCTTGGACCAACGGTGGAAAGATCCAATTGAACAGGTCACTGTCCTCAATTCGGTCAGCATCACACAAAAAATGTGGTTTGAGGGGGACAAACCAATGAAAAGCAACTTTAGGATCAAAGATACGCTCTGTCTTGCCACGCAAGATGTGATCTCGCAGATTTCCTCCCAGTTTTTCCCTCAACCATCGCCAAAACGCCTCACTAATGGTATTGTGGACGCTTTTAACGGACTGGTGTGCCGGATAAACAGCGAGATCGATGTCCGGTGCATGTTGCTCGCTTGTACTATGAGATTAGTCACCGAATCAGAACCCAGTTGAGAAGAAGCGCACCGTAAGGCAGTCTGCATCGCCTTTAACCAGCCTATTTCTGATCCCTTATCTGTTGTGGTTTGTAGCGGAATTCCTGCCGGAGAATATAATTATCATTAGCTGGCGCACAAGAATATGTGGACGAACCTTCAATCTCTTCGAGAAAATCCAAAAACAGGTGTCCAATGGCAGCGTTGGTTCGACAGTTAGGAATAACGGCAAGCTTCAGCAGATATGTGGTCCATTTATCCTTCCATCCATAAATTGGCAGCCCGACATCACCCATCTTGAGTGCTTGTTTGCCGAGCTTTTCATGTCCATCCGAAGAGACCTCATGAAATGGCCCCAAAGCTGAGAGAGGATGCCGATAGATTTTCTTTTTCTTGTGCCCTGGATAACGGTTTTCCGCCCCTAGAGGCTGCCATTCACGCATGAGTTGCCTGATATCGTCTCTGTTCAAGAAGCTCACGTCAGAATCAAGACTGGCTTCTCACAGCAAGACGACTCACCGTTTGACCATCACCAATTTGTCCTTCAATTTAGACTTGATAAAATTGGGGCCGTTGTTTTGTAGAACATCTTTGTCCAGTTCATCGGCCACAGCTTGTGCTGCAACTTCTCGTGGTGCTGGATTTTTACGGACAGAAGGTATTTTGAGTCGAGTTTCGATTTCATTTAACTTGGTCGTCCTAGCATCAACATAGTGAGTTATATTACAAGGAGACAACGTTGACCTAACCCAATAGATAGGTTGTGGTCCTTGACGAGCCGGACCACCTTCTGTGCTTGTGTATGACCCAGACGAACATACCCCAGAAGAGTTTCTCGGAGAACTTCATCAGGAGGATCTACAATGCCTCAGGTGAGTGTTACAACTATAGCTGCTACTCTTACAGTTCTTTTCTCCTGCACCATTTTTTCCGGTTGGATTGGGCATAATGTTGGTTCTGCCAGAGGTACGGACGTCCCAAACGCGCCAAAATTAGAACTCGAAGCCGGAATGACTCTTTGCGCTTTTAAATATAAAAAGAACATTCTAGCAGGTTCTTGCGGTACCGCAATTTCTTTAAAAAAAGAAACACTGAATCCGAGTCATTTCAACAGAACATCACCAACTTGTTTTCGCGCACATTCTTTGCAATAGCATCATCTGCTCTTTTCTTTCGCTCAGTTGTCATGCCTGACTCTGAGCCAGACACCGGAAAGGAGTGCGATGACTGTGGGAAGTGCTTTCCACTTCGCCAAGCAAGCGGATCCTGTGCAAAATGCGTCAAGCTTCACGATCATGCTCGAGATTCGAAGGAGTATCAGGAAATTTCGGTCTGTGTCTCTGGATCTTTCACATATTTTTCTATCTCTCACTTGTTGTGATTTAGTCGTGGCCACAGTGCTCGTTATGCGGTATTACTCGGCGCAATATGGCTGCTCCAGCCTCTGGTTCAATTCAAATCTGTGGAACAGCAACCTGTAAACTTGTGGCTCATGGTGAGTGTTCGTTGATATCACCGCTTTTTTGGACATGCCTTGAATTCAATTCAGCTGTAGGATCTTCGGTAGCTTCCGAGTCGGGATCGGTTGTGAGCGGGTTGGGACCTCTTGGACCATCAATTGTGGTGAACGCTGCCAACGAAGCCGACAAAGCTCGGCTGGATGCAACCCGTCAACGTCTTAAGCTTCCACCTATGAATGCAAACTCAAAAAACCCTGTGCCGGGCACACGTTTGACCACCAACACACTTCTTGCTCATGAACATGGTGGTGGACTTCCGGGTGATACACTGATCATGGTTTGCTGGGAGGTAGATGATTTGTGATTCGTGCGAGGACCCAGTTGACTTTGAATTTCCTCCAGGTGCGGTCAAGCAAAAATTCAAAGCTCGATGCTAGACTTGGTAGCGCATCGAAAAAGTGGTCGGCTAACCTCTTCTTGAATGGTAAGTTGAATCGGGGTGATTGTTCCAGTGGCGTCTTAGATGTATGTGTAGATATAAAATCCGATATTGTACAAGCTGTGAATATTGAGTGGACACAACAGACGCTGGTTCCTCTTGAAGAGTAAGTGACCTCACACCCAAGAAGTGAAGTCTAAAATTGATTTTTTTAGCGATGAAACTTCATTTCGTTGGTCTGACAATCGTCTTTTGGATCGCAATACCTCTACCATGACGTTGGGAGATTTCTACACATATCACAGTACTCCATCAAATGCACCGATCTATCTTCACGACTCGGTCCCGAAAAAATGGAAACATTTCTTGAAGACAGCAAAAAATTCACCGTTCATTTGTCTCGAACTATATATACACTATGATGCGGTAGGCTGCCTTTACTAATCATTGGTGATTATTTCTGAGTATAAATGCATACCAGTGGTTACAGCGTCAAGAGGCAATTGAAAATCAAGAAATGTCCCCCTCGGGCCCTCAGATTTATTCCTCCAAAACGAATGAAGTTGCGGGCCACAAGAGAGGCCGCACAGAGTCCTCAAAGAATCTCACGGCTCCGAAGAACAAACAAATTCGTCCGTCGGCAGGCAGTGGAGGTGAGATTTCTTTATATTAAATTTCCTTGATAGCTCTGAACTTTCTGATTAGTGCTGAGCTCGGAGTTCTCTCTCTCGGGACGAACTAGTCGCGCTGCAGTCCAGACTCAAAGCCCAATCACCTTCAAGAAAATTACGTGCATTACCGCTGTTCAGACTGGAAACCCTACACTCATTGATACCGGTGAAATTTTCCATGGACATATCTTCGACAAGCCCTTTAGCAGTGGTACCATGAAACAAGCTTTTGATGTGGGTAGTTTTCAATCTTTCTTAATAACAACATCTAATTTCTAATAGCTTATTCTTGACAACGGCGATCAGTATGTAGCGAAGTGTTTCGTCAAGCTTCCTGTGACCGAAAATGACTTTGCTGTCGACTCGGAGGTCGAAGTGTCAGTTGAAGCCAACCGGATTGAAATTGAGGGCAAAATTCAAAGGCTTGGAATCGGCAAATGGATGCTCAATGCCTTCTACCGTCACTGTAAAAGCCGTAAAGATACCAGGGTTGACACAAGTGAGGTTCAAAAATATTGTGCAGTTCTTTGCTAACGGTTTGACAGATATTGCTTTCGCAGATGCATTTCTTGCTGTTGAGATTGACCGTCCGTCTATTGCCTCAGGAGTGCATTTGATAACTGAAAATGACGACGGTTTGACTTGGTTGGTGGAGAGGAAGCGCCCCAGCAGTGTGATAAAATTTAGTGGCACTTTGGTCCATCACTCGCATCGCAAAGATCTTCGTAGCGCAACAATTTCTGCATTTGCTCATTTTGTCTTTGGTTACAGCAAGCGCACACTTGTCGTTGCGGACTTACAAGGTAATCTTTGCACAGTGTGCTTTCACATCGCTAATCTATCCTTTCAGGGACGCCCTGCCTTGTCCAAAACAATGATGGTCTCATCCTGTTCGATTTAATGACGCACACTGCAGTCGGGTGCGTTGATCAATACCTTTTTCTTCTTGTATTCATTTTATTGCTCCAGGGACTCGGGAGTGGGGGACTTTGGATGGGAAGGCATCAAGACATTTGTTAATGATCACAACTGTACGGATTTGTGTCGTTCCCTGTCCTTGGACACTTCTTATCCGCTCGTCATGCCAAAGGATGGAGAGGAGGATGAAAACTTGGATAGAGAGTTTTCTGATGGTGATTCAGACGGAGATGGCGAACCGCTCGAAGTTCACTCCTAGAGTTCACTTGCAATTTTTTCCCAGTTGTATATAGCAATAACATACATCTTATCATTGCTAAAGATTTGACTGAAAGGTTGTAATAAACAATAATAAGCTCGGCAGGGAATAGTAACTTTTATATTCCACTCAGCAACATCCGACATGGATCTACGGCAACACCACATCGCATCTTTTTCTCCTTCTCCCATCCAATTTTTTTTTTTTGCAGGATCACAAGGCTCTCGAGGACATGACCAAAGGGAATGAATTCTTCCCTCGCCAGTTCCGTTGCTAGTTCCGCCTGCTCGGTCGTCACCAGCCGCACAGGCGTCTGATGGGTCTGGAACCCTGAGATTGTCTCCGGCTTCCCAGTGCCCCACGACATCAAGCGCCTGACGAAGTGTGAGTTATTTATGGTACAAGGAAGGAGCCAACGCTATCCGCTTACCTGTCCAATGTGCACGGTGACCGCCATGCTGTTCAGCTCCTCATTGACAGTGATCAAGAAGCGGGGGTACATGGCGGTACATCATACAGTGGTACTTGTTGAGAATGACTACCAAGTCAGCTTAAGAACAATCATAGGAATGGCCACCACTCACAATGCTTCGCATCGGTAAACACCGTAAGCCAACAAGCCCACCATTGCTGGCTGATTCATGATGCTCCGGTCGGAGAAGAAGAGGTTCAGCCCAATCGTGCTCTTGCTCATATGGACCAGCCTCTGCGCAACCCGTGCCATAAAGAGGCAGTCAGGCTCTTTGTAATAGTATCCCGCAAGCTGGCGCAACATCTGTGCGAGCCAAGCGTTGTTGGTTATGGCGCCGACAAGACCCATGGCAAGGATAACGTTGAACGCGACTGCCAGGTCATTGTCATGACTGTATTTGGACAGCGTGTCGAGGATGGGTAGTTGAGGATTGGAGATACTGACGAGGCCGATGGCCAGCGGCACAGATTTCCGGATGATGGGCTCGCCGTAGTGCATCTGAAAAGATAAATCAGCTCACGAACAAGGCGTCACAAGGAAGAAGCTTACGAGGTAGTGGAATTGTCGTAATGACATCTCCGCTCCAACATCCTCGCCCATAGGAATCAAAACGACGGCGATGACGGTGAAAGACTGGAAGGTATCGCTGGGCTTGACGTCCGGCTTGGCCTCCTCTTTGGTTGCTCCGTCCGCAGGCACGTCCTTCTTTTCCTCCTCCTTGTCCTTGTCCGACGCCTCCTTCTCCTTCATGTCAATGTGCTCGTCACAGTGGTGCAGCATCGCCTGTACCTTCAGCACATTGCCGGTCCCCACGAATGCGCACGCCTCGACAGCGATTTGTGCAGTTTTGGAGATGGGGTGCTCAATCGCCTTGAGCGTCTCGATGGTGGTGTCCAACGTGCTTGCAAGCCTATCCGCAGCAGCATCAGCGACAGTCCAGTAAGGTCTACGCAAGAATAACAAACTTACCGAGATACAGAAGCCCCAGACCCAATACCATGAACCTTGCCCGCTTTGCATCGAGCCCAGCATCGTTCCTCTCCGCCTTCTCCATAAGCGTCTGCAGGATCGTGCCAGTTATCTCGCCGTTCTCACTCCCGACGAAGATGAGCCCGAGGGCGAGCGTCGCAAGGATAGCAATTTCCATCGTCACCCCATCATCGGAAATGGGCAGGACAAGGAGCTGCAGAAGGTCCTCGCAGTGCGAGCCCGCGTACGCAAGCGCAAGGCCCATGATGGCGCTAGTCTTCAGCCGCACTGACTTGTTGTCACCGTACTCGCCGATGATGCCCTTGGCAACGTCCGCCTCCGTGCATACACCGCTGTTCAGGATGCCCGTAGCAAGGAGAGCGCCAGCCTTGATGTACTCCTCGGACAAGTAGGTGTACTTGTTGACCTGGCTGAGACCGAGATCGGTGTCCCAAAGGAGACTGAGGCCGAGCGATACAGTCGCGCTCATCATGCCTGGACGTCGAGATTAATAAAATGCAGAGGAGCCTGAGTAGGGGTAGCGCACCGTGCCCCTTGTTCTTGTATACCCAGCTGTTGCCCACCTCAGCTTCGACCATCAGTTTGTCGTTGCCGAACCCAGCATTAACGAACGCGTTCACAAAGGTACCCGCGAGTTTGCCGCGCACGGAATCGACGCTTGCCAAAGTCGTGATTGCGCCAGAGTGGTGGGAGACGGGGACGGGCAGGACACGGCGCGATGGGCGGGAGGCGCCGCGATGGGCGGGAGGCAGCGTGATGGACGGGAGGCTGGAGGCAACGGCGGCGGCGGCTTCATGGTGGTGAATGTCAAGAGGTGAGCGTGAGTAGGCGTGAGTATCGTAAGGAGCCAGGTATCACGTACATCATAGCCGAACCGCGGTTCTTGATTTTAATCGAACCGCGTAGCTCTCGCCTACCGTAAACCAGTGAGAGGGTGCTAAATTTCAGCGCAACTGAAATTATTGTGTCAAGTTTTGAATTGCACTTCAAGCCTGCCAAAAGTTGGGAATTGGTGGTGTGAGTGACACTGCAAATGATGCACATCCCACTCAAAATGAGCCACCAGAGCCACCGGGTCAGCTACTGGATGACATTGTCCTGCATAATAGAGAGCTTGCAGTAGCCACCAGATCAGACTGGTGGCTACTTTTCTTGGGCAATGGGCAATTCTGTCGGACCAAGGTGGCCACTATTTGTAGCTCTGAGGGAGACCATAAAATAGTGGCTGGATGAGAATAAGTTGCCTACCTATTCATCCATGGCAAAAGCCACCAGTTTCATCTGGTGGCTACCGCAAACTCTCTAATAGGGATGGTGCCACTCATAACTGCATGCCTTGTGAGCCACCGGGTGGCTACTGGTGGCTCACCACAAAGTTTCTATTATCAAAATTGAAGCTTGCAAGCAGGACACCCATTTGATTTGGAGTCAGGACACACATTGTTTTCCTATCTCTTTTTAAAAAAACTCTTGTGCAAGTACTAATGCTCCTTCCTTAAGCTTTGCCTTATTTACTTTTTTGATTTCTTTTCTTTTCCAACCTTTGGGCTGAATTCTTTGCTTTTTTTTTTGACACCAACCTCCCGATGTGATGTGGACCGCTGTTCCTTCACTGCCAGACCACTTTGTAGTGTCTAAAACAGTATGTCAGAGATGTTACGTCCTCTACAGTATATACCCGGTACTTGAGCCATCAGAATTTGATTCGCATGCCAACCGTTATTGGTTGAGTTTTGGGCCCAAACTTCTTATGGACCCTGATTCTCACAATTATGACCATTTACTGTCCAAAATTTAGCCCAATCGAGGTAGAATTGCACGAGATATAACAAAAATTGGTTTGGCTCAAGTAACGAAGTGAAGCAACACAGCCAAACAAATAAGCAGAAAAAATTCGTTTGCCCTGCTGTCCCGCCATTATCCACTCATATTCCGAGCTATATATTCCTCATAAATATAAACTCATACCCTAGAACAGGTATTGTGCCCAGGTATCATGCAGAATGGGTTGTTTCAGCTTGGCTCAAGTAATGGGTCTAGCTCAAGTACCGGGTATATACTGTAAGGGGAAATTTGTGGTGGCTGAATCGGTGTGTGTTATGGAAGTGTTCCTCCGTGGGTAAGGTGTGGGTTGTTAATTTATTACAAGGGTTCAGTCCACCGCACTGAATGCTATTCCGCTATAACTACTCCATGGATTTCCTCCGGTGTAGATAGCCTTCTCGATTTCTCCGGCGAATCCGCGTACATAGTGCGGGAGGGGACGCAGAGGAGTCAATGGATATGTCGAGGGGATGGGTTATTTTATTTCTTGTATGTGATTTGTCATCCTCCGAGTGATGAATCAAGTTGTGGTCCCAATGAGGAGCTTTCCGGAGGCTTGTTCGACTTCTCTTTTGGCGAACTGTGTCGAAAGTCCCTCTCCTTTTAATTCCTCCGGCCCTTTCTCGTCTTATCGGCGGAGCGAGTTTCTCCGGTCGATAATTACCCGACCTATTGCAACAGTTACACGCAAATTAGCAGCCCACACCACTAGCTGGCTGTTGTGATGTCCTTTCCACCTGTCAAACTAGGACTTCTTGTCTGGATATCCTACGCCCCAGTCTATCCTGCCAATACGTCTCCTTCCTCCGGGAGCGGCACCGGGTCTCGCACTCTTTTTATTCGTTGAACTGCGTCAAGTGAAGGGGTGTGTGGGTTTTCGCAGAATCGTTGGGCTCGATGAACACCTTTAGATTTTTAGGTTGGGAGATACAAGATCCTCTTATGGTTCTTTTCCTACTCCTTTTATACCCTCAAAAAGGCCCTTTCCCCTTCTGTACTCCCTCTGACTCCTCCATTCCTTCTCGTTCTTTTCCCCTTCTGTCAACTAAGAATATTCCCAAAAGGATACTCAAGAGTCCCCTTTCGGTCGCAGAATTTCCCATCTCCTACCTGCCCCCGCTGCTCCGCTTCTCTCACTCCGCCTATCCTCGCTCCTACTTCCTCTTCCGCCACCGTGGAAGGCTGCCGTATTGTGGAGGCAGTCAACACTAGAGCAGTCGGTCAGACATAACTAAGAGAAGCCCAGAATGACAGAACAATAGTGTGGTCATTCAAGAGCAACCACTAGCAAAGGTACATGGTGGTCAAGACCAAGAAGAGAAGATACTGTAAGGGCAACCACGAAGGCCCGAGGTACTCAGGGACTGACGTGGGGGATCCAAAGGTTAATTGACAGTCGCTAGATGTACAGAGAAGCATACCTGACGTGGGGGATCCAAAGAGAAGAAACTCTGAGGATTCCCACGTCAGCCGTGGGTATAAGTAAGCTACTAGCTAAGACCATGTGACCGGAGTGATCGGCAGATGTCCCGGGCTCGGTCACATGCGAGGTGCCATCGGGGGTCCCCCTGGCGGGTCACGTGCCGGCTCCCGGTACCGGTTCCGGTAGGCCGGTGACCGGAAGAGCGACCGGAAGGACCGGAGGGGCCGGAAGTGCTCTGAATGGGGGTCGGGACGGGGGTTCCCCTGACATCACCCCCCCTTGGAATGCGGTGCCACGACGCATAGACCGGATGCGAAGGGAGGGATCC
This sequence comes from Mycena capillaripes, assembly GCA_029204075.1. NCBI lineage: Eukaryota > Fungi > Basidiomycota > Agaricomycetes > Agaricales > Mycenaceae > Mycena > Mycena capillaripes. The sequence goes on along the minus strand of JARHKZ010000009.1, from coordinate 2,865,401 downwards.
CGGAAGGGCAGGGAGTCGAAGGCGGCAACGGCAATGGTGCGTGGTTTGGCTGGGTATTTCCGGTAGAACTCGGCGACAGCTTCCAGGGCGAAGAGGTCGGAGTGCTTGACCCATTGATTGTGCGAGTCGTCGTACCCTTTGAAGCGCACCATGAAGTAGAGCGACTTCCAGCGCACCTTTGCATCAAGGATCTCTTCGACTTCCCATTCCAGAGCATCACCGGGTGCGTCCGGGAGGACCGGGGCCGGCTCGTCGTAGCCGGGCCGTCCCTCGAAAGGGTCGTCTTCCGCGAGTTCCAACTTCACGACCGGAAAGACCGGGTGGAGCCGGGAGAGCCGGGGCGGGAGTTCCAGCTTGTACGCACCACGACCGACGACTTTGATGACCTTGAAGGGGCCAAGCCGTCGGTGCGAGAGACCGGGGGACGGCCGGGTTGTCTGGATGTCCGACGCGTCGAGCCAGACCTGGTCGCCTACCTTGATCTCCGGCGCGGGGGTGCGCCGGCGGTCGTAGTACCGCTTGTACTCCTCTTTGGCCTTGACCAGCGCGGATCGGGCTTCGGAGACGCCGGAGGCGATCCGGTCGCGGAATTCGTTTACCGACTCAAGTTTCGAACGCAGCCCGTTCGGCTCGAACCCCATCCGGGGGAGCCAGCCGGTGTCGGTCATGAATGGGACTTGCTGCGTGGAAGAGTGGATGTGGTTGTTGTAGGCGAATTCGGCGGCCGGCAAGAGGTCGTCCCAGTCATCCTGCATGTAGTTGGTGAAGATGCGGATAAACTGTTCCATCTCTTGATTGACGCGCTGATATGCACGCTCCCGCGCTGATCACGGAAACATGCTAAATTAATTACCGCTCCAACCACGGAACCATCCGAGGGCTGTTCAACTTCCATTCAACCTGTCCACACTGCCTCATTGACGCGCCCCACCGACTCTCAAGCACGCCGACATCGCTCCAGTAAAATCCACGATCCCATCGCATGTTCTCACACTCCGGGAGACATGTTGCATTCTCTTTCATTTCCTCTTGACTTTGAGTCGTTCCGGTGACTGCTACCATTTTAATTTACATAGTTTGCTTTGTTATACACGCGATACCGGCTATTAATTACCCGGTTCAACCATATTTTCAACCATACACGACTTTTCTTTAGTAGTTTTATATTACTCATCTTTTCTTGAGCTCTGTATAAAAGCTACCTGGATATTTCGATAATAACAACGAAGTTTTCTCCCCTTCAGTTCGCATTTGAAGCTCGCCCTCGCCCTCGCTATCGCTCTCGCTCTCGCACCCGTGTCCCTCGTCGTCCTCAATACTTCGCATCGCCGTACCTCGTCGTTTATATTCCATTCTTCCGTCTACATCCTGTGAGAAGGAGTACTGAACCTTAGCAGGAAACCCTCGCACATCACCTACCTCCTACGGCCATTCGAGCGGCTCCACTGCCCGCACTCCCCGACGTTTTGTTTTTGTTTTAGCTCCGCTCGCAGCAGCGCCGTAGGCGTATCAGCGCTCGGTCTGGCCGTCAGTCTGCGGGTGGTATGCCGTGGAGGTTGCAGGCTTGACGCCGATAAGGCGCCAGAGCTCAGTGGTGAACTCCGCAATAAATTGCGGACCCCGGTCAGAGATGTACTTTTCCGGCGCACCATGGAGTTTCCAGACGTTCCGGTAGTACAACCGGGCGGCGCCGATCGCGTCGATCTGGGTGTGACACTCCATGAAGTGGGCGCGCTTACCAAGGACATCGACCACGACCATGATCGCGTCGTACCCGTGGGCCTCCGGGAGCTCGACGACGAAGTCGACCGAGACCGTGCTCCAGCGATCTTCGGGAACCTCGGTCGGGTGCAGCTCCCCGACCGGAAGCTTCCGGAGTGCCTTGGTCTGGCAGCACAGATCGCAGGTGGCGACGTACCGGCCGACGTGAGGGGACAGCTGGGGCCACCAGTAGTTCCGGGAGACAAGCTCCAACGTCTTGAAGCGGCCGGCGTGACCAGCGACCCGGGTGTCATGGTGCTGCTCCAAGATCCGGCGGCGAAGGTCCTTGTCCCGGGGGACAACAATCTTGCCGCGGAAGTAGAGCAGCCCGGCATCGACGTGCCACTCGTCCGACCGGGTAGACCGGGACCGGCGGCCCGGAACCTTGAGGAGCTCGCGAGCCGCAAGGGCGACGGGATCCTCGAGGTCTGGTTCGTGCGAGAGCGCGTCACGGATGTCCCGGAGGATCGGGATTTCCGGACCGGCGACGACGACACCTTCCAGGGCGCGGACGTGGAACAGATCGGGGCATAGGAGCGTGACATCCTCGTTATCCCGACCGGAACTGTGGTCCGGTCGCCAGGAAAGCGCGTCCGGTCGACCCATCGCGCGGCCGGGCTTGTGATGCAGGGTGAAGTCGAACCGGGACAGGTACAGGGACCACCGCGCCTGCCGGCGGTTCAAGTTCTGCGACTTTCGGAAGTACTCCAGGTTCTTGTGATCGGTCCAGATCTCAACCGGATGCTGCGACCCTTCGAGGAAGTGTCGCCACTCCTCGAGGGCTCGGACGATTGCAAGCATCTCCTTGTCATGGATCTCGTAATTGCGCTGGACCGAACTCAAGCTCTTGGAGAAGAAGGCGACCGGATGCCACTTCCGGTCCGCGCCCGGCTGGGAGAGAACGGCACCGGATGCGAAGTCCGAGCTGTCTGCTTCCACCCGGTAAGGTTGCGACTCGTCCGGAAGGATCAGGACTGGGTCGGTGGTCACCGCATCCTTGAGGTTCCGGAACGCGGCAGCCTCCTTCTCGGTCCAGAGCCACACCAAGCCCTTCTTCGTGAGGTCGAAGAGCGGCCGGGCGACGTTGGAGAACCCCCGGATGAACCGGCGGTAGAAGTTCGTGAAGCCGAGGAACTGCTGCACGTCCTTCTTGTTCTCCGGCACCGGCCAGGCGGCGACGCCGGCGACCTTGACCGGATCCATCTCGACGTGGTCGTGTGAGATGATCACCCCGAGGTACTCGATCGACGATTTCTCGAACTCGCACTTCTCCGGTCGCAAGTAGAGCTTATGCCCCGGAGCCGCCGGAGAACCTCCCGGACGATTTCTCGATGCCGGGCGAGGTCCGAGTGTGCGATGAGAATATCGTCGAGGTATACCATGACGTCGCCGGACAAGATGAGATCTTGGAAGATGTCGTTCATCATTGTCTGGAAGGTCGCGGGGGAGTTGGTCAGGCCGAAGTACATCACCAGCGGCTCGAAGAGTCCCCGGTTCGTCCGGAACGCGGCCTTCCACTCGTCGCCTTCCCGGATGCGGACGTTGTTGAAGCCCCACCGAATGTCGAGTTTCATGAAGTACCGGGCTCCCTTCAAATGATTAATAAGGTCGTTGATGAGAGGGAGGGGGTACCGGTTCTTCACGGTCATCGCGTTAAGCGCCCAGTAGTCCTGTACGAACCGGAGCGCTCCGTCCTTCTTCTTGACGAAGAAGACCGGGGATGCCATCGGGGATTTCGAAGGCCGGATCCGGCCGGTCGTCAACCCCTCCTCGATAAACGCGTCGAGCTCGCGTTGCTCGAGGGGGGAGATGGGGTAGACCTTGCAGTTGGCCGGTTTCGAATCCGGAACGAGCTCGATGGCGTGGTCCCACGACCGGCGCTCCGGAAGTGAGTCGAACGACTCCCGGTTGAAGACATCTTCGAATTCTTGGGCCCACTCGGGAATTTCTTCCGTACCGGGCGCGGAGTTCTTAGCATGCGCTTCGGCCAGCCGCTGCGAGACGGTACCGGTCGCTCGGATGTCCTCCGGAGGGGAGAACCGGGTGTAGAAAACCCGATCACCTTCCTCAACGGAGTCATCCTCGTCGTCCGAATCTTCCCCGTCGTCCGGTCTGAGTTCCGGTAGGTCCTCGTCGAACTCTTCGTCATCGTCCTCGCTGGAGCGTTCGTCCGTGTCGACGACACATATCCGGGGAACCGGGCCGGACCGGAGCTGCTGGAGGATCCGAGCGGAGACCTTGGCAAGCTTCTGGTCGGCGCGCGCCTCGGCGACACAGGTAGCACAGCACCCAGTAGGGCAGCGGCTCATTTTTACCTCGCGTTGGGCCCAATCGATTTCCGGGTTGTGCTTCCGGAGCCAGGAGTAGCCTAGGATGAGCTTCTCCTTCCTGAGGCGGGTGACAGCGAACTGAGCACGCTCACTATGGCCCTTGTAGCGAAGGACCACATCCGCGACATCCCGAATGAAGCCGGCCTCGTTGGGAGAGCCGTCCACATTGTAGACCGGGATGGGCTGTGAGAGCCGGCGGACCGGAATCTTGTGCTCGGCAGCGTACTCCGTGTCGATAAACTCGGAAGTAGCCCCGCAGTCCACCAAGCCGCTGAGCGAAAGCTTCACAGCGTCGGTGGTGGATTCGATCTCGAGAGGAAGCCGGAGGGAGTTACTGCTCTCCGAGGTGGCGGCAAGGGTAAAGTGTTTCGGGAGGCGGCGCTCCCAGGCAGTTTTCTTTTGGGGGCGCGGCGTCCGCGGGAGAGGTGGCCGGGGTTCCGGCTCGACCGGAGGGACCGGAACGACCGGAACGACCGGAGTCTCGATCGGTCTAGGGGGTGCGTCTATCGGTTCGGCGGATGCAAGAGATATATTGTCACACTCGTTACATAAGACAGCGAAACGATTAGGGGACGCGACAGAGGGCGCACCGCTCACTCTGCGCGGGGGAGAAAATCCTCCGGCTCGGCGGCGGCGGCATGTTCCGCAGCGGCCTCCGTCGATGCCAGACGCGCGACGAGCTCGTCGAGCAAGTCATTCCCGAGTTGCCGGATCACCTCGTCCAAGACGTCGATTGACCGGACATCGACCGGCGCAGTACAGTCCCGGGCGAAGTGGTTCGGGTCCCCGCAGCAGAAGCAACTGCGGCGCGGGGTGCTACGGGCGCGCGTCCGGTCGACGTCCATTGGGACTACGGGCGGAAGTGCGGGGGTAGCAGCTGCTCTGTGTTGTGGCGCGGTAAAACGCGCCGGAACGGAAGCGACCGCGACCGGAAGGGTTCCCGAGCGTACAGCCGGTTGGTGGCGACCGGAACCGGTCGTCTCGCGGGAGGCTTCGCGCGCACGGAGCAGCGACTCGTACTGCCGGTAGGCACGGAGGCGCCAGGCGGGGTAGTCTCGCAGGTCTGGAGGGTCGCTCGACCCGGTGATAGCGAGATTAATCGCCGGGTTAAGACCGGTCCGGTACTTCGTGACTTTGATAATCGGGTCTTCGAAGCCGGCGAGGTCGACCAGGTCTTCGAAGTCGTCGGTGTACCGGAAGACGTCCCGCGCGCCCATGTGATACGACCGGGACTCAAGGGTGCGGAGCGCGTGGTCCTGTTCGTTCTCCTCGACGAACCGGAGCCGGAACTCCGTGACGAACGCGTCCCAGGTCAAGAAGGGGAACGGGGTTTTGGCTGCGTACCGCTCGGCCCATTTCGACGCATAGTCCTTGGCCATGAAGGACATGGCGAACCGGACCGCTTTCTCCTCGGAAGGGGCGCCGTCCTCGAGGAACGCTTCCGGCAGCAACCGGATGTACGACCGGACAGCGTGGAGGAACGCCCGGCCTTGTTTCCAGTCGCTGTCGAAGACGAACGGGGGGTTCGGCCGGAGGGCCGATTTTGAGCCGGGAACGGCTGGGGGGAATAATCCTGTACCCGGGTCCGGAGCCGGACTGGCAAGGGACGGGGCAGGTGAAGCGGCGCGGGAGGGGTCGATTTTTCGTGCAAGGCTCTCGAGAATACCTTCGAGCCTGTCCATGCGGGCGGAGACGGCCTCGGCGGCTGCTTGCGCAGCGGCGGCAGCGGTACTCGCGGCGTCCATGGAGGGCTCTACAGGCAAGGAGGAGGGGGCAAGATTCAGGGTAGGGGAGGCTGGGACGCTATCAGAGGAGTCCGAGCCGTTCACACCGAAGCCTGCAATCTTGACCGGTTAATCCCTTAGAGAGTTTCTTCTGCTGTAAGGGCAACCACAAAGGCCCGAGGTACTCAGGGACTGACGTGGGGGATCCAAAGGTTAATTGACAGTAGCTAAATATACAGAGAAGCATACCTGACGTGGGGGATCCAAAGAGAAGAAACTCTGAGGATTCCCACGTCAGCCGTGGGTATAAGTAAGCTACTAGCTAAGACCATGTGACCGGAGTGATCGGCAGATGTCCCGGGCTCGGTCACATGCGAGGTGCCATCGGGGGTCCCCCTGGTGGGTCACGTGCCGGCTTCCGGTACCGGTTCCGGTAGGCCGGTGACCGGGAGAGCGACCGGAAGGACCGGAGGGGCCGGAAGGGCTCTGAATGGGGGTCGGGACGGGGGTTCCCCTGACAGGATTGGTCATAATCAAGGACTGCTCAAGTGTTTTTTGTTCCTGCAAGCACTGTCGCAAAAATTGTTCAGCATAAAGGGATTAAAAGAGATGTATAGAAGAACTGATGGCACTGGTGTGCATCTTCAACAAACAGATGGATGGTCTTGGTCACAGGAGGGACACCCGTTTGATTTGGGGTCAGGTCATTTGTTGCCATTGTGCCACTTTTCAAAACTCTTGTTCAGAATCAAGTGCTCCCATATCTGCCTTACTGAATTCTCGAATCTCTTATCTTTTCTGACCTTTGTTGTCAATTTCTTTCCTTTATTTTTTTGGCTTCAACCAACCTCCCGAATTGAATTGAATTGAATATTAGGGTGTTTCAGACATCCTAATTTGGGGCCCAACTCGGCCCCAACTTGGTCTCCAACTTGGTCCCAACTTAACGAAATCACAATCAAAGTTGGGTCAGATGTGTGAACACCCAATTTGTGCAACTGTTTTTTGAGTCGAGTCTTGGCACTGTGTGATGCCATGACCACAGCCTGTTGCAAGCACCAAGAGCCCAATGACGACGAGGAGCCTTCCTCTGACTCGGTCATCAGCATTGGAATAATACTGAATTTCTTTCATACTGGACTTTGGAGGTCATGCGACCTCGAGGCTCCAACTTCATTTCCTTGGTGCAACCGGGTTTGTTTTTTTGGTACTTGATGTTGTCGGAAGTGCGGATGGTTCATTTAGGTGTGCAAGTGGCCAAAGAACAAGCTGTCTGTAGCATAAAAGGGATGCATGTATGTAGTACAGGCCCCAACAGTTTCTTAACGGGACCACACCGGAATGTACCAACCTACGCACCTACAACGGGACAGGCACAAATGGCCGACACTAAGCGAGCTGAGATTAAGCAAAGTTGGAGCATGAAATTGGGGCACCAAGTTGTGCATCCATGTTGGATGTCGAATCGTGGGGTTAGGCTGTCAAATTGTGCCTAACCCCACAATTCGACATCCAACTTGAGTCCCGAACTATTTCAGGACCCAACTTGATCTCAAGTTGGAGACGAAGTTGGGACCCGAGTTGGGCCTCGAATTGGGATGTCTGAAACACCCTATTACCGCACAAGGCTGGTTGGAAACCTCAAATCATGCTCACAGGCAAGAAGATCTGTTCAGTACATTCAAGTACACAAAAAGAGAGGAGCAAGACCCAATAGCGCTGGTGTGCACCCCCCGCATATGATGTAAGAGTCCGAAGGCTCGCACGAGGGACACCTGTTCAATTTGGGGTCAGGTCATTTGTAATTGTCATGTTTCACATTTTTAAAAAAATTCTTGCTCAAGTGCTCCTTCTTTTTCCTTGCTTTTCAAATTCTTTTACAGCTGTTTGCAAAAGTAGTGACACCCATCAGATTTTGATGAATAAGAACAACTTTGATCCACCACTTTGCCGAGGCCATTGCTTGCAACCGTTCCACGTGATTTTAGGCGCATTCAACGCAATTTTGAGAGCCCCTTTGACTCATATCTTGTATGCCAGGTAATTTAAAATAATTCAAAATCACAAACTTCAAGCTGCCTACTCTAGACGGGACGCGCTGATGGCCCGTTGTCGATCAATTCTGGGCCGATCTTCTTGAATCCGGATGATTCGGAAAGGTAATGGAGGGGGAGAGGATGGCTCAGTGGATATGCCATCTGATCTGGCCAGCTTGGTGCTGGTCGCCGTAATCTTTATGATACGGTCGCGGGTTCAAGTCCCGCAGGAACCACCAGGAGTTTTAGTGGGTATTGCGTTGTCAGCCGAGTCCCACAGTACCGCCTATAAAAGGCAATGGTCTGCGTAAAAGCATTTCTTCCTGGCGTGTAGTCACGCTCCCAACATTAGGCTCTCTCTGATCCTAGTGACTACTTTGTGCAGATTGGACTAAACGACGATGTCGGCCCAAAAGGGGGTGAAAGCCTAGACCCAAGGGAGCTCTCCATGAAATACTGGATCTTTAGGGTACAATCAAATGCACCGCAAAAAAAAAAAAAAAGAAAGGTAATGGAGTGGCAAACAGGTCTGACACATTATGACGTGTAACATATCTTACCTGCAGAGTCTGGAATGAAATTACCATCCTGCGTTAACAGTTCATTACTGAGTATCGGCTTTGCCATTTGACCAAAATTTCAAATTTGCACGATCTATGCCTCGGGATCCCCTTTCAAATAAATCCAGAAGCATTTAAATTGGTTAGAAATCAACCGAGGAATGGCGGATTTCAGGTGTGGTTTGAATCATGTTATGGTAAAATATGAAGTACCGTTTGTGGCAATTATCCATTGTGTCCGGTATTATGCGAAAGCCCTGCTTAACCGCTCCCAAAGGCGCCCATAATCACGCAGAACGGCTGAGAATTGGACTCGGAATGAGCCCAGTAATTTGACACATCAAGGTTGCTCTTTATTCATCAAAATTTGATGGGTCTCATTGCTTTCGCAAATAGCTGTAATTTAATTTTTTTGACTTGAACCAACTGAGTCCCGAATTAAATTGAGTATTATCAGCCCCCTCGTGTTGGCAGGTGAAGAAAGTGGTGAATAAATTCGAGCACACAGAGAGAGGTCAAGACCCGTAGCGCTGGTGCGCACCCTCCAAAAATAGTTTTCCTTTTCGTGCCATGAAAGAGGGGACCCGTTCAATTCGGGTCAGGTCATAGTGCCTAGAATCCCTTTTTTCTTGTTCCTCCATACCCTGAAAGTGGTCAATAAATTCAAGTAAGTACACAAATGAATGGAGAGGAGCAAGCAAGACCTGATAGCGCTGGTGCGCACCCTCCGCATATATATCGCAATTTCGAAGCTTGCGGGAGGGACACCCGTTCAATTCGGGGTCAAGTCATTACTCATCGGGATTCTTTTTTTAATTACTCTTGTTCAAGTGCTCCTTCCTTCCTTTGCCTTACTTTTCTGACCTTTGGGCTCAATTTCTCTTGGTCTCCAACACCAACTCCCTAATCGAATTGAATATTATCGCACAAGGCTGGGTGGAAGGAAACCTTGAAGAGAAGCCCCCAGCTCCTCACGCTGGCAGGTGCAAAAAAAAGGTTTTTTGGTAAATTTAAGTGCACATCTGGAGAGGAGTAAGACTTGATAGTGCTGGTACGCACCCTCCAAAATAGCCATCCTTTCGTGCCATGGAAGAGGGGACCCGTTCAATTCGGGGTCAGGTCATACGCCGGCTAGTATCACTTTTTTTTCTTGTTCTTCTCTTGAAAGTGTTCAATAAATCTAAGTACACAAATGGAGAGGAGTAAGACTTGTAGCGCCGGTGTGCACCCTGAAAAATTGTTACCGCAAGCCGTTTCTCCATCACAAGAGGAGCACCCGTTCAATTCGGGGTCAGGTCATACACGGGATATATGCTGTTTACTTGTTCCTACCTTGAAAGTGTTCAATAAATTCAAGTAAGCACACAAATGAAGGGAGGCAAGCAAGACCTGATAGCGCTGGTGTGCACCCTGGACAAATAGTTAATGTATTTGTTAGTCCCAAGAGGGACCCCGTTCAATTCGGGGTCAGGTCATGCCATTTTTGGGCCGTCTTTTTATTATTCTTATCCAAGTACTCCTTCTTTTGCCTTGCTTATTCAAATCTTGGGGGTCTTTTTTTTTTCGACAACAACTGCCGACTCGTACCTTTCTTTGTCTTACTTACTTCTCCAATTCTTTTCTTTTTCCTTCCGACACCAACTCCCGAATTGAATATGATCGCACAAGGCTGTTTAGGTGGATGAGTGGGCGGAAACCTTGAAGGGAAGCCCCAAGTTCTCATTCAATACTCATGCTGGTAGGCGAAAAAAGTGTCACATAACTTCAAGTACACAAATGTAGAAAAGAAAGACCTGATAGCGCTGGTACCCACCCTCCAGGAATTAGATGTCATTTTGCGCACAATGGAAGAGGGATCCCCGTTCAATTCTGGGTCAGGTCATACACCGCACCGAGACTTCGCTTTTTTTTTTGTTGTTCCTACATATGTTGAAAGTGTTCAATAAGTTCAAGTACACAGGGAGAGAGGAGTAAGACTTGTAGCACTGGTGCGCACCCTCGAATTCTTCCTCAGAAGAGGGACCCCGTTTAAGTCGGGGTAAGATTATGGATAATGGTGGAAACACCTTTTTCTTGTTCCTACATACGTTGAAAGTGTTCGATAAACTCAAGTAAACAGTAGAGAGGAGCAAGACCTGATAGCGCTCTTGCGCACCCTCCGTACATATGTATATCGTTGGAAGCTTGCACGAGGGACCCCCCGTTCGATTTGGGGTCAGGTCATTCGTAATTCTCTTCAAATCCTTTTTTCTTTGACACCCCACAGCCTCCCGAGTTGAATATTATCACACAAGGCTGGGTGGAAACCTTGAAACGAAGCAAGGCCCCTCATGCTGGCAGGCAGAAAAAAGTATTGAATAAATTCGAGTACACAGAGGGAGAGGAGCAAAACCTGATAGCGCTGGTGTGCACCTTGGAAAAATAAATCTGATATTTTGCCGCCACAAGAAGGAACCCCGTTCAATTCGGGTCAGGTCATACACCGCATCGAGACGTTGTTTTTCTTTCTTGTTCCTACATACCTTGAAAGTGTTTGATAAATTCAAGTAAGTACACAAATGAAGACCTGATAGCGCTGGTGCGCACCCTCCAAAAATAGTTTTCCTGTTTATCATGCCACGGAGGAGGGGACCCGTTCAATTTGGGGTCAGGTCATACTTCGGATACTTGTTTTTTTTTCTTGTTCCTACCTTGAAAATGTTCAACAAATTCAAGTACACAATGCAAGGGAAAAAGACCTGATAGCGCTGGTGTGCACCCTGGAAAATTGTTATTGCCGGCTGTTTCTCCACACGAGGGACCCCCGTTTAATTCGGGGTCAGGTCATATACAGTATCAAGACGTCCCTTTTTTTCCTGTTCCTACATTCGCTGAAAATGCTCCATAAATTCAAGTACACAATGCAAGGGAAAAAGACCTGATAGCGCTGGTGTGCACCCTCCCCACATGTAATAAGAAACTGAGGCCGAAGCTTGCACGGAGGACCCCCGTTCGATTCGGGGTCATCATTGTCATTCATCAGTTCACCACCTTTTTTTCCTTACCCCTCCTTCCTCTTTTATTCCTTCCTCACAAGAGGGATTCCCGTTCAATTCGAGGTCAGGTCATACCTCCTCGGCTTATGTAGTACAATCACCTTTTTTTCTTCTTCCTGCCTTGAAAGTGTTCAATAAATTCAAGTACTTACACAAATGGGGAGGAGTAAGCAAGACCTGATAACCCTGGTGCTCACCCTCCGCATATAGCAGTCCAAAGCTGCACGAGGGTCACCCGTTCATTTCGGGGTTGGGTCATAGGTTGAAGTCGAAGTCCTTTTTTCACTGGCCCTCATTCAAGCCTAATGCTCCTTCCCCTTCCTTTGCCTTACTTTCTCGAAATCTGGCCTTTGGGGTCATTTTTCGACACCAACTCCCAAAATATATCGAATATTGAAGGGAAACCCCCAATTACGGTAGCTGTGGTATTTTGAATTGTGCCAGTTTGAAAGTATTCCATAGATAGGATGCGCAAAAGTCGCATGGCACACAAGGTCTTTCCATGCGGCTTTTTTTCTCACTCTGCTGCGGTAATCTAGTGGGTGATATGAGCAGTTCTGGTGGCGCCTAGAGGCAAAAGAGACCAACACCACACGCGGCATCATGCAGCTGCATGCAGCTTTGCACATCCTGTCTAATAAATCCAACTATACAAATGGACAAGACCAAGACCTGATAGTGCTGGTGTGCACCCTCCAAAAATTGTGATCTTTTCTCGCACCATGGAAGAGGGGACCCGTTCAATTCGGGGACCTGTCATACAAGAGCATATGACCATCACCTTTTTTCTTGTTCCTACCTTGACAGTGTTCAATGAATCCAAGTACACAGAGGTAGAGGAGCAAGATCTGATTGCACTGGTGTGGGTGCGCACCCCTCATATATATATCAGTGTTGGAAGATTAGCAGGTTATGGATGGGTAGTGCAGATGCTGGAAGGGAGAGAAGGAGGAGGAGGTGAAGGTGAGGACAGTAGATTGATGGGTACCGAACTGAGTTTACATAGAAAGTAGCTACACCTTTTATACTGTTTCTCCCACATATCCCTGAACCCTACTCCGGTTTCATGTATGCTTCATGGTCCTTTATTCATGCTCTGGCTCCGAGCACGGTAGGTATCTCCGAGCTCGCAACTCGTTGATACACGTGATGGTGTAATTTCCTTTCTTGATATCTGAGCCCATGGTTCGGGCTGGCCGATCTAAACGGCCGCTAGATCATCGAGCTCTGGGCTCGAGCTCGGCGAGGCTTCGCCCCGCTTTATATCACAACAATGAGTTCGAAGCCTTGCAGAAGGAACCCCCATTCAATTCGGGGTCAGGTCATGTTTCGGCCAAAATCACCTTTTTTCTTGTTCCTACATACCTTGAAAAGTGTTCGGTAAATTCACGTAAGTACGCAATGGAGAGGAGAGAGACCTATAGCGCTGGTGCACACCCTTCAAATCTGTTTTTGGCCAATTCAATGCGAGAGGGGACCCGTTCGATTTGGGGTCAGGTCCTCATTTGGAGACAACCATTTTTTTTTGGTTCTTATCTTGAAAGTGTTCCATAAATTCAAGTACACAGAGAGAGAAGAACAAGACCTGATAGCGCTGGTGTGCACCCTCTACATATGCGTTGAGAGTTTGAGGTTTGCATGAGGGACACCCGTTTGATTCGGGGTTAGGTCATTTGTAGTTGTCAGGTTTCACTTTTTTTCTCTCTCTTGTGCAAGTGCTCCTTCTTTCGCCTTACTTTTCAGATTCTTTTAATTTTATTAGACCAACTCAGTCCCAAATTGAATTGAATTATTCTCACACAAGACTGGGTGGAACACAACCTTGAAAGGAAGCAAGCACCCGCATGCTCGCAAGTACATGCTGGCAGGTATATAAAAAAAGTTGTTGGGTAAATTTAAGTACACAACTGGAGAGGAGTAAGGCCTGTGCACCCTCCAACAATATGAATTTGATTAAATGATGCAAGAGGACCCCCGTTCAATTCGGGGTCAGATCATGGACATTGTGGCGAAGAGCTTTTGTCTTGTTCCTAAGTACCTTGAAAGTGTTCGATAAATTCACGTAAAAACAAATGGAGAGTAGAAACACCCAATAGCGCCGTCTGCACCCTGCAAAAATAGCAAATATTTCTTCTGCACAAGAGGGACCCCCGTTCAATCCGGGGTCAGGTCATACGTGGGGGGATACCATCACTTTTTTCTTGTTGCTTCCTACCTTGAAAGTATTTAATAAATTCAAGTAAGTACACAAATGGAGAGGAGCAAGACCTGATAGCGCTGGTGTGTGCACCCCCAAAAATGATTATGGTTTTTCATTACAAGAGGGACCCGTTCGATTCGGGGCCAGGTCATCATTCGGCCAAATCCCTTTTTTTTTTCTTGTTCCTACCTTGAAAGCGTTCAATAAATTCAAGTACACCAGTGGAGAGGTCAAGAGCTGATAGCACTGGTGTGTATCCTCTAAAAATGCTTGGCTCAAAACCTTCTGATTGCAAAAGGCGTGCCCGTTCGATTCGGGGTCAGGTCATCAGTCCTTCTTTCCACCATCGTTTGTCTGTTTACTCTTGTTCAAGTGCTCTGGTTCTTCCCCCTCCTTTGCCTTGCTTACTTTTTCATTTTGTTTCTTTTCTGACCTTCGGGGTCTTCCCCCCCCCCCCCCCCCCCAAGACCAACTCCTGAATATATTGAGTATTATCGCACGAGGCTGTGGAGGTGGGTGGGTGTTGAGGGGGCTGCTTCTGCGGGGAAGCAGCCCCCTCAAGCTGTCAAGCAGAAAAAAGTGTTTAATAAATTCAAGGACACAGAGGGAGATGTAAAGACCTGATAGCGCTGGCGCGCACCCTCCAAAGTTAAAAAAACCTGCTACAATGTGAAAGGGACACCCGTTCAATTCGGGATCAGGTCATTTGCGACTTCCGAGAGCTTTACACTTTTTTTATTTACTCTTGTTCATGTGCACCTTCTTTTGCCTTACTTTTCGAATTCTTTTACTTTTAATTTGTCGACTTGAACCAACTGAGTCCTGAATTTAATTTAATTATTTTTATACAAGGCTGGGTGGTAACCTTGAAACGAAGCAAGCCCAAAGCCCCCCCCTCATGCTGGCAGGCAGAAAAAAGTGTTGAATGAATTCAGGTACACAGAGGGAGAGATTGCCGTCACAAGAAGGAACCCCGCTCAATTCGGGTCAGGTCATACACCGCATCGAGACGTCTTTTTTTTTCTTGTTCCTACATACTTTGTCAGTGTTCCATAAATTCAAGTAAGTACACAAATGAAGAAGACCTGATAGCGTTGGTTCGCACCCTCCAAAAATAGTTTTCCTGTTTATCATGCGATGGAAGAGGGGACCCGTTCAATTTGGGGTCAGGTCATACTTCGGATACTTGTTTTTTCTCTTGTTCCTACCTTGAAAAGGTTCAACAAATTCAAGTATACAATGCAAGGGGAAAAGCGCTGGTGTGCACCCACCAAAAGTTACTTGTAATTCTGTCGATGATGTGAGAGGGAATTCGGGGTCAGGTCATACATTGATACAGTAACTGTTTTTTCTTGTTCCTACCCTGAAAAGTGCTCAACAAATCCAAGTACACCAGTGGAGAGGAGCAAGCAAGGCCTAATAGCAGTGGTGTGCACCCTCTGAAATTGTTTGTACCGGAATTCTATGTGAGAGGGACACTTGTTCGATTCGGGGTCAGGTCATGATCCAGGTCAAGCTTTTTTGCTCCCGCAAGCACCACCACAAAAGTGTTGGATAAATTGAGGATGAAGAGAGGGATAGAAAGCCCGATAGGGCTGGTGCGCACCCTCCAAACATGCGAGCTTTTCGCATACAATTGTAAGAGGGATACCCGTTCGATTCGGGGTCTGGTCATAGTTGCTGAATTGTCGGGGTTTTTTTTCTCTTCTTTTTTAATGTCATCGAGGTTCGCTCAGTCTTACTTCACTTGCTTACACGTAACTCGAACCGAGGTGCAGCTTGAATTTTTACGCAAGTTCAGCACAGTGTGGACTATTCATCGTGCCAATGCGAACCAGCATCAAATTTGGTGGGTCCTCATTTAATATTCATGCTGGCAGGCATTCAATAAATTCAAGTACACAGAAAGAAAGATCAAGACCTGATAGCGCTGGTGTGCACCCTGGAAAATTGTTACCGCAAGCTATTCCCCCATCACAAGAGGGACACTCGTTCAATTCGGGGTCAGGTCATCCCGCAGCTAGAATCCCTTTTTTTTTTTTTTTTTTGTTCCTACTTTGAAAGTGTTTAATAAATTCAAGTAAGTACGCAAATGGAGAGGAGCAACTGGTGTGCACCCTCCCCATATGTATTGTTCAATATCGAAAGCTTGTATGAGGGACCCCCGTTCAATTCGGGATCAGGTCATTCCTCCCTCGGCTACCATCACTTTTTTCTTGTTCCTGCCTTGAAAATGTTCAATAAACTCAAGTATTTACACGAATAAATGGAGAGGAACAGTACTTGATAGCGCTGGTGCGCACCCTGGACAAATAATCGCGACCTCCGTCGTCACAAGAGGGAACCCCGTTCAATTCGGGGTCAGGTCATGGGTATTGCTGCAAAACACCTTTTTTCTTGTTCCTACTTTGAAAATGTTCAACAAATTCAAGTACACAATGCAGGGGAAAAAGACCTGGTAGCGCTGGTGTGCACCCTGCAAAATTAACACATATTTCTTCCTGCAAGAGGGACACCCGTTCAATTCGGGGTCAGGTCAGGTCATACCGCAGCTAAGTACCACTGATTTTTTTCCTGCTCCTACCTTGAAAATGTTCAATAAATCCAAGTACACAAATGGAGAAGAGTAAGACCTGATAGCGCTGGTGTGCACCCTGGAATATTGCTATTGCGGGCTGTTTCTCCATCACAAGAGGGACACCCGTTCGATTCGAGGTCAGGTCATATGCAGCATCAGGACGTCCTTTTTTTTTTTTTTCCTGTTCCTACATACCTTGAAAAAAAAAGTGTTCAATAAATTCAAGTACACAATGCAAGGGAAAAGACTTGATAGCGCTGGCGTGCACCCTCCCCATATGTGTTATGCAATATGGAAAGCTTGTACGAGGGAGCCCCCGTTCAATTCGGGATCAGGTCATTTGCAACTCTTTTCAGGCCCTTTTTTTTTTTGCGACACACCCAACAGCCTCCCGAGTTGAATATTATCGCACAAGGCTGGGTGGAAAACCTTGAAGGGAAACAAGCCCCCAGTTACTAGTAGCGGTGGCGGCGGTGATGCGAGTTGAAACGGGTCGGTTTGATGAGTAGTGTCAAGTCTCCCCAGGGGCATGGAGTCGTGAATGTACCGCGTCGGCGAAGGCTGGCATGGAGCACAGGCGAGGCTAGTACTCGCAGGGCAGCATTGTTCGGGTCAGCAGCAAGCATCGCGTTGATTTAATTTTGTACCTAGCACTTATTTATGTACCGGATGCGCGATGCCTACCTCCCACATTGCGGGAGGTAGGACAGGATAGGCATCGAATCGATCGGCAGCAGCGTTCAACAGCAGCGGGGACGTCAAAAGCTAGGCGGTTCAACCGTTGTCAATGCGACGGCGGGGAGTGGGAATACGGGATATGGTAATAACAGCTCTGCTGTTAAATGCGTTGTTAAATGCGTTGGTAGGACAGGAATAGGAATAACGGATGGTGTCGAGTATAAGTAGGCTGCTGATGAATGGATACTTATTGCGGATTAAGCACTGCAGCATGCCTCCCAGGTCTAATCTTGGAAAATTACAGCAGCTTAATTGAGTTGCGTACGATGGGAGGGACCCCCTTGCATCTGCGTGGCCTCCGGCTCTCACAGTCGTGGTTGGTTGACATACGGCTGACAGCGGCAGCGGTTGAGTTGAGTGGGGGAAAGAAAACGGGAAAACGGCGTCATGGATCCGTGTGCCGGGTCTAAGCCGAAGTTACTTAGGAGGATTCGGATACTTAATACGTAGAACGGAGACCGAGATGCACATGGGTAAAACAGAATGAATGAATGAATGAATCGGTAATGTGCATAATGCAGGGTTTAGCGATGTGGATGTAAATAGAGCGGCGGGTCGGGTCGGGTTTGGTGTTAAGCCGATGGGTGGGATGGATAGGTTGCTGGGTTTGAGGATAGTCGAGTGTGCTGTATGTAGAGCTCGTTAGATGTGGATTTGGATTTACTCCGATACTTACTTGTTG
Source organism: Mycena capillaripes (assembly GCA_029204075.1). Taxonomy (NCBI): domain Eukaryota; kingdom Fungi; phylum Basidiomycota; class Agaricomycetes; order Agaricales; family Mycenaceae; genus Mycena; species Mycena capillaripes. Next base: position 2,847,757 of record JARHKZ010000009.1, on the reverse strand, counting down.
GGGATTAAGCAGACGCGCCGCGGCGTCGAGTCTTGCCTCCCACGTTTCTTTACAGCAGCGCGTTGATTCCCGTTTATTGACTGACCCGACCCCCTTATGAGTGTGTGGATCCCACAGTTGACACACGGCTGGCAGCGGCCGAGTTGGCTCCTGGATTTATGTCTGTACTTACATACTTGCAATTGTTTGTGGATTGCCCGTGTGGTTCCTTCCGTATGTGCCGGAGCCAAGAGAAAATTCCAAGACTTGGAGAGCGTGCACGGTATGTTGTTTGGGTTTGGGGATGCCGGTTCAGACCTCGGGTGAAATGTGCATGATGGTAGAGCAGAGACTCCGGGAGGTGAGGATGGGAGGTTAGAGCGGGTGTTTCAAGACGAGATGAGACGGGTGTGTATAGCTGTAGCTGTATGTAGAGAACCAGTTAGATGGAGGCTGTTGACGCGTTTCGCGACGGTATTGGTATTATTGGATATCAGGGGCGGAGCAAAGCCGAGTCAGAGGTATGGGTTGGAGGTGGTATGTTCCGGCGACCGTCGGTGAGTCAGGAGAATAAAATGCAGGATTCATGGTGTTCCGAGAACCCGAGGCGAGCAGGGTTGTTCATGGATCTTAAATAGAGCGGACCTCGGGTTTGGTGTTAAGCCGATGGGGTGGGTTGCCGGCTTCAACGACGTGTTCCGAATTCCGTGCTGGCATTCGCGTTGGTATCCGCGTTGACATCGGCGGCGTGGGCGGAGCATGAATTATAATAGCACCAAGTTGCAGAGCGGCTGGTTGATTGGTTGGGGTGAGTCAAACTTCGTTGACGCTGAGCGTTGGCATCCATCTGTCAATGAATTGCGGTTGAAAGGCTTCTTGTCTTCCATAGGGTTCAATTGAACGGGAAGAGCAGTGGACAACAATATTGAACCGGTTGTTTGTAGACGCTCAACGGCAGCGGGTGATTGATTGACGCGCCGTGCCTGAAAGTAGCGCGACGCCGACGCCGAAGCATGATTTCCGCGAACGTTTGGAAGCAGTGGAAGCTCTCCAAGTAGGTCCGGACACCGCCACCTCGGTTCGCATCAAAGTGTGGCGGGGCCCGATGTCCGGTTTCATTTTGATACCAGTGATAGACGCACTCCGGGATCCGAATACAGCTCAAGTCGCCCACAGGAAAACGAGCGGGATGTGGAGAGAACGAGGGTGCTGTTAAGTAATCGCAGCAAGTTCGGACATGAAAGGGAGTGGCCGGGAGATTGGAGCCCAAAGGAAAAGTGACTACGCGGTGTCGTGATGGGATCAGACAGCTGACCCCGCGCAATCCCCCATGATATTTCTGGGGAGACAATATGGGGCAAACAAGGGGGGCGGGGTATATAAACCGAATAAGTGGTGCACGCTTTTCTCTGCTCGCTTGCCTTTGGAAGAAAAGTCAACCGCCTGTCGCCGTTTATTCTGCGACCGCCTTCAAGTCTTCCCTCAACTCCTCTATAGGAAGAAAGAAACAAGAAGCAGGATGACCATCTTCTTCGCGCCCCTCCGCCTCCCGCCCGCGCCCGCAGAGCGTCCCGCCCCATTGCTGACAGAGCTCCTCAGCCTCACCCCGCTGCAGTGGGCCTTCTTCTGGACTGGCTGGCTCGCGTGGACGTGCGATGCCATCGATTTCTTCAGTGTCAGTCTGAGCGTGCCCGCGCTGGGCGAGCAGTTCGGCAAGCCCACCACGAGTATTGTATGTTCCTATTCTCCATTTCTCTATGTAATACAACGTTAACACGCACGACGCGCACAGACCCAAGCCATAACCCTCACCCTCCTCTTCCGCTCCGTCGGCGCAGTCCTCTTTGGCGTCTTCTCCGACCGCTTCGGCCGCAAGTGGCCTTTGGTCTTCAACTTGGTGCTCGTTGCGATCCTCGAGCTGGGTGCTGGATTCGTGCAGACCTTCCCGCAGTTTTTGGCGCTGAGGAGTTTGTTCGGTGGGTGTTCTCTCTCCATCTCGTATCGGTTCCCGTAGTTCGTTCATCGGTTCCGCATCGACGCGACGAAGATTTTTACGTCTTATCGAGCGGCGTCTTCCTTGAGAAGACGAACGACTCGACGGGTCCGCGGGGCTTCGCGCTTGGCGGGATACGAGGACCTGCTTATCGCCGCCATCGCGCGCCTTGCTCCCTTCCTTCACTTTCTCTCTGCTATCCATTCATGCACAATGCTAACCCAACGCAGGCATCGGCATGGGCGGCATCTGGGGCCTCGCCGCCTCCACCGCGCTCGAGAACCTCCCCGTCGGGCTGCGCGGTCTGGCGTCTGGTGTCTTGCAGCAGGGGTATGCGGTTGGGTATTTGGTGCGTTCTTCACTCCCCTCCCTCTCCCTCTACCGCTTATCGCGAACCGCTTGCTAACCCCCCTCCCAGCTCGCAGCAGTAATCTCCCTCCAACTCGTCCCCTCCGTCTCCGTCGGCTGGCGCGCCCTCTTCTGGACCGCCTCCGGCATCTCCCTCTTCGGCGCCTGCCTGCGCGCGCTGCTCCCCGAGAGCACCATGTTCCTCAAGGCCCGCCAGGCCGCCGAGTCCCACGGCGTCGTCTCCGAGGCGCAGAAGACAAAGGTCTTCCTCCGCGAGACGGGCGCGATGCTCAAGGCGCATTGGATGCTGTGTGTGTATGCGGTGTTGTTGATGACTGGTGAGTTGGCGTTTTGTCTTTCTTTTTTTGAGGGGTTTTGGGTTTGGGTTTTGGGGTTTTGGGGGGCGCGTTGGGCGAGAATTGGTTTCGAAAGAAAGATGTTTGGGGGATAGGGAGTCCCTCCTGCACTCCCTCCCTCCCTCCCTCCTCCCTTTGCTCGCCCTTCCACCTCCTCCTCCCCCCTCCGCTCGGTTTTACTGTTCCTCCTCTCCTCCCTTTCTTCGCTCGCTTTACTATTACTATTACTAACGCTCACTCCCCCCACAGGCTTCAACTTCCTCTCGCACGGCTCGCAAGATCTCTACCCGACCTACATGCAAAAGACCAAAGGGTTTGATGCGCACACGGCGACGGTCGCGACTATTATTGGGAATTGCGTGCGTACTCTTGTCTTTTCTGTTCTTTCTTTTATTTTTCTCTTGGCTTTGTTTCAACTCGTTTCTTTTTTGTTACTTTTGCCATTCACCCCCTTCCTTTCTGGTCATCCACGACCCAGCTCCCTTCCCCTCCCTCGGCGCGGCGCGTTAACCTTGACGCCCCGTCCCACCACCTCATGCTCTTCCGGCGCGGCGCGTCAACCTTGACACCCCCACTCCTTTTGTTTCTCGCTTGCTCTTGCTGCATCCGTCCCATCTTCCCCACACCACCTATTCATTTTTCTTTGTGCCGCACGGCACGGAACCCCGCTCCGTCCTCCGCGGTCAGTCCGACATTGATCGGAGCTGCGTGCCTGGCTTGGACTCGGGACGCGTGGTGCGTTTTCACGCGTGCGTGATGCGTGCCTGTCTGAATGATTTGGGCGGGCGCCGGGAGGCGGGCTTGAATATTATTGTTATTATTCCCTTTTTCCTTTCCTTTTTCGTGCAGAGAGAAGAGACGAGACAGAAAACTGATGAATTGTATTATAACAGGGCGCCATCGCGGGCGGCGCGATTGCTGGTTGGGTGTCGCAGTTCCTTGGGAGGAGGATTACGATTGTGTGAGTGCCTTGTCTTGTTTCTCTTTGTCTCCCTTCCTCCTTCCTACCCCCTTTCCTCCCCGACCCGACCCTTTTCACCATCCCCCCTCTCCACCCCACCCACAAACAACGAGATGACTGATTTGCGTCAACAGCACATTCACCCTCCTCACCGCGGTCTTCATCCCTCTATGGATCATCCCGAGCAGCTTCAGCGGGCTCGCGGCGGGCGCGTTTTGCATACAGTTTGGGGTGCAGGGGGCGTGGGGGGTTGTGAGTGTTTTTTTCTTACTTTTCCTCCGGCTCTTCCGATGGAGTTGCCTCTCCCTCCCCTCCTCAATCCGAGGGTTTCGTGCACGGAGTGCGGGACGGACGGATGCACGCGCTGTGTGGGGAGGATCGGGTGCGGTAGGATGCGCCCATCGTCGTACTTGGCGTTCTCCGCCTGCGCCGTCCTCGATTCCCTCCCCTCTTCCCCTCCTTAATTCCCGTCTACGAAACGCTCATACTGACCACCCCCTCCCCTAACAGATCCCCATCCACCTCGCGGAGATGGCGCCGCCCGCGTTCCGCGCGACGTTCCCCGGTGTGGCGTACCAGCTGGGCAACATGGTGTCGAGCGCGTCGGCGCAGATTGAGGCTAGTGAGTATTTGTTTTTCAGTGGTTCTTTCGTCCCCCGCGGCGCTCGAGGAGGGGATGGCATCATCGTTCGTGTCCTCGACACGTGGACGATGGTCCCGAGTTAGGGTCGGCTTCGTCAACGATGGCGGGCAGGACGGCTCGCTGGTTAGGGTCGGCGTCGTCGCCAGCGATAGAGGGCAGGACGGTCCACGACGAGGCTCGTGCGATAAGGCAACTCGTGCGATAGCGATGCCAGCGCCGTGCTGTCCTGCGCGCGCTCCGGAGTCGCAGCATGCGGTGGAACGTCGACTCGGAGACTAGCCCGCGGTGAGAAGAGGAGACGAGGCGTCTGTCGTCCTCGCTGGTCGCCAGTGATGGTGGACAGGATGGCCACTCGTAGTGATCGCCGTGCCCGTCAGCGCTGGCGGGCCGAGAGCAAAGTCAAAGGATGGGATGCCCCTCCACCCCACCATCCTCTTCGTCATCTTCTGCGCCTTGCAAGAAACACGCTTACTGACCACCTTCTCCAGCCGGCGGCAACCACCTCAAGACGACGGTCAAGGGCGTCGTAGTGCCCGACTATGCCAAGGTGCAGGGTATCCTGATTGGTGTCGTGGCAGCGTTTGTGCTGTTCATTACGATTATTGGGCCTGAGTGCGTACTTTCTCTTGGGCTGCGTTCCGTTTCCTGCCTGCCCGTCTCGCGGGTCTGCTTGCGAGCGACCGTGCTGGGCGGAGGGAGGGACAGGCGTGGCGACTCGTCAAAGTGCATACGACAGCTAACGCACCGCCTCCCAGGAACCACGGCTCGCACTTCGAGAAGCACCGCGCGGCGTTTGACGAGGGCGGAGGGTCGGACGATGCGTGGATCGACGAAGATGGTGTCCACCACGAGACTGGGCGCGCAGAGCACGAGCGCGACATCGAGGAGAAGGGGAGCGAGGAGCGGCTGAGCACGGAGAAGCCTGCGCGGGATGCTTGAGTTCTCTCGAGCGCGCACGCTTTCTTCGTCTCTTTTCACTGCCTTCAAGACCGCAGACATACTATATCGACAGGAAAACAAACAGACTATCAATCTAGGAAAACACATAGGAGGATGGAGGAGGAGATGTGGATGGGAGCGGACGCGTTTAATGCAGTGCAATGTATATTAACGACTAGTGGAGGAGGACGGAGGAAGGAGGTGGATCTACTACATACGACCCGACGTGAATTGAATAGTTACGATAGTTTTAGTGCGATGAATTCATGTCTTTTTCTTTCTCTCTCTCTTGCGTGCCGCCGTTGTCCGAACTCGTACTTGCAATACTTATTGAGTGGCGCAAGCCGCCTTAGCCTCGTAAAATAATGTGGCTGCGCTCCCTTCAATTCTTCAGCTTCCTCCTTCACAGCTTCACGCCTTCTTGATTCGGGGTCTTGACTTCCGAAGGATATCGCGGGACCTCCTTGAAAGACTCTTATTTTCGTGCGCTCCCGCTATTCTGGCTGTGTCCGCTGTTTCGTTCATGAATTGCGTCACGAGCAGCGGTGTTTATCAAGTTCTCTTCCACAACATCTCTGCTTCGTTCGGCGTCTTGGGTAACTTGTGGATCCGCGGATACAACTAGTGTACATGTGGAGCCCTGTTGGAGCCCAAGAGAACTTGGAAATCCCATTGTTCTGGCTTTGGCGCGGCACCCACTATTTTGGGAGGAGAGGCCGCTGTTTTGGCTCTGGCTTGGGAGGGAGTCCTATGGATGTGGTGTGTGCTGGGTGGGCGTACCAGGGTACTTTCCTGCGGATTTGGACTTTGCGCCTCTAACGAAGACGATCCGAGATGCATTTGACTCGGACCTGGGAAGACCTTGATGGGACGGAAAGAAGACTCCGAGTCGGAGACTGCGAGGAACTTGAATTCTTGCGTTTTGCTTTTTGACTCGATGTTCTTCTGATTTTGAATCGAGTCTGCGACGAAACTGCGATTCTTTTTGACTTGGCCAAAATGACGCCAGAAAATCCGAGCTGACCGAGTCATCTTCGAGTTGTGAAGACACCGCTCGACCTAGCCCTCCTCCAGCTCTTACTTGTGTTACGGTGACTCGTCATTTACTTCCGCTTCCCTCGCACCGCTTCTTGGTCGCCTATCAAAGCCCGCCCCCGACCTCGCTCGATTAGGGAATCTAGATCGGTCCCGACCTCCCGATCACCCGCCCCGACTCATATGATGGACGAGCTTCAAGAGCCCAGCTCTTTGACTCTTCCGGTGCCCATCCTATTCCTTCCGATGACTAGGCGCTTCTGCATCCATATATAACCGAGTCCGCCCACCCCCCTCGCTCCTCATCTTAACTTGATCGTGACCACTACAATGAGCTGTACTATCTGCCACGAACGCCTTACCTCTCCAGCCTCTTTACCTTGCGGCCACGTTTTCTGCCGCGAATGCCTCCGCCGCACGGTAGACTCCGTAAAATCAGCCAGTGTGCAGCATTATTGCCCTGCGTGTCGGAAGCCGTATAATGTCGGTACGTCCCCATCCGCGCATCCCATTTCCTCAGTGAAATCTAATCCATGTCTGCAATGCAGTAACCATCGACCCCGCACTGGTCCCGCCTTACCTGCGCCCACACATCCAGTCCGCCATCCGCCCGCTTTTCTTCGACGAAAGCGCGCACTCCCCGTCCACGTCGCTCTTGTCGCAGCCCTCCGCGTTTGTGGCCGCGTCGCCCGAATCGCAGCCCTCCGCGTTTGTGACCGCGTCACCCTCGTCGCAGTCGCAGTCCCCCGCATCTACCTCACAAACCCCACCACCGACCACCCCCAGCCCAGGCGCAAGTCCAAGCACAGCCGACCTCGGCCGCACCGCCGCAGAGGCCGACGCCCTGCGCCTCGCCTGCGCCACCTGGCGTCGACGCGCCGAGATCCACGCCGCCGCGAACACAGGGCTCCTCGGCTTCGCGCGCGCCGCAAAAGAGTGCGCGGTGCGTATGCGCACGGAGCGCGACGCCGCGCGGAGTTGTTGCGCCTTGCTCAAGCGGAAGCTCGCGGAGCTTGAGCATGATTCTGCCGTGCGGGGCCGCGGCCGCGGCGCCGATTCTGGATCTGGATCTGCATGGTCGGACTCAGACGCGGACTCACCGTTGGAGGAGCAGGAGGTGCGCGCGGGGGCGCCTGCGCCGCGCGGGCTGCCTGTGTTTGTTCGGATGCAGCAGCAGCAGAGGGGCGCGGTGTCCTCGCCGGGATACGACGAGCGTACGCAGAGCCGGTTTGGGCCCCCGATTAAACGGCGGAGAGTGGCCATGGGGTCGTGTCCGACCGCCATGGCGAGTGTCCCTGCTATCCCCGTTGCGGGCGGTCGAGTTTGAGGAGTGTGTTTATGCGAATATGTGTATATGTGTACCTGTACTTTGTATAATTTCTGGGCTGGTTTCTGTTGGTTTACTCAGTCTACTTGCTTTCTATCCTACATATACACTCAAATGTACTTATTCGGCAACTGGCATTGGAAGGGACGCTGGACTTCCCTCGGCATGGCAAAGGGCGTGCTGGACGGCCCCTGCCAGCGTCCACTGCGTGACAAGTTTGCGCTCGTCGACAATCCTCGACCCGACTCGGCTTGGAAATAGAGACATCGAGGACTTAACAACGAATGAAGCACGTCTTGAAAAAAAAAACCCCCAAGTACATTGCAAAACGTTCCCGCTACTCAAAAAAAAAAAAATCTACTGCAGCATGAGCTGCCCAACCGCACTAATCGACCCATCATCATTATACAGCGCCGAGCCCGTGCCGACAAAGGTGGTGCCAGGGGCGTCGTTGGCGACGAAGAGCTTCGGCGAGGTGGCGACGAAGGGGAAGTACATCTCGACGAAGGGGGAGGAGTCGAGGAAGGCGAAGGCTTCCTTGTAGTATGCGACCCTGAGTAGAGAGAGATTAATGAGTCTCCGATCCAAGATATTTGGAGAGAGAAGAGACGCACTGGTCAGCCTGGCCACCGGCGGGGTTCTGCAGCGCGAACTCGGTGACAACGATCTGCTTGCCCGGGAAGCGGGTGTTGGCGTCCTGGACGTGCGCCTTGAATTGATCAAAGCTCGCGCCGTAGTGGTGCTAAAAAAGAAGAAATTTGGTTACTCGGCGAAAAATAGGGGCGAGCGAGCGGACACACCAAGTTGATGTAGTCGAAGAAGCATTGGCCGGCGCACGCGTCAAGCATCTGCTGGAGCCAATCCAGACCCTGGCCAGGGTTCTGCGACGCGGTCACGGCGGGGAGCGCCTTCTTGATCGCCTATTTATAACACAGACCCAGGGTCAGTTATCTGTATTTGTAAACAATTTTGAGAAAGGGGACGCACGATGGGGTTAATATTCTGCTTGTACCAGTCGGCAGCCTGCTGCGGGGTGATGCCGTTGATATCAGGCTCGTTCAGCGTAAAGAGTGTGGAGAAGCCAAGCTGCTGTTGGCGCGTTGCGAGCTGGTTGATGGGCGACGAGTCACAGTCCAGGCATCGTTGCATGCCTTTGGAGAATCATGAGATGGGGGCGCGCACGCGGGGAGTACCGCTGGACATACCGATGAAGTTGAGGCCGCCGTTACCGTTCGAGGACGGGGGAAGGAAAGTCTCGTAGTCGTAACTGCGTGCCGGCAGTGTCTTAGAATATTTTCGATACACACAGGGCCGGGGAACACGTACATGAGGTTGACGGAACCCTTGCCGTCGTTCAGCTTGGCGGGGTCGAGGGGGCTGTTGTAGAACGGCCAGCAGAGACCGCGCTTTCCCGGGCCAGCGCGCTTCGTGAGAGGCGCGGCAAGAGACGAGGAGGCGATAGCGACGGCGACGAATGCAGCAATAGAAGTCTTCATTGTGAGTGGCGTTGGTGGTTAAACGAGTGAGTTGCGTGTACGGTGGGCAAAGAGAATGTGAATCGGAGGCCGGCCGAGGTGCGTCGAGCAAGTCGGATTTAGAGAGAGACTGGAAGGAAAAAAAATGAGGCGAAAGAGAAACCGAAATGAAATGGCCTTTATGTTCGGCCGTAGGGGGGCTCTTATACTTACGCGGTTGGCTGCCGTGATGGAGGTTCCCGTGTTTGATGAAGATGAGGACCATCAGGTTTTACCACTGGTTTCCAAGTTGGTTTCGGATTTAGGTCCGTTGGTCGGAGAATCAGCGACTCGAAAAGAAATGATGCCAAGGGAAGAATCTTGAATTATAGCCAGGAAGTAGAGCTGCCTAAGAGCTGCCGGAAGTTTGGATTACAAGTTCAATGAGTGAGCACAAGCAAGAACGATAGACTCAGAGCGCCGCCGGCCGAACGTAAGGTGCCTTGTGGAAGTCCCGACGATCTTGGCTGTGCAGGCTGCGCGTTTTGATGGTTGCCTCATGATGACTCACGACCATGGTGTCATCCGGTTGGATTTCAACTTGAACTGTTGTGTTGAATGGTTGAAATGTTACATCGTCTGTTGGGTTAAACCCACTCTAGCTCTGCTGCGGAAAAATTAAGGAATTGAAAGAAAAGACGTAGTCGTGCTTCGCGGTGTTATATATATACCAACAATCCGCTGATTTCCATAGTTCAACTCGGTTCAACTTCAGTCACGGCGTTTACCTTGGGCTCCAAACAAATGAATATTCATGATTAGCCTTGGAAAGCTTGAATCCAAGATCTGTGAGGACCGTGGCTCATTCTTAACCGGGACTTTCCTTAGCCGGTTCTGGTCTTCCACGGTTCGAGTCTTGGCTCGGGCCAAGACCATTGGCGGCTGCTAACCCCCAGCGCCTCAAAAAGGCAAATATCTCATGATCCCCACTCCCAGGATCTAGATGAATCATCTTCCACACTCGGCTTCGGTTTGGCCAAGACCATTAGCAATTCCTAACCTCCATCGCCTCGAAAAGGCAAATATCCCATGGTCGCCACCTCCAAGGCTCTTGGCTTCATCGTGGCCTCGAATATCTCATGGGAGCCACTCCTCAAATTGATCTTCCACGCTCGGGGTCCTGGCTTCGGCCAAGACCGTCCACCGAAGATTCCTAACCTCCATAGCCTTGAAAAGGCAAATATCTCATGGGCGCCACCTCCAAGTCTCTTGGCTTCATCATCGCCTGGAATAGACGAATATCTCACGAGAACCACGCTTCAAAATCGACGTTGAAGCACACGCGGGGTCTGTGACCGAAGACAAGACCATTGACAATTCTTAACCTCCATTACCTCAAAAAGGCAAATATCCCATGAACGCAACCCCAAGTCTCTTGGCTTCATCGTAGCCTGGAATGGGCAAATATCTCATGGGAGCCTTCTCAAAATTGACCTTCCGCATCTGTATCTTGGCATCATACTAACCTCCATCGCCTCAAAAAGGCAAATATCTCACGCGCATCACTTGCAAGGGTCCGCCTTCCGCATCGTCTTGGCCAAGATGTCGTTAACCTTTGTCGCCTCGAAAAGGCAGCCATCCCATGGCTACTCTGCTGTTTTTGAGGAAATAAAATCCCTCGTAATGAGTGGTTGGCTTTGGCTAAGACTCGTATTGTTTTGCCAACCGCCATCGCAATTATCTCGTAAACTCAATTCAGATGAAAATAACGAATAACTATTCCGTCTAGCAAATGCATATACTACATAGATGCGACGCGCCCAATCTCCTTCCCACCTCAGTGTTCCCTTTTATGTCTACCAAACAAAAAAAATGTTTCGCGGCCGCTCATTCAAAGCCAAGGTGCCCTGTACTTCTGTATCGCCGCCTCGAGGAGAGTGGGGTCTACCACACCGTTGACAGTGAGGTTCGTGAGGTTAATGCTCGCAGGCATCAGCTCCGTGCAATTCGTGAGCGTAGTGACATCTTGGCCGAGCAAGCTCATCTTCAGATGGGCAGCACGGTAGTCCTCGTCCCTGAAAACCAATGCATAAATATTTGTATGATTCGAATGATGGGCAAAACATACCAATCTTCCTGATTGTTAATAAACCTGTGGAACTCGAACTTAGTGCTGGTGTTGTGGGAGAAGTTGACATCGCTGTGAAGCTTCAAAACGTCTGCAGAAGAATCAATTTAGTTCTCTAGCTTCGGCATAATGCGGGTTGAAATTTACCTGGAGGAGTGGTAGGCGCTGCCGTCTCAGAGTCTAAAATTCAACCACATATGAGCGGGGGGACATCTATGGGGAATATTGAAGGGGCTGACAAAATCGAACATCCCAAATATCGACGGTCGAATCGAATGACGAGTTTGCCACTGAGGGATCGACAAAGCGCTGCTTCCCAGTGGAATGGGCGCCAACGAGCGCAATCAAGTCGCGGGTGGTGAATCCCATGTCCGCGAATCTCGCTAACAGGGTAGGGACGGGGTCATCCGGACTCGGGAACAAGCCGTTCGGGGCGACGTTCTTGGGCTGCGGGCGTCCGACGAATGCGTCGATCCGAGGGCCCCCGGGACATGCCAGCTGAGAAGCAGGAAGTAAGATTTTATTAGGCTCGAAAAGAAATGATGGAGTGCTTACGACGCCGAGCACGCCTGCCAGCTGAGAACAAAATAATTTGGAGTGAGTCAAGCTTGAGACACGATGTGCAGAAATTTTCCTACGTGTAGGAGATCGCCGGGAGAAACGCCGAATTGTGCGGGAAGTGGCGAGAGGATACTGACGATGCTTTGAAGCCCGTTATTCTCGGTGCGAGTAACCTCAGTAGGGTCCCATATCATCGAGCCATCGGCAGCGCCGGTTGGTAGCCCTTGTGCTATCAAGGCGTTCGAAAATGTTCCTAAAAGGAATTCATTAGTCATGTTGAGGTTGAAAGAGAGAAAGCGTTTACGGACCAGCATCGTGGAATGCTATACGCACAGACGCGCGCGCCTCATCTCCACATCTCCCTTGAGATCAATCAATGTTGAGTTCTTGCATCAACTTCTTAGGGATTTTATGCCCACCGTGGAAAATACCGCCCAATATCGCGTCGCGCACGGCGTACCAAGGAACGCATTGCGGGTTCGTGGCGTTGGAGACGTCTGGGATTCCATTGCCGTCGCCGAGGTCAGGGACATTGCCGTCGGAATCAGTGTCGTCGTCGCCGTCGCCGTCGCCGCCGGCAGGGTCGGCAGGGTCGGCAGGGTCGGTAGGGTCGGTAGGGTCGGTAGGGTAGGTGGGGTCGGTGGTCTGCCTTAAAGATGTGTATGATGAATATGGCGTGGCAATTGCGAGCAACGGTATGACCAGGAGCGAGCTTAGTAAGAGGGAAGTCGCGAAGTGACGCATAGTTGCAAATGCAAGACTGGGGAGGATGGACTTCGTTGGTGAAGGTGAAGAAAAGCTTGAGCTGGATTCGACTGGTAATTATATGCTTGTCAAACGTCTGTAGAAACACGCGAGTGGGATCAGACATGTAAGGTACCTGTCCGAACATTGAATGAGTGAAACGCGGATCCTTGTCCAGACCCATACGCTCGGCCGACCCTGGAGCCCTGGAGCCGAAGACAGTCAGAAATAAGGATGCAGCCAGTGATTCTGTCATGTTTACGAACCTACAGCCGCGGAGTACCAGCCGAGATAATTATATTCAGTTCGCCGCGACGATTTGGACAAGGAGAGGACTTCGGCACTGGAGTTATCAACTTCGCGGACGTTCCTGATGAGCATGCCAAGGCACTTGTTCCTTTGTACGGTTGCTCTTCAATGCAAGCATGTACAGAAATAGCGGAGATAAGTGAGTTCTCATGAATAAGCCAATTCCAGGCGGGATGGATCAGCACAAGACGCTCATTGGCAGCTGTGGGTGAGGTTGCTGAGTAACATTAGGTTGAGGAAGAAAGTGGTTCCTTGTCTGTGCGCGTGGTCGAGGAAGACCTATTAGGTTTAAGCGCGAGTATGCCGCGATTGGATTAAACAATGATCAGAACAGAATTGTATCCTCAGAATGGAATATACCGTGGCGTGACCAGTAGAAATTGGGTTGAGGAAGCAGGTGCTTCTGTGCCTGCGCGCGTGGTTGGCGAAAACGGAGCAAGACTGGAAGAGGTATACGGCAGCGCATGGGGCGCAGATCGAAACCAATGGAGGCTGCGTCTGTGGGGAGCAGTAGATCGCACGATGTCCAACAGTATCCCCGTTTTCGCGCTTTCGTCGTGGTCAAGAAGCAGAAGAACGGATCTCCGTTAGGGCATCTCAAGGCTTATCATTCAAAAATAGAGGCCAAGCAAAAGTCGCGGAACCGAAATCATTGAGCCGGAGGAGACCCGAAGCCGTAGGATTAGGCCTGATCGGAGAGAAGTACACTGTTCAGGGACAAGCGGCGCCAAAGACCGGGGTTTCGTCCTCGACAATAACCAGCCCTTCCATAGGTGACCTGAAAAAAAACGAGTGGGAACTTCCAACCAGCGAACTGGAGGGCGCGTATTGTAGAATTGATCTTCTCTTCGAAGAAGCGAATGCCAAGATCAGAGATCTCAAGATCAGTCAAGATCATTGAAAAGGAACAGTTCGGAGCCTATTCGAGCCGCAAGAAGTTTGCCGTCCTCGAATCATAGTCCGATTCAGGTATATAGACTGCCGCCATCGACCGGGATTTAGTCTTCGAAAATGAGTCTCCCCGTATTGGCTGAGCTGTATTGCTAAAAGTCCCCACAGGGGAAGTGGTGCGAAATGGATATCCAAAAGACGAAATCGTTGGCCATACAATCCATGAGGACCTATTGGCTAGAATGATATTTCCCCGTTTTAGAAGAGGCGAAGCACATTGAAGATCGGAGGTAGATATAGATTTGGAAGCGACTGGTCCGGAACCGATTTCCAAGCTAGCGAAACCATGGGCCCGTAGGGAGACCCGATACCGCAGAATCCCGCCTTGAACCAATGATTGCGGAGAGGGGCAAGATTCAGATAGGGACTGGCGCCAATGCCCGGGGTCTCCTGCTCTTTGATTTATACAAGATGGTACTGGTTGTGAATCTTCGCGCAGAGAGGTAGCGGGTGCTTTTCTTCGAAGCGGCCAGGGTCAGAGATAGCAAGATCGCTTCGAGGATAGTTAGAATCTTTGTGGATGTCGCAAAGTATTACTATAATGTCCCTTCCTGAGTTAGGATATCTTTTCACTAGCCCGCATGTGGAAGCGGAAGCGTTGGGAGAACGGGGACAGATATATGCTCAGGGGCAGCGAGTACACAAGCCAGTAATACACAGATGGGAGAGAGAGAACAAAAAGAGCAGGTAGCAAGCGACGAATGATCATATATCTATTGCTCGTAGATGTTGTCTGCAGGTAAGGCTCGAGTAGAGGACACAAACAATGCTAGTGGCGATGTTAGTGCAAGAGGAGGGACAAACTGTAGTTATCTGCTTTTGGGTAGCAGTGGGCACAGTGACCAATAATTCGATGGAATTGGTTGAGAATTGGGCAGTCCATTAGCCGAGTAAATAAAAACATTGGAAGAACTGGAGAAACAACGAGTTGAGTCCAAAAAAATTGGTTCGTCCGTTTCCGTACAATTTTTACGAGGGTTCCGCAGAGTGGACTCGGATTCGGAGATGATGCCTGCTGGTGGCAAGTTTAGAGAATCTCCGCTGATCCAAGTGCGGCAATTAGTGATGCCGCGGCTCGAGCCGGTCACGTCTGTCACATATTGATCTTTTCGTTTCTGCACTCAACCACCCGGAAAGATATTGAGGCACACTTATATAAAGCACAGGTATGATTTTTGGGACCCATCTTGATCCAAAATATTTTGTAGAGCCTCGTAGAAGGCAATGTCTCAGGCTCAAGCCATAAAATTGATTTGCGAGCTTCTTTTGCCTCACTACTAGTCATAGCACCTGAAGTACGAACAATGAAGCAAAATTTTGATTGAAGGAAATACAGCTATGCGTCCAATGAAGACTCTCCGCAACAAAAATGTGTCCAGAAAATGCTGGAGCACAATGGAAGCCGAGCCGCGCCGAAGCCGGCCTGTCACGCGAGCCGCGGCAATACTAACGCCGGCAATCCAAAGTTACTGGACAGCAACCACAAATATTCTGCCTTGCTCTTTCCGATCGTCATGTCTTGCGCCTGCATGGCTGCCATAGATTCAGTTCAGGTTCTAGAATAAGATCAATTACGCAGTAGTTGGAACTTCAAGTCGAAGAGCCGCACTGAACCTTGGTCCTTGCTGCAATAGTTTCTCTGATCTGCAAAGAATGATCATGCGGCGGCGACTTGCCGATCTAGGAGTCGTTTCTCCTTGAACAGTTCACAGCATTCAAGGGTCAGACCTGCGGGTCTTTTGCTTCCGCTCGGATCAAACCCGATCGCGATTCACCACCGCCTCCAGGATACGGTCAGACATAGTCTCCTGCAGTATAAGAAGGCGACAATTACATGGGGACTACATTCACACCAACCGCACCACGGAACATCACTCCCACCGCTCATCAAGACGCTTCATCGCTCAACAGAAAAATTCTGATGTCTTCCCCCGTCACCTCTACTCCCACTCGCACCACCGACCACGGTTCAAAATTCATCGAGGCAAGTGCCCTCGAAGGCTGACTTGATTATCCACTCATCGCAAATCCAGATGCTTTCCGAGCAGCCCGAGTCTATCGTCTCTACTCCTACGGCTGCCTCTGGCTGGTCACCCCTGACCAAGGATGAAGGGCGTGCCCTTATCCGATCGCTACTCTTCCCGGGCCAGGCCCCGCCTTTCGTTCTCAGCGAAGAGCGCCGCAAAATACCACAGGCAGAGCTTAACCGCCTTTCACACAAAATCGGGCGGGAAAACACGCTGTGCCGCACGCAGCACATTCGCCCCATGCACCCAGCCACGCCTGACCAGCGGATCTTGCTCACTTTCCGCCGGAAGAGTTACACCGCGCCTTCGAACCAGTTCGAGCGCGACACGACGCCGCTGTGGTAGTCGGTGGGTTTGCATCCATTCGTTTTGGGTCGTTCATCCGCTGATACTTGATAAGATGATAGGTCTTTTATTCGCTTGATGATTCTGAAGGCACCTTGTATATATCAACATTGTCCCAATCTGTACCATAGCTATCTATCTTCGTTGTTTCAGTTGTTGGACCCTTCATGACTCGTCGAACAAGCATTGAAAAAACTATCAAAGGTATACCTGACCCCAAATTGAACAGGTATCCCTCTTACTTTAGAGCACCGATGCCAGGTCATCTTGGAGGGTGCGACCCAGCGCTATCAGTTTTTTCCCCCATACCTTCTTAACCTCGTTTTAATCAACCCTTCCTTGATGTTCTTTGGGAGGAAAAAAATGTTTACGGCCAACACACGACAACTTTGGCACTCGAGAACGGAATACATATTTTTGGAGGTACACACCGGTGTTATCAGGTCTTATTCCTTTCCTTCTCAGGCTCTTTGTATTCAATTCTTCCTGATACTTGACAGGAAAAAAAAAGACGTCGCTAAAGGGTCCATGACCTGCTCCGAATCGAACGGGTTCCCTGAGACAACAGCAAGTGATAATTTTCGGAGAGTGCACAGTTATTTTCTTCATTCTGAACCTCCTCACACCAAACTTCTTGATAATTGTGCTTTAAGAGGAAGACATAAAAATGAAGGGTCTGAATGACCTGACCCCGAATTGAACGGGTGTCCCTTTTGCGGGAAAACTGACTTTGGAGGGTGCACCAGCGCGATCAGGTTGGATTTCCTCTCTTCTTACCTTGTATTCTTTGAAGATTTTGAGGGTAGAGGAAAAAACCTTCCGCTGATGGATTGAATGACTTGAGCCTGAATTGAACGGGCTCCCTCTTGCATTGAGAGCGACGTACTGGTAGATCAGAATTTTGGAAGGATGCGCATCAGCGCTATGTATCAGGTCTTTTGCCGCTCTCTCTACAACGTCCCCGGGGAAAAGAAAAGTACCTTTGAACCAACCTGGTCTGGCCCAACACCTTTCCGATTTCGTACTTGCACAATCCACTTTCTTTCAACCTTCATTCCTCTTTGACCCTAAGGACAACAAAAAGCCAAGGAAATGGACAATACTTGATTGGGGTTATACAAGTTACACCTATACACGATTCTTTTCCTTGCTGCCAGCGTTGCTGCAGAGATAAAACGCTCTCCGCCTTCACTTGAGCGCCCCCACGTCACTTAGACACAACATCCCATGTCTCCAACGGCCACGCCTCTACCGGATACTGCACCTCCGACGCTGCAAGTCTATCCCAGCCTTTCTGCGCACCCCCGCGGGGTGTCTGGTGTGTCTCGTTACGGAGCCAGATGCGAAGCAGGTGGCGGCTGTCAGTGCGGGTGGTTAGTATTCGTACCTGAGCAATGAGACAAGGAGTGAGAAAAACAAAGACGACGCACATATTCTCCTTCGAATCCTCGCTCGCGGTGCGTGCGTGGAAGACGCTGAGGTTGTTGAAAAACTCGAGGTCGCCTGGCTGCAGGTCGATATCCAGCGAAACTTTTTCAGCAGTGAAGTGCAGCGCATCGAGCGCGAGATCCTGCTCCTTCGTCAGCGGGGGTACGTTGTTTGCCGCTGGAGAACAAGGATAAGAGGAGTGTAACCTTGCAATGAGCGCTGAACGCAATATGGGAGGTCCGCACCTGACTGGTCCTCAAAGAAAGGGAAGAAGGCGCGCCGGCCATATTGTGCAACGACGCGGTCCCCAGCGTAGTGGATAAAAGGAGAGCCCTCTACGTTGCTAGGACATGAAAAAATCCGGGTTGGCAGATGTTGAAACCGGAATAGGAAGCAGAGCGCACGCACTAGCGGCTGTAGTAGTTGCTAGCAAGCGCGCGCAGGATATCGCGGCGCGTGTCGGCGAAAGTGTTGTAAAGCTGCCCGTCTCCGCCTTGCCGAGTGTGAGGAGCCCGATGATGTCTCTGGCATGCCAAAGCGGTCAGCCAGGTCCTGAGCTGTGAGCGCGAAGGAACGTACCCCGCGTCCGTGTGGAAACTTGATTTCCGGCCGTTTGGCCTTTGACGACGATGGGCGGACGCTGTGTATAGGATGCCACAACCGACAGTAAGTGACGGCAGGGAGGGACGAAAGCACAAACGCACCTCACCCGGATCGAGCGCCGTCAAGTCGCGGAACAATGGCGGCGGCGCTCCCAATCTGTCGGTAGCGGTGCTCGCCAATATATGCAGAGATCCCGGCAAAGGCAATTATGTGCGACTGCTACGCGGTTAGCGCCACATTTCAAGTGTGAATTGCACCTTGCGGTCGTATTTCTGCACGGGCAGTCCGCGGAAAATGCGCAAGCCGATGCCGTTGAATATCTCATCGACGGCCTTATCCAACGCTTTGTTGAGGATCTTGAGCGGGAACGTGTCGCGGCTGATCTCGCTGAAGCCAAGGTTGAGAGAAATAAAGTGCTCGATGGCGTTGTCGACGTCCGCGACTTCGTCAGCAGTGAAAGTATGGAGCCATTGCTCGGCTGAAGGCGAAAAAATTCAACGAAGACCGGACGTAGGAAGAAAAATCGGACTCACGCTTGTTGATAAGCTCCTTTCCATTCCAGATTTGCGGCCCCGTCACCTTGACGGGAAAGCCTTCGGGGAGTGGGTCCTCAGCTGGCTTCTGGTAGCTAGCCTGCGCCTCGGTCCAGAACGACTCGGACGGCTCGTAGGCCGTCTCAAACAGTGCCTTCTTGATCTCCTCGGGGTCCAAAATAGGCGCGATGGTTGCCTTGCGCAGGACATAGCCCTCCTCGGAGTCGCTCTTGGTTGACAACGTGGAAAACTGCGCGGACAGCGGGTCCAGGGAGGCGGGAAGGAGGGTGGAGTGTACAGCGGCCATCGTAAGTAAGGGTATGCAGGGTCAATTTGATAACGAACGCCCTCTTTTGAGGAGGAGTGCTTAGATGTCGCGATTAATACAAGACGCGCGCAGTCGCACGCGATCCAGCCACGGGACCACTTACTTATCAACATTGGCCAGTAATCGCGTCGTTGTTTCACTATCTCCACGGTCTGGACCAGAGATGTTATCTTGGCTGTCCTCCGAAAAGTTATGCTTGTTGCCTGTTGTCAGTATAGAAAGAACCATCTCGATACGTGTAGGAAACTAGCTGAGAAATCTAAGCGACTTCAAATCAAAGAATAGTGGAAGTCCCATGCACTCACCAGGCCCTCTTTACGATTGCTCTATGCCCGCCCTGGCGAGTTCAAGTCAAACTCCAGGCAGCACCACTCCGAATCTCGACATGGGGAGAAATGAAGTTCCTGAGTTGACGGCCAGGGCCGTTTGAGAATTGAATGGTCCAGGAACCATACGCCTGGCGGCAAGAAAAGCTTCTCCCGCTTGAACAAGTGATGGAACGATATGACTTCTTCAGACGAAAGAACGCGGATAGCCACAGAGATCGAAGCGTCGCGTTTTCCGAGAGGTGTAAATTATGGATTGTAGGGAGCGCAAGCGTATCAAAAAGCGAGGGTATCAGAAGACGAGAGACTTCATCCCAGCGGGACAGACATGTGCAAGCGGCATGTCTTCGTCAGCGGAATCTGGCAAATGCACGGACAGATCCCGAACATAGACAGCCTGATGCGGGTATTCAGACTGGGGGGATAGAGATTTTTTTTGACCCTCCCAGAAGCAATCGTAGTTCCGACGGTAGAGCTTGTCGTACGAACCAGCTCCAACTCTCCGACTCGTGCAGCGACCCGGTGGAAGGACGAGAAGAGATTGCCGATGATAAGTATGCCTTCAGGGTCCCCGTCGTAAGCTGGGGACAATAGCAGCGCTGAGCTTGGATGGAATCAATAACATCGCGGTGGTAGAGTGAGACTGGCGGTGTCGATCATCATGCCGCGTCGGCACGAGTTTAATATTGATGGTTGACTTCAATTTATGGGATAGGCAACTATTTTCTCAAGGGGTGCTAAATATTGGATACATCTCTTTCGACACCACTCATCTTTCAACCTCGAATTTATCAAACACTCAAGAAAAAGAACGAGCTCATGAATCTATATAGGTCCCCTTCGGATTCCCAGGTATGCAGAATGCGAGAAGGCGACTGAAACTTACCTGTATACTTGTCCAATTGTTCGGTAGCTGGGCCGCGCCTTGTGCGAGATTTGTGCTATCGTATTCAATTAATTTCCTGTTCCCTGATCCAAGTCACCCGAGTAAAACTCTTGTACCGAAGTGGGCGCCCAAGAGTAATTTCCGGGAGGGACGAATTTCCCTCCAGTTCCCCGATTTCAGCTTTCTCCCCCTCCACTGCTTCAGAATCAGTTACTTACACGGAATAAACATAACCCTGATTGGACGCACTGTGCTGTATGATAAGCTGAAGCTCGGCCTCAATCTGACCCTTCCCCTTATAATCGCCAAGCCCATCCATCCAGTCCTTTATCTTAAGGATGTCTGCCAAAACACGTAGCAGCTTCACCCGATACTCCATGATTATTTCGGGTGACAGTTCTTGGAGTTGGACACTGTTGATAGCGGCACGCGCAACGATAAGGGTCCGCGGGAAGTTGTCCATAAACGCGAGCGAGTCCAATGGTGACATAAATGCCTCCATGCATCGCAGAGCGTTAAAGGTGCAAAGGATACACAAATTGAGCATTTCATTGCCCGATAGCGCATCTGGACGTGCCGCGCATGCGTTGAGAACAAGCTCCACGCACGTGAAGAAATTATGTTTCATCGTCCAGGTCATCCACGGCTGCTCCAGCATATCGCCGTGTAAAATACGGAGCATGTCGATGAGGAGGACGTCCAGTGAGGCCCAACCCGCAATCCACTGCACAAAATCGGTTATCCAAGGGTACTGGTCGAGATTCCCGTGGTCAAACAGGAAAACAAGTGATTCGAGGAGAGCACGTGAGTCGATTTCTACCCAGTCGTTGGACGTGCTGGTATATATCAATGAATGCATTTCAGCTTGCCGAGCGGTGATGCCGATATCCTGAAGATACACCTTGGTCAGCTTGACATCGAGAACTTTCCATACAAGCCGTAGGAGTTTCTCTTTTGTGGCCAGAGAATGTGGTTGTGCTGACCAGAATTCCCAGTTGAGCACTTGAGCAGAGGCAATGCATACGATGGGGTGGATAGGTCCGGTTCGATATCCCACCAGAACGGCGAGGGCACGCGTGAAGGGTGAATCCCACATGCTAGTAAAAGTCAACCCAAAATAATCATCCCTATGATAGCGCTGGAGCGCATCGAGCAGCGGGTTCAGCAGGCCGTGCGCACTATCAAAAAGTCGTGTATCTGGCAAACAGAAATGTGAAATTGCTGGATTCGTTTAAATTCAAAGGGATACTTGCCTTTGGAGATCCAGGAGTGGTCGCCGTAGATAACAGAGAATACTTCGGCCGCGGTGCGATTACTGCGAATACTAGCTTCCGGCGAGAGAAGATGTATGAAAGTGTCGAGTTCGATATTCATGATCTCCGCAGGGCGCGAGGATTTTGGCGCTTTTAAGATGTCTAGCAAGGCAGATCCGGCGAGATCCAGGGCCTCGTCGTCGTGTGTTCCTTGCAAGATCTCATGGTAGCTGCGTATGGTATCCGACAATAGAGGCTGAATATCGGTAGAATAATTCATGGGTTTCCCGATATCGCTGACAGGTGATCGCGACAATTCAAAGGAATTACGCAGATGGCGAAGTCGAGTCGGGAAAAACGTCGCGATGCGTAGGATGACTGCCCGAAGAAGAGAGGCCAAGCTTGATTGGAAGGGCGATGTGGACGGGTTCAGTCCACCGTCAAGGAAAGCGGCGAACAGTACAGAGGCTACGGTTATGATGGAAACCAAGGAGAGGCTGGTCGTTACGAAGACGAGGGTTGGATGGGGGGATATCTGCACCACGGTGGACAAAAGAACGTCGACGATGGCTGCGATGAAGAGGAGGACTGGAATAACGAGCAATTGCGGGAGGGACTCGATGGCGGGGCGCAGGATCCGTTCTGCTGCAGCCCATCTTTTGTGGATGTCGGATAGACGAAGAGCCGCCTTCTTGTGAGGTGACCAGGTTACCATGTTAAGAAAGCCGCGACCGGCGACAACAAGAGCGGCAATAGATAGCTAAGAGAATAGGCAGGAGGCGGAGACGATGTGAATAAACAAAAAACAAGACGAAAAATAGGAGTACTTACGCTGAGTACGAGGGACAGTGAGTAAAATGAATTTACGCGAATGTCACTGGCATTTGGTCTGAACGCTGCCGGCTGAGCGAGTGTCAAGTTTGATGTTGGTTGACCACTGAGTAAAATAACTATGTTTGTCAGGTTAAGCAGCAATTCATTAGTTCTAGCTGTTTCGTCCTGCGTTAAGGTGCTTAGTGAATCCACCAGGAAAGCAGTTACAATCGCGGAGAAAAGACCGAGCTACGAAGATGAGCTTGAATAGAATATGATGAAGATTTTTGACGTACAAAAACTAGAAGGGAATCAAGACCGTTTCGCCAACGATCGACCTTTGGCTGGATCGTCTCGTTTACGAACGATTTCAGCAGCGGATTCCAAGCACTACTGCTTGTCGCTGGCACCTGGGGCATGGGTTTTTTTGAGAGGTCTAAATATGTCCAGTGAGTTGAAAGGAAACAAGTCGGAGGAGTTTACCTGCTGATGCTTGTCGCGCATCAATGCGACGGAGGAGCTCAGTTTGCTCTCTCATGGTGTCATTGAAGTTTGCGAGTTGTATGCTAATTAAGTAGGTTTGTTAGCTCCAAAGGTTATCAGCCCCGAGAGCGAGGGACGAGATGGAGTACCTCATAAAATGGATGGCCCTCAAAGCAAGGTCAGGGCCCTCGAAATATGCCGATTCTTCTGAGTCCCTCAGGGATCCATTGTCCATGCCACAAGTTAATCCCAGTCCAAGATGTGCTCTGAGTTAAATCGTTGGTCTGAGACCAAGCCTGTAGAGAAATCCCGCGGGTTGGAACAACTGTGCTTCTGAGCGCTTGAGCTTAGCTGTTTGCTGTCAGTGTGTCACAGACAGGCCTCGGCAGATGTGGCATGAATCAGACGAACACAGCCACCCCCAACACTACTGAAAAACACTTGTTACACAACAGAGTTTCTGAATCCATCAGCAATCCCTGATTTTTCACATAGTACTCCAGAGCACTACATAGCACTACAGAGCAACTAACCTTCACTACAGCCACTACAGCCACTATAGTCCACTATGGGCCACTCTGTAGCACTACATAGTGGTCCATAGTGCTAAAAAAACAGGGTTTGCTGATGTCCATTTCTTTCAGTCTGTCTCGGGGCGTTTGACGAATTACTGTCCACGCGTATACTATCTGGTCCGTCATAGTGTTTTTATACACATACTCTAATACTTCATTCAGTGCAAATCACGCGTATGAATCTAAATCGTGATGGTGGCAGTTCTAGGTTGAACTCGGAATACGACTAGTTTTTCGGCACGTTGAAAAACGCCTCAAGAGCAAGTCTCTATCCAATAAAAGCCGTTGCTTAACTTGTTCAACTTCTCAAGTTCTCATGCCGATGCCGCTTAAGTATCTGATGGATCGACTTATTATTGAATGTTTGGAGCTTCTTGCTTTCGGCGATCACCGGAAGCACACATCGTACTCGCTGCAAGCTCCACGCAGACCATTTGCCGGGGCACATACTTACAACCGGCGGAGATCAAGCGGAGATCCGAAGAAGTTGGAGGCGGTAGTTTGTTTCAATGCAACCCCATTTGCGGCGACCATCTAATGCGTCCTAGACGAGAGTTATGTCTCCTTTTTTCAGAACGACGAATTCAACACTATCCTCGAGTGGACGGCATCCTGTTTTCGAACCGCAATGAAACCACAACGCTGACCACACGTTAACGCCGACCAGCTTTTGTTTCAAGAACTGGATGGGGATGGCAATCTGAAGATGATCGGGCAACCGCCGCCAGCTTGGATATAAAATACCTGGTAGGCAACTTGAACTTGGCATCCCGTCGTTCCCCGTCCATCCCTCATTCATGTTGCGATTTTTCCCTCTTTTTATTTCCTTTTTTCTTCTTCAACTCTTCGCGCCACTATGGACGGTATCTGCCAACCGCCATCGGATACCTAGTTACATCGACAATCCAAACAACGATTTGAAAAACAGCCATAATACTCGTGTGCGCCGTGCTTCCATTGTTGCACAGATTACCATGTTCACCCTTTTGTCTCAGTATACTATCAACCTCACTATCGCTGGCACCTGTACGTTAAGAACCAGGCTCAAAACTGGTACTCGTGTCAACTTGATTCTGATGTCGTTTGTCTTAGCTGTTAACGCATTCCTCGACACCGGAAGCACAGATTTATGGTGCGAGCCGTGTTACCTCTCCAAGTACCGCATTTCAAACCTGAATCGCTGTAGGGTTGCGCCGCGGAGGGGAGCTATTGGCCCCTTTGAAAGTACGGGTGTGGCTGTTAAATTGGCATTCGGTGACGGAAATGCTTTCGTGAACGGCACAATTGGGCTGGGCAAAGTTGAAATTGCGGGCTCCGAGGTCCCCGCTCAAGGTGGGCCGCTCAGTATCACCGAAACGCCCAAAATGACTAACGTTGCTTCAGCGTTCCTTAACGTAACTCAGGTAAGCATGGTGACCCAGTTGTGAAGATATTGGCTAAAGCGGGGCCGGTGTCTAGAACGTAGGCTTTACCGGTGAATTCGGCCTGGTGGGTCTTAGTTTCGACGATCCAAGTATCGCCCAAATCCCTGCGGCTCTCACCGCTGCGAAAATGGACGGTGCAGTCGTCGGCAAATCGCTTTTGTCCAGCATCTTCGATCAAAACCCGGACAAGGGGCGATTCTTTGGCTTATCCTTATCGCGACAACACGACAAGGACGACAGCGCCGACGCGAGTTTGGATATTGGGGAGCTTGATGTGAAGTACGCGGCGGTCCAAAACACACCTATACTCTCACTGTTCCCAGAAAACGGCTTTGAATGGAGCGTCTTGACCGACGGAATACACGTCAATGGTGTGTCCATTCCGTGGTTCTCGAATAGTAAAACCACGCCTCCCGGAAAAAATCTCGTCCTCCTCGATTCCGGCACAACGAATATCCTTGTGCCTGCCGAAATTCGAGTGCGCTACACCTTGAAGTTGGTTCTCTGCTTACCCATCAATCCCAGGACGCGATTTATTCCGTGGTTCCCGGCGCGATCCTCGCGAAAAATTCCTCAATTCCAACCATCCAGTTCAGCGAAGATAATGATGTCTGGGTCGTTCCTGTGGGACCGCGATCAGGATGTCTGCGTCCTTCGCCGGGGAGCGCTACCGCATCCATCCCCTCGACGTGACAGATTTTACTGTCGCTTTAGGCCCTGACGGGAAAAACTACACAATTTGTGTCGGCGCAATCACTAACGGTGGTGTGATTACCGCAGACTCCCTTGACGCGCTCTTTGGCGACACGTTCCTGCGCAATGTCTACACCGTGTGCGCACAATCTAATTTACCCAAACCGCTTGCCGCTCATGTGATAAAATAACAGCTTCTCATTCGGAAACGACACGACGCCGCCGCACGTGCAGCTCTTGTCCCAGACGGACAAGAACGCCCCCACTGACTTTGCAAAGGTCCGCGCGAAGCGACTGCATGCTGGCCCGCCAGAGCTTGCCCCTGCGGACATCATCGCGCTCTTCGACGGCCCTTCATCGTCTGTCAGCACCAGCGGCAAAGTATCGAATGATCTCGCCAACCCCGCTTCCAGCCCCAGTGAAGATTCTCAAGTCACCAAATACGCACCGATCGTGATTGGTCTCCTTGGTGCGAATCTCCTCGTCCTCCTCGTCCTGGCGTTCCTTGGGATCACCGGGCTCGTGAAGGGTGGGCGACAGGCGGGGCCCACGCGGCAGTACACGCCTGTTAAGCTGCGCGAGGATGTTCACGGCGCGGAGGAGGGCCGGTATTCAGACGGGCCTCATTGAAGCGTCAACAATTAGATAGACGTATCACAGACTTTTAGACCAATGAATAACACAATATTGTATTCTAAAGAACAGGGAACGGAACCATCCTCGTCAGACACCTGTCATAACAAACTTTAAACCGACGGGCATTGTAGAATCCAGCAATTATACCCAAGGACGAAGAAAATCCAGCGGTCCCCAAGAAACACGGCTGCGCTTCGCATGCCGCCCTTCCTCGTCCGAGTCTTCATTGTCCTCATCCTCCTCCTCGTATCTCTTCCGACGCCTTCCGCTGCTTCCATCGACCGGCAGCTCAGGCGGCTCAGACCCAGAGTGGTCAAAAATGACCGCCGGAACGAACTCCCCGCGCTGCATCGCCTCATAGAACGCGTGCATAACGGGGCGAATGAGAGGCCGCGGCGGAAGCTGGGGGACATACGACGGATAAATTGGGAGTTGAGGCGCGACGCATTGCCTGCGAACGATCGGTGCTGGCTCGCGGGGTAGTATGGGCTCGGGAATATGCGGGAGGGGATACATGTGCGAATCGGCTCGAGGTGGGAAGCGAGAGTACGGGGGAGGGATTCATCGTGGTCGGCACTTCCGCCGGCTGGAATCGAGGGAGTAGCGAACGATGTGGTGGGGGCTTGCGTGTGGTCGAGAGGAGGGCTGTGCTGATGAAGAGGTCTTCTTGTCGCCGTCCTAGGTGATAATACAGACACGCTCGACGATGCCGCTGGGATGGGTGGAGGGACAAAAGTGGCACTTGAGGATGATGCCGTTGACACAGAACTAAAAGATTTGTGAGACATGTTCATACAATAAATGGCGACCATGGTTACCTATTGTGGGGTGGCGTATCGGCCGCTGCGGTCGCCACCGTTGATCCTGGCCTTCTGACGATTAATGGATGAACTGTGCATGCGAGTGGCGAGGAGCCTGACCGAATGAGGATCTCTGCGGTTCTGCTTCGTACAACTGTAGTTTCAGATCTGAAATTCAACCTCAGCAATGGGAACAAATAGAGAGACGCGACTTGCCGAACATCAACATGGATTTCGCCTTGACTTGAGACGTTGACAATAACGTTAAACGAGGTTGTCTGTGACGCTGCTCCTTCGTTATTCAGGGAGATGCGAAAGACGCGCTGAGAGTTCCCGACAGTGGGTGCAGTGGAAGAAGACATGGAAGGCAGAAGAAAGTGGGTCTTTCACCGCATTCGCGAGCTAGCCTTTATGAAGGGGCGTCGCTTTGACTCGTGCTTTGATGACACAGCATGCATGTCCACATGAGGTTGCAGCCAATGCCACTCTGTGACCTCATTCGCCTCAAGGTCAAAGCGAAAGGGGTTACAGAGGTTCCAGCTAAGGACAGCGTCCTAAGTGGCTGGGATATTGAGGAGCACCGCATCGACCAGACAAAAAGACTTGATTTGATCCCGAAAACAATTGCAGACGGTGTAGCCAGAAATAAGTCGTAGCGTCGCCGGACCATCGAATCGCATGAATACATACATGATATACTGACTGGCCAACTTTGAGCAGTCGTCGTGTCAGTGACGTCGCGGCGTCACTATGGGCCATTCCAAGCCTTGCTGTCTTCCCTCAGACTCTTGCCAGTGACTTCATATACGAAAATGCACGGTCAACGAGACTGGAACATAAAGAGGCGGATTACTCTGGGCCATGAGTGGAATTATGCGGCTGTGGACGTGGTCAGTGAAGGGCTTTTGAAACTCCGATTCGGACAACAGCCATCACCAGTGGATCAGCCGCCGCGCCGCTGAGACCCGGGCCAAACTGGACTTTCCTTCCTTCCTTTCCTTCTCAACTTCTCATCTGCACGCTGCTAACACGAAGATTCACCGCTAACCACCGACCTCTACAGAGCGAACTTGGGGTGCCCGGTGGATATCTAGAAGAAGAGTGGTTGCCCATCCACTTTTTTTTGTGCGTCACCTCTCGAATGCTGCTTGGACACGTACGTATCTCGCTTCCTCTTCGTGGGCTTCTCCACTTCAAGTTCTGCGCTTCCTCTTCTGGCGCTGGCCTTGTTTTCCCAAGAGGTTCGCTTTTAGCACTCGCGAATGTGGCGGCGTTCTACGTCCGAGTCGTTATGTACGCAAACCTCAATAAAAAGAAAATTGCCCGTTGTCAGTCCAGTCCATGCAAGGACCTTGCGTACTGCATGAGCGACGCAGAACCGAATTGTATTGTTGCGCGTCAATGTGATCGGCTTTTCTCGACGGTCATCCGACTCAGACGGTTTCGTACAATAAATAAAATAATACAGAAATCAACACACCATCCAGGGTTTCGTACAATGAACAAATTAATACATTGAAATTTAGAGCGCAAGCAAAAGCGCTCCCGCCACAACACCGCACACAACCCCACCCACACCTGCCATCGAACCAAGCCCACTCCGCGCAGCATTTTTGTCGGTGCTGATGGGTATGTTCGACGGCGTGGCCGTCACGCGCAAGCTCAGCGCCGTCGAAAACGGCGCCGTAATCTCGGCGGCGGTCGTCGTGATCGTCTTACTCCCGCTCACGACGGTCGTGATCGCGAGGTTCGCACAACTGGCGTGCCCCATGTTCACGCCGAAGTAGGGCCCGGTGTGGTCGCTCACGCCCGTGGCAGCGTCGAGCACGCCGATCGAGTCGGAGCAATCTAGCACAAGGCGCAGATATGTCAGTACGGGGATTAACGCGAGAAAGGAAAGCGGCGCACTGGGGTTCTCTTGCCCGTCGCAGGCGAGGGTGGTAGTATTGTCTTTGATCCAGACTTCGCCCCCCTCGCTGTTCCAGGGTTATCAGCACACCACCAGAGCAGAAGTTATGTGGAATACATACTGCTGGAAGCCTTGTGCAAGGAGAGGAACGTGGGGAACGGGATCTACAGAGCCACTGTAGGTTAAACAAAGAACCGCACTATTATGGTAAGACCGACCATCTCGAGAAACGACAAAAGTGTTCTTGTCTCCGAACTACGTTGTTTGTGTTTAGTTCGATGATAATTTCGTGCATGCAAGTAATACGCCTACGTACCATGCTGTCTACCCAGTTCGCGAAGACCTGATTGCCCACGCGCGGACGACCCTGCACACGACCAAGTTCAAACAGTGCGTAGAGGCATACACAGAACGGGTGACGCACGAAACCAACCACCTGGATGCTGGTGTTGCTGGGCAGCTGTTGCTTGAGGAAGATGGCGTCCAGAAGTGATATCGCGGCGCCTAGACTGTGGCCAGTGACAAGCACACTAGCGTCGGGTACCTGGGCCTGGAGCTGCTTCACGGCGCCGAGGACCAGGGTGCTTGTTTGGACCCAGGCAGTCTGACGAAGCCGCAACTTGAGTTTTGAATCCCAGGCGAGGATTTCGAGTGCTCACCTGGAACCCATTGTGCACCTCAACCCCATCGGGAGTCCCGGCAACGTTCAGGACGGTCAACAACGGCGTTGGCGAAAAATGAATGTCATTTTCGACCGATAGGATCTGACTGGGGTCCGTGCCTTCGTGCCCGACGATGATCTGGTTGCGTGATTGGGAGTAGGCAACGTAAACTGCGCAAAAAAGTCAGCGGCGTTCTGCGAAATCAAATTCGACTGACCATCGGGGGTCGCGGCATCATCTCCGATGGTGAAAACGAGCTGCGTGTCTGGAATCTGGGGCTCGGGATTAGGCTCGGTAGTATGGCTACTATAATGCCCTACCTTATCGCACGAGTCTCCGCAATCCCAGACGCCTGCGCGAACACAGTAGGCCGCCGCCGCAAAGGCAGCGATGGCGACGAGATCGCGGCTCTGGATGTCGGCATCGGTCAACGGTGTTGTGGCATTGTCACGAGGAGAAAGAGGGCTAGAGAACCCTTGCTCCACAAGGGCCAGGAAGAAGAAAAAGAAAGTGAAGCTCAACATCGGGGAAGGGTGAAAGAAGAAGGAAGGACGTAACTCGAGTTTTCCGTCTGCGCTTTTCTATGATCGTTCCATCAATTGATCAAAGTTGCATTGAACATAGCCGAGGCCGTGAGAAGCTCGTGATTTTCGTTGGATTTTCGTTCGGGCCGCGCAGCCGTCCGGTATGCGACCACGAGCTATAAGGCAGAGTACACGCTGCAGACAAAGATTCGAGAACTTTCCGGCCCCTATGTTGCAAATGGTCGTCAAAAAAGAGCTCGAGTCGAAAATGC
Organism: Mycena capillaripes; assembly: GCA_029204075.1. NCBI lineage: Eukaryota > Fungi > Basidiomycota > Agaricomycetes > Agaricales > Mycenaceae > Mycena > Mycena capillaripes. The sequence continues at coordinate 2,817,509 of JARHKZ010000009.1, read as the reverse complement.
CATCAGACCTAGACTACAATGCGTAGTGCACAACGCCGATTTCCAATCACCCTTTCGTTCGACATCTGTTTGATGGTCGCCTGGAAGGAGCACAAATAAGCGCCGACTGCGTGCCTACCTATAGGTATGTAGATTTTGGCTCCGCGACCCAAAATTGAAAAAACGATTGACATGGAATGCATGGTGACAACCGCGGACGGAAAATTTAGCAGAACTTTGCCATGATTTCTTCCCGTGCGGGAGTCTGTTGTTTCGAACTCTCAAGTTTCCACTTGTATTTTCACTAAGTACCTCTTCCCGTGTGGGTAATCCTCTTGTGTTGTTCTTCAAGCACACCACATGGCGTTCGACGCGGCTTTCAATAGCCGACCAGGACTCAATGATTGACGCGCACCGCGGTGATCCTCACCGCAGATCCTCGGTTACCCTGGGGCCCCGGCCTGGGCGGTCCTAGTTACACCTCTTGTTCTGGCTCGTTCTTTTGTCTTTCGCTATCAGCATCATTGCCCTTATTATACTCGATGAATTGAATCCGTGTTTGGCAAAGTTATCTCTTATCGAATCCTAGCAACAAGAACTTGGAGCGAGAATAAATTTGTGGGGAGAGAAAGGCGGGAGCTGATAATATACCCTAGTTACAATTGACTTTGTGGTGAGTCCTCACGAAGTAGCCTTGTTTTGGATGTGATGCCAAGGGCAAGAAGAGGGTACATTGTGGGTTGTGCCCAACATCCGGATGGGGTAAAATCCAACTTCGAATGCCCTCGATCAAATGAGCTCGCTCCTGTTCATAAATTAAATGTACGCCGGAGGCACTGTGATTTGAATCGGTGAATCCGAACCTTTCCTAGATCTTCTTAAGTCTGAATCGGCTTGATGTATTTTTTATTCTTGACCTTTTGAACATCTCAAGTAACCCAAAAGTATCCAGAGCCGGAAAGCACTCAAAAACATCCTTTCGTGTTCTCATCGGCTACATCCCTTGCCTCTGAACCAGGGCTTATCATGTATTGTAATCTCCTGAAAGCCGGTAATCCTGCTAAGCCGTTACAACCCAAGCAGGGTTTTTCCGACACTCTAATAGGTTTATTGACTCGCTCAGTTCCTCGTGGCTGGAAACAAAAAATTGACGTTTATATATCACAGCCATGTTGGGACCGTCAGACGATTTTTGTCTTCGAGAGAGCTCGGCGCACACTCGACGCTGCCACTGGCTTCACCCAGTTACAGCGGCTCTCATTGATAGGAGTTCAATTTGCTGTCTGAGGTAACGAACTTTGCTAAAAAATTACAAAATGTTTATCTTTCTCAAAATCTGTCGCGCTTGCTATACTCAGTCGTATTTGGACCTGACCAGAAGGATGTCCAAAGAACTATTCCCTATGTTTGACATCAATCACACGGTTCGCCCTTTGATGCGGTTCCGGCATCGACACCGCCACTTTGGCTCTCTTTCTTATGACTCCATGTCATCCATTCCACCGGAGCTCATCGCTGCCATCGTCGACGAGTTGGAACATGACCGAGCATCGCTCAAGGCGTGCTCACTAGTCGCAATTGCTTTCTGTCCTCCCAGCCAACGCCACCTTTTTCGTGCTATGTGGCTGCATCGGGAAAACTGGCAATTCTACACCGTCGTCCAGCAAGCACTGCACCGAGGAACGACGATTCCCTCTGGGACGATAAAGAGGGTCTCGTCTCTTCTATCTGAATCCCCGCATCTTACTGCTTATGTCCGGGATCTGACCATAGATCTGCCAGATTCCGCCGACGAGGATGCACCACTAGCATACGTCCTCCACGCCGCGACGAATCTCGAGCGGTTTGTGGTCTCGGGACTGGCTGTGCGCTGGGGCGACCTCTCGGATCCTCTGGTGTCTTCTATTCTCGAGGTTTTAGCCCGTCCTATGCTCAAGAACCTACACTTCTTAAACGTACGGGATGTTCCGGCCTCTGCGATTCTCCATGCTCTTTCCTTCGTGAAAGTCCTATCGCTGCACCATTCCACTTTCACAGAGGACGAGCAGGAAGATGCCGCGCCTCCCACTGCATCGCTTTTGGATCACTTGATCCTCAGCACGAGCCTGCCATCTACATACGAGCTCATCCTCTCTCCCCATGCGCCCAAACTGCGAAGCGTCACGAAGCTCCTCTTACGCGTGGATTGGAACGCCCGTCTCTATGCTGAACGGCTTCTGTCTTCCCTTGCGGGAACTCTGATACAGCTCGAACTTGACTGCGGAGGTAGGCCTCTGATTTGATTTTTTACTCTCCGATTGATATTGGACTCAGAACTCTCGTTCCCATTCAACCTACCCCATCTGCCGCACCTGCGCTTCCTAACTCTTCGCCTTTTCCGTGGCATTGCCAGACGCCTGCCCGACGGATTCGCAGGGACCCTCGCTGGCCTCCCGCGTGTTTCTCTCACCGTCTCATTTGCGATTCAAAATCGCTTCGTGGAGGGGCAATGGCTCGAGGAAGGTCCGCTTCCGGGGCTCGAGGATTTTCAAGTGAACACCATGACGTGCCAGCTGCTCTACCTCGACCCGACACATACCAAGCCGTCGAGGAGGGACGCGGCGTTTGAAGCATTCCGCAACGCCATGCACGCGGCGCTGCCGGGATTTCAGCTGGAATTTGCTAGAGTGGAAGAAGAACAGTCGTACATAGGACGACTTCCCTGGTGAGCACTGATTCAATTCCGCCATTTTTTAAACTGACGTCGTCTAGATATATACCAGACTTTCTGTCGTATGTAGTGTGATCAATACATCATGTTTTCCCCCGATTCCTTGCAGCTGCGGTTGGGCCGCGCCGGAAATTAATACCCTTCCATGTCCGCAACGGCAAGCATCGGCTCCCAATTTAACACCACACGCAACCTGCACGAGGCGCGCGCCTGGTAATGTACGTAAAGACATAGCAGCTGTGCACCTACCAAGCCTCCAGCGCTCTGCGTCCTCCCCGCTCACCTTCATCATGGCACAGACCGAGCTCGTAAAGATCGATACATATCTCAACGACTGGCACGCCCCGAAATTCAACGGCCTCGCAGATGAAGACGTGCGTTTCTGGCTCGGCGAGATCCGCGAAGGGCTCGAGGAGCGGGAGGTCCCTCGCACGCAGTGGGTGCGCGTGGCTTTCCACTTCCTGGGCGATGGGGTGCGGGCGGTTTTGGCTCGGGTGCAGCAGATGATGAGTGAGATGGAATCGACGAAGGAGGGGAAGGAGGGTGTGGCGTGGGACTGGGACTGGGAGACGTTCGCGCGCGCGCTGATTCATATTCACGGTCGGTATTATATATACTTACGAGTCTGTAGCAAGGAGTCTGAATTATATCCCCCTTGTCCGACAGACCAAGTCAAGAAGAAGGCTTCGCAGGGTGGTATGTCCTGCATATATAGAGATCGACGTGTACTCAGGAGATGGATAGATTCCACCTTGAACAAGGTTGGGGATGCTCTCTACCGCCTCAGACAGCAGCCTGCTGTACCTGCTGCAGCCGGCATCGGACTCATCACCCTGGGCGGTATCACCGTTGGCCCCGCGATTCTTGTAGGCACTCTGAATTTACTGGGATTCAGCTCTTCTGGAGTTGTTGGCGGTACGCTTACCATCAACATTGAATTGAGTTTCACTGGCAGGTTGATAATTTTCTGCAGACTCCATCGCAGCCGGTATCCAATCTGCGGTATACGGAGGCTACGTAACGAGTGGATCCGCATTCGCAATGGCCCAAGCAGCGGTCGCAGGCGGGATTTTCGTGTCGTCCGTTCCGGTACAGGCGGTCAGTGCCGGCGCGATGGCGATCGGTGCTTGGATTGGGCTTGGACGGGGGAAAAATCGTCCCTCGAATGATGACGCAGACGAGCACGATCCTCCCATCTTGCTGAAGGATGAACGCACCGGAAATGTCTAAAGCGGGGCGAGTAATTCCCTCCACTAAAGATCTTGTACAGTCTGCTCAGAATTCAAGAAAGTTGATTTACAGTAATAAGTATCATTAGCAAGTACTTCAAGCGTCTTTATCATTCTCCCATCAGGATCCCAAGAAAGTTGATTTACAATAATACCGTTAGCAAGTAGTTTAAGCTTCGAATTCTTCGTCATTTACTTCCCCATCCCCTGGAATATTAAGCCAGACGTCGAGGTCCTCCCAAATCTGTTACCTCTTGCTCGCGAGCGACTTTGTCTGCTTCTCGGCGCACACTTTGCAGAACCCGTACAATGTCCAATTTACCGCCATCAGCGCATGAAGCCCGCATAGCACGTCAAAGTGACATCTCTGCAACGCGTCTGTGATCACCATCACTTCCGCACCACGTCTGGTCACCGCACAAGGCGTCTTCGACGCGCATGTGTCCGCGCTGAGGGGTAGCATCGTTAGCCACACCGAGTTGAGGTGCTTCTGCGCGTCCGCCAGTCCGATGATGTCAGCCACGTCCAATCCCACGAGTGGGTTTGCCTCGCAAAGTGTTCCATCCTGCTTCCGCTCGCGAAAATTGGGCGGAGAGCGGAGAAGCTCGTAGAGTGCGCGTTTCAAAATCTCAGGGAGGTTCCATGTCTGCCCGAGAATTACTGCCGCGGCGGGCTTCGGGACGAGCGCCGGTGTGAGCCTGTTGAGGTCGCCCGAGAACCAGTTGAGGAGACACTGCTCCCGCGCGAACTGCACAAATTTGGGGAATTTGTAGGTCGTAGCGGCGCGGAAGATGGCAGCAACCGTGAGGAACGTGGGACTAATGTGAAAAAAACCACTAAAGACCGCTTCCTTGTCAGAAGAAATATCTGCAAAAGAAAAGTAGGCCCCACATCGCGTCCTCCATCGCTATAAGCAGCGCTTCAAAATCCTGCATGGTCCCGATGTCACCCAGGTGATATATGTCCATTCCATCCACATCCTCCACCACTACCTTATCGATGTTCTCCTCATCCTCTTCGAGTGGCTCCTCTCGCCCCGCTCGCTTTTCGAAGAGTTTCTCGAACCATACGGACTGCGTGGACAGCCGGCTGCGATGCACTCGAAACGCGACTGAGCCAAACTGGAGGATGACTTTCCCGTCGAGCGCCCAAAAGCGGCTATGTTTTGCGCACGCGATTTTGACGCGTTTCGTAGGCGCATCAGGTGCGTCCGTGTTATCGAGGCTACCCTTGAAAGATGACTCGGGCTTGCAATGGGCGCTTGTCGAAGGCCTTCAAGTTGGCCGCAGGACGGGCGACCGTGGTGTGCTCCATTTTTTTTGATCGTGGCGAAAGCGAAAAGAAGAGGTAAAGAAGATCGGTGACAGTGACTGACGCGTGGGGTCACAGCGCTCGTAATCAGCGGACTCCCTGGCATATTTAACGAGGTCGTTTTTGTCCACCAAGACGTAGTGTGTGCGGCTCGCCCAAGTCCGGGAGGGGTTTGAGAAGCGGAAAACTAATCTTGCCCCGAATGATTCTGCAGAATGAACGCACTGTAAATGTCCCAGGGAGGCAAGTGGTTTTTGTGTTGAAGATTTTGTATGGTTGTTTGAGAATTCCAAGAAATTTGATTTGTATTATTGTTAGTAAAGAGAAATGTATTTTAAGTTTCTTCGTCGTCTTTCTCCTCCCCGACGGGGATCTTGAGCCAGTCGTCGAGATCCTCCCAAATCTGTTGCCTCTTGCTCGCGAGGGACTTCGTCTGCTTTTGCGCGCAAACGAGGCAGAACCCGTACAATGTCCAGTTCGTCGTCATCAGCGCACCAAGCCCGCACAGAGGATCGAAATGATATCTCCGTAGTGCCTCTACCATCCGCAGCCATGCGACACCACGTTTGCTCGCCCCACAAGGCGTCTCCGCTGGGCATGTGTCCTCGCTGAAGAGGGCGCTCGGGGACAGCATCGTCAACCACACCACGTTAAGCCGCTTCTGAGCATCCGAGAGTCGGATAATGTCAGACGTGTCCAATCCCTCGAGTGGGTTTGCTTTGCTGGGCATTTCGTCCTCGTTGGGCTGGCGATCATTAGGTGGAGAGCGAAGGATCTCGTAGAATGTGCGCTTCAGAATCTCGGGGAGATTCCACTTCCGCCCGAGAATTACTGCGTCCGCAGGTTTCGGGACGGGAGCCAAGGTGAGTCCGCTGAGGTCGGCTGAGAACCACCTTAGGAGACACTGCTCCCGCGCGAACTGTGGGAATTTGTAGGTCGCAGCGCGCGGTCACAAAGAACGTGATCACCGGACCACTCGGACCGGCAGCCAGGACTGCGGCGACGTGTCTTTTTCCTCCTCGATTCTTTCTTTCTGCTTGTTTTTGTGGACGATGCTGGACCTCCCTCCTGAACTACAGGAAATAATCATTTTCTGTCTGGATAACAAAGGTCTCTGGGTCCTCGTCCAGGTCTCTCGGCGATTTCGAGAGATGTTCTTATTTCAGTTGTTCATGCGGCACAATGTTTCGATGACTCAGATTTATTCGGGTTCAATACACCTGTCTGGGGAAGCGTACTTCTTCATCCCGATGATCTATCATATTCGCCCCATATTGAAACTCAGCATCGTACCGGTACCGGGAAAGGAGGGACTCCGCAATATCTCTTCTGTTCTGGCCGCCATTCCCCGGATTCCAGAGGTCGAGATCTGCGGTTCACTGCATGAAGGACAAAAACACCTCAAGAGTCTGTTAGCGACACTATCGCTTAACGAGACAGAGCCGATGGTGGTGGTCGGACTGGGTACCATAATCGTCTTATACCCTCGCAAGTCCGCCCAATCCAAGGGTTGTTGACCGTGGAATTTCCCCCGCTGAAGACTGTTAGCGAAGTCATATCCGCTGTTTTTTTCTTTCTCCCATTTGTGGTCTTATGGATCATCTACGGGGTGGTTAACACCTGCCACCTTTTGATCTGGTCGTATCATCGTGCATTGGGGCAGGCACGGGACACCACTGCGCCCATTGTGGGACACTTGGGTTGGATATATGGCGAGTCTCTGCATGTCCAGACGGTATCGGTCCCCGGGCGGTCCAGTTCGTGCTGGCTACATTCTCTCCCCACAAAAGGGTGTCAGGCTCTCTTCACCACCAACTCCCGGGGTTGCAAGGTTTCACCATTCCCCACCTCCCTGTCCTCTCTCCCGAGCAGTCTGTGGCCCTGCTCGGTGTGCTTGATCAAGGGAAGACTTGACCTTCCTCTACGTCAGGGCAGACTGTGCGCTCAGTCTCAACGCGTTGCTGTCCTTCATCCACCGACATCCGGCCCTCACCATGCTTAAACTAGATCCTAGGGCAATATCTCCCACTTCGCTCACGGTGGAGCCTGTCCCACTTCCCATTCAAATTACCCACCTCACCTCCCCAGCAGAATACATCCCGCACTTCCTCCCGACTCACGGCGGTCTTGTTCATCTCACCATCACCAATGCCTCAGATGGCATGGCTCTCCCGAGCGCACTCAGCGCCATTGCTGCGCTTCCAGACTCCGAGCCGGCGGCGATGACCGTGACATTGAAGTTCGGCCGCCTTTTGGGGTCCCCCACCCCACAGATGCTTCCGTGGCGCGTGGACTCTGTGTCGGAGACGAAATCGGTCTTCTCCTCTGTTAAATACCTCGTGCTCGTTGTGCACTTCGGATACGGTAGAGCAGATGCCCAGGGGCTCCCACGCTGGCTTACCCAATTCCCTGCACTGCTGCGGCTCGAGATCCAATGGAAATCAATGGATTTAAATTTGACAGAGCAAGTGGCGCTTGTGCAGATGATAGCGGAAACTCGGATCGGTGTGGATGGATGGGAAGGTGTGCGGTTCAGTGCTTGAGGCTCCCTGAGGCATGTGAAGACATGACTGGTGCGTGGAGACAAGTCAATTATCCTGCACACAACAACTGAAAGCTTCATCCGTAGCTTCTACTTACACTTGTGTTCTGGCACATTCAAGATTTAAATTTGTTATTGGTCTACTACTCTCATTGCGTCTTTGATCTCACATTCTCATGGCTCTGGTCTGGCCGCCAGAATGCTATCCTCATGACTGGTCACTTTTTGCAATAGTAAATCTTTCGAGTCGGATTCCAAACCCACTTTACCACATGCTAGTTCTTTCTCTTTACTTCCCGCCATCCTTGAATCTCTTTGCTCTCGGCACTCGGTCAACTACTATGCACATCAAATGGGTCCGCTCCTCTTCCCTCTTCAACGATAGTACACTTAAAGAGTCAATTATAAATGGTTTTGCAGCCCTTGGGCAAGTCGATTTCAGCCGTTGCACAAGTTTACCGTCTAACCACAGCTCTGAAGAATAAAAGCCAATATCGATTCGGGCTGAACATTTGGTTTTCAAAACTTTTTTTTTTGTCTTTATTTGAAGAACACCGTTCACCTTTTCCCATTCCAACCTCATTATAGTGTCACCTATTGGAGTACGTGAAAGATATTGGTGACATCCAAAACCTGCTTGAACAGCGCGCACGTGGCATACAAGTTGGAGGGGGGAGAGGCTGACAGCTGAATTTAATCTGGCCGGTGTGCCAAGGACCTTTAATGCAGAAAATATTTCAGGGCCGCCAATCACGGGTACAAGATGCCTGGAGCTGTCCTGCACCTTTCAGAGATTTCATCCAAATTTGAACACAGATATTTCGTTGATGCGGAACCTACAACCAGTGAGATTGAGTGGGCTGCACTGAATGGCTGGACCAGGAGGAACCAATCCTATAAAAGCTGTTGTCTAGTATTTTCCGGGGTCGAGGAGTTTCTTTCCTTGTTTGAAATATCATTACCAGCCGAAAATATTGCAGAGGTTGACAGCAGACTTGGGATGTCCTCTTTCAGTTGGAATTGAGGACTTCAGGACTGGAAAGGGCAACCACTCAGAAGGTTTTCTCCTTTCTGGTGATATGTGACCTCTACAGACTTTGCCTTTCAATTCACAGTGCCTTTCACTTACTTATCCAGTAACTTTGAGCCCCCCAAACCAAGCCAACTTTCTTTGCTGCATGATGAAAATTTCCTACATACCATTGGTTTCTATTTTCTGCTCTTTCATATAATTTGAGAGAGAGAGCCTTATGAATTTCCCACCAACATTGATTGTGCGAAACAGCTGTCAAGGGTTTCCAATCCAGGTCAAATTACCTTGTGCACTTACATGATGTTTGATTCTTGTCCTTGTCAGATGTCATCTATTCTTCTGGTTGCCTCAATGAAGCAGAGCAAGCAATTTTCTGGAAATTTTGGGACAGTTCTGAGTTTGGGTACAATGTGCCTCTATTTCTAGAACTTGCAAACAACATTGATCGGGTAGGACTTACAACAAGAGCGTGGTGAGACTTCGGTTAAATATTTAGCGCTTGAATTGGCACCCTCCCCAAAGTTTACCGCCGATATACCAAAGAATCGGAGCTGTTTTCCCAAAAGTGGAGTTTAAAAGGCTTCAGATGGACAGGGATAATTTTATAACGAGAAAAAGACCTGCCCAGGCAAGCTATGAATGAATAAACCCAATCAGATAAATTTTTCTCAAAGGGGTAATTGCAGCCGAAATTCAGTTGGGTTGAATTTATGTTGCATCCGCTAACGGCGACTCGGGAGTGTTTCAGTGAATCAGGTTGTGGGATGCGAGAAACGGTCTGTGTGGCTTCAAGAAGAGCAATCGGAAGAAAGTTGAATGCGATGAACTTCACAGCTTACAGCTTACACGAGTTCAACGTGAGGTTCTGGCTTCGTGGCAGATCCGAGATGCACGTAACTTAATATGCTTGCTATTCTTACATTTATCTGATCATGACACTGTTTACATTTGTTGCTCTACAGCTTCTGCCTTTGTTTTGAGAAATCTCTCACTACCAGTGCCATCCTTTCCCGTGGACCCTCCTACACTCATGGACGACGACTTTTCCGACCTAACAGATCTCGACGAGCTCTCGCAGGAGTACGAGGAGCTACCAACCAAGAAAAAGGGCAAGGGCAAGGCAAAGGCAAAATCTGGGGAATATCGGCTTCGACATGCGCTCAAGGCCCCGCGCGCGACGACGTACAGTACTGAAGCACTGTACAGTACGCCCCACCGTTTCTGAGGCTTCCTGCGCGAAACTGAGGCCCAAATAGAGCAGATTCATAACGGAGATATTGACCTCGAGCCGGAGTACCAGCGCGGTACGATTATGCACGAAACGGGTGTTCTGAGGCTGAATTATCCGGGTAGAGGTCGTCTGGCCCGAGTCGAAACAGATCGGCATCATCGACTCGATATACAGAAACTTTTATGTGCCCCCTGTGATATTCGGTACGTGTCGCCGTGTAAGAGGCAATCCCTCGGCTGACGTGGACCCTTAGCGGTGAACGTGGACGACGATGGTACGGAGACGCGCACCTGTATCGACGGCAAACAGCGCCTCACATCAATTTATCGGTACGAGGGTTTTTGTCTGCGTGGAAGCAAATTACTGACCAGGATGTGTAGATTTGTGGAGGGCCTGGTACGCCCACCCGTTTTGTTCTTGTTTTTTTTCCTATTGCTGACATTGTCCTTAGATTCCCCGTGCGTCCTTAGTTTGTATACGTGATCTTTCTTACCCGTCTTTTTGATCAACAGATAAAGATTCGTGAGTCGAGGCGCCGTATTTATATATGCGTGCTAAACGATCTTGTGCCAGACTCACCGGTGACAAATTCTGGTACCGGGACAACCCCGCCCACAGCACGCGAGGAGTAAAGAAGATACTCCCTGAGAGGTATCGTAGGATGTTCGACAACAGAGCCGTCGTGTGTGTGGAGTACCAGGACCTAACGGACGCAGATGAACGTGAAATTTTCCAGGTATTTCGATTCCCATTTCTCGGCTATCTCTGCAGCTTACACGTCACCCACCATCCTTAGCGCGTGCAGTTGGGTGTCGCCCTGACACCTGCTGAGAAGCTCAAAGTCCTCGCTACCCCACGCGCTCAATTCGTGCGCACACTCCAGGACGACTTCCTCAACAATGAGTCGTCCGGCCTCGGCGGCTCCGCACTCGCATGGGACCGCTCTCGCGGTTCCGATTTCCGTTGCCTATCCCAAACGATCCAATGCATCGCCGTCTCTCCCAAGACGACCTCCATCCAAGCGACAGAAAAGTGGCTCGCAGACCCCACGCCGATGGCACCCGCATTCGCCGCGAGCATCGAAAACACATACAGTGTCTTTGAGGCACTAGTGCGCGACCCGCGGCATAGCAGCGTCTTTGCCAAAATCGCGCCCATCGAATTCATTACCGTCGGAATCCTCGTTCACCGTCACAAGTCGCGGCTCTCCCTCGAAGCACTCGGCAAGGCGGTGCAGGCCATGCGAGCAGACGTGCGCCGCGTGCATGAAGACATCCGCAACAACGGCAAGGTGTACAAAACAATGAATGCCTTCATTGATGGGTACGAGGGCCCGCCACTCGGTCGCGGGGAGGTCTGCGCCGCGGACGCGGTGGGCTCGGGCTTCTCCCGGGTTGCGATGCCTGTAAGCGTGGGGACGAAGCGCAAGGCTACGCGCGGGGCAGATTCAGGCGACGAGGGGAACGACTCGGACGAAGATTACGCGCCTGCGCGACGAACCGCCCCTGCGCCTCGCAAGCGCGCGAGCCCGAAGAAACAACCTGCAGCCGCGCCCGTGCAACCGCCCACACCGCCCGCGTCGACCTCCACCGCGTCCGCTCCGCCGTCCGGGAGCCCGCCAGTGCCGAACGCGGGGGACGTCATCCGGCTGGCGAAGGAGCGCATTGAGGCGGCGCGCCTTGCAGGTGCGCTGCCGCAGCCTCCGCACTCGGCGCCGCCGTCGCTGCCGACGCCCAATACAACACCGTTCCCGTACGACGCGTACGCGGCGCACCACCAGCAGAACCTGCACATTCAGCAGCAGCACAACCAGCAGCACGGCGCGGCGGGCGTTGCGGCGGCGCTGCTGGAGGCGAGTCTCATGGGCGGGCGGGGCGCGCCGAATGGCCCACGCGTGAAGACGGAGACGGGGCCGCCGCCGCCGTTCTCCGCTGGGAGCACGGGCAGCGGGAGCTACGATGGTGGACGCTATGGGAGTGGGAGCGGGCATCGGAGCGGGGGCTACGACCGGGATCGGAGGGACTACGACCATGACTACAATGGGCGGGGGGACAAGCGGTATCGCGACCGGGAGCGCGACAGTAGGGGCGGAAGGGGCGGGTGGTAGGCTTGCCTCCAGCCCTGTGTCATGGAAGTGATATAACGCCGCGCTTGTGACGTGTGGGCGCGATGATGCCTACCTTGCGATACATCCCCACCAGGCGGCGGGAAAGGCCGTCTCTTAGTGCGGCATGACTGGTTAAACTCGACTCTCCGTCTTGTTTCTGTTTCTAGCTCTTCGTTCTTGTTTCTCATTCGAATTTCCTTCTGTCCGAAACACTCGCAATGGTATTTCATGTAAACTAAGCATTCCACATGTATCCGATTGAACCTCTCGACAATCTGGAGCTCGTGCAGACGGATGAAGAATAATAGGCTGCGTCACCGCGAGCGGCGCGTAATATCGGCCGGCTCCAGTCGAGCGCGAAGGCCGAAGAACTTGGACCCTGGGATGTAGTCCACGAGCGCAAATCGGCGTAACACGCCTTGTGGAGCAGCTGCACGAAGATCTGGTCATACTACTCCTGGAATGTATCGCGCCTACCGTCATAGAAAAGGACAAACGCTTCGAGCTCGTTCTCGCCCGTCCAAAGCGTGGTGCTTGGGTGGTGGTTGCGGACCGCACGCTGATAGTGGTGGTGGTACTGCCCTGCGGGCTGTCGCGAGGAGGTTCCCTGGCGCTTCGGCACAGCACTCGCTCGAGCCTTGGCCTCGTAAGTCTGCGGGTAGACAGTTCTGAGCGAATCTTCGGCGCGGGGAGGTGGTGGGGAGTTGTTCGACGGAGACCACTCGAGGCCTATGAAAAGTGCCAGAATAGCCGAGACTAGGAAAGGCGACGAACGCCTGCGTGCACTCAGGTATCTGTGCAGCATCTTGTGGCCTTTCTCTGTAATCCGGAACTTGTGTATAGAGCTCGGGCTGAGTCATCTTGAGAGGATGGGCGTCTGCGCACTATCACGGCGCTAGAATCAAGCGCGTCGAGGTATAGCCCACCAAGCGCGAGTCGGTGCACAGGCACATACAGAGCAGCTGCGCGAAGGTCTGCTTTTGCGGCTCCTGTATCGCTCGCACTGAAGGAGAAGAGGATGATCGCTTCAATCTCATCCTCGCCCGCCCACAGCGCAAGGCTCGGACGGCGATGAATTGTAACGCGCCTTGCAGTACGCTGCTGAGTTATTTTTGCGACCGTCGTGCGACGGTGAGGTTCCTGTCGCTATTGTGTGCACCTCGGCAATTCCACGCCGTACGCGCAGGCACCTGCCGCTTGAGACTCTGACTCCGCCTTGGGCTGCAGACAAGTGGTTACAGTCAAGTCGCCACGCCCAGAGCTGCTACGGGTGGGCGATACACGGACGTCGAGCCCAACGAGACCCCGCTGACGAGGTGTCAGGCGCGCCCGCGGGACCTCGACTCCGGGATGTCTTCGCAAGCAGTGTGGTGCGTAGCGGAGTAACCACAGTGAACAAACGCCACAATGTGACCCCCGCTATGAACGTGAAGGGCGGCGGGGAAGGGGAAGCGCAGAGTGGAGGCCGCATTCAAGAGAAAGCGTCCGGATCCGAGAAGTGCGTCGGGGACGGGAAGGTGTGCAGTGACTCGATGAACGTCGTGCAGTGGCGACGACGGGATTCTTGATAATGACGGTCGTGTCGCGAACGGGACGTGCGATGTTCTTTCACTCTGTGCTCCGAGTCTGACCTCCTGGAGAATATCTAAATGGTCTAGACGGCAAAGTGATTTGAGTAAGGTGCACGCGTAAGCAAGCAGGAACTCACTCTTACCGTCGATATACACAGCGTGTTCTCGCTCGACTATTAAAGCTTATGCTGGACGTGCTCAACCTGACCCGCTGTTGGCAAGCAAAGATTTCGGTGCTGAGAGGCACAGACAAGTCGATGATACACAGACGTAAGGCCCAATGAGACGCCAGTATCCGCTCTGGATGATGTATCAGCCGCGGACGACCCCCGAGTCATCTTCGCAAGCACTATGGGGCGAGCACCGGACGAGAACAAGGGAAACCACAACAAGACGCTCGCTATCCGGTCCGGGTGCGATGAGCATGTCAGCTGCGGACGCGACGACGTCTGCGCGCTGAGCGCATCGCGCTAAAATTCCCGCCATCAAATCGAATTCAGGGGAGAACGTTGCTGGATTATCTGCACCCTGAATCGGCCGTACCGTCACGAAGCTTGAAGACCGTCAGATTCGTCCTGTTCGCTATGCCACTCCGACCGCCGCTTGCCTTGAACGCGATCGATGGTGGGACGCAACAAGACACGAGTGTGAAGTGAAGCGAGCGCTGGACAAAAAAGAATAAACGAAGTCGGAGGGGCTGATCATGGCACACGACTCGGAGGGACATGCGAGAGGGGGTGCCGGTGCGACAGGCAGGAACAGAAGGAGATGCGAAGAGAAGAAGATGCGGGTGTAGTCGCTGAGTGTGGTGAGTGCGGTGAAGCGCAGCTGTCGCCGACATCGCAGTATGGGAAGAGAGGTGTGGGGGGGTTGAGTAAAAAAGAGGAGCTGCCACAGGATGTGGGGCAGCTGGCGCTCCCGCTCCGCGTGCGGGGCGTGCGGTCGCGCGACGGAGCAGGGGAGACGAAGCAGAAGGAGGCCTTAGCGGCGCCTTCACCCCTTCACATATCGCAAGCGCGGGAAGGCTTCCCTCCTCCACAAACTCTCCACCTACGCCCGCAGCCCAAAGAACGCGCCTTCTGTCCTCCTCCGTGTGCGTTACTGCCTTCCCCACCGCCCAACGACTGGTGGACGACGCCGTGCGCAATAATCATCCCTAATCCTCGCATCGATCCCCCGAATCCCAAGCGAGCTCTCATACGTGGGCCGCATGAAATTGACGAGGATCCATGGCCGAGACGGTACCCTTGGCGTACGTTCAGCCCAAGGATGCCAATGCGCGACTTGGCCTCGTGTTAGCACGAGTGCCCGGCATCTTGCTGCCCCGCACCTGCAGCCGCGCCGCGAGACCCAGGATTGGGACATGCTGCACAGGTGCGAAGAATCGAGAAGGGGAAGGTGTCGTTGGTCCGTAGAAGAAGGGCCAGCATGCAGACGTTGTAGGAGCGTATTTTCCAGCATCAAGGGCTCGTCTGTCGGAGTGTCTGCGCTGTTTGCGCGCCTATACGCAGACGGAACGCTGGACGCGGGGCCGGGGAGCGGCGCGGCAAAGGAAAGGAGGATGCTGCGATAGCAAGTTTGTTACGCGTTCTCGGCGAGGTACGAAGGCTTTGCTACACAGCGGGCCGGTCAGACACGCGAAGGGGGTGAGCTCCACATGTCTGATGGAGAGAGCGGGAGCTGGGAAAATCCTTGTCTACAAATGCAGCGAATGGCTCTTTGGACGAAGGGGCAGAATATGAGCTCGAATTGATGTTGCGAGTGGAGCGCACGAGGGTGATGTACATGGATCTAAAGATCCACACCTGACTGGAAACGCTTCAGAAGAGAAAAGGATGAAGGGGGGAACAAACTCACGGGGAGCCTTAAAGCGACGGATTACAGCTTGAGGGAGCTTGTTATAATCAGTGCCAGACGAGAGATGTCGCCTAGAAGAATGTCTTGTAGGCAGAAGAAAGTGTCCAAAGCGGTGCTATCCGCAATCGATAAAGGATAAAACGACACGAGATTTACAGAAAAACGGGTCGGCACGCATAATAACGGTCATAAAAGACCAGAACTGACTTGCCGCGACTGCACCTCGCGATAAAATTCCGTCAAGGGGGCGTCGGGACTAGTATTATGACGTACAGCCCCGTAGAAGCAGTGGATTCTTCAACCGGTGTGCATCGTATACGAAAGTTCGAGCCTCAAGTGGAGCGTCGACAAAGAAAAATCTCCCAATGCTCGCAAGGTTAATCGAGGATTTTTGCTTAAGGTGTGGAAGTCATATAAGAGAAAGCTGCAGCTTGCTCGAGTCGTGAGTCGGGTGCTTGCTACAAGGCTCGTCACGATCCAAGATGAGCATGATGGCCACGTGCCAGACGCGTTCCCAAAAAGGCAATCGGATGTATTTCTCTTCTCTTTCACAACCAGCTCCCTACTCTATCTGCTGGTACCACTCTATCTGCTGGTACCGCTACTCGCTCCTGGTATTGAATTGGCAAGCGCTGTATTAAAACCACAAGCTCTTGATCTGTGCATCGACGAGTGCCACCGGTGGGTGGCATACCCCTGTTAAAACGCGTTAGAACGAAACGGATTCTTTGGACACTGGTGGAAGAATGGACGACGATCTCGATTTAACAGACCTTGGGGAGTGTTCTGACGAGTATGGATATGAAGAGATTTCAGCAACCAAAAAGAAAGGGAAAGGGAAGGCACAAGTCAAGTCCGCAGAATTCACGCTTTGCGGCGTGCTCAAGCCCCCGCGCTCGACTACTTACAGCACCGAGGCTCTTTACAGTGCGCACCCCCCTCTTTTGAACTCTCTTATTCAGGACTAAATTCTAGATAGAACAGATTCACAAGGGGGACATTGACCTCGATCCGGAGTACCAACGCGGTACGATTCCACGCGAAAGGAGCGCGTTCTGCGGACTGATTATTTTCAGATGTTGTCTGGCCTGAGTCCAAGCAAATCGGGATAATCGAATCAATGCTTCTCAATTATCCCATCCCTCAAGTAATATTCGGTGAGTATGACCATGTAATGCAATGTATCCTCGTCCGGCTGACCCACGTCTTCAGCTGTGAATATGAACGATGATGGCACGGAAACGCGGACCTGTATCGACGGCAAGCAAAGGCTTACCTCGATTTACCGGTGCGGAGCCTTTTTTTTTTTTTTTTTTTTTTTTTCCCGATCTCTTCACTGAACGTCTCTCAGATACCTCGTACGTTGAGTTTTTTGTACACTGACCATACTTACCAGTTTCTTCGATCGTGTCTAGATATCCACTCGTACGTCGATGCGCTCTGTCATGTATGGATACTGAAGAAAACTCTCTTATACTAGCAAGACCCGCGTAAAGTGGTGGTACTGCGATAATTCCAGCCACCCCGCCGGAAAGAGTAAGAACATACTTCCAGAAAAATTTCGTGCCCAGTTTGCAAGAAAACAACTCCAGTGCATCGAGCATCAAGATGTCACAAACGCGGTTGAGCGTGATATCTTCCAGGTAAGTGCTTTTCCATTGTTTCACGGCATTCCTTACGTTTACATCTCGCATTCTTTAGCGCGTCCAGCGCGGCGTCGCACTCACGCCGGCGGAGAAGCTCAAAGCCATCGCCACCCCCCGCGCGCAATTCGTGCGCAAACTCATAGCGGAGCACCTCGACAACGACGCCTCCAGCCTCAGTAGCACATCCCTCCCATTCGACCGCGCGCGGGGGTCTGATTTCCGTTGCCTCACTCAAGCAACGCAATGCATCGCCACCAATAAAGTGAGTTCTGTCCCTGCGATGGAGAAGTGGCTCGCAGACATTACGCCACTGGCGCCTGCGTTTGTCGCGGACATCGAGAGCACGTACCGCGTCTTCGGGACGCTCGTGCGCGACCAGCAGCACACCGCCGTCTTCGTGAAGATCACGCCCATCGAATTCATCACGGTGGGCATCCTCGTGCACCACTACAAGGCGCACCTGTCGCTCGGAGCGCTCGGCAAGGCCGTGCAGGCGATGCGCGTGGACGTACGCGCCCAGCACGACGAGATCCGCAACAATTTGAAGGTGTACAAGACTATGAAAGTGTTTATTGACGCGTACGAGGGCCCGCCGCTCGCGCGCGGGGAGGTGTGCGCGGAGGACGCGGTGCGGGAGGGCGACCCTGTGCGTGCGGGCACGAAGCGCAAGGCTCTACACGCGCCCGACCAGGATGATGGTGCGGCAGGCGACTCGGACGCGGACGACGACAACGCGCACACGCGCCCGACTGCGCCGCGCAAGCGGACGAAGCCGTCGACGGTGCCGGTGGCTGTCGTGCCCCCGCCAGCGTCGACGTCCAGGGCGTCTGCGCCGCGCAAGCGCCCTAGCCCGACGAAGTCTACAAAGAAGACGGTGACGGTGCCCGTCCTGTCGCCCGCGTCGACGTCCACGGTGACTGAGCCGCGCGAGGGGAGCGTGCGCGCGCCTGCCGCGGAGGAGCGCAAGAACATCGGCTGCGAAGCGCTGTTCTTTGGGCGTGCGGGCGCGCCGTTACAGCTCGGGAAAGCGAGGCAGGGGATACGCCCGGCGGTGAATGGGACGCCGCAGAACGCGACACATCATCCGCAGGAGACTCCCCGGCAGCCGCAGAACCACCGAACGCAGCAGCAGCACGACGCGGCGGGTGTCGCGGCGCTGGACCCCAGGCTTGTATGTGCGAAAGACAGGAGGCCGGGATTAGCTTGCGTCAAGACGGAGTCGGGTGCGAGTGTGAGGACGAGTGCGCCGTCGCTTGCCGCTGGGAGCACCGTGAGCGCAAGCTGCAACGGTTGGCGGGACCTGACGCCGGTTTCGGGCAAGAGCGAAGGGGTTTACCATCAGCAACAGCAGAACCACCTCCAACCGCAGCCGAATCACCATCATCAGTCCAACCAACAGCAGCAGAAGCAGACCGGCGCAGGGAGCATTGCGGCTGAAATGGAGGCGAACCTCATGGGCGGCAGGCGCGTGAACATCTGTGCGAGTGAGCGCTAGTGCGAGCGGATATAGGCCTGGGCTCGGAACTATAGAGGGGAGGGGGGGGGAGATATTTGATGCGTCCTGGCACACGGACCGCTGCGCACCAGGCATTGGCAGGTTACTGTCTCACCGTTCTAATTTTCGCAAGTTTCGTCAAGGTTTTCGTAATGTTTTCTTTGCAAGTCATGGTACCAGTAGCAACTACCCTGTAAATTAGATAGACCACATACATATGTATATTGCATTTATTCCTGCCTCCAGCTTTACATTCTGCGACAATGAAGGCCTCGGGGATTTTAGGTGGACGAATTAGGAAATCGGATTGCCTCATTAGGCAAGAGAGGCTTGTGCCAAACATCCGCCAGCAAAGACCCTTTTTGGTTTTTCGAGTTTCATCTCGTTTGCGTTAACCTCTCCTTGGAATTGGGGGCATGTCTCAACATCGCGTACTGTGCCGGTCTCTTCAAATTGTCTGAACTGCCGACTGTCCGCAGCTGGTTCTACTTGCTTGCAAATTTTGCCGCACAACCCGCATTGCGCAAACTCGAGCGCAAACCGGACCTTACCCGCTCATCAAGCGTCAAAGGAACGCTGTCCTCGATTTGTGCGACAATTCATCGGCATATATTACCATCTCGGCAAGGAACGTATCTACGGATGACTCGGACCCATAAACCAATCTCTCTCGCCTTCTCCTGTACTGTTTTCGGGAGTTGATTCACCGTGTGTTTCTCAACACGCCGCGGAGCTGGAACTGTCCTCATTTAACTGGGATAATCCCCGGGACCGGCGTTCGTTATTCAGACCGTGCCGTGTAATACTATCTATCTACCTCTGGGGCATGCATCTCCGATCACGCCGATAGCGGGTGTACTATTCAGACTCCCATGAGGCATCGAAGCGCCTCGTAAACTCGCCTCGGCCGCAATCGCGGAGATACTCATCGAACGCTTTACGTCGGAAGTCGTATCATGCTCCCCATCCCAACTACCGCAACTCCCTGGATTCCTTATCCACGGTTCCGTCACTCGTCCTTGACTCCAAGTCCCCATGGTGTCGACAAGTTCATAGATTAGTACTGGACGTCAGGTTAGAACATTACATTCCTCAAGTCAAAATGGGGTCTCCAGACTACCGACCAATTGGAATAAAAATTTGGCAACGGCACGCCTGCGTCATCAATCCCCTTCGCAGGCTCCATTTTTGGGCGTACGAACGTGTTGGCCTTCCGGAGCGTTCATTACCGAAGCTTACCGCTCTATCTTCATCGACTCTGTGGGCTTCCTTGCCCTTGAATGGGTGCAGTGCGGTTCCTAAAATTTGACCGTATAACCAAATGTTTATTTTTCGGCATAAATTTTGCATAGCCATTTACTACGCTCGTTACATTTCTCTCAACCAGTTCATGGTCGAGGCCGCAGCCGCAAAACACCTTTGCAATGATGTTACGATCACGTGCAATGCTCCATTACTCCAAGTTTCGTGTTCGTGCGCGTCATTTTACGGCTGTATTTCTGCGTCATATCTGGAGCTACTCATTTCCCGACTGCCGATACGATGACCACGCCCAGCGAAATTTAGCTCCCCATTTCTTCGCCTCTTTATTTGCACTGCTCCAGCCCTTCATGACATCACTCGCCTGCAAGTGCTTAAATACAGCCAGGTATCTTCCCAATTCTTTACCAACCGCCTCACCTCACTAACACACACACCACATCACTTCACTCCAATCACTATAATGGACTCTTACGATAATAACGTCAATACCAACTCCGTGTACGGTACCGACGGCACCGACTCCACTCGCCGCGACATGGGAGGCGACTTTAACAACACTGGGTCGACCGGCCTCGGTAACAACCAGAATGGTGAGTCGCTTGCCCTCGCGTTCTTCCATAATCGAGGCTGATATTTCCCGTCAGATCGTTTCGAGTCTTCGAACACTTCTGGTGGCTATGGCCAACAAGACCGTTTCGACAACACTGGCTCCAACACGGGCACCGGCATGACTGGCTCTAACATGGGCACTGGCATGACCGGCTCCAACATGGGCACTGGCATGAACGACTCTTCGTTCGGGTCGACTCAACGCACCGACGACTTGTCGACCGGCGGCACCGGATACGGTACTGGCGGTGACTTCGGCTCTAGCAACCGTGACGAGTTTGGCACCGGCAACCGTGACGAGTTCGAGGGCCACGGGAAACCCTCGATGGGTGACAAGATCAAGGGTTCGTGGCTGGATTACTCTGTTTCCTTTCCACACGTCTAACAGCTTTATTTTAGGCGGTGCCGAGAAACTCGCTGGCAAGATGACGGGCAACACTGGCATGCAGGAGCGTGGTCAGGAGCGCAAGGTATGTTCCTTCTTTTCCTGGGTGCTGCCTTTGACTTACGAGGACATTCAGATGGGCGAGTTCGAGCGCAACAGTGAATTCTAAATCACTTACATGTTGTACACCAATGGACTTCACGAAACACAAGTAATGATGTATTTGTAGCACACATAGTCCAATTGAACAGAAATGCTATTCTGTAACGCATCTCTTGTCCGAACATTGAGAGTTTGAACACCGACAACATATTCGATTAGATGATCTTGGATCGAGGTTGTCCAGCAATTACTCGTCTGCAACTCGCCCCGAAATCGACAAAAAAGATCCTCCGTGAATTGGGCGCGTTGTGATTTGTTTCAGCCTTGAATACATTGTTCGAGCTCAAAACACCACGCAACCTCTGATCAGATTAATAACTGGTCCTCGGAGTCTCGATTTGTACCAAAATTGCTTACTTGGAACTTGCTGAAGGCCGATGGTATTTTGAACAGTCCAGTCGGTCTTTCATAGTGGGTTTTGCCTTTCGAATGACGATTGAACCATAAATTATCAGTAACACAGTTCTGAAATATCCCTCGTATCTAACTGAGGATAAATTATGAGTGAACTCGAGTATGACGTTGAGCTAAAAATTGTTCTTCTACAGTACTCATTGAACTCAAAGCCTGACTCTAACAAGCGAGGTACAAGCTTCACTGTAAAGCGTCCGTCTATGACAGACTAAAGCCTGACGCATTCTGATGATATATGATACAAGGACTGATACTCGGTAGTCTCTTCTAAACAGACGCTATAACAATCTTCACTCGTTCCTTGTGTGTTGAGGTGCGTTTTGACCTGGAATAATTGTACTTCGGCCGGATCCTGACTACTCATGGCCTCCAACCCAACTCAGTCGCTGGTTGATCAGTTGTTCCCAAGCCGCAGAACGTAAGAAACATATGCCATCTGGTTGCAATGGCCATTTTTAGATCTTAGAACGACTTTAAATATTAGGTTGTCAGCACTAGATAGACGCCAATGCCACGTAATTCAATTACCCTGAGATTCCTTTTTCCATATTGAATTGGTCCAAACCGGCGTTAAGTTCGGAAGCGGCACGGCCGTCCATACAATAGAATCGGACAGATCCACGTTATTTTTCATTGTGCACCATCATGGGCCGAGCGGTCGTGAGAGAGGGAAGATGAACATCATCATGGTGGGGTTACTTTACTAACAAAGACATCACATGGACGCTAAATTTGTTTGCTGCCGACGAAAGATGTTCTCCCCTTCCACAACAGATAAGACAGTTCGATGAGTTCGGACAAATAAAGATTGGGCTTAGTACGTACCCCAGTCCGGACGGACGAACTATTTAAGAATTTGTGAACATACGGAGCAGGGAAATGCGCGACATGCGGAGCGATGAGACATCTTTCAAACACGGTAATAACACAGATGTGTGCCCATAAATGATCCATTGAAAATTTCGTGAACGTGCGGAGACACGATAGTTTAAATAAAAAAGGAAATACGACGAGAAAATACATAGATGAGCATAGATTATGGTATACGTAGAGAGGACTTGCATTATGTGGTAATAAATTAAGAATAGCGGAAGTTACTCCAGAATTTTTTCGCGCTAGACTGGTATCGGTGACCCTCGTCGTTGACGCACGCGGCGCAACATCTCCGCGACCTGCAGGATTCAGAGTCCCGCCATAGTGGGCGCGTCAACATGAAGCACCCATTTCCCAAAATGATCTTGCGAGAAACCCCACATGTAGATGTGGCCTTGCAAGAGAATTACGCCCTTGGGTCCTTGAGGATGTTGCGCGCCGTTTAGGAATTCCTGCCACAGCTGCGCACCATACGATCCACTCTGGGACAGGAAGTACTCGCGCACGGACACCTGGACGGCAGGCTGGAGCTGGGCGAGGTAGACCTCGAGTGACAGCGGTGCGCGGATGATGGACTGTACGCGGCGGATGACGGAGAATGCGCGCGCCGGTCTGTTTCCTGTGGTAATCTGAAGAAGAGAGCGCTCTCGCGACGAGGGCATCACGTAGACGGTCGCATGTAGTGGGATGGGGAAGTTTCCGATGCCGTCCGCCAGCAGTTCGAAGTCGACATCGTTGGTGAGGTCGATGGGAAATACGTCTCTGCGGATTCGAGGTGCCTGCGAGGTACTATGTGCGCAGGAAAGGCCGGGGAGTGGGATGTTCTGAATGCGCGGCGCAGAAGGTGGCTTAAAAATGTGGCGTTAGCCAGGCTGCCATCTTTCTCGGGAGGCAGTGCGCACCTGAAGCTGTAAAGGCTGTAAAGGAAGGTCAGGTAAGGCTGTATCGGAAACTGCTGTTGACTTACATGATACAGAGCGGGGGCATTACAGAGCTATGGCAGCTTCAGTGGGAGGAAGATGACGATCCGGACCCGTATTTACCAGTTGATTCTCTCCGTAGGGAGAGTAACGAGCATACGGAGAGTTGGAGGTTTGCTGTACGAGAAATTAGGACAACGTTTAGCCTGCTATTTTGTTCTGCGCACCGCGGGAGATGAAGAGGACGGGAATGTCTAGTAATTTTAGTTCAGAAGTATCAGAGTGTTTCCAGAACAGCGGTGAGAACCATAACGTACCATTCTGCGCCTTCCGTAGTCCTGATTTTCCTGCTATTTATGAATGAGCGGGACTCTGGCCAGACATCAAAGTATGGCATACCGCGTTGGAGGGCTGGTGAGGATACATTAATTGTCGGGAAAGAGCAAGCATGGGACGGCAGGGATCTTTGATAGTCTTATACTCGCGATCTATCGAACATCTGGATCTAAGATCGTGCGCGGAGCCTCTGAACAGCGAGTCGAGGCCTGAGAGCTCCACACTGTCAGCTTTATTGCTTGATAAACGCAAGCTGGGGAAAACGGACCGTCAGGCGGAACATTTTTAGCGCGTCGCTGAGGCGGATTCGATCGCCTGTCCATCGAATTGCAGAACAAAGATTGCATCCAATGGCGACAGCTCAACTGTTCCGCCCACGCAAAATGCGGAGACAACCAGGAACGTGGCTAACTTTGACCCAAGCAGAAAAGACCCTTCGGGAATCGGTCCTACAGTTCATAGGACTCAATGCTCAAGGCCAGGGTCGTCAAGGAAATGTGAAGATTTGATCGGTACCTTGCCTCGTTCCGTGAAACTGGCGGCGGTAAGGCTGAGATATTGTCAAGCGCCCGAGATATTCATTTTATCTATCGATAATTAAAATATCAAGATAAAAGGTATTCACCATGCGACCAGCGAGAATTTAATGGGAGGTTCGACGCATGCTGAATATTGAAGTGCGTTCGCTGCTTTTTTTTTGAATTTCTGCGTCTGAATGAGACCGAGGGTCAATTACTCTGCCCGCGATACGCAGGAGATAACCGCACGAATACATTGCAAAAGGAATCCAGCGTTTCATGGCCGCAAGTATCATTGTGAGCGAGAAGCGATGAGTGTCGCTGCGAAGTGTGGTGGAGGGAGCTAAGCGGTGACACCGTGATGTCCCCAAAAGGAATTTGTGCAGTTTAAACTCCGACAGCTGTTCTCCAAACCACAATCCTTCACATGTCGCGCGGCAAGGGTCAATGTTCTGGTCCAAGAAGCATGATGAACAGACTCGTGGCTTGCTTGTGACTGTTTTCGGAGGGTTTGTCGGCGCTCATCGACATCCTCAATCCGCCGAGTCGACCAATCCTCCCTGAATTCTCTAGTTTCTCAGGCACTTCCTTTGTTTTGTGACAGATTTCTATCCGCATGGATCATGCCAACGGCCGTGAATATCCGGTCCTAGTATCCCGCAATCCGTCCAATGAAAAAAATCAAACACCCATTCCCGACTGTGTGCTCTGTACTCAGCAGCGTAACATATCTACCCATATTCGGGAGTAATAAAATCTAATTTTTTTCCCCACTCGCTGATTCTAATTGGTGTTTGTTTGCAGAACTTCTTGCCGCAGTCGCCGGCAGCGCTCGGCGGCTCCCCATTAAATCTGTAGATTGTCTCTGCACGAGGTCTGCCAAAATCCAATTGTTCTATCTCCCGCAGCGTTTTTTCCAGAGCCTATGGGGGTAAGCATTCTCTTCTACGTAGTTCCGGCTCGATTACCATCGCAAATGCCGAAGATGGCTGACTTCTCCGGCCAATTCAGGATGCAGCCGTTCTCAGGGTGGACATTTCGATCGTTTTGTGGCCTTGTGCTCCCGATCTTCGCGTCCCGATCGCTAATGGTTTCGCTTGCGCATGGGAAGGAATATCCATTAACGGTCGTTGTACGGGATCAGAGCAGTTCTCCGTGCTACGTCTGTCTGCGTTCGTTTGATATCTTGCTACCGCTTGTTTGGGCGTTACCAATCCCAAGGAACCGTCCTACCGCTGGTCAATCTCCTGGAAGCTGCAAGCCCGAATAAATCCCTCCCCGCATCACCGCCTCTCCCAGTTTTTGTTCTCATGAACGCGGGATACGCGTCAACTCTTTGCATCTTGATCATTAATCAATTCCGCTGTCCTTGCTTCCTCAGACATACTCACGCAATCTCATGCGGCAAACTGTTACCGTTCCCCCACATTGTCGAACCAAACCACACACCCCCCATACTGCACCATCCCCTCCTCGTCGTGTTTGCGCTGGACGATTCCGAACAATTCCCATCCACAAGTCCCCACGATAATCAGGGCCTCAGGCCTGCGTATTCTGCGCCTCGATGACAACCCTGGGCCCTCAGCGCAGGCGCTGGAGCTTTTCCAGCCCAAGGGCCTCTCATCCCGAGCGTTGCCTTTATAGGCACTCAGTACAATCATACTAGGAAAGGCGATAGATCTTTAAGTCCGCTGGCATCCATAACGAATTTTCGCTAATCTGCTATGTCAAGGGGTGCAGTTCAGGCCTTTGCGACTTTTGTGTGGCCAACTGAAACCGCTCTTTCGTTCCACGCCCGCTTTCCGGTCCTATCCGCGCTCATCCAGGTCCATGGGAGCTTCGTTCATAAGCTGGTGCAGGTCTGCGGCATATCTGGCGACGCCTGCGCCGGAGACTCTGGACACAAAAAAAGACCCGTGGACTGCAACTTCCGCAATAGGCGGTGACATCGATCCTCTCCGTTAAAAGCGTCATTCTAATTCCCGTCCCAGATTATATAATATCCAGGGAAATCGCGAAACCGTGTATGTGTGAGTACCTTCTATAGGCCGCCGCGTTCTGAGCCCACTTACTCGACAGAGCGCAGTGCTGGACAGCGAGCGATACGTCGGTACCATGGGACCACAAGGCCTTCCATCGAAGCTGCGCGGCATCCTCGACATCCTTCTGCCGCCACCTTGACGGCGTGCCCGAATGTCCCAATCGACTGCGCGCACTTTGGGGGGCCGTGCATCTGGGCCACGTGCACTCTACACTCCTTCCATTGGAGCTGCAGTCGGACGGTCTGGCTATCCCGACCGCTCCACAAGGGACTATTCACAGGCGGTACTCATCCTCCGGCTCCGACCACTCACCACATATCGCATACATCCTGACGATAAAAGAGCCCGCCCAGTGATCTACTCGGATGGAACTCTCGGATAACCGGAGCGAAAGGGTCTCTAATCGACAATCGAAGCCTGTTCGTGCGCTTCCGTCTGGCTTCGCAACACTCACAGCAGAGGTTCTATACGTTGGCCATGAATTTTTGGCGAAGCATCTGCGCACCGAGCTCGGACCTCGATCCGTTATATTTTCAATGACTTTCTTACTTGAAATCGATGCTTGCTTCACTGTAATTGTTCGATTCCTGTTAACTATGCCGGGCCGATATCTTTGTGGATATGGATCAAATATATGTAAATTGGGTCCCGCATACTCGACGCTTTTTGCTTCCTGTTCTACTAGGTTCTACTGGCCTTCAAAGTTTATCTTCGAATTTCCAAAGAAAGTGCTTAGTGCTCTAAAAATAACCAGTGAACACGTGCCACAACGGAGGAAGGCCGTTTTGGGAAGCGAACGATCGCTTTGACCAGGATGTCCGCTTTGTTGCTGTTATATGGGGATGCGAGTCGGCTTGGAAGGACAGCGTATTTGTACGAATTTTGAATCAATCTTCTACGGAATTGGCGACACTGCGGTGAAAAAAAAAAAGTCAAAGATGTTGAATTATATCTTTTCAGAGCCAATTTGTATGTTCCAGAACGCAGAGAGTCTTCTGAAATTTTGGGGCTTTTTTTTCAGGGTCCAACGAGGTGTAATAGCAAAGGACACGGAAAACGCCATAACATCACAAGTGTAACATGTTGCGGCCTGTGACACACTGGCCTGCTTCGGACCATCACAAGCTCAGGCTGCCAGCCGGGCATGCTTCCTCCCTTGAAGCCTGTCCTGAAAATCCCCCTACCTCGCGGGCTTGCAGTCTAGTCAGCCGCGATTGGCTTAACGGCAGCCGACACCACCTCTTCGATCACTACATTTTAATGGCCTCTCGGCCGACTTGGTCGATGTCGGCTGAGGTTGGCCGAGGTTGGCCGAGGGGGCTCGACCGGGTTGGTCGAGGGCTAGTTGGCCGAGGTTGTCTCGGCCATGTTGGGCGAGCCCCGATCTCTGCCCAGCGCCTCCATGCCACGGGGTTTCAGTACGATGATCCCACTCGACTCTGGCCCTCCTCACGGGGTTCTCTCATTTCCGCTCCCTCCACGTGAGTCGACGGGAATCGCATATTTGATATCGCTCTCCTGGGCCGTCCATCGACTCCCTCGCTCTTTCACGAGCGATATTTCCGTCATATCCGGGATTAACGACAATTCTCTCTCGCTTCCCATCGCTAAAAACCCTGAAACTGGATCGTGTATCCGCCATCACAACTGGGAATAGTACGAAAAACGCTGTATTAAAGCTCAATTTGGACGCACTGCAAATAACGCTGACTCCTGAAATTTTTGGATGGCTTCGGTGGACTGGATTCTCACTCCGTGCTCAACCCATCGAGACGGACTTTGAGCCGAAGAGCGAGGGCTGGCCGAATATTTCAATTCCTGGGCACTCAACTTAAGCGGTTGAAGCTCAAATTTGGCTGGCACATAATACGGCCGTACGGTCGCTCAGTAAGCCCGGCATTCTGGATCCTGGGTAAAAGCAATGTCGGTATTTCTGCGTCATTGGGTCGCCTACTGTGACCGTTGCAGTCCTCTGGACTCCAGGAGCTAGCATTTGATGCAGCCATCATTTCTCATGGGATCAGCTGGGATCTTTATCCTCCGCAGGAAGTGGCCGCGATCCTGCATGGAGTCGATTTTTGTTGGTCAGAGTTCTTGTCATATTTGGTTAGGTCAATCAACGGAACCCAGCGCTGGGTCATATCGACATCTGATGTTGTCGAATCCAGAGATAGAAGCAATCTGTCATATGTGGACAGCAGGCGTTGATACTGAATTCAGTTCTAACTGATTGCGAGTCGAGTCGGTCCCGCGTCACACTTTTGACGCTGGGGAAGCCAGGCGCCTTCGATTGACGCTGAAAACCAAGTGTACTTCCCATTTAGATCTGATAATGATATCCATTCAGTGGCCCAGTGATTTCCGGGCTCTTTTTAACACCGAGTTTCCGCCTGGTTCCGGACGAGAAGGTGGCAAGTCCTATTGATTTTCGGTCGTGCCGTACGTATTTTTGATAAAGCGTACGGGGCAAAATGAACGCCATGGACTGAGATGCATGAATTTTCTATTCATTTTGACAGAATTCGCATCTATGATGAGCAAGAAGGTTAGCGCTGGCGGCGAACAAACATTGCACTGACTAAAACACTCGAAATGCAACCCAGCCTTCTGTCGGATTCTTATGAAGGAAGGCATGTCGTAACCATATACATAACTTGGTGGAATGATACAAAGGAAGGACAAGTACAGTAGGCTGCCGGCAGCGGATTCCCTCTCAAACCGAGTGTGACCTCCTCACTCAGAGTCGCAGTCTTGGATCCCCATCGCGGTGTGCCACAGCGAATCCAACATCATTGTAGTCACCGCTAGCGTCCCACACCGCAAAACCAGCGAAGCCGTTATCACTGATGAACTGACCCTTGAGGCCTAGAATGATAGTACATGAGGCAAGGTGAAATTGCGACAACAAGTTTACTAGCCGAAGGACTTTGCGTCATCGCAGGAAACCATCACATGTGTATGTTCATCATAGACGTAGAGCTGTAAGCAATCAAACGGCATAAATAACGTGGAAGGTTGAGGATCGGTGCCCATGTTACCTGAAGTATCCGAGGAGCCGCTGGTTGAGCACCCCCGATGGCGGGGTACATGTTGAGGGAGCGGCTGGTTTGATTTATCGCGGCCTCGGGTGTGACGTTGAAGCTGTATCCATAGGCAGCAAGCTCAAGTACGACTGCGTAAACTCAAAGGGCATCAACGAAATATGAGGACGCTATTGGCAACTGATGGTGCAGGTAATCCTACACTGAACGCAGAATGTGCTGATACTGTAGTATTTAAATCACTTCTCCCGAGCTGTGACCTGTGACCGCAAGATTCACCTTCGGGTTTCGAAAACGTAGTGATCCGGCCGTGACAACCAAAAAAACTTCGTGGAACAGCTCTGAGACCTTCAGAAATTAGCAAAAAAGCACCTCCAGCCGTAAGGCATCGCAGGTGACAGAAGAACTGAGGTTCAGCACATGGGCAAGCAAATGTGCTGTGCCAACGTTAGGAACACAGATTTTGGGAGACACTAATGAGAAAGGTGAGGATCTGGAGCTACCCGGACTCAAGAGTCAAGTAGAGTTGGAATACTCACCTTTGTGTTAATTAACTTTCTATTGCAACAAACTAGGGGGTGTGATGCCAGTGAAAGACAGTGTGGTGGACAGATGCAAAGGGGAAGCATTAATTTGATCATGTCAAAATCACAATTGCATGAGGGTTCAAACACGGAAACACACCCGTATGCGCTGCGCAGGCAAAAAATGGGGTTTTTCAAGCCTTTTTCGCCGATTTTGTGACTGGTTTCGCACCTTCGAAAATTCCCTCGGTGACCGTGACAGGTTCGAAAACTTTCGAAAACTTTGGGCCCTGTGACACGTGACATTCGAAGTGATTTAAATACTACAGTAATCTTATCAAGGTTTATCTAATCTTGGGGCTACCAGATTCTATTTGGCAACTCTCTCCAGAGCACTGGGTTGCCAAAGAAGCAGGGTTGCCGAATAGAATTATTCCCGCTACCGTTAGGTAAGGGTCTTAGAGAGCCTGATTTTTTGTTTTTGCAGTAGATCACATTTTTGTCAGCATATTTCGCGTAAGCACCCTGTCTCTCCGCCAAACCGCTTCGGCTTCGCGGCGGCATTGCTGCAGAATGTTCTAGTACACCCCCAATTTGGTCGGACATTCGGCGCATATCACATCACGGATGTCTGCGGATATCGGGTGGAAGCTCCGGAAAATATAGGGGTCGATGTTTCACAGATCTTTTTGCGGAACATCTTGCAAATGTCCTGAGGCATATCTGTAAGATGTCCGGTGGAGCTCAATCTGAGGTTTTGCCGGTGGTTCTTGACTGCTCCGCGAGTTCAACCTTCCACCCATCCTGTTTGGCGGCAAACTCGACATACAAAATAAAAAAATACCTATTCTTCGAACTCCTCGTCGTCTTCATCCTCCAACTCTGGTGCCACCTTTTTCTTCCCCCCATCCTTTGCCCTCTGGTTCTTTTCCCGTGTTTCTTTTGCTTTTTTCTGAGTGGCTGCCCGTTTTGCCGGCCCTGACACCCGAAGCAGGGCTGCAAATTCCCGACGTTTGGCCGTGCGATCTTCGAAATAAGGAATGGGCGCTGTGAGACTACGTGGAAGGGTGTCCCGAATTAGCTCAGCGTTGTGAAGGCCATGCATATTGAGGAAATAAATTTCAGTCTCAACATGCTTGACTGCCGCTTGGGTTCGGCCGGTGAGTGAGCGCTCCTGGGTGACATGTTCTGCATTGTTAACAGTTCTGCACTTGAGACCATGGCAGTCGTGCTGAGCATTGACGAAGAAGAGAATATCCTACAAGGCAAGGTCAATAAATCACTTCATAGCCAGTGAATGTCTACCTCGGGTTGAGCCACAATAATTTCTGGAGACGGCGAGAGCACCGGCATGTGCATCCGAGCATCACGCGTCGCCGACACATCAAATCGCTGCACAATAACCACGGCCTCTTTGTGATGTGTTGCCGAAACAACCGGAATCAGTATATTTCGGATGCGGCCTGTTGATATAACTCCAGTTTCCTATATCTTCAGATGAGTAAAATTCAACCACCATGTCAAATCTAACCTGAGATTTGAAAAATACCCAAGAGAGCTTCGTGCAAACATCCCCAGTTTTGGCAATGACATATTTACACGACTTCCACAGCTTTCCGGCACCGCGAGCATCAAGTTCGGGGGTCCAATAGACCCCGAGGCTTTCGCGCCAGGCGGCAGTGATTGCCTTTCGACGGGATTCCAGCTTGATGGTTCCTAAAGTCAGATGAGCAGACGGCGAGGAGAAGAATAGTGTTGAAACTCACCCGGATTTGGCTTCGACTTATCCATCCAACCCAAGCGACGTTGAAGCTCTTTATTTTGATCCAAAAATGATGCAACCTTGTGTCCCGCACGAATATATTCGGAAGAGCTGGACGGCTTCCACCAGCCGCCGCTAACCTGATGTTTGAAACGCTCCATATCGGCAAGCGTTACACCAACATCGTGGCTTGGAGCTTGATGGTTGGATAGAATACTACAGAGCCGAAATATCTTGTTCCAGCACTCGAAGCCTTCGGTCGCAGACAAGATTAACGGGCCAAAGCGACGAACATCGTCAGGGATATGCGGGAGAACATGTAGCTTGAACTTCGTTACAATGCGGGCCGGGTCGATGAGCCCCCAGATGTCTAACACATTGTCAATGCAAATCTGAACGTCGGCCTGCGATGTGTCAGTCCCAATTTCGAAGGCTTTATATGAAGACGAACCAAGTACTGCCGCATATTCCGGATTACAGGGAACCATAACAGCGCACCCAGTTCACCCGAAGCCCGCCAAAGGTCAAACACGTAAGGGGAGCACAGATCGTCGTGAAGATGGAAGATACCCAATTGCTGGAGGATTTTAAAATGCTTTCCTATGAGTGCGTTTTTGTACTTGACCATGTAACGACCCGAATGGAGGCCAAGTTCAGGCCATTGGTCGAGGAAGATTGAAGACGAACGGCGAAGGCTTCACCTTTAGCCTTGTCCCATTTGGTGTTTGTTTCGTGCCAGACATATTTATCGTCCCCCAGAAGGATTGTGTGTAGAATTTCGCAGGGACTGTCTTGATGGGGATCGAGGCCTTGAAAAATTGCTCAGTGCCACAGAGAAGAGTGGATGATATTTAATTACCCTTAATACTCAAAAGAATGTTATAATGATCACCCGGTCGCAAAGATGTCGACTGGCTGCACAGAGAAATGATTATGTGCCACACCACAACAATGTTTGGAACGTACATGATTTCATTGGCAACCTCGCATATCGATCTTCCGGTTGACGAATTACCCAGTTGTAGACCCGCCATTGAATGAGGTCACGGTTTTTAGTCTTGACATCTCTGCGCGCATCACCGATGAGACTCTTTTTTTCAAGCGCAGGTCCTCTTTGAAGCATTGTTGCTGCTGCTCCCGTGCCATTACAATCACCTTCTCGATCCAGAACTGGGCTGTCTTATCCTTGACGCCCGTTGCTGTCTGCAGGTTGTCAACCACGTCCTGGACACCGGCGCAGGCCAGCCAGATTTGGCGCCGAATTGTACGGATTGTTTCTGCAGGTGTACGGGGATTTCCGGGCTATATGCGTAACGAGTAAGCAGTTGTTTAGATTCTCTGGGTTTGAGTTGGCAAACCTTAAAGAGTGCACAATATCCTTCGTTTGTTTCCCGGTGTGTCGAGGTTCCACCTCCATCGTCATAACGGCACCATTGGTTAGAATGGACACCGGCGTTCGACGCAGATTCGGCCTGTTGTGGATTATCTGCCGGGAGAACATGGGCGAAGAGGCGGAATAAAATTTCTTGTTGCAGCTGACAATCGTATGCTTCATGATACATTTTGGGATCCCTAAGCGGTATGTTAACTCAGTGTGATTTCCAGGTTTGAATTCAAAGGTCCTTACAGATCCTCGGCCAGAGCCTCAAACTGCTCGCCCGATGAGGCATGTGGCGATGTGGAACAAAAGCGCACGAAATATTCTTGAGCCACTTTCCGGTGAGGTAGATTTGCGTTCGCAATGTATATGTTCATGTGAGGGTTGAACTGCTTGCTCACATTGCCAGATACGTCGTCGCTCCAGGGAACTATTCGAATAGAAAACACCGGCCGGCCTTTGGCAATAGTTCGAATGGGATTTGGCATGTGGTGAGCCCATTCCGGGGAGGGGTCTGCGATTTATCAATGAATATAACACCAAGATCCATTTTAATTGACTGACCAACAAAATTTAAGTCATGCAGCTGAGCACAAAGGTCGAGATAATTTTCCCTCAGCTCTGTCGCCTTGACCCTCACAATTTCCCCAGCAATAATGATAAAGGTCTTTCCCTGCAAATAAATTCAGAACTCAGTGGTTTATGAAAGGAGGCACTGACAACAACATCATATGCAACATTGTGGACTTCGGCATACTCCTCCTTCTTGAAAATAATCCAACGCACTGGAACAACAAAATTGCCGTTCTTCAACCGCGCAAGCTCTTTTACGTAGAAATGTTTATGAGCAGCATTTTTCCAGTCTGCCCACATTGGAGATAACTCATCGACGTTGACCTCCTTGGTCCATTTATCGGCCTGGATGAACTCCGAGATCTTCTCGGTGATCTCGGGATACACCTGGATAAATTCCCGGATGAGTGGGTTAGCCCAGTCCTTTGACAAGTTAAGTAAAATCACAACCAGTAAATTGGCATATCTTACCAGTGCGAGTAGATCTGCTGGATGGTTCATGTAGAACTCGTTTCCGACCGCAGACACATGGCGTTTGGATTTGATGTTTAAATCTGCCGTAAGTTGTGCTTGTTTCTTCCTCAACGCGGAAAATGACGGAACATCAGGGGTCCGACACTCTCGCACTACCCATATAATTGTTTTGAGTTGATCGTCGGACAGTCTGAGACGTGGTAAATTGTCCAACAGGTCAAGCATGAACATCTATAACGGGACGTAATTAATCAGCGACAAGATCAGATGTTTGTAAGCCCACACACCGCCTTCGAACCATGAGGACTCCAGTCCCCGTCATTGTGAGTGTACTCGTCGTCTTCCTCTTCATCGCTCTCCAGCCCTGAAGACACCAATCAGACCAATACCACTCCCATACAAAGGCTTACCCAAATCGATCATCGCTGCAACAGCATCAGACACAGTCAAGTCTTCGCCTGCATCGTCGGTATCTCGCTGTACTCCCATCTTGCCAAATACGACATGGTCATAGTAATCAAGATTCCGAATCCCAGCTAGCAAGTCTTGTCGCTCTGCTTGGCAGTTTTGTTGAGCTCCCGCCGAAAAGAATATTTCATTCCAATCGGCGTCATAAAAGTGGTCGCCGTCCACCATCATGTCGGCGAGAGGAGTGTGTTGCCGCTGGGGGCGTTCGGGGTCACTGTCACTATCGGAATCTGCAAACATATCACCCAGATGAAAGACTGCGCGCTGTTCTGGCAAGGGATTTCGAGTCTCGGTATGGTGTGCTAAATTTGAAGGACCAGCAGCAGCAAGAACCTCAAGAGAAGCCATGGCTGCAAGATGTTTGGTTGTTGTCAAGTGGTCCTTCCTTCCAGATCTGAGAAGTTCTGCAGAGCAGGTAAGACATTTCACGCGCATCGGCTCGTCCTCAATATCTTCAAAATCTATCGGGTATCTATGATTGATCAGATTAACACTCAATCGTTCCACACACCTCCATCGTATCTCTTTGTGCGTATGGCTGGCATCCTTGCAGCACAACTAACGGTCCTGGTGTTCGGCCGTCGGCTGTCCTCGCGTCGGACGTCGGTTCTCAAACGCAAAGAGCCTCACGTGTCCCCAAAATTGATGACTCCACGCTGACTCGCCCCATTTTTTTTTTTACTCCCAGCCACCACACACACACTCCCTCTTCCGTTTGCATCCTGCCCCACATCCCCTCCACCCTCCCTTTAACACCCTTTCACTTATCACAATATGCCTCCCTCAAGGCTCAACGCTCTTTTTGATACCCCAAGCTCTCCGCTTGCATCACCCTCGAGCGGCCGCGCCGGCCGTACCACCACGCCAGCAGGCAGTCCGTCCAGCTCTGGTGCTCCCTCGCGCACCCCGACTTATTCTGGCCGTCGCTCTGGTGCTCAGTCGTCACCGTACGCCTCGCCGCGTGTCGGGAGACGGACTCATCGTGATGACATGCTCGGGGACTTCACGCAGTTCGGGGCCCTGCAGGGAAAAAAGCTCAAGCTGAAGCCCGAGGGCAACATGAAGCTTGAGGAGTTTTCCAAGGTCGGTATTTGGCCATTACACACTCATCGTGCACTCACTCATCGTTCTCAGACTGCCGACAGCAAGTCTGAGGTTGCCATGTACGCCCAGCTCATCAAGATCATCGAGAACCAAGCCCTCATGGTCCCCGCAGCCACGGGCTTCGTCATTCCCAAAAAATTCGAGGTCCATTCATATTGTTTATACTGTCAGTCTTACTTATATATTCACAGGGCAAGGTCACCATCCATTCCATACGCACCATCCTGGACCCCGCGTTGAGTGCCTACGTCAAAAAGGCTGGTGCCGACAGCCCCAGCGGAATTCTCAAGGTCAGGTTATTTATATTTTCTCATGCCGCCACTGACACAAAATTAGAACGCAATTCTTGCGCACACCCCTCACTGGGGTATCACCACCGAGCAGACCCAGGACAAGAATGTCTGGGACCCGATCGCAAGCCGCTGCCGTCATCGTCTCACTGATGCCCGTTACGATGTCAAAAAAACGGTGCGTAAATCTGGTTTTGATGATGCAGGCTGCTGATGTTTCTGCATCTCGTTAGATTTTGGAGTCTTTGTGGACTGTGACCAAGGACGAGAACGGCGAGACCGTCATGACCGACCGCGCAGACCCCCTCGATATCATTCAGCTCTGCGTAGCGTTGACTGACCTCGTTCCCGATGCCGGGGTCAAAGTTTCGTTGCCAATGTTGGGCCGTGTCGCCATCTTGGTAAGCTTTCAATCCCGTTTCCACCTTCGCTTTCATTGAAGCCTCACTAGCGTCAAGTGCTCGTGGATGTTCATGGCGGTCAAAAGTTCTGGGAGAAGGTTGACAAACAACTGGCCGACCTTCGCAACCGCTACGCCGACAACGAGAACCCAGAGGTCAAAATTTCCAAGTAAGTTTTCATCCACTCATTGAGGGGGTCTGCGCGGTCGGTCATGACGGTCTCGCCGTTCTCGTCCTTGGTCACAGTCCACAAAGACTCCAAAATCTAACGAGATGCAGAAACATCAGCAGCCTGCATCATCAAAACCAGATTTACGCACCGTTTTTTTGACATCGTAACGGGCATCAGTGAGACGATGACGGCAGCGGCTTGCGATCGGGTCCCAGACATTCTTGTCCTGGGTCTGCTCGGTGGTGATACCCCAGTGAGGGGTGTGCGCAAGAATTGCGTTCTAATTTTGTGTCAGTGGCGGCATGAGAAAATATAAATAACCTGACCTTGAGAATTCCGCTGGGGCTGTCGGCACCAGCCTTTTTGACGTAGGCACTCAACGCGGGGTCCAGGATGGTGCGTATGGAATGGATGGTGACCTTGCCCTGTGAATATATAAGTAAGACTGACAGTATAAACAATATGAATGGACCTCGAATTTTTTGGGAATGACGAAGCCCGTGGCTGCGGGGACCATGAGGGCTTGGTTCTCGATGATCTTGATGAGCTGGGCGTACATGGCAACCTCAGACTTGCTGTCGGCAGTCTGAGAACGATGAGTGAGTGCACGATGAGTGTGTAATGGCCAAATACCGACCTTGGAAAACTCCTCAAGCTTCATGTTGCCCTCGGGCTTCAGCTTGAGCTTTTTTCCCTGCAGGGCCCCGAACTGCGTGAAGTCCCCGAGCATGTCATCATGATGAGTCCGTCTCCCGACACGCGGCGAGGCGTACGGTGACGACTGAGCACCAGAGCGACGGCCAGAATAAGTCGGGGTGCGCGAGGGAGCACCAGAGCTGGACGGACTGCCTGCTGGCGTGGTGGTACGGCCGGCGCGGCCGCTCGAGGGTGATGCAAGCGGAGAGCTTGGGGTATCAAAAAGAGCGTTGAGCCTTGAGGGAGGCATATTGTGATAAGTGAAAGGGTGTTAAAGGGAGGGTGGAGGGGATGTGGGGCAGGATGCAAACGGAAGAGGGAGTGTGTGTGTGGTGGCTGGGAGTAAAAAAAAAAATGGGGCGAGTCAGCGTGGAGTCATCAATTTTGGGGACACGTGAGGCTCTTTGCGTTTGAGAACCGACGTCCGACGCGAGGACAGCCGACGGCCGAACACCAGGACCGTTAGTTGTGCTGCAAGGATGCCAGCCATACGCACAAAGAGATACGATGGAGGTGTGTGGAACGATTGAGTGTTAATCTGATCAATCATAGATACCCGATAGATTTTGAAGATATTGAGGACGAGCCGATGCGCGTGAAATGTCTTACCTGCTCTGCAGAACTTCTCAGATCTGGAAGGAAGGACCACTTGACAACAACCAAACATCTTGCAGCCATGGCTTCTCTTGAGGTTCTTGCTGCTGCTGGTCCTTCAAATTTAGCACACCATACCGAGACTCGAAATCCCTTGCCAGAACAGCGCGCAGTCTTTCATCTGGGTGATATGTTTGCAGATTCCGATAGTGACAGTGACCCCGAACGCCCCCAGCGGCAACACACTCCTCTCGCCGACATGATGGTGGACGGCGACCACTTTTATGACGCCGATTGGAATGAAATATTCTTTTCGGCGGGAGCTCAACAAAACTGCCAAGCAGAGCGACAAGACTTGCTAGCTGGGATTCGGAATCTTGATTACTATGACCATGTCGTATTTGGCAAGATGGGAGTACAGCGAGATACCGACGATGCAGGCGAAGACTTGACTGTGTCTGATGCTGTTGCAGCGATGATCGATTTGGGTAAGCCTTTGTATGGGAGTGGTATTGGTCTGATTGGTGTCTTCAGGGCTGGAGAGCGATGAAGAGGAAGACGACGAGTACACTCACAATGACGGGGACTGGAGTCCTCATGGTTCGAAGGCGGTGTGTGGGCTTACAAACATCTGATCTTGTCGCTGATTAATTACGTCCCGTTATAGATGTTCATGCTTGACCTGTTGGACAATTTACCACGTCTCAGACTGTCCGACGATCAACTCAAAACAATTATATGGGTAGTGCGAGAGTGTCGGACCCCTGATGTTCCGTCATTTTCCGCGTTGAGGAAGAAACAAGCACAACTTACGGCAGATTTAAACATCAAATCCAAACGCCATGTGTCTGCGGTCGGAAACGAGTTCTACATGAACCATCCAGCAGATCTACTCGCACTGGTAAGATATGCCAATTTACTGGTTGTGATTTTACTTAACTTGTCAAAGGACTGGGCTAACCCACTCATCCGGGAATTTATCCAGGTGTATCCCGAGATCACCGAGAAGATCTCGGAGTTCATCCAGGCCGATAAATGGACCAAGGAGGTCAACGTCGATGAGTTATCTCCAATGTGGGCAGACTGGAAAAATGCTGCTCATAAACATTTCTACGTAAAAGAGCTTGCGCGGTTGAAGAACGGCAATTTTGTTGTTCCAGTGCGTTGGATTATTTTCAAGAAGGAGGAGTATGCCGAAGTCCACAATGTTGCATATGATGTTGTTGTCAGTGCCTCCTTTCATAAACCACTGAGTTCTGAATTTATTTGCAGGGAAAGACCTTTATCATTATTGCTGGGGAAATTGTGAGGGTCAAGGCGACAGAGCTGAGGGAAAATTATCTCGACCTTTGTGCTCAGCTGCATGACTTAAATTTTGTTGGTCAGTCAATTAAAATGGATCTTGGTGTTATATTCATTGATAAATCGCAGACCCCTCCCCGGAATGGGCTCACCACATGCCAAATCCCATTCGAACTATTGCCAAAGGCCGGCCGGTGTTTTCTATTCGAATAGTTCCCTGGAGCGACGACGTATCTGGCAATGTGAGCAAGCAGTTCAACCCTCACATGAACATATACATTGCGAACGCAAATCTACCTCACCGGAAAGTGGCTCAAGAATATTTCGTGCGCTTTTGTTCCACATCGCCACATGCCTCATCGGGCGAGCAGTTTGAGGCTCTGGCCG
Source organism: Mycena capillaripes (assembly GCA_029204075.1). Taxonomy (NCBI): domain Eukaryota; kingdom Fungi; phylum Basidiomycota; class Agaricomycetes; order Agaricales; family Mycenaceae; genus Mycena; species Mycena capillaripes. The sequence continues at coordinate 2,778,110 of JARHKZ010000009.1, read as the reverse complement.
AGGATCTGTAAGGACCTTTGAATTCAAACCTGGAAATCACACTGAGTTAACATACCGCTTAGGGATCCCAAAATGTATCATGAAGCATACGATTGTCAGCTGCAACAAGAAATTTTATTCCGCCTCTTCGCCCATGTTCTCCCGGCAGATAATCCACAACAGGCCGAATCTGCGTCGAACGCCGGTGTCCATTCTAACCAATGGTGCCGTTATGACGATGGAGGTGGAACCTCGACACACCGGGAAACAAACGAAGGATATTGTGCACTCTTTAAGGTTTGCCAACTCAAACCCAGAGAATCTAAACAACTGCTTACTCGTTACGCATATAGCCCGGAAATCCCCGTACACCTGCAGAAACAATCCGTACAATTCGGCGCCAAATCTGGCTGGCCTGCGCCGGTGTCCAGGACGTGGTTGACAACCTGCAGACAGCAACGGGCGTCAAGGATAAGACAGCCCAGTTCTGGATCGAGAAGGTGATTGTAATGGCACGGGAGCAGCAGCAACAATGCTTCAAAGAGGACCTGCGCTTGAAAAAAAAGAGTCTCATCGGTGATGCGCGCAGAGATGTCAAGACTAAAAACCGTGACCTCATTCAATGGCGGGTCTACAACTGGGTAATTCGTCAACCGGAAGATCGATATGCGAGGTTGCCAATGAAATCATGTACGTTCCAAACATTGTTGTGGTGTGGCACATAATCATTTCTCTGTGCAGCCAGTCGACATCTTTGCGACCGGGTGATCATTATAACATTCTTTTGAGTATTAAGGGTAATTAAATATCATCCACTCTTCTCTGTGGCACTGAGCAATTTTTCAAGGCCTCGATCCCCATCAAGACAGTCCCTGCGAAATTCTACACACAATCCTTCTGGGGGACGATAAATATGTCTGGCACGAAACAAACACCAAATGGGACAAGGCTAAAGGTGAAGCCTTCGCCGTTCGTCTTCAATCTTCCTCGACCAATGGCCTGAACTTGGCCTCCATTCGGGGTCGTTACATGGTCAAGTACAAAAACGCACTCATAGGAAAGCATTTTAAAATCCTCCAGCAATTGGGTATCTTCCATCTTCACGACGATCTGTGCTCCCCTTACGTGTTTGACCTTTGGCGGGCTTCGGGTGAACTGGGTGCGCTGTTATGGTTCCCTGTAATCCGGAATATGCGGCAGTACTTGGTTCGTCTTCATATAAAGCCTTCGAAATTGGGACTGACACATCGCAGGCCGACATTCAGATTTGCATTGACAATGTGTTAGACATCTGGGGGCTCATCGACCCGGCCCGCATTGTAACGAAGTTCAAGCTACATGTTCTCCCGCATATCCCTGACGATGTTCGTCGCTTTGGCCCGTTAATCTTGTCTGCGACCGAAGGCTTCGAGTGCTGGAACAAGATATTTCGGCTCTGTAGTATTCTATCCAACCATCAAGCTCCAAGCCACGATGTTGGTGTAACGCTTGCCGATATGGAGCGTTTCAAACATCAGGTTAGCGGCGGCTGGTGGAAGCCGTCCAGCTCTTCCGAATATATTCGTGCGGGACACAAGGTTGCATCATTTTTGGATCAAAATAAAGAGCTTCAACGTCGCTTGGGTTGGATGGATAAGTCGAAGCCAAATCCGGGTGAGTTTCAACACTATTCTTCTCCTCGCCGTCTGCTCATCTGACTTTAGGAACCATCAAGCTGGAATCCCGTCGAAAGGCAATCACTGCCGCCTGGCGCGAAAGCCTCGGGGTCTATTGGACCCCCGAACTTGATGCTCGCGGTGCCGGAAAGCTGTGGAAGTCGTGTAAATATGTCATTGCCAAAACTGGGGATGTTTGCACGAAGCTCTCTTGGGTATTTTTCAAATCTCAGGTTAGATTTGACATGGTGGTTGAATTTTACTCATCTGAAGATATAGGAAACTGGAGTTATATCAACAGGCCGCATCCGAAATATACTGATTCCGGTTGTTTCGGCAACACATCACAAAGAGGCCGTGGTTATTGTGCAGCGATTTGATGTGTCGGCGACGCGTGATGCTCGGATGCACATGCCGGTGCTCTCGCCGTCTCCAGAAATTATTGTGGCTCAACCCGAGGTAGACATTCACTGGCTATGAAGTGATTTATTGACCTTGCCTTGTAGGATATTCTCTTCTTCGTCAATGCTCAGCACGACTGCCATGGTCTCAAGTGCAGAACTGTTAACAATGCAGAACATGTCACCCAGGAGCGCTCACTCACCGGCCGAACCCAAGCGGCAGTCAAGCATGTTGAGACTGAAATTTATTTCCTCAATATGCATGGCCTTCACAACGCTGAGCTAATTCGGGACACCCTTCCACGTAGTCTCACAGCGCCCATTCCTTATTTCGAAGATCGCACGGCCAAACGTCGGGAATTTGCAGCCCTGCTTCGGGTGTCAGGGCCGGCAAAACGGGCAGCCACTCAGAAAAAAGCAAAAGAAACACGGGAAAAGAACCAGAGGGCAAAGGATGGGGGGAAGAAAAAGGTGGCACCAGAGTTGGAGGATGAAGACGACGAGGAGTTCGAAGAATAGGTATTTTTTTATTTTGTATGTCGAGTTTGCCGCCAAACAGGATGGGTGGAAGGTTGAACTCGCGGAGCAGTCAAGAACCACCGGCAAAACCTCAGATTGAGCTCCACCGGACATCTTACAGATATGCCTCAGGACATTTGCAAGATGTTCCGCAAAAAGATCTGTGAAACATCGACCCCTATATTTTCCGGAGCTTCCACCCGATATCCGCAGACATCCGTGATGTGATATGCGCCGAATGTCCGACCAAATTTGGGGTGTACATGACGTATTCTACATGGCACTCACTTCTGTTTTTGCTTAGTACCACCTGCCGCACTCTCTCGAGTCTCATGGCGCCGCCAACTGCAATTTTTTACAATCATGATGTCTCCCTGCCGTAGATCTTCAGCCTGCAAACTCCCTGGATTCTGTCGTCCGGCATCGATACTTGCCAATCCTTCGTTTGTGGCGTTCCGACTCTTCCACATGGCGATTCGGTTTGCTCAATGCATATGGATCTGTCCGTAGCGAACGGTCTCCCTTACTATCTTTGTTCTGGGTCGCGACTAGTTATTCTTCTGTCATCAAACCCTTCCACATGCTTCTTTCCATCTCTCTTCCAGAGCCTTTCGCCCTCGTGACCAGCCCACGGAATTTTGTATCGTCTTAATTCGCCTTCACAGTCCCATGAGGTTGCTCACTCTTCCATGTGGTTGCTCACTCTCGGATAACTCTAGTATGGATATTGATAGTACAACCTGAGCCACCGACAGCATGACATGTAAGTCTTGATTTACTCTTACCTTTCTCCGGGTTAAAATACTCTCTTTATTCAGCTCCCAGCCGTACTATTTGCGATGAGCCTTCAGTCTGTCGTTGTATATCGACGTCCCGTTCTTGACTGCTTGACAAAAGGATGACCGATATGACCGTCATGACATTGTTTAAGCTACTGCGCAATATTTTCCGTGGACATGATTCAACCCGTACCCGTATATCTGTATCTATGCCGACCTGCCCATAATACAACGGCCTCTTGATCTCCATGCCATACTACACACTCGTTTGACTTTAGTCCAATGTTGACCAGTTCTACTTGACCATTGCGACAGGTTCCTGTGCTGAATACCTAGTGTATGTGTCTTTGTCCTGACGACCAGATCGCTCTGCGTCCTGCCCTCTCCCAAGATTTCGACTCTGCGTCCAAGATGTCCAAGGCCGGGTTGAACATATCATATCATCGATGCTGACCACAAGTAAATCGACTGATAGTTTATCGCATGTGGCCGTCACATTGAATATAGCCGTGCCAGGTGGTTGCAACCTGTGTTTTCGACTGCGCGCAGCCATGCGTTAATACATGCAGACACCATTGCGACTGCCAATGTGGCCAACTGGTAACTGCTCATCTGCCCCAGTCAACAACTTTCTCAATTCCTTCGAAAGTCATAGAAAGCCGATTCTCTCTTCAATTGCCGCATTGGGTCGTATCCCCATCCCTGAAAAGGCCACACTTGAAACCCTGTATGTCGCAAGTACTGAAAACATTTATCTCAGGGCATTTATCTCAGTTCAACTCCCATCTTTAAATTTCGCTTCCCAATGGTTAATCTTTCCCTGATTGTGAAGACATTTGTAATGAATGGCATGAAAATAATCTCGAACCGATCTACAGGTTGAAATTCTGACTGCTGTTTATGGAAGTAAAATTCTGCCCAAATCTTTGCACAGGGTCCTGAAGTACTTCAGGATCGAGCACGAAGGTGTAAATAGCATCGGAGAACTGCGCAGATGACCAAAGAGTCACACCATTGCCTTGCGACGAGGGAAGAAAGCGCAAGGCTCGCAGGAACAAGAACATGCTACCCGGGAAACCCGTTGTGAAACACTCAATTAAATACATCGAATGTGGCCACAGCTGATACCACAGTCTCTGAAAAAATAAGTGCATCACTACGTTTCAAGAGCAAACAAGTTCCGTGGCACTGTCAACATTCACCTGTACTATGTGTTTTGACTGCAACCGGTAGTGGGCCATGCCGCTCGCCGGCCTTACTGCTTTATCCGAGATGATACTTACACTGGGGGCAACGGACGCCGCATGTGGAAGTCTACTGCTTCCAATGCATGTGGTCCGCATTCAGGTGACGCATAGAACAAAGGTGTGAATCACCTTTGTCGCACCTTTGTTTTTTGGGGACAACTCAAAGAAAAACAAAGGTGTGACAAAGGTGATTTGCACCTTTGTTCCATTTGTCACCCAACTGCGGACCACATGCATTGGAAGCAGAATGTTTCCACATGTGTTGTCCTTTGCCCCCAGTGTTACCGTGCCGGTGGTATGCACACTGACCTGGCATCTCTTATCATGTCCTATATAGATGCCGTGTTCCCTGGCCGCACCGATTCTATGAAATCCTTACGCAAACTCAAGCGCAAACTGGATGTTATCCGGTTAGTGACTTCATGACAGGAAGCGTCAATGGAGTGCTGTCCCTTGATTTGGGTGAAAATTCATCGGCATATATTGCCATCTATCGGCATTGTTCGGCAAGGACCGTGGTGGAACGTGTCTATGGAGGACCAATAAACCAATCATTCTCTTTCAGTGACTTCTCCCAGTGCGCGGTTTTCAGGGGTTGATTCACCGTGTGTCTCTCAACACGCCGCAGAGCTGAATCTAGCCTCATTCTCTGGGAAACGCATCTCCGATCACGCCGATAACGGGTGTCAAGGGGGAATCAACAGCCGAAAATCCTACACCGGGTAGGGGGGGGGGGGGTCCCCCAAGGGTCTTAAAAAACTTTTTGACCTACATTTCAAATAAGTTTCAAACCTGCTTGAAACACCTTAAAAACATCACTTCACAGCCAAAGACGACTTTATAGTGCCCTGCGCGTTAAGTTTCCGAAGTTTGATCGTAATTACCAGATTTGGAAGAAATTGACACGATTTTCCCACAGGCAAAGACTGATCAAAAACAATGAGGCCATCATGTTAAAGAGATAACCGGTAGCAAACAGATCTGACTACTCTAAGATTTGTGACATTTTAATGAGGAATTATTTTTGGCATTTGGTAGCCTACGCCAGAATAAGTTACTTATGTGAGAAAGACACCACCTCTTTACTCTGCACATACCTGGCTGGCTCAATGAATGTCTCTGTCCTTCAGATTGGCCATGGTATTCAGCTGAAGCAAACCCTGTGCTCTCTGCATGGGCCGGCAACATTGTTTGTCTTGGCATCCCAGCAGGGGCGCTGCTCTACAACAATCTCGTCCAGCATCAGCACACAATGGACGATTACTGGAGGTCCCGTTGACTCGGAAACGTTGGCCAATGTGGGAGGAGAAGCCACGGGGTTGTCTGGGATTGCCACTGGAGTGTCGGGCATCATGGGAGCAGAAGACGCGGCATTATCTGGGATTGTGGCGGGAGGAGAAGAACACATGTCGCCGACGATGATGACAAATAATTGATTGCCGTGTTAGCCGTGGGAAACTCCTTCCTCATATAGGGGGGGAGGGGGGGAGGGGTCCAAATAGGGCTCTAACCCGTACCCGTAGGTGACGGAGTCGACGGACGGACGGTACGGGTACGGACCCGTCTGTGAGACCCTTGAGGGCTTGGCAGCTACGGGACGGATACGGGACGGGTTGACCCCGTCGACGGGGCACCCGTACCCATCCGTCTACGGGTCCAACGGGTTGCATACTCCGGCCAATTTGGAGAGCCCAAACAGCCGGTGGTGCGTACCCATGAGCCTCGTTAGCGGTGAACAACCTTACAATCAGGTGTAAAAAAAAAATCAATAGTGGTCAGTGCGTCAATCTCAAGTACTTTCGGCTACTTAAAATGGATGTACGTCATTACTTCGGGACTCACTGCCTCGATTGTTTTTCTCAAATTCGACTACGAGCATCTTGCAACTCAAGCTAATGGCCCCCGACTCAAACATAAGCTCAGGGCGGTCCAACAGCAGCATTTAAATCTCCGCCCAAGCAGTCTTGTGCAAAAAACTGATATTATGCGCCAATCACCCGTCTATCGACGGCCGTAACCCGTCAAACGGATGCACCCGTCCGTTTTGGCTTCCTGAGAGTCAGGCCTACGGGACGGGGACGGGACGGATTGTTCCATCAACGGCCGTAGATCGCCCGTCCCGTTCGACGGTACGGACGGTTGGGAGCCCTAGGTCCAAACTAGGGCTTAAAAAACTTTCCGAGTGGATATCCTTATTTCGAAAGTTGATTCCCCCTTGACGGGTGTACGATTCAGAGTCCAGACTCCCGTAAGGCATCGAAGCGCCTCGAATACCCGCCTCGGCCACATCGCGGGAGATACTCATGGAACGCTTAACGTCGGAAGTCATACCATGTTCTCCATTACAAATACCGCAACTTGCTGGATTTCTTTGACCTCGTGAAATGGGGACTTTGCGCCGACTTATCCACGGTTCCGTCACTCGTCTTTGACTCCAAGTCTACATGGTGCCGACAAGTTCATAGATCGGTACTGGAACGTTAGGTTAGCACATTACATTCCTCAAGTCAAAATGGGGTCTCAAGACTGCTGATAGACCGGTGACCGTCTGTCTATGAATTCTGTCGATAGACAGACCGATCGATCTGAGTTTGAAATGGCGGGTTAAGCGAGTTACCGCATATGGTTATTCCGGACCGGAGTTTCCGTGCGTGCGACCTCTGATCCAAACAACAACAGCGATCTTGAATGGCCTCCAGTTGGCTCAGTTTTGAGTTTTAAATAATCCTGAAAGCTCAGCTCAGCGTAAAATTATGAGTCAATGAGTCCTGAATTGAATTTGAGGAAGACTTGGGCGGCAACGGGAAAACGTCGAATAACCAAATATGGTAACTCGCTTATCACGTCATTTTAAACTCAAATCGACCAGCCTGTCTATCGACAGGTTTACCTTCATAGACAGGCTGGTTTCGAGCCTAGACTGCTGACCAATTGGGATAAAGAAATTGGCGACGGCACGCCCGCGTCATCAACCCCCCTTGCGGACTCCATTGTTGGGCACGAACGTGTTAACCTTCCGGAGCGTTCATTACCGCTCTATCTTCATCGACTCTGTGGGCTTGGCTGCCCTTGAACAGGTGCAGTTCGGTTCCTAAAATTCGACCGTAAAACCAAATGTTCATTTTTCGGCACAAATTTTGCATAGCTGTTTGCTTCGCTCATTCCATTTATTTCCAACCAGTTCATGGTCGAGCCCGCAGGCGCAAAACACCTCCTGCGAAAATATTACGATCACGTGCAATGCTCCATTACTTCAAGTTTCCGTGTTCGTGCGCGTCATTTTACGGTATTTCTGCGTCACATCTGGAGTTACCCTCATTTCCTGATCTGCCGATCTCCGCCCCTTTATTCTCACTGCTCCAGCCTTTTACTCGCCTGCAAGTGCTTAAATACAGGCAGGTATCTTCCCAATTCTTTACCAACCGCCTCATCTCACTTACACATACCACCTCACTTCACTCCAATCACTATAATGGACTCTTACGACAACAACGTCAATAACAACTCCGTGTACGGTACCGACGGCACCGACTCCACCCGCCGCGACATGGGAGGCGACTTTAACAACACTGGGTCGACCGGCCTCGATAACAACCAGAATGGTGAGTCGCTTGCCCTCGCGTTCTTCCTTAATCGAGGCTGATATTTTCCGTCAGATCGTTTCGAGTCTTCGAACACTTCTGGTGGCTATGGCCAACAAGACCATTTCGACAACACTGGTTCCAACACGGGCACCGGCATGACTGGCTCTAATATGGGCACTGGCATGACTGGCTCCAACATGGGCACTGGCATGAACGACTCTTCGTTCGGGTCGACTCAACGCACCGACGACTTGTCGTCGACCGGCGGCACCGGATACGGTACTGGCGGTGACTTCGGCTCTAGCAACCGTGACGAGTTCGGCACCGGCAACCGCGATGAGTTCGAGGGCCACGGAAAACCCTCGATGGGTGACAAGATCAAGGGTTCATGGCTGATTACTCTGTTTCCTCTCCACATGTCTAACAGCTTTATTTTAGGCAGTGCCGAGAAATTTGCGGGCAAGATGACGGGAAACACTGGCATGCAGGAGCGTGGTCAAGACCGCAAGGTATGTTCTTCTCTTCCTAGGTGCTGCCTTTAACTTACGATGATATTCAGATGGGCGAGTTCGAACGCAACAATGAATTCTAAATCACTCGCACTTTGTACGCCAATGGCCTTCACGGAACACAAGTAATAATGTACTTGTAGCACACACTGGCATAATCCAATTGAACTGAAATGCTTTTTTGAAACACATCATTCAATCTTCGATCCAACTTGGCCAGCAATTACCAGTCTACAACACGCACTGGTAGTTCATCTGCGAGCTCAAGCGCTGAAGATCAACATGAAAAGATCCTCGGCGATTTCGGCGCGTTGTGATTTATTTCAGTCTTTACAGCTAATGTCGGAACCGAAGGCGCAACAATTTTTTTTCTGTTTTGAGATGTTCTCAGAGAATTGTAAATATCTCGGTCAATTCTGCACCGATTTACATAAAAACTGGATAGATTTACTCAACTAATTCATGCACAATCAGTGACAGAGAGGGATTTTTGAAAATATTATATATTATGGTGATTTGTGTTTTCAGGGCATTTTTATATCAAATACTGTTTTTGCATGCCTGGAACATGTCACAGGGGTTTAAGATTTTGTAGGGAGCAATATTCATATAGAAGAAAATATGTGACAGAGCCACAAATACATATAATCTTATTAAAGTTCTTCCAGCTGCACTGGAGGCATTGAACATTTTCTTGCATCTGAAGATCCTGAGAGAATCACACTTATCTGAGTATTTCATGTGATTCTGGCTCTGTCACGTCCTTACCTAGGTACATATGTTGTTCTGGACAAAATATTGGGCCTCTGCGACATGTCCTAGGCATGTAAAAACAGTATTTGGTGTGAAACCACCCTGAAAACACAAATCACCTAATATATAATATTTTCAAAAAATCCCTCTCAGTCACTAATTGTGCATGAATTAGACGAGTAAATATATCTAGTTTTTATGTAAATCGGTGCAGAACTGACTGAGATATTTACAATTCTCTGAAAACATACCAAAACAGAAAAAAAATTCATTGCGCCTTCGGTTCCGACATTAGCTGTAATATAGTGTGAAAACACTACGCATCTCTGATGAGATCCTCTGAGTCTTGGTTTGTACTAAAATTCCTCATTTGTGACTTGCTGAAAGCGGAAGGTATTTTCAATAATCCAGTCGGGCTATTGTAGTGTGCTTTGCCTTCGAATGAGGACGATTGAAATAAATTATCACTAATGTATTTCTCAAATATCCTTGGTATCAAACTGAGGACAAATTATCAGTGAACTCGAGTATGACGTTGAACTAGAAATTGTTCTTCTACAGCACTCATTGAATTCAAAGCCTGACTCCAACAAGCGAGATACCAGCTTCACTGTTAGAGTGTCTGTCTATGAGAGACTGAAGCCTGATGCACTCCAATGATATATGATGGAAGGAGCAGTCTCTTCTAAACAGACGCTACAACAGTCTTTTCACTCGTTCCTCGTTTGTTGAGGTGCGTTTTGACCTCGAATAATTGTACTTCGGCCGGGTCTTGACTACTCTTGGCCTCCAGCGATTGTTGATCAGTCCTTCTCGAGACACAGAACGTAAAGTACATAAAGTACGTACACACCGGTTGCAGTGGCCATTTTTTTAGCGTGCGACTTAAGAACGACTCTCAAATCATATGTCCGCAGCACACTGATAGACGCCATGAAACAAATGGTACCACGCAGTTCAATTATACCAGGTTTCCTTTCTCGATGATGAATTTCTCCAAACCGGGGTCAAGTTCCGCTTCTACCGCCGTCCGCGGAATCGGACAGATTCACGTTTCTCTTTTTTCATTCTAATAATGAGCCGAGTGGTCGTGAAAAAGGGAAGATGAACATCATCATGGTAGGGTTACTTTGCTAACAAAGATGTTCACATAGATGCTAAATTGGTTTGCTGTCAATGACAGATGTTCTCCCGTTCCACAACAGTTGAGACAGTTCGGTGAACTCGGAAAGATAAACATTGAGCTTAGTACGTACCCCGGTCCCGACGAGCTATGTGAGAATTCGTGAACATACGGAGCAGGGAATGCGCGAACATACGGAGCGGTAAGATATCTTTCAAACACGGTAATAACGCAGATGTGTGCCCATAAATGAACAATACAAGAATTCGTGTACGTACGGAGACTCCATATTTAAAATAAATAAAAAAGGAAATACGACGAGAAAATACATAGATGAGCATAGATTATGGTATACGTAGAGAGGACTTGCATTATGTGGTAAATAAATTAAGAATAGCGGAAGTTACTCCAGAATTTTTTCGCGCTAGACTGGTATCGGTGACCCTCGTCGTTGACGCACGCGGCGCAACATCTCCGCGACCTGCAGGATTCAAAATCTCGGCATAGTGGGCGCGTCAACATGGAGCACCCATTTCCCAAAATGATCTTGCGAGAAACCCCACATGTAGATGTGGCCTTGCAAGAGAACTACGCCCTTGGGTCCCTGGGGATGTTGCGCGCCGTTGAGGAACTCCTGCCACAGCTGCACGCCATACGATCCGCTTTGGAACAGGAAGTACTCGCGCACGGACGCCTGGACAGCCGGCTGGAGCTGGGTGAGGTAGACCTCGAGCGACAGCGGTGCGCGAATGATGGACTGTACGCGGCGGATGACGGAAAATGCGCGCGCTGGTCTGTTTCCTGTGGTGATCTGAAGAAGAGAGCGCTCTCGCGACGAGGGCATCACGTAGACGGTCGTATGTAATGGGAGGGGAAAGTTTCCGATGCCGTCCGCCAGCAGTTCGAAGTCGACATCGTTGGTGAGGTCGATGGGAAATACGTCTCTGCGGATGCGAGGCGCCTGCGGGGTATTATGCACGGGGGCAACATTGGGGAGTGGAATGTGCTGAATGCGCGGGGTAGAAGGTGGCTTAAAATGTGGCGTTAGAGAGGCTGCCATCTTTCTCGGGGGGCAGTGCGCACCTGAAGCTGTAAAGGCTGTAAAGGAAGGTCAAGTAAGGCTGTAATGTGCTTCGGAAACTGCTGTTGACTTACATGATACAGAGCGGGGGCATTACAGAGCTATGGCTGCGTCAGTGGGTCGAAGACGACGATCCAGAGCCATATTTACCAGTTGATTCTCTCCGTAGGGAGAGTAACGAGCATACGGAGAGTTGGAGGTTTGCTGTACGAGGAATTAAGACAACGTTTAGCCTGCTATTTTGCTCTACGCACCGCGGGAGATGAAGAGGACGGGAATGTCTAGTAATTTTAGTTCAGAAGTATCAGAGTGTTTCCAGAACAGCGGTGAGAATCATAACGTACCGTTCTGCGCTTTCCGTGGCCCTGATTTTCCTGCTATTTGTGAATGAGCGGGACTCTGGCCAGACATCAAAGTATGGCATACCGCGTTGGAGGGCTGGTGAGGATACATTAATTGTCGGGAAAGAGCAAGCATGGGACGGCAGGGATCTTTGATAGTCTTATACTCGCGATCTATCGAACATCTGGATCTAAGATCGTGCGCGGAGCCTCTGAACGGTGGGTTGAGGCCTGAGAACTCCACACCGTCAGGGTTATTTGCCTAATATATGCATGCCATGAACACACACCGTCGAGCGGTACATTTTTTTAGCGCATCGCGGCGGCGGAGTCGACGGCTTGTCCATCGAATTGTAGAACAAAGATTGCATCCAATGGGGACAGATTTAATTGTTCCGACCCTACACACTTTGCGGAGACAGCCAGGAACTTGGCTAATTTTGTCACTGACCAAAAAGGCCCTCCGGAAAGCGGTCCTACAGCCCATGGAGCCCAAGCTAAAGACCAGGGTCGTCAAGGAAATGAGAAGATGCGATCAGTACCGTGTCTCGAAACTGGCGGCGGTAAGGCTGGGATCTTGTCAAGCGCCCAGAATATTCAGGTCTATCCGTCAATAAGTAAAATGCAGAATAAAAAATATTTACCACGGCCCGCGAGAGTTTACTTGGTGGTTGGATGCATACTAAATACTATTTGATAGGCGCTGGCTGTATTTTTCTCTCAAGCCGAACAGACTGAGCATCTGAGGTGTGACCGAAGGACGCTCTGTTTAGGATATACAAGGGGTAACCGCATGAATGCAATCGAGCGTTTCAAGGCTAAGTGGGCGGGATGCGATGAGTGTCGCTGCGAAGTGTCGTCGTCGAAGTTAAGCGCGGTGACACAATGATGTCCCCAAAAGGCATTTGTGATAGGAGTTGAAACTCCGACGGTGGCCCTTCTCATCATCCTTTCCACACACGTCGAGCGGCAGCGCGGCGGCAAGGGCCAATCTGGGGCTAATGTAACTTTTCTGGCTCAGGAAACATGATGGACAGACTCGAGCAGACTCGTGGCTTGCCTGTGGCTGATTTTGGCGGACAGTTTGCTGGCGCTACATTTCCATCTTTCGACGATTCTGGCCGAATTTCCTGGGTTCTCAGGCACTCCCTTTATTGTGTGACAGAACTCTATCCACATGGATGATGCCAACGGCCGTGTATATTCGGTAACCGGCCTCCGCAGTCACCACGAAAATGAAACCCGCCTCGCCGAAGATTCGCCAAAGATTTCTTCGTATTCTGCATGGACTCTCCTCCAGCGGGGTAAAATATCGACCATAGACGGGAGTAAGAATCTCCGGGCTTTTTCCCCGCTCGCTAATTCTCATTGGTGCTTTTGTAGAACTTCTTGCCGCCGTCGCCGGTGGCGCTCGCCGTTAAATCTTCAGATTGTCTCTGCACGAGGTCTTCCAAAATGCAATTCTTCTACCCACCGCAGCACTTTCGCCAGAGTCTATGGGGTAAACATTCCTTTCTACGTATCTCCGACTCAATTACCATCCCAAATGCCGAAAATAGTTAACTTCCACGACCACCTAAGGATGCAGTCGTTCTCATGGTGAGACAGCTCGATGGCCTTGTGGCCCGATCTTCCCGTCTTGATTTCTAATGCTCTCTATTGCGCCTGGGAAGGGATTATCCTCATTGGCGGTCATCGCACAGGATCAAGCCAGTTCTCCGTGCTTCCTCTGTCTACGTTCATTTGATATTGTGCCACTGCGTGTCGGGCGCTACCACTGCCAAGGAACTGTCCTACCGCTGGTCGCACTCCTGTAAGCTGCATGTTCCGAGTAAACTCCTGCCCGCATCACCGTCCCTTCCGATTTTTTCTCATGAATGCAGATACGCAATCCCGCTGTCCTTGCTTCCTCAGAAATACTCACGCAATCTCATGCCGCTAACTGTTACCGTTCCCCCATTTTTGAACCAAACCACATCTCCTCGCACTGCACCATCCCCTCCTCGTCGTGTTTGCGCTGGACGATCCCGAACAGTTCCCCTTCACAACTTTCCACGATGATCATGGCCGTAGGGCAGCGCATTCCGCGCCTCAGCGCAGGCGCTGGAGATTTTTCTGCCCAGGGGCCTCTCATAACGAGCGTGGCCTTGATAGGCACCCAGTACAACCATACGAGGAAAGGCGATAGATCTGTAAGTGTGCTGGCATCTATGACAAATTTTCGCTAATCTGTATGCCAAGGGGTACAAGGCAGGCCTTTGCGACTTGCATGTGGCCAAATTCAAGCGCTATTTCGTTCCATGCCCGCTTTCCCGACCTATCCACGTTCATCCCAGGTCCATGGGAGCTTCGTCCATAAGCTGAAGTAGGTCTGCGGCATATCTGGCGACGCCTGCGACGGAGACTCTGGAGACTCTGGACACAAACGAAGTCCATGGACTCGAGCTTCCGCAATATCCGGTGACATCGATCCTCTCCATTAAAAGCGTCGTTCTAATTCCCGCTCAGATCATATAATATTCAGGGAAGTCTCGAAACCGTGTATGTGTGAGTACCTTCTATAGGGCGCCGCGTTCTGAGCCCACTTACTCGACGGAGCGCAGCACTGGACGGCGAGAGATACGTCGGTACCATGGGACCACAAGGCCTTCCATCGAAGCTGCGGCATCCTCCACATCCTTCTGCCGCCGCCTTGACGGCGTGCCCGAATGTCCCAATCGACTGCGCGCACTTTGGGGGGCCGTTCATCTGGGCCGCGTGCACTCTACAATCCTTCCATTGGAGCTGTGGTCGGACGGTCTGGCTATCCCGATTCCCGACACAGGTTCCACACGGGACTGTATTCATAGGCGGCATTCACCCTCCGGCTCCGATCACTCGCCACATATCGCATACATCCTGACGATAAAATAGCCCGCCCAGTAGTCTACTCGGATCGGACTCTCGGATAACCGGAGCCAGAGGTCTCTAATGGACAATCGAAGTCTGTTCGTGTGCTTCCGTCTGGCTTCGCACGAATCATAGCAGAGGTTCTATACGTTGGCCATGATATTTTGGCGGGGCATCTGCGCACTGAGCTCAGACCTCGATCCGTTATATTTTCAATGACTCTCTTACTTGGAATCGATGCTTGCCTCACCTGTAATTCTTCGATTCCTGTTAAATATGCCGGGCCGATCTTTGTGGATATGGATCAAATATATGTACATTGGATCCCGCATATTCGACGCTTTCTCCTTCCCTCCTCGCTCATGTTCTACTGGCTTTCGCAGTTTACCTCCGAATTTCCGAGGAAAGGGCTCTAAAAATAACCAACAAACACGTGCCGCAGCAGAGGGAGGCCGTTTTGGGAAGCGAACGATCGCTTTGACCGCGATGTTGCTGTTATATGGGGATGCGAGCCGGCTTAGAGAAACGGCGTATTCGTACGAGTTTTGAATCAATCTTCGGCGGAATTGGCGACATTGCTATGAAAAAAAGTCAAAGATGTTGAATTACATCTTTTCGGGGCTAATTTGTATGTTCCAGAACGCAAAGAGTCTTCTGCAATTTAGGGCTTTTTTTTGGAGTTTCCGACGTTGCAATGGCAAAGAACACGGAAACACCATAACATCACAAGTGTAACGTGTTACGGCGTGTGACGCACTGGCCTGCTTCTGATCATCACGAGCTCAGGCTGCCAGCCGAGCATGATTCCTCCTTCCAGGCCCGTCCTCCCTCCAGAAGTCATAGATCTTGTCATAGACAATCTGCATGACGATCTTCCTACCTTGAGGGCCTGCAGCCTAGTCAGCCGCGACTGGGTGGGTGGCAGCCGACATCACCTCTTCGATGACGGGCCGTATCTTACTGGTCGCAATCTCGGCGTCTTTCGGGACCTTCTTGAATCACCCTACAACACATTTTCATTCCATCTTCGAAGTCTCCACGCGACGGGATTTCATTACGATGATGTCACTCAACTTTGGCCCCTCCTCCCGGGATTTTCTCGTCTCCGCTCCCTCCACATCGACGGGAATCGCGTATTCGATATCGCTCTCTTAGGAACTCAGGCGTTTTCGTCCGTCGACTCCCTCGCTCTGTCACGAGCGGTATTTCCGTCATATCCGGGATTAACGACATTTCTCTCTCGCTTCCCATCGCTAAAAACCTTGAAACTGGATCGTGTATCCACCGTCACAACTGGGAATACTGTGAAAAACGCCGTATTAGAACTCAATTTGGATGCACTACAAATAAAGCTGACTCCAGAAATTTTTGGATGGCTTCGGTGGACTGGATTCTCACTCCGTGCTCAATCCATCGAGATGGACTTTGAAACGAGTGAGCCAGGGCTGGCCGAGTATTTTAATCTCCTGGGCACTCAACTTCAGCAGTTGAAGCTCAAATTTCGCCAGCCAAGCCAGCTCGGTACGTCGTCCCAGTGTTTATCTCCCAGAGTAGTAACATCTCCCGACAGCCATCTTTTCGGAAAAGTCTTGGTTGGTACACAACACGGCCCTACGGTCGCTCAGAATAAGCCAGGCGTTCTGGATTCTGGGTGAAAGCAATGTCGGTATCTCTGCGTCACTAGGTCGCCTGCTGCGACCGTTGCAGTCCTCTGGACTCCAGGAACTAGCATTTGATGCGTCCTTCATTTCTCATGGGATCAACTGGGATCCTTCTCCACCGCAGGAAGTGGCCGCGATCTTGGATGGAGTCGGTTTCGAGGGTCTTCAAAGGATCACATTTTACGGCCCGTGGGATCGGTGTGACGATATTCTGAGCAAACAGTTTCGATCCGCCATCTGCGCTCTCCTGCCGATGCAGGTTGCACGGGGCATAGTTCATGTTGCCGCCCACGTGTTTAAATAGGCGTTTTGCGTACGTACGTACGTACGTCCCTCCCTCTTCTCCCAGCATATGCTTATTTTGTTGGTCAGGGTTCTTGTCGGTCAATCAAGGAAACCCAGCGCTAGGTCATATTGACAACTTGTCGAATCCCGAGATAGAAGCAATCTGTCATATGTGGACAGCGGGCGTTGATACTGAATTCAGTTCTAACTCATTTCGAGTCGATTCGATCCCGCGTGACACTTGTGACGTTGGGGAAGCCAACAAAGCATGGATTGACGCTGAAAACCAGATGTTATTCTCATCTAGATCTGACAATGATATCCATTCAGCGGCCCTGCGAGTGCGAGTTGCGGGCTCTTTTAATACCGAGTTTCCACATGAGAAAGCCAAGTTCTGTTGATTTTCGGTCGTGCCGTACTTACCTATTTTTGAAAAGGCGTGGACTGAGATGCCTGGACTTTCCATTCATTATGACAGAATTCGCGGTTAGCGCTGCCGGCGAACAAACATTGCACCGACTGTAACACTCGAAGTGCAACCCAGCCTTCTTCTAGGCATGTCAGATTCTTATGAAGGAAGGCATGTTGTAACCATATCCATAACTTGGTGGGATGATCCAAATTTAAAGGAAGGACAGCTACAGTAGGCTGCCGGCAGCGGATTCCCTCTCAAACCGAGTGTGGCCTCCTCAGTCGGAGTCGCAGTCTTTGATCCCCATCGCGGTGTGCAGCGAATCCAACATCATTTTAGTCACCGGTAGCGTCCCACACCGCGAACCCAACGAGGCCGTTATCAGACCCTTGAGGCCTATGGTGATAGTGCATGACATTGGGACAACAAGTTTACTGACCAAAGGACTTTGTGTTGTCGTATGAAACCACCACATGCGTATGTTTATCATAGACATAGGGCTGTAAGCAATCGGACTGCAGTAATAACATGGAACTTTGGAAGGTTGAGTGGAAAACGACTTTGACCGTGGCGCTGCAGTCATCGATGGCATAGTTAAAGCTTGCGTTGCCATTCGAGTCCAAGCGTCCTTCCGCTACCAGTTTGTTGAAAGTGAACGCCCCGCTTGTTACCACGAGTCTTGGGCACGAGAAAAGAGCAGACGGTGATCGCCAATGATAGCATCATCACAGGCCGAGTTCACTACTCTTGTGAATACTGTATGTCACTGGATCCAGTCGTGGTTATTCATCGCTCTCGGAACGCCAAGTCTCTCAAGATCATGGTTGAAATTTGGTTGTTCCTGCACAGTCGTAGCAACATCCGGTTGCTCCGGGCAGTTCAATCGACAAATGGCTCACGATATATAATTGTCTGACATGGGAAACATGGAGTCGAAACTGTCACAGTACTAGTTCGCTCAACTGAGCTCCTTGGCTGAAATACAATGAAGCCTTGAAACCAAGGATCAAAGGTAAACAGACAAATGGTGCTGGAAGTGTGGTTGAAAGTCGAATAAGCATAGTCCCGAGGCATCTAATAACTCTGCGATAATTCAATTCGCATCAGTTGCGTGGATTTTGAGTTGGTAACGCAGCGTATCTTTAATAACCACACGTGCTCAACGAGACGCACTGGTACGATTTTGCCAGAATATTTGTACCATTAGCGGTCGTGCCGAGACTGACAACATGGTTCCGTTGTCGCCATGAGTAGTGCAAAACCCGCTATTATTTCCAGTACAGTTGTTGTGACTGCGGAACCATGAGAAATCAGGAGTGTCCTCGGACCGAATAACGAGCGACATACGTATAAACGATACAGCAAATTCCAGTTTGGTCGAACGGGTATTGGGAGATTGTCGCGGCACCAACGGCAGTTGTGAGATGGTACTGGGATATGTGATCGGGATGCACTGATTATTCTGGAATGTATCATCGGTGTTGCAGGTGGTGTTGTCCGCCGCACAATACTGGATTTGTCCGCCGGCCTTCTTATGTCAAGGTAATGATCCTGAACGGGGTGTGCAGTCTTGTAGCCATCTGCAGTCGAATCATACTGACTTTGTTTCACTTCGTATCTGGCTAGCGTCGGGGAGTTTGGAATAATCCTACAATGAGACCACCCGGTTGAATCGGCTTGCTAAACCTCCTTACACCTGAGCTGGCTGTTCCTTTGCTGATCAGGACCTCGTGTATGGCAATTGTGTCCATAGGACGAGAAAGCGCCGGGTGAACATTTCGGGAGGCTACCGCAAGATCCGAGGACGAATAAGGCGGAGTTGATCTGCAATTCGGCGCCGTGGAATCATTGCGTGTTTTACACTTGCACTTCCTCTCTGGGGACCGTGAGGTTAGAATGAGGTGCGAATTGACGTGATCCATCCACGAGATCACTTAGGTTGATGGGGCGCCGTTTTAGTTGAAATAGGATCCCAAGGACGGTGAAGCGAACATTTCGAGAGGCTGACGAGTTAATATGCAAAGGTCCGCGGTTCACACTGAGACTAACAACACGCGGCCATTCTCATCCGAGCAAAAAACTGCGACGCCGTTATAGACTAGAAACATTGTTAATCATCATAGCGGCATGTCGAAAAAAGCGTACAAGACCAACGCCTAATGATAGCCGAGTACCAGGTGGTATTACACGGACAAGACGAACAAATATGTTACAGGTACAGTTGGTACAAGTGGACCGCGGCCGCGACTTTGGCAAGAAGCGAATAAAGTCTAACCGTCATTGGGGGATGAACTAGGAGAAATGAACTGAAACAAACTCTCCAACTACCACAGCGGGGTCGTGTCACGCTCAAACTGATTGGAAGGCGCGGTGTAGCTCTTCCGGCGGAAAGTGAGCAGGATGCGCTGATCAGGCGTGGTCGGGTGGACGGGGCGGACATGGTGGGTGCGGCACAGCGTGTTCTCCCTCCCGATTTTGTGTGAAAGACGGTTAAGCTCTGCCTGTGGAATTTTTCGGCGCTCTTCGCTGAGGACGAAGGGCGGAGCCTGGCCCGGGAAGAGTCGCGATCGGATGAGGGCACGCCCTTCCTCCTTGGTCAGGGGCGACCAGCCAGAGGCAGCGGGGCGGGGGGGTGTGAACCGAGTAGGAGTAGTGACCATAGAGTCCGGCTCATCAGAGAACATCTGGATTCTCCGTAAGCAAATGAGGCAATCAGGATTCAAAGGGACTTGCCTCGACGAACTTTGACCCACGGCTAGTGATGCAAGCGGGAGCAGAAGTAACAGAGGAGGACATGGTGGATGAGTATGCAGATGTTCGGCGGGGTGGTTGAGCTGATGGAGAGTCCATGAAAATGCCCACCTTTTTATACTGCAGCGGAAGACAATGTCTGACGTCCTGAATGCTGTGGTCAATCGAGATCAGGGTCCAGCCCCGGCGGCCCGCGCGGAAGTAAGAGATCCGTAGGTCTGATCTTGGAAATGTAAAGGGGCAAAGAGGGCAGTAAGGCTCCGAGACCAATCGGCGATCACAGCTCCTTGGGTACAGTAGTTTCGATGGAATTCAACTGCGTGAAGAGCGAGAGGACTTATCACGGTGAAGGACAATTTTAAGTTCTGCGCAAGTCTCTCAGTGGTATCAGAGGGTGTGAGGACTCAGGAGAACAAGAGGAGAAATGCTGATTGTTTTGATCCCAAGCTTTGACCAACGTGATCGCGTCTCCGGCCCGAGCCAGAGTCTTTGTTTTTTTCCCATCATTAGCTCGTTCGTGCTCGCACCTCGAGCTACATTGTGTAATCCATCCCTGAAAGTCTAAATTTTACATAAGCTGACCCAAGTCCAGTGGCACTGCGCAATCCTCGCAAGAATGCACCCAAAGCTACGACTAACCCAGATCTCTGTCTTGCCGCCACCGATCCGGGTGAAGCTCGTTTTTCAATTACCTCTTGATCAGTTTTTGATATTTGCTGAAGGAAACGGCCACCTCTGCCGCCCGTGGGTCGCTCAAAGATCTGGAGAAGCTCGGGACCAAGATGCTCGAGGATGGCCCTGGCGCACACTCTCTGGCATTTCTGGCTGTATTTTGCGTTCACCTTGACCCTGCCGGGATCCCTATCTCGGAATCTGTGGAGGCGATGACCACATCCGAGAATAACGCTGTGAGTCGTGCCTGGGTTTCTCTGAGAGCCGTGTACGCTTTGGGGGACGTTCCAGTCGAAGTGTTCCTTGACTTGTGGCCCAAGCTCTGGAAATGGGTGCATTTTTTCCAGCTGAACGGCGATCGTGTCCTCTTGGCAGAAGCGGGTGAAGACGTCGAGGGCGGAATCTGCCTTTCGTTCATCTCCTTCATCGCCCGGCTTCCTCTCTCCGACGAGGCGATCCAAATGATACTGGCGACACCCAGAGTCATATATCTCATCACCAGAGCGTGGCATTTCCGCATTCAAGATGAGGAACCCGAACTATCCGTCGGGTACCCTGCCATTACACAGCTGCTCTTGCAAAATAAGGGCAGTATAACGATGACGAGGATTCGGGAGATGATAGACGGTGCCGGCGGTACGCACGCCGACCTAGCATCTCTTGTCGTGTTCTATATAGATGCCGTACTCCCTGGCCGCACCGATTTTATGACATCCAATGCACTCTATCTGCTATTCGAAATTGTCGACTTTATAACTACCGTGGACGATCTCATCGAGGGCCGCACATTTTCCCATTATCGGCAGAGCTTGGGAGTGTTTGGCGCGGCGCTACTACCGTTCGGTATCACTAGGGCACTCACGAACATGGCGTATGGCCTGATTCACCAGAACGAAATGCAGGGCTATCACACCCTTCTTAGCAAGTGTTTAATCCTCTTGATTCGCATACTCGGGGATGCGCGTGGGTACATGTCCATCGGAGAGGCCTTCGACGCTGGTCTCTTGTTCACTGTTGCCTCCTGTGGCGCAATCGGTGTCATGAAGGAAGGGAGCACAATCCTTTTGGAGCAGATTCTACCGACGTCGATGATCTACTACTACGATCTGGAATGCCTCGAACGGGCCCTGCTCGATGCGCAGCCAATTATTGATTGCGAACCCTTCCAGACGTGCGCAATTCGAGACAAATGGCGCACCTTTACGGCTCTAGCGCGTGAACGGATCGGGACATTGCATTCACTTGCAATACCCTCGCACCCTCGGGCTTGCGACAACATCAAGGTGCGTCGGCTTGTTCATCTTCTTTTCATTGGAAGGGTGGGGTGGAGACTTACGGTCTCTCACTGTGGGAAGATACTCGAGAAAACGCATCTCGAGCGCTGTAGCGCGTGTCTCAGTTTCTACTACTGTTCACCAGAGTGTCAAAGGATCGATTGGCGCGTGGGTGGCCATCGCAAAGGTTGTGACCCAGGCCACTCATTCCATTTAGGTCAGTACCTATTCGCAATTCAGGCTTCCATTCACCACGAATATAGGCGGTGGTGTGACCGAGGATCTCAGTGTGCGGGAACGCTTGTTTATGCGCGCAGTACTTGCGCACGATTACGAGACACAAAAATGGACGACAGTGCGTCCGCAGCAGGTCGCATTCATGTCGGCTAACCCCGCTGTTCCGTATTTTACGCAGTTCGATTACCGAGGCGGCCAGGTCAAGATTACTGTGCACGCAACCTCGGCGCCGCATGGAGGCGCCCCTGAGTGGGATCCCTTTGCGGGCGCAGCTTGCTGGGATAAGGCATTGGATCCTCTCCCGAGTGGCTGAATGATATTACCCGCGCATCCAACAGCGGTGGGAAGCTGCAGCTCCACGTCATGGCCATCCCGAAAGGTTCCTTAACACGGTACCTGGTGGTTCCCCTCCGCACGAATAATGCGCAAACGCATAACACTCTAGTGCGACTTGGCAGTCTCTCCCTGCGGCCGGGTGATATTTCAGAGCTTGTTCGCGGTGTCAGGTTGACCGCCGCGGGGCAGTCGGGGACTGTGGAGATTCACTAGTGCAGTGCAGAACGAGTGCAGGTCAGCTGCGAGTCAACTGCGCTGCGATTCAGCGCAATAATTTCTTCTCAAGACTCCCACCAGAAACTCTCACTATATGTACTCATTGAACTGTTGTCGCGCAGTCATCCATCATGGGGAAATTTAAGCGTCAAGTATTTTCGATACCAGAACGGTAGACCGACAGCGGTCGCGGTAGATCCAGGCCGCTCTGTAGGAATGTAGTCAAGGGAATAGATACTGCCCAAAAACAAACCGGTGCAACATTGTTAACGTGAACTTAAGTTGTCTCGTCGGTATTGTTTTTCGGCGGATGTATCACATATAAGACCTCGCTGGAAATCCGATGGGCACTGAAAGGGTTCCTCCCTTCCCCGGTTGTAACCTTCCGATTCGATTTTAATTCAACGATACACACCGGTCCTTGTAACACTTAAAACTTCAAGGCCAGCATAGAACTCGGAGTTCCTAACTCGTGAAAGCAACGATTGAGAACCGAGACCGTAATACCTTGTATTCCATCTTTGAAGCTGGGTAGCGAATTAAACAGCCTTGTGCGACTGAAGATCACACAATGTCCTTATTTCAGGTCGGTTGCAACTTGGATAACTGCGGAGCTTTGTTACGGTCCCGTCCGACAGTCAAACCTTATTAATTTATGCGATACGATGGTATTTCACAGTAATTGTGCGGTAATGTAAAGTGTATAATGCGATCTGAAATCTCAGTTTCTCCCAATGGGACCCGAATGAAAGGGTCTCAGGTTGGCATGATGCGCCTGATGGCGCATCAAGGAATCAATCACATTTGATGTCGCTGATCGAACGTTACTTCCCTGTGTTCCTTTGTTGTTTACCTCCACCGTTGTTTCGAGCTCGCCAGTTAATTGTCCGCCGGCACAATAGGTGCTTTCAGTTGCGCGTCCGAAAGAGTCTTACTTGGTTCATGTACCGGCCCCTCAGCTCCGGTAGCGCACCTTCTTTTGGATATTCTGGCTTTCAGAACCGCCGATATACGTCGGCTCAAGATTGCGAACCCTTCTGCCTCATGAAGAAGCAAAAAAAAGATAGGAGTAGGAAGTAGAAGCATTCGCCGCGGCACGGTCTCACACCTTCCATTCCCTTTCCTTTGACTCAGTTTGAGTCGGCCTTCCAAGCGCGTCCAGCGGTCGTGCGCGGGCATCCCAAATTCGGTTTCGGTTACGAAGTCGCATTTTCCATTTAAAACCGAGCTTTCCCCACCAGCAACGGTGCCGAAGAATCTTGTTGGGCGCTTGCGGACCGGAAGCTGAGATTTGATGCGCTGTTTGCTTGATGTGCGTCGTCGAGGATACGACGGTGCCCGGTGATTCCTTGGTGACTTGCGAATGGTGTTTCCGGATTCTTGACCCACGATAAATTCGCCCCCCAAATTTGGACGATTCTCAAGGTGGGCGAGTCAGACAACGGCAGTGATGTTATCACGGCGGACACTGGCAGGCTGCCAGCTCTTGAGAGGTGCCTATTCACGGAGCGGGCCCCAGGTGGCGTATCTTACGACTTTGACTGGAATTTGCCCATTCTCAGCGTTTATTGGCGCCTTCCATCCCCGGCGCTTGTGACGGCGTCTACTTACCGATGACGCCTGCGGAAGGGGTTGATCCCAGCGTGCGGGGCATAAGTGAGATCTCTACTTCGAGTACAACTGGCAGCCTCGAAGCATCCCCGCTTCTTCTGTGGGGCGAGCTCTTGCGCTGCAAATTTGTTGGGGGACCCATAAACGCCCACAAAAACCAATCGGGTATCATAACACGAGGCTGCGAGAAATCGAGTCGGGCGGCGGGCGTTTACGAGATCACCACGAGGAAGCGGGCAGTGCTAGCGGCCAAGGATCTGGATACTAGCTGCCTGTTTGAGGTCGGTTATTGCGTTGTAACTCCGACGGCAAAGTGTGCGTGCCTTTTTCGGCATTCCCCGAGGCTCCTCCCCCTCCACCATCACTGACGACCAAACTGCGGTCTCTTATAAGAGCCGCGTAGGGGACCGCTCTGGTCGAAATTGGCAACCCATCTGCGAGACGATACACTAGGTGCGCCCCCCCCAACCTCCATCGCACTCCAGCGGCTCATAGAGCCATTTATAGTCAGATGTCATTCACGCAGAGCGTCGCTCTCGCCCTCTTCGATTGGCACTGCTCGACAACGTTTCGTCTTCCTCTCATAAAACAGAGCATGCATCGTCATGGGTCTCTCATCCTACGAGGCCGCAGCGACATCGATCGGCTACCTAACGAACTCCTTTCGTCCATCTTCACCTTTGCAATAGAGCAGCATTGTCACGATGAATCTAATACGCTCACGATCTCACCAACGACCATATCACACATTTGCCACCGCTGGCGACAGGTCGCACTTGAAACGGGCAGCCTTTGGGCCAACATTGTCCTCACCTTCCCCACATCCAACGAACAGCTCACCCGTGCCTTGACCTGGCTGTCACGATCCAAAACCTATCGTCTAGACATTTTACTTGACTTCCGCGATCCGGACTGGGACTGGGAGGACGAAGAAACTCATGGATTCCGCTGGGCGGATATGGAAGCGGTACTGCACCTCCTACTTCCGTGCGCTGCCCGTTGGCGCACTATCGAGCTTCTCACGGACACATGGGCCCCCATCTTCGCCTTCCTTCTCCACACGCGTAACCTCGGCCCCTCACTGAAAAACCTGGAGAAACTGCACCTGGCTCGCTGCAATGAGTACTTCGCGCGAAAGGGCCAGGTGTTCGAGCCGTCGGTGCTAGGCCAGCATCTCCCTCTCTTCGGCGGGGAGGATGCTGTGGTGCCGCGTCTCCGACAGGTAATGCTAACGGGTGTCCACATCGACTGGTCCGCGCCGCCGCTTGCGAACCTCACAAAATTGGAGCTCAAGTACCAGGCCGCAGACGTTATGCCCACCATCGGGCACTTCACCCAGATCCTCGCTGCGTCGCCGAATCTTGAGATTCTTGCGATCGTTGGCCGGGGACCCCAGTTTGCGGCGGTAGAAGGAGTATCTTCTACCGCTATCCACGGGGGAAGCGCTCAAGCCGATGAGGGGCCTCTGCAGGGAACGATCAAGCTTGCGCGCGTAACCCAATTTACCTTCGGCTTCGTCGATGTCAACTATGCCGTGGAGCTCCTCTCGTTATTCAACCTCCCCGCGCTCTGCGAGCTCAGCGTTGAGGACGTGTCCGCTTCGCTACAGCATCAACCGTCCGACGATGCGGATGTGCTGCTCAACTGGCTTGCCAGCACTGCTCACGATACCTCCATCTCGCCGCCCGTGTTGGATAACGCCGTTGATTCTACCTCCGCTTCCCCTTGGCGTCTTCCCCTAGGACAGCTGCACACGCTGGCGCTCCACTCTATCCACGCGCCCCGCCCGTCCTTCGCGCGCTTTTATGACGCGTGCAGCGAGCTATCCACCTTGCGGTTGTACGATGTCTGCGACGACGCGCTGGAGGCGCTCGGGGGAAACCAAGCGGAATTGCTCCCGCGCATGGACACTCTCATCGCACGCGGCGTCGACAAGGAGATTTTCACGCGCGTGGTAGACGGGCGTGGAACCTCTCTCAAGGACACGCACTTGGAGGAGCCATAAATGAAGCCGACGACGACGACAACGACGACTGATCATGAGGATACGTTTATAATATACTACATGCATACTCACATACTTCCAGAACGAGATTCTGGAGGCCGGTTGGCTGGTTGCAGGATGCAATTCAATGTTCAATCGCATCCGCAGATTTAGCTATCTAACCACCTACGAGCCTCCCCATACGCACTCACTTACTTACTGTCTCTCCATCCATCCATTTCGCACGCCATGCATACCATCACCTGTATCCATCCATCCATCCATCCAAGTTCGTAGTTTGTATCACATCTGCACATGCATCCGCCCATTGTTCTCCGAAACGGGGTATATTTTCACCCACGGGACCAGAAAACGCGACGGCTCTGTCTAAATCAGTGTGATGTGCGGCAAATTCTAAAAAAATTGCGCGAATGTCGAGTTGAGCGCGCATTGTTCGAAGACGCGCTGAGGTGATGCGACGCCAAAGGGCCGCATTTTTGGTTTGTCTATTTCTTTTTTGTCTCTCGCTTGGGAATATGCGACGGGGCGCCGAACTTTGAAAGAAATGATAACCCCTTGGAATGAAACCACCGCTCGGAGGCGGAGCTTGATCGTCTGTTGTTGGTTCGGCGTTTTCGCGCTCATCACTTTTGGCGGGATACACGAGGTTAGCTTAATCGGGAAATTGTTGTATTTAAGCTTGCAAGCGAAGCATCGTGACCTGAACTCGAGAGTATGGCGTGCCCTGCCATACCAATAATTGTTTGCCGCCTCCGGAACTAAAAATGAAGGAATAAAAAGGTATGAGCTGGCATTTCATTCATTTGAAACGGTCAAGTGTAAACAAACCTTCCCTGCCATACACAGTGTATTGAATCCGTAAAAAAAAAATCATAGTCGACAGCGGCAAAAAAAGGATATGATACAGTGGTACGAAAAATTTCCGCAGAGTGTGTAGATGTCGGCACGTCAGGTCGCAGTCAACAGAGTACTCCTGCCAGCGCACTTGAATTTGAGAATTCCGCGCGCGTTTGAGTATGGCATCTTTCTCTTCATGCCATCGCAGAGCTCAGAGTACGTCAAAGCCTCTGTGCCCCCACCACACTCCCGCCCGCCTGCGACATTGAGATACCCATACAGGTCGAAGATAACTTCCCGAAGGCTGATGAAACCCTTGAGGACGACATCGACTTCGTCCCACTGAAGATCAAGATGCTCTGTCATGACAAAGGTTTCAAAATACATCGTGGAGAGATGCACCCCGGATAGCTGGTTCAAGACGGCCAATAGTCCGATATCCATGCTTCTGCGATTGACGATACTGAAGCGGAGATCGATTTCCAGACTTTGGAGCTTCGGAAGAGAAGGGATGGTTATTTTGTCTGCTGTAAGCCAAAGTCTCAGTTATCATCCAGCAGTTACTTTTCGGAAGAAGGCGTACAACTCGACCGGGAGCGGATCTCCTCCAACCGGAGATGCCGCAGACCGTCTCCAATCTGGCGGAGGAAAGGAACCCAATGATCGTCGTCGTGGCCCCAAGCACTAATGCGTAGATTGTCCACTCCGACAAGGCAGCTGGCCAACGATTCCACGAGGGTCCTGGAACAGACGATCATGCCCAAGCAAAGATACCGCAAGTGCCTTGGGGGTATGGGCGACAGTATAACTGCGTCCTCGCTGATCGGGGAGTGCCCTAGAATTTCCAGCCCCTCGAGTCGAGGAAACAGGCTCATGAAACGCAGCATTTTATATGCATTTATGAGACGTCCATCGCCACGCAGGCGAAGATGCGTTATATAGGCCAATTTATGGGCAGAGGATTCGAGGTGGCTGATATCTGTGCCAAAGTTCCGTCCGATGATATCCAATGTATGTGCATTCGGCATCATGTCTGGAAGATGCTCGACGAGCAGCTCCAATACAGTCATAAGCCACCTCTCCGTGGATGCATCCACCACCCTGAGAGTTCGGACGCAAGTTCCGAGATGTGGCCTGCGCTGGAAGAGCAACAACAAGCGCTGCACAGTGGCACTCTTTACCCACACCTCGCGAAATATGAGGCCTTGGGCATATGTGCCCCAAGCCTGGCATATACTGCACAGTCGTCGCAGTTCGATATCGTCGTCAGAAAATTGGTCGAGAACGAGGAATTGCAATTCGAGGTGGATCCTCATTGGGGAGGTTTGGCCCAGGGCTTCCCGACGGCGGCTCCTGGATTGTTTCAGATAGAGACGACAAATCCTTTCGAAGAGAACCCACCGAGGTACTCTGATATGCATCTGAGAAGATGGATGAGAAGAAAGAGAAAGAGAGTCACTGCACACTGCCTCACGTTTGATGATTAAGTAATGCAGTCAACAAACAATCAAGTGTCACTGACTCAATGAAATGAATTGGTATCAGCGGACCAAATTCAAGACAAGGCGATGAGTCCAGTCTGCGAAAACCTCAAAAGTTGACCTACCGGCCCAGAGGCATCGGTTGATGAATTTATGTGGATCAGAGGCAGCAAAGACTTTAAAGGCGAGGTGCAACTTGAAGGATCGTAAATACTCAGGATCATCAGACATAGCCCGGATGTTGCCCAATGAATTCTTAATTGAACTTCAAGTTTAATTTCTTCGAGTTGAGCATTGTTAGAATATGACGTTGTAGCTTACTTGGTAGGAAACATGTCCTAATTGTTACTCACTGCGTTCAGCGACCCCGTCAGCCAACGATCGGCACACCTTTCCGACATTCGTTGGCTCCCGCGGTCGGCACAGCCAAAGTGCCAGTGCCGCCATTTGCGCCGACATCGCTGTGCCGACCTGGGCGCCACATGTCGACGAATGTCGGCAAGGTGTGCCGCTGGGGCCGCTGAACGCAGTGAAACGGCAAAGTCGTCTTTGGGCAGACGACGTACACTATCATACGACGGCGGTACGGCGGAGGCGGCGCATGCAACAGTCCTTCACTGCCAAGTACTTCGTCGAACCAGTGAGGATAGTGATGTTCTGGCTTTGGTACCAAGGCCAAATCCAAGCCAAAATTTTGGCCCAGTCTGGCTTTTGGCCTGGCCTGTCATGCTCTCAGGAAAGCTGAGCCAGAAAGCCATGGCTGTTGGGCCGTTCCACCTGGTTAAATTCCATTGATACATGAGACAAAATTACTTACTCCGAGTCCGTACAATTTTTTTTGGCACTTGATTGGAACTATCTCATGGGCTGCCGGCCATCTCGGGATAGAGAGAGTATGACACATATACTGTTTAAAAATTATTTGGTGACAACTGTGAGGGTTTCTGGATATATATAACTTAAAATTGGATCGTGAAATGCTGACAACTGTGAATCAGCAGACGTCTTTTCATACCACTTCAACATGCACCTCAAATATCATTCTATCTATTGCCCACACCTCGCGGGGGTTTTTCAACAGAATTGATACAAAGTTATGATCCAATTGATGATAACATTGATGATTTTTGATGATGCTCGATGCCGAAACCCACAACCAGGAACTGTGCAGTTGTCCTGATTTCTGTGAGGATTACCCATTCGATGCATTGATTTTGCAGATTCTTGCCATAATTTAAATGAGTGAACAATTTTTTCTTACTCACACGGGATCTTCTTACAGTACAACCCAAGTACAAGCCGTTAAGGACGAATCGAGGCTTTTTATTGGCTTTGAGGATTATCACTCATGCTACAGATGTATTACGAACACATAAGCGGTCAAGATACAATTTCCACCGACTATGCCATTTTAGACTGCAAGGATATACCTTGCCAGCCGGTGCCGAGAACTGAACTGACTGGAGATCATTGCCAAACATTCGCAACTTTCATCAGTTGTAAGCTCCCAGATATCAACCAACCTACAAGATGTCACCCGGCCGCCAAGGTTGTCAACCCAGATGTAAGTTGTCTTCCAAAACACATCTAAAACTGAGGTAAATTTTTATACAGTATACCGCCCATAAGAGAACCCAAGAGAGACCCGATTTCGGCAGGAGACATTCCAAAGATACACTCTGAAATGTCTGACCATCACTTTTTGAGGTTTGAAGATACTCACGAGGCGTCTAGAATATCTGTAACTCAAAATAAAACTCACTTGATTTTTTGTTTTTCTGATTTCAACGACGCAAAAAAAAAATTGATGGGAAGCTATGGCTCAGGCCAAAGCCAAGCCAGGCCAAGCCAAAGCCTGAGGTGGCCTGACCTGGAGTATTCCTGAACCAAAGCCAGGGCGAGCCGGGCCAAAGCCATGGCTTTCAAACCAAGCCAAAGCCAGAACATCACTAACTGAGGATTGCCACCTGATGGTCGAACTCCGATTGAGGGTGGCGTGCTCCCATAGCTCCGCGCGGATTTGACGAAAAGTAAGGGAGCTCATAAGCTATAGTGAAGAATGAAGAGAATAATGAGGGCCATAGATCGTCGGGAACTGCATTCGGATTAAATGAAGTGTGAGGTAGCAGAGGTACAGGGACCGTGAAGGAAAAGAACGGCGTGCACTGCAGTTCCACAGAGTTCGAAGCAAAATGAAGAGGATGCAGATTTCATTTTGATGAGGTCAAGGCGGCCCTTCATGGGCAATCGAAACGGCTGGGAGAGCGCCTGCCCTGCTGAAACGACCGACTGATTCACGAGAGTGCTTACGGGGACAAGTCAACTCGTGGTTCAGAAACTTCTCAACAGGGTTGGAAATGACGCTGGAAATACGTGCCGTCGGACCCTTGTCGTTGGCTGCTTGCTATGGTCCTATTAATACCCCTCTCTCTCTCGAAAAACAGACGACAGACAAGATGGACGGATGTCACATTTACAAAAGTTCTGGTATAATAAGCGTATTTTGAGATTGCCCCTGGCTCGTTCGGACATCGAGGGATTCATTCGTCGAGGAATTTGATGTAATCTGTTGATCAAGAGATTAGGAATCTCAGTCGTCGAAGAAGAAAGAAAGAAAACAAGAGATTACCTGCAGGAAGATCTAGAGACTTGTGAATAAACCTCAACAACGTCAAGTGAACACTTACCTCCGGAGCCGGCCCCCACAATTGTGCAGCTGTATGCAACCTTGACATGGCCGATCCCAGAAACATACGTTTTAGCCTTAGGGACACCATCGGTGTGACCGAGCGCCCCAATTGAGGGACGGAAATGAAGCTGTTCGTCGGTAAAGGAACGCACAGGACGGAGGTTAGCGTTTGACTGGACTTTGATTGGGCGATTAAACAGCCCCGGTCGACGTTCCGGTTGTACAAGAACCATTGGTTTGTCTTCTGCCCATCCAGCGCCGTCACTTTTTATCAGAGAGAAATACCCGTCGTTCATCGCCTGTTGCGCAGAAATATCTTCATAGAGTTCGGAGTAGGCGTATATGGGTTTGCCCTCGACTTTCGCGATGTGGCGCTTGATGGAGGCGGGCCCGTGAGGAGGAGAGACGAGAATTCTCTCAATACGTCCGACCGCCGGTTCGTTCGAATTGAACGAAGCCTTCGACATGTCCTCGTCGGTCTGAGTAAATAGTTGATAATACACTGCACGGCGGTAAATGAGCCGCGACATCGCAACGGAATGGAGAAGATGAGGACGCACAGTATTTAGGATCCTTTTCACACCTGCCAGATAATTGTTGATCGGAATTTTCATCCACTTTGAGATCCTCGTGAAGTACAAGAGCATAGGCGGTCTCTGGAGCGCCGCCGTTCGGCATTTCAGTGCCAAGAATCGTCACTGTCTGTGTTGGATCAAGAGCGGAGCGTGCGTCGAAATTAGGATATAGAGCCGTCCTCGATCCGTCAGGGTCGGTGAAATTCTCCCTCTCAATGAGACATCGCTTCAGCGACTTGGCATTATGTGGAGGTGGGACCGATCTCGCCGCGATACGACCCACGAACGGATTGTGTGTATCGAAAGCTGTATTCGAAGGGATCGCGCCATCGGGACTGTATACGCGGTAGTACACTGCCAGATCGTCGGTCTACTACACCACTTATTCCGTGAGGTGGCATATTCCACTCACCGTAGCGTGGCTCGGGGCGTGAACTGCCGGCACCAGTCTCTTTCTTCGTCTCGCTCATGTTTTTGCCGTACGCGGGTGGTGGGCTGGAGTCGTTTGCGCCAGTGGTCATGGTAAGAGAAAAGCGTTTATTCTGTATCTGTATTCTGTTGGGCCACGCGGCGCGGGGCCTACACCGTCACGCTTCGTTTATATTTAGCCCAGTATTTAAGTAATGAGGCGGTTCATGAAGCAGGGAAAAACGAGTCGTAAATGGTCCCAGGAAAAACTCCATCTCATGGTTGAACGTCCAGACGCGAGGTGTGTAGCAATATTTGGCTCTGTTGTGGCAAGACGCGTCGGCGTGTTTACCACGTGACATCGGTCTTTGCGGAAATTCTTGTGGGTGCTTCTTGCAATTTGACCCGGGATTAAACCGGGTGGGGGAGCTGGACATCGCTCTGTTCATTGCCTTCACGCCGCGCTGGTCAACCTAGACTTAGACTTGGGATGGACGTTGATTTTCTGATGATAAACTTTCCAGGAGACAACAGTCAAAACTGTCAGAGGTAGGGTCAGCACGAACCAAAACCACCAGAAGTTTGTAACTTCTATGGCCCTCGGATTAGCTGCCACCGGATCGAAGATGCCCTCGCCGAGGATTGTCTAGGTAACTCCGGCAAAGATCAACTAGGCTACTACCCTGAAGAGGACAGGTGTACCGCAGTGAATGTTGCCGGCAAAATAGCATCGTCAACAAGACAATGGAAGTATGCTGGCGCTATCCCTGCGTATGTAGATGGTGAGGGTTGGATGACCAGGCTGTATACCAAGCCCATCGAGCTCTGATTGCGACTTTGGTAATTGACCAACCACATCTTCCTTTAGAGCTTCCGAGCGCCTCGTGCAATTTAAAATGAGCGTTCCGGATACTCCTGACCGTTATTATGGCCAATTCGGTTGAGGAAATGAGTGAGTCGGCGCTGGTTGTCGTTCGTCTCCTAAGTTCTTGGCGATTAATGTCAACCGACCCAGTCTGATGGTCTTCTACTGCATTGATCTAGGCATGGGAAATCGGCGATGTTATGACCGCCTCTTTGGATAAAGGTTGAAAACTCACATTGTGCCACATGCATATGAAACGCCGAAAGCGAATGAGTGATGTTTCATGGCCTTGAAAGAGAGCATAGAAACCATAGCATGAAGGTGCAAAGGGTCATCGAGATACATCTGTAATCATTTCTCCTTGGATCGAGAAGTAGCAGTTGAGCTTGAGTCGAGCTATGATCCAGGATAGATTTCAGTGCCCGAATGACTCTATCGTCCTCCTTGTATGAGATGATGTAGAGGATGGTATTGTGCTCACGGTCAAACCGCATGTGGACTGAGACAGGTGCGCCTTGATAGTGGAGATTCCACCTTGAATGCTGACACCAGTGGTCTATTGAAAGCATCGTAAGTAAAATTGTGTTTCAGGGGGCCCTTCCAAGAAACGGATCTAATGATTCAAACGCGTCCTGTTCGTCAAAGCGGCGTCGGTAGTCGGGCCTTCCGAGGAGATTCATAACAAATGCGGGGTCTGCATTGAGCGTGCTAAATAACTGTTTGACACCATCAGGAGTCATTTCAACGCTGTTTCCGAGCGAAATATTTGCAATTGGTGTCCATGGTACAAAGCTGAATAAAATGGCCAGCTAAATTCAGGTACGGCGAAATTTCTTCGAGTTCAGCATTGTCAGAATATGACGTTGTAGATTACTTGATAGGAAACATGTTCTAATTGTTACCTTCCTCCCACTTCTGTGGGAGGTCAAGTATAATTGGGTTATCGGCACGTCTCGGTTGGAAGAAAAGGCCAATATCGCTAAGTAATTGCCACTATGCCGCGCGATCCGTGATGGACAGATACATCCCGCAATGCTGACGAACGTTCCGCTCCTGTACAATCAGTAAATCATCTCAGCCGCAGCGGCATGGGTTTTTGTCGCTACCCTTGTCACCTTGCTTGTCAAGGTCTCATGGCACCATGTTTCATACGGCCCGATGATCCTATTTCTCCCGACAAAGCGTAAAATTTACATAGCTCATTCTTCCCGGTACTAGTGTTCCCTCCGACACACAGCAATAAAATGGTTCAATAATTGTAATGCACAGCAGGGCAACAAAAATTATCATACACAAATTGTCCTGTCTCAGCTGTCCGCAAAACTCTCAGGCGCAAGCAGGAGTTCGCAAAGCCCCCAAAATGGGCACTCATCCATGAAATGGAATTTACGCGTTCACCATTGGGCAAGCAAGGTCTGTTTCGATGCAGCCGGAGCTTCCTAGTTTTGAAGTACCTACACTTTGCCGCCGAATACTATTTTTGACCCCGTACTTGGCCACCTAAGCATTCATGCCTCTGTATCAACATCTGGCGTCGTTCCACATGGGCAAGACAGCGTCGGATGAAAGGCAGACATCTTGCGAAGAGTTAAAGCTTAATACTACCCAGATATATGAAGATTTGCTCTGGCAGTGAATTTCTTTCGGAGGGCAGTTCAACAAGGCCAAATAACAGGGTAGTTGGCCACCTTCCTAAATCAAGCTTTGAAGCTGGAACTTGGCGACCGGAGCCATCGGGAATCTCACCTAGGGTATATATTCACCATTAGAACATATATTAGTCTTCATGCAGTCCATATGCGGGGTGTGAATAATTGCTCCTCCGATTGGGAAAAAGCCCGAACTCAGGCCGCTCGAGCAATGCCGTGTCTATCAGAAGATGGAATGTTGCTGGACCCCAAATTAGGCCTCAAACAGCATACAGGAAAGGTATACAACATATTTTCATTAATAACTTCATACCAAGGTGCTTGGAACACACCACAAAAATCCCATTATTGACATGATTGAAATTGTGTTGTTTACAGCAAAGCACTGTCCTCAGAAAGGAGCTGAGCAGATAAAGTTTCCAAGTGCATCCTAAATTGAATTATTCGATTCCGAAAGCCCTCGCGCCAAGTTTCAGATGGATAGCTCCACAGTGTCGTCTTATACGACGTCGGCCAATATAAGCCACTCAAAAAAAGCAGCTGTACCTTGAGGGGCGGGTAGTGAAGTAATCTCCAACCTAATCAGAGCACGAATGGCTTCAGATGATCCGCTAAGACCAGGGGAACAAAATGAACCTACAAAGTCCCGGAATGGTGAAGAATTGGTTGAAAGGAAGGTGAGACAAGAAAGCCGAGCCGGGTCGGCAATAAGAAAATGAATCTCACACGTTTCGGAGCCCGATCCGACATGTCGTAACTTTCCATCAACTCATCAGTTTTACTCCAAATTCGGTTCAGGCATTCGTTATGGTCCTATTATCATCCCTCATTAGGTCAGATCATAAATGTCAACACTTGGAATGCTAGCTGCAAAATGGCCAACTAGGGGGGTGGCCAACTACGGGGTCCAAGATAGTATTCGACATTCTCTTTGAGCCCAACTCGAATGAGACTGCATATCATCATTACAAAGAGCCTTAAATTCGTGATGTAATGGCCAATTGCCACAGAATAGCAAGCTGGATATACTGTAGCATGTGGTATTGTCGGAAACCAACGGCGAACAGAAGCTTGAGATGATATCTAAAGGCAACTATAAACGGCGAGGTCGTGCGTTACAGGCCAAGTAAATTTACACGTTCAAGTTCAGCTCTTCTGGGTTGGTTGATCACTACGGTTGCCGCTCACGCCAGATTGCATCTGAACATAATGAGGATCATCAGTGATTAAACAATGGCGTTCATCGGTGAGAAACAAACATTGGGATGTGTGCTCGGCTGGGTCCGTGTTGAATTCGCACCCGCTGTGGCGGGGTTTTCAGTGCGTCTTTGGTCTTTGCTCTTCTTGACCTTCTTATAGAGGAGAATGCACAACATTGCGAGGTTTGTGAGGGAGAAGAAGTGCGCTTTGGATTGCGCTGAACATTTGGGCCCTCCGCTTATATGTGCTCGAAAAAATGATGTCAGATCAGCCTGCGATTGACAGTGGGCCGAAAGGGCCATCGGGGTCCGACGGTCGATATAAATAGAGCTGTCTTCACAACTATACCGAGGCCAACCGCGGGCCATGCGCCCCACTCTCGAAGTCTTCGGCGTTCGCACAGCACTGCACAGGAAAGTAACCGCCGCCCACATATGATTTGAAAGTTGTTTTTGCTAATTAGTTGGTGGTTGCACAACAGCTGGTTGGTTCCCTCGGATCCCATTGGATGGCCAGCCCAAGACTCGAGTAGGAGAAGAGAATGCCGACTGAGGCCGGGGAAAGAAGCAGTTAGCTGCAAGGGGGCGCATCGATATCCCATCCGAACAAAGTGTTTGCCAAGACACAATTCTAACTCAAGAAATTTACGACGTCAGTCACGCACCGCGATATTCACCATGACGACTCCGAGCGTATCGACGCATCACCATATTCCGGCAAAATTGAGGGATCTGGCTGATCCTTGAACGCATATCGCACTAGAAGTAAAAATATCAACAATATGTTCCTCTCAGCGCGTTGGAAGACGCACGGATACGGTGATTGCCCGCATCGTAGAGGTGACCGAAATAGTCCTCCGCGTACGCTGCATTTTTGGGCCAGCAGGGAGCCTCGTCGCCGTCCTCATCTTCGCTATCCCATTCATCCTCCATCGAGCCGTCTTTTTCGCGAGCTACAGATTCCCAACTCCAAGAAATTCTGGGACATTTAGCACGGCGGTAGTCGAATGTGTACCCGAGGCGATCCATATAATCGCACGCGGTCGCAACGTAGAGGGCAGCCCGTGGCGCATCCCAAGTCATGCCAGTTACCGCACAATTCCCAGTTGAAAGCTCGTAGACCATTTTCTGCGCACGCACATCCCACAGACGAATAACCTGATCGTGCGCCGCACCAGTGAAGACGGCTGAATTCAGCGGTCAGCGTTATTGTGATGGATATCACCATTTTGGCATCGTTGTAACTCAACGATCGTGCGTTTCATTTCCTTTGTTTCATTCTTCCATTGTCATGATGCTCCCTCTCTACTTATACATAATATTTCCAACTCCCTTGTATCATCTTGCGTATTTCAACTCCCCTCGTTGCGTTCCCAACTACAATATTTGATATTTATGTTCTTATGGTTATCTACATGTATTTAAACCGCAGGTACTGGTTTAGAATACATCTTTTCACCCTTCATAACCTCCTGCCGCCTCCGCGCCCTCTGCGACTGCTTAACAGCCTCGCACTTAGTCTCAACAGGTATAAGTAATCGTCTAGCACTTACTTCTTATCTAGGACAACCTGCCTCTTGAATATTCGACGGCCTGTGGCCCGGCTATTCATTAGGTTCACGCGTAGAGAAAGTACACGGGGATCTTGAATCGTAGTTAGATCAACCCTTGATCCATTACAGTTATGTTGTACTGAAGAGTTTAAACTTACTTGGGACGCCGTCAGGATGCACTAAGATCACACCTGCGCAATCGTCCTCCCCTGACCCCGCTCGAAGAGATAAAACGGGGAGCGTAACGCGGTGATCATAGAGCCGTGCGTGGCCGTCGCTGGCGGCTGTAAGAAAAACATTGGGATCCGCAGCGCTGGTGGAGAACGCCCTAGTTTCGCCCCCGTGTCCCAAGTAACGCGCCACTGTTTTGCCCCCGTGCTCAACATCCACCGCAATGCATGAATAGTCGTTCGATTTCGCTGTTTCAGTCCCACACAGCATTATAGCGGGAGAACTGGGGTGTGCATGCCAGCGTTCTGGAGCGAGCTGGGGATCAGCAAAGGAAATAACACTGGTGGGCTTGCTCCCCGACGATGCTTCGAGTTCGTCGTCCTCGTCCCTCCATGAGTCAGAGGTATCGAACTTGGACCCAATGCGTGCACGTCCATCTGGACCATGTGTCTCCAACGCATCCATATTCCAGACACAGACAGATCCCTTGCCTGCACGAGCGAGACGACCGGGGGCGAGGATATGAAGAGGACCATGATGAGAGTCGCTTCGAAGCGTATGTGTCGGGAGAGCCTTGCGGTATATCTCGCCGCTATGTCGATCCGCCCACGCGTAAGATTTCACGCGCCAGGTGTCGGCGACGAACATGAGCTTCTTGGATTCGTCGGTGACGGACGTCCACGCAATTTCTGTGAGCCCCACTTCGGCGTGGCGCGCCTTGAGTGGGAACTGCGTCCGGCTAGGTTTGGTGTCGTCGAGGATATAATAGGTAAGCATTGGCGCACGATTTGTGTACCCTCCAATTGAGTGGACCGCAATACATGAACCGCTGTTTGCGAGACCAATGGGCTGGTTCACAGAGTCACTGGTTATTTCGCAGCGTGCCTCATATATCGCGTTGAGGAGCGGAGTTGCCGGACTATGACCTCCTGCAACATCGCCCTCAAAGCGGGACAGCGAGCTACTGAGTGGGTGGGGGCGGGGCGTTGTCTTCCAAGAGGGCGGGAGTGTCGGGAGGGCGCTCGGATCCTTGGTTACTGGCCATGACATATCAGCTTCCATCCAAAAATTGACCACAGAGGACCGCACCTTGTTTCATCGTTCCCCTCGCGATCCATTGCTCCATCAAATCAAAAAAAAACCAGTCATCCTATGGGCTATAAAGATATATGTTAGTTCTAATTCAACTAAGTAGAGCGTGATTTACAGAAGATCTTTTCCTTGTCGTGCTGCGGTCCAGTGAGGACTGGATATTCGGTCGAATGTGCGAATGACGGCAGGAAATGAAACTCGAGTTTTTCATACGCAATATCGACCGTCTCGTTAATGAATTCATTGGCTTTGGTAATGACATCTCCAAAGCCCGGATCCTGAGGGTCCAGAGAGCGCACAAGATGGCAGCCCTCCATAAGGAACCCCAAGAAAAGGCGGTGCCCATCACTGGAGTCGGCTTCAATAGCCTCCGGATCTGCAGAGAATTCCCGGAGTCGCTGTTGCAGCGTTCCGAGTGCGTTGAGAGGCATGGTGGGCGAAAGAGAGAAAAGCGTCGGAGTTTTGAATACCATCATTCGCTCTGATGGTCACGTCACAGCCGGTGGAGGCGCAGTCTAACCTCAGCTACTGGGTATACTATACAGCTAAGGGCAAAACGATAGACATGTTTCTTTTTTCGAGCAAAGTTCGGCAAATTTCGGCAGAGTTCGGCAAGCGGCTATAATTTGGACCGTTGCAACGCGCTGTCAGTGCCATTGGGGCGCTGTGCTAATTTCGCCCCTCAGTCCTGTTTTTCCACAAAATAAGTTTCATGACGGCGACACCAATGCGCTCATCACTGTGTGTTGTGGAGACTGAGGAACATAAATGACCAGAGACTCTCAACAGCCTCACAACCACATACCACCTACTACAGTATGGCTTCTCCCTATTACCTGCCATCAAGTCGAGGTGAAAGGCAAAGGTTGGAGTGGAGGGCTATTGACATTGGAGGTTTTATGGTGAGCCTTAGCTGAACTCTGCTCGAAAAACGAAACATGTCTATCGTTTTGCCCTTCAAGGGTTCGTCTGATCGTGGCAAGGAATCACGTCAAGAGATAAAGAAAAATACAACAACATTATAACGAGTCATCATTTCTAGAAATCTCGGGAGCTTATATCTCAAATGCCTGTGCCTGCACATTATAGAGCTCCGAATATTCGCCCTCGTGTGCCATCAGTTCTTTGTGGGTGCCAGCTTCCACTATCTCACCGTCCTTCATGCATCTAGGGTGTATCAACAAAGAAGTGCGGTCACAGATGGTTGGGCATCTTACATTACAAGATCCGCATGCTTGGTCAAGTGACCAAAGCGATGGGTCACAAAAATCAGCGTCTTTCCCTGCTGGGCGTCCCTGAGGTGTTGGAATAGCTGATGCTCCGCTTTAGGATCCAATGCAGAACTTGGCTCATCGGCGGCGGCGAACCGGATATTGCCCGAGAGGAAACGCATGAACGTGCGGGCGCTGAACATGTCTTTGTTGGCGTATGGCTCAGAGCAATAAATCAAAGCACTCACGCTACGAGACGTTGTTTTTCCCCACCTGTGAAAGACTTTTTGAGTTGGAGTACAACGGGATACCGCCTGCCTACCGGAGACCTCCGCCTTCTTTTCCAATTCTTCGAGGATCGATTTCAGCTTTTTGTGCTGATATTTGTCCAGGCGGTGCCCTCGAGCGGTCTGAACGGGGTCTAACGTTGTTTGAAGGCCGTCGGTGAGTTTCTTGATCACTTCGGATGCCCCGCCAAATTCAGCCGCCTCCATAACCATTTTCATATCGTTCATGCGATCCGGATTTCCCACTCCGATATTCTCCGCCAGAGTTATCGGGTAAAGTGCATGATCTTGGGCTAGTAGCGCTTGAGCCTTGCGAAGGTCCGCGAGTCGATAATTCTTAATGGGTAAACCATCCACAAGAATTTCCCCGGAGTCAACATCGTATAGCCGGTTCAGCAACTTGATGAGTGTTGATTTACCGCTGCCGTTGGCTCCGACTATGACCACGAGATGACCGGCAGGAATCTTGAACGAAATGTTTTTGATAGCATTGTCGTTCGATTTTGCACCGGGGTATGCAAATGAGACATTCCTAAGGACATAAATTAGGGCATGAAGACACGACGAGTATTTTTTGCGTACTTGAATTCAAATGCCATCCCCATTTCAGTGCTCAGAGTGCCATTGGGATACCCTTCCTCTCCATCTATGATTTTGTTCTCCACTTCCGCAATCTTGTATAATTCTCGAATGTCAGAGACGTAGTCCGATACCTGCGAAAACTCGTAGATCAACCTCCCAATGGTTGACCGCAGCCCTTGCGCATGTTGTTGGAGAATCGCGAAGGAAGTGATACTGAAATTTACGGGTCGGACAATCACACTTGCTGCCCAGTAGAACTATAAGGCTTTGAATACTTGTGGCCTCGATGCATGAGCTAATACATACCGTTGGCAAGTCCACGCTTAGGAGCGTTAGCATACTGGTCATTGGCGTAAAGTCAGATGGGTCCTGTAGTAAATCTGATATGTCGCCTAGTCCCTGCCTGGCCTTTTGGTATTCTGAAAAAATGTGTCTGTCAGAGCCTCGCTCTTGAGAATAATACGAGTCCTACGAGCTAATACCCAGGCGATGATATCTGCAGAAATGACTTCTTCTCGGAATTTGTCGGACACGAACCGCCGAAGAGCCCGAATGCGGAGATAGTCCGAGTTGTCGGAGTACATCACATACGCTATATAATCCCGCGTCAACAGCTGTTTGCGGGGAAGAAAAAGTCCATACCCTGGCTCCACATATTGCTACCCAAGTTTGAGGCCAGGAATGGGCTCACAAGGGACAGAAGGGTGAGTGTTATACCTCCACTTGGCTGACGGATTGTAAAGATGATTTGGCTCATTAGTTGGAAACCTCGCTCGAACATTCCACCGAAACATTCAAAACGATAATATGCCCGTGAGGCCGGCACCTCAAGTTTATTGTTCTTATCTAGTGGACGGTTCAACTGAGTATTCCTTGAGTTATGTTCGAAGTTTACCGGCACTTGTCGGGAGATCCAAACGGAGCTGCTCTGGAATGATGTTAGTTATGCCAATTTTTTGGAGAGCTGAGATAATTAACCTCGAAAAACATAGTCTTCAAAGTGATGCGTAACTCGATTTCTAAGAATTGGTGAGATACGACGGCTGAAAGAGTATATGTCAGCTCTGACGTGCGAAAATTGCCAACTACACTGACCGTATCCAGCTAATTGTCGCTGTGAACACGATACAGATTACTCTAATTATCACCGCTTGGAGGATGGCAGAAACATCGGGTCGTCCTTCTGCCAAACCCGTTTCCACCTAAGATCACGTCAAATGAAGGAATTATAGCATCTGAGACCATTTACTGCTCGTAGTAGTCGACTTGACGCGTATAGCATCAACGTGGATTCGACGGAGTTTCCAAGCCTCAATATGAAGAGCAGCAGAGTGAGGCCAGGAGCTAAGGCGTATATCTCCCTCATAAACCGCCAGACAATGGGAAGACCAGAATTGATTTCAGTCAACTTCTTCCACCACACCGAGAGTCCACGGAAAAGATAAATGCTAGAGCGAGGGTCGCGGTGAAGCAGTATACGCCATATCCCGAACTGCAGCGTGGTGTAGGAATAGTCTTCTAGCTTCGGAGAGTTTTCATCTTCAGAGCGTAACTTCTCCATGATGATTTGGTCCCCGGAAATGAGACGTCCTTTTGAAGGTCGTACGGAACCGAGTGACGTGTGATAACAACGTCATCCGGCGTACACCACGCAGCAGTGCTGCGTGATGGACCAAATCTTACACGGCGCTTGAAGTATGAACACTGCAGTGGAGCCGACAGCTATTATTGGGTGGGAAAGGCCGCTGGCAGGAAGGGCGCCTCGGTTGATGTTGACCGGTGAATTGAGTTACAAGCAGCAAGTTACACGAGTCAGACGGCAGCCTTGGTTGATATCTGATCCGAAGATGGGAGCCACCGTTTTCGTTCACACGCACTTGTGAGGATGAGCTCTCCGCCTTGGTCACGGTTACTCTCTCACAATCCAGCAATTTTCGTTGAGCGCCAGGTACTACTCATTCTTACCACTGTAGAAAACGGCGTTTTCAGGCTACGAAATCAACTCAATCTCTTTGGCGCTTCCAAGGCGCTTGCCACCCGCTGTTCCGTTCTCACCGTTAGTGTTTTTTTCGACGAACATAGCTGTTGGAGCATAGCTAAAGGTGCGGGAAATTAACATAGCCGCAGAAGCTGTGCGACTGCTTAAGCATTTGCGACGTCACCTACGGAGCTTGGGTTTCGGCGGTTGATTGCGAGCGAGGCGAAGGGGCCTTGAGCTTCGCGCGCTTATTGGCCGACTGATGATAATCGAAGGAAAGCAAACGAAATATTTTAATCCTCTACTTTACTGTATTAAAACGGGTCTGTACAAGGAATGTACGCTGTTAGCATGTATTCGTTTGTAAGGCTATACAAATAATGTCCCTTCGTAGTGTATGAAAGTCCGTAAATGAGTCCGCACAAACAATTTCCTTTGTTAGTACATTAAAAGTTCGTGAATGAGTGAGTAAAATTAGTGTCCGTTGTTGGTGTATCAAAGGGTCTGCGAATTGGTTCGTACAAGAATTTTAACAGAGGGAATGAAATGTGTTGGAGGAAGACAGTCAACTCATCGCCCGCTTGGATTCTTGTACATAGAACCTATTGGCTCAATGGAGTGGGCTACGCGTACTTGGTCAGGGCAGTCCAAGCATGTCCGTCTTGCATACTGACCAGATACAGGTCCTGGATATTATTATTAGACCAGATCAGTCCGTGCGTCTCTTTAAGGGACTCAGATACACACCTTCAATCGGTTCTGCATACACTTAGACTTAGCGAGCCACCACGCGAGGTTGAAGCACGTAATGGTACGGTGTTCACAGTTCCCCGGGAATTTTTCGAAGCACGTCGACGTTCCGACCTGAGAGTCTATTTAAGCAGAGTTAAGATGGAGAAAAAGCAATAGGAACGCACGGAAATCGCGACGGAGATGGGGCCTGGCGGGTGGCGCAGAACAGGGGCCCCCGGATGCTTCAGGCAGTCACGAAATGCCAGGATTTCGGAAATTAGTACGCCCCCGGTCCACGCGAATTGGAGTCAAAGACGACCGCGGAGGCGCCGATGCCGAGGTTGACCTGTTGGAATATCGAGTCCGTGCTCACGCGCGCAACTGTCGGCAACCTCCGTAACCCTCACCCCGTTTCCTTTCCCTTTATTTCTTGCCCCTATTTTCTGGACAATATTCGTATTCATGACGACGGCTCACCTATATATTCATGTATTCTTCAATCGATTCCCTCGCGCATGTGTGAAGGTCTTCTGCTATTATAACTTCCCGGGTGATCTTGAGCAGGTCATTCTAACAGTCTGGACTCGTATTTTTCCTTGTCTGGGCTTTGAGTATGGGCCACCGCCTCCTCACAATGGAAATGATTCGACGCTCGAAGACACTGGCCCGTCGTTGTGCCACCCAGATCTGTAGGTCAAGGTGGTCTTCGAAGAATTTGAAGGTTTTTCCAGCCGAAATCTGGGCCATAGTATGTGCTCAATTTGTGCGGCCGGCACATTTTGCAATTGATACCCTGAGTCAAGAACAGTATAAAACAGGGAGAAATCGGAACCACGGAACACGAAAATGCCAGAGCCATTCCTCAAACGAAACCTCGACGGGAGGGGAGGTATCCTCGGAGTGAGCAAGATGCGTCTCACATCGGGGTGAGTTTCATATTGTCGGACGAGGCGAGATGTTGCTGTTCTGCGTGCTCGTCCGGGACCACAAAAGGACGATGCTCATTTGAGCCACGCGAGTATAATAGATCCACCCCCCCCTCATGAGTCGATGAGAGGAAGCGCACGACCTCGGTG
The DNA here is from genome assembly GCA_029204075.1 of Mycena capillaripes. Lineage (NCBI taxonomy): Eukaryota > Fungi > Basidiomycota > Agaricomycetes > Agaricales > Mycenaceae > Mycena > Mycena capillaripes. The sequence goes on along the minus strand of JARHKZ010000009.1, from coordinate 2,733,405 downwards.
GCCAACTGAGGGGAACCGTGATGTCGCCGGTCGGCGGCATATGCGGACAAAGCTTCAAAGGAACGAGGAGCATCGATGGACCAATCATTCTTTGTGATGTCGGGTTTTGCCGCCGATACTCCATGACACCCACATTTCATCGCGCATTTGGCGCAACATTCTAGTTCCTTGACTTGAGAGCTGTGCTCTTTCAATCTTTCGCCATGCATCGCATCTCATGGACATGATCTTCTCCCCGCCCACGCTCTGCGGTGGCTGGATGGGCTGTTTTATCAACTTCAGAGTGGAGCTCATTTAACCTGTAATACGGCCTCGATCAAGGGCCTCAATGAGTACTCGTTGTTTCTCTTCACCTCTTGATACCTCAGTCACTACCTTCCACGGCATTCATTCAACATACTACCTATTCCAATCAAACCTGTGAACATTCGCGAGTACCATATTTCCATTCTTCCGCACAATATTTCTCGACTTGACGCCAGTTGGCTATTTTCGTCGATCGCGAGGGTTCAGAAGACCGACAGCAGGGGATGAAACAACGACAATGCCGGGCATCGTCCACTGCGCAATTAATCTATTATTTGCGGCACGCCGGTGAGCGAGTACCATGCTTGACAGTGTTCCAGCCTTGCTTGTGCCAAAACGCAAAGAACGGCCCGCGCCTCGTGTTGCGCAAAGTAACAACGCGCACTATTCGAGTAAGTAAGCCGGACTCAGTTCAATTCTTGAAAAGAGTTTTTGAGCACAGAGACGTATCTCTCCAGTGCTCGCGCTTACAGAGGCGGAAGGGTCCATCTCGCATTTTGTTGATATTGTATTTTTCTATCGGACCGCTTGTTGCGCCATGCCCTCGCAGTTCACCGCATAAAGCGAGGTCCTGATTCATCCTTTGATTTGGCGTCGAGCTCTTCAAACTTCGAGCCGGACTCGGAAATATTAATGGTCGCGGTACAAGGCTTTTTTTGCATAAAAAACTCCTTTGTACCATCTACGCGGCATAGTAAGATTTCTCAGAAGCCGTGTGCGTACGGGATTGAGACTATATATGCACCGTGGGTTGGAGAACTATCGCCACAAAGTCAAATTTACGAATTGGACTCTTTTACGCGCTGAGCTTCTTTCGCAATTTTTTGTACAAAGGAGTCCTCACAATCTCGGTAACTAAGTGTTTGGATAGCAGAGCGATAGTTCAATCACACGTCTATAATGAATATAGTTATTAATACATCAACAAGCCTTTTTTCTTGGTCCTTTTTTATTGTACATATCTACAAGCCGATCACACATCTTCGAACAACGATCCAAAGTCGTCCGCGCTACGCACAGCTGGTGCCGCCGGCTCAACGAAATGGATTTCTTCCAACTCCGTCGTATAGTCGATGGTCTGCGAGTTTCCCGCCCCCGCGCGCTGCAGGTTGAGGATGAGTCGTGAGATGAGGGTTACGGAGAGCCTGGGTGCGCGGGGCAGATCAGAGATGTTACGGTTTGAGGGAAGCGAGAGGGAGAGGAGAGGGGTTGAATGGATAGGGAGCAGAACGGACGTACGAGGTCGTCCACCACGTGAGGATGCCCGCTATCATGATCTTGGATGCGGTAAAATTAAATTAGTCGATGGTGAGTAATGCAGACGCACATCTCCTAGCTTGTATTTGAGTCAGTTCAAAGAATCATCAGAAGTCGTGAACGCCCAACGTACGTAGAGCGTCACCACATTTGCCAGGTTCGCGAGTACGATGATCCTGCGCGTCCATTTTGTCGTCAGCAGCTTGATTCTATGGCGGGGAAGAAAGCCTTACCCGAAGTACATCGCGCCTAAAAATCAAAATAATTCTCAATCCGTCGTATAGAACAAATCCGCTCACCATCGCGCATCATTTTCTCGACAAGTGAGCCTGGGATAAGCGTAATTACTGCCCGGTCCGCGTGTGCGCGGTACAAAGTCAGCCCAAAGACTAGCGTGTCGAAAAGGAGTCTGCAAAAAATCAAGTTACATTCCAGTACCAGCGAAGGAGAGAGCGTACTGTGCCTCCCAAGCGCCAGCGAGGTCTTACAGTCATTGTCAGCGCCGAACTTTCATCGTTTATTTTGACCCACGGAGTGCTCTGTATGACAGTAAGTCAGGTCGTAAGACATTGCGAACACGAGAACGCACGTAGATCTAGGGATCGCGGTGTGGCACCCATTCATTCCAGGTGCAGTCATCATCTGCGGCTCGCCTAAGTCGACGATCGTCCACTGCGTCGCGCTAAATTAACCTTACAGCAGCGGAGGAAAAGAACGCGCACGCACCACTCCAAGCGCGGCCGAGAGCGCGCTGGCGATGCCCAACGGCACCGCGACCCATGGATTGAAGCCGTACATTGCGAATATGCGGAGGGCCAGTGTTGCTACCGATACGGACAAATGCATCAGCCGTCTGTCTGAGGCGGAAGATACAGACCTACTTTGGACGAGCCCTTCCTGCAACATCAGAAGCACCTCAAGTACTCGCTCCATCTTTGAGCAACTGCGGATGCAAGAATTAAGTGCAATGGAAAAATCTCACTGGACAGATACACACCTCTTTGCACATCGTCAATTGGGATGGGATAGCAAAAAGAAAAAAGGAGGAGGAGGAGGATGGAGAGAAGGACGTACCTCGGGACTCAGATTTCCGAAATAGAATACGAAAATGACCCCGCTGCACCCGAGCGAGAAGTACCGCACGTAGAAGAACCAGAGGGACGCAGGGCGGAGCTTCTTCTGCCATATGAGCCTTACCTCAGACCCAAAAGATAGCATGTGGTCGTACACCAGCACCACTGCGCAATGGCTTGAATAAAAGGCGGAATACGTTGGGAGATCGGTGGCGTACCGAAGCCCGTGAGGAACATATCACGGTATATCCGGCTATAATACGGGGGAGATTATTGCGTTAATGACGCTGTGTAAACGGCAAGGGCGAGCGACTCACTGGTCCCAGGCAAACGTTCGATAGTCAAGACCGCCCATGAAGGAAGACGAAGGAGTCGACATGGTGACAGTCTAAGATTTTGGGAAACAGAGAAACATAGGTGTTATAACCTTGCGGAGCTACGGCAGAGGAACGGCTCCGACTGATCCATCGGACATCCAGGGACGACAGTCTATTCCGCATAGGTTAACATTGCAGCTGTCGAAAATTTCCCTTATGTCATTCGCCGTCGGCCCCATCAATAGATTCAGTCGAATGGGAATATTTCAGGACATGGAAAGTCAAGGGGAGATCATCCGTCGAGGCATTTGAGGGTGGTTTCGAAGTGGCAAGCAAATAAGCGCTTCAAGTGACTAGCAGGTTTTCTTATTTTACAAAGCCGAGGCCCAGTAAGAAAATCGTTGAAATGAGATTTGGATAGTCGAGCGCTTGGATGGTGGAGAAAGGAGAAAGGAGTCACGAAACAGCGACGGGCCGCTTTCGGCTGCCCGGCCGCGCCTGATCTTTTGCTTTTCTCTCACCCAAGACCATCCATGACAGGCGCCCGGCTTCAACTTCGTGAGAATGTCGCGCTAATCGTTAATTTGACATTTGCGATACCTATTTGATTTTTACACTAGGTCTAATTGGCTTCGGCAATCGTGTCCGCTTGTCATTGCCAGGTCACCGTCGTGCTCCATCCCTTGCTCATGCCATTCCCGAATTCCGCGGCAAGAAATGGCTTAGATATCTTTATATATTTTTGACGGAGATCTAAAAACACCGGTGCGGCCTGTCTCGGTAACCCAGCCGTTCGTGTGGGGAATCTCCGTGATTGACATCGGAGTTTCAAAATGTAGTGCAGGATTCCCACACGAACGTCTGGGGTACTTGGTATGGTGACACCCCCTGTCGAGTCACACTATCCGCATGGCCGCGTCAGCCGCGCAGCCAAATGTCACGCTTTGTGACTCGATGGGGGCTGTTGCTATGCCAAGTACCCCAGACGTTCTGGTGACAGTTCTGCACTACATTTTCAATCTCCGCTGTCAATGACGGGCCGGAGGTCCGAACTGTCACCAAGAACGGCTGGGTGACCGAGACAGCGGTGCGGCTAATATCTGTCTTGCAAGCGCTGATCCATAATGATCCCCAAATGATCCCCACTTCCATCTGTTCCCAACTTTTTTGTTGCACCCTGGAAGAGCTGGAAGCGCTCCTCTGCGATGATGAATGCATCATGACTTCTTTCTCAAACCGCTGCGATTCGGCTGGGCCTCCGGGCCACTGACTCCGGGAAACCTCGAGTTCTCATCCTGTAGCTCGCTTTTTATCTGAAATTGTAAGTGCTCAGCCTCCCCGCGGAAAACAGCAATCAGTCTCAAATCCACCACGTTTTCCGACGAGCACGCATCCGCGTGGTTGTGATCAAAGATGGTTCTCATTTCTACTGTCAGATAGACACTTACCGTTCTCCCGCGTGGGACCCCTGACATGAAGAATTCAGCGGGTTCTGCTACATACCGTGATGCCAATGGTCACCTACCGTTGGCTTGAATTTTGATTGTCACTTCGGCTCGGCGATTCGCGGGATGGCGCCCTCTTGGACACGTTTTAAAGAGCGTTACTCCGATTCCATGGCTCTCGATCTCATCGAAGTACACATGAACTAGGTGATCACAAGGATCATCTAACTCTCTAGTTGATTTGCACGATGAGGGCTCCAAGCCACGAGAAAAGTACAATGTTCTGAAAGAGTCTGCCCAGCGTCTGCAGCTATTCACAAGTGCACAACTTCATGGCGACATTGTTATGGGACTCCGAGCCTTCTCCGTTAACTGCGAGTGCTCCCAAAGTCCTACTGGCCAAATCGTTCTCAAAGCCTTCACTGAACGAGTTTTCTGCCTCTTTTCATTATACACACTGGAAACTCGTTACTCCCGCGTCGAAGCCAGGCTTCGGCTTTATAATCTGATCCGGATCGAATTCCCAACTTGCCAATAATGGCAAAGCAAGTGAATGCAGCACTGTCTTCTCTTTGTTGCCTCTCTAAAGCTTCTCTGCCTGAGCTCTTAAAGGGAGGGGCGAGATTTTCCGGTAAACAGCTCCTCAGGTGCGATCATTGTCCAACTCAAGCTCGAGCCCCTTTACTCTATTCAGACTCACAAATGTGTTCTGTTCAGCTTCCGTTGAGTGCAAGTTCCAATTTTAGAAGCTCTGGCTAAAAAAAAACATACCCTAAACTCCGAGATAACCGAACACGAGCAGCATCCGCCCGATCGCGATAGACCCCGATCAAATGGGAATAGAACATAATACTTTCTACGTCGGTCCACACCCGTACCCTCCCTTTCCCTCCGATGTTTTCCTCTTACAGGTTCCTGAGCTCGAGCTATGATGCCGGCACAGCATCACTATTTTGGTCCCATCCACCGATCAAAAGCCACCTGACAACCCCTCTCGCTTCACCCACGTCTGTCGTGCCTGACGATGTTACCGCAGCACCTATGGGCCCTCATTTCTGCGGCCATCGGCGTCCTCGGGGTGTCGACACCGACCAAGCGGTCAGTTATCTGCTGTAACTTGTCCTTGCAACCCTGCCTGATTGATTCAATGCAGAGCCACGATCTGTAACGGTCGTGCGGAGTTCTGCTCGCGTCTGTACTCGAACGTCACGTACATCGGCGCGCACGACTCGTTTGGGTTCAGCGAGGACCCGTTTGCGCGTAGGTCTTCTCGTTCTAAAGCCAAAATTTACGGTCTAAACAATACGCAGTCGCGCGCGACCAGGAGGTGAATATCCCTGCGCAGCTGAAGCTAGGGGTCCGGCTACTGCAGGCACAAGCACACATGAACGGCGACGTCTTGCACTTCTGCCACACTAGTACATCCACTCTGTCAACTGGAGTTGACGGCTTGCATGCTAACAGTTAATGCCATTGCCAGGCTGCGCGCTCTTCGACGGCGGGCCGGTGCTCGACTACCTGAAGCTCGTCAAGACCTTTCTCGACCAGAACCCCAACGAGGTCCTCACGCTACTGTTCACCAACCCGGAGGGTTTGTCCCCAGCCGGTGTGTGGAAGCCTATCTTTGACGCGGCTGGTGTGTCTGTTTGCTCCACAATTAATATTCGGCCAGGCACTGATTTGCGAGATGATCTCCGCAGATATATCTAATTTCACGTACATACCACCCTCGCTCCCCGTGAAGCAAAGTGACTGGCCGACGCTCGGGAGCATGATTGACTCGGGGAAACGTGTCGTCGTCTTCCTCGACTCCCAAGCCGATGGGCCAAACCCGGCAGACTTCATTTTGCCCGAGTTTTCAATGGTATTGCATACTTCACTTGAATACTTTTGCTTCCATTTCTTAACATTCCTTGCCAGATTTGGGAGACGCCCTTCTCCGTGACCAACGCATCATTCCCTTGCTCTGTGAATCGAATCCACGGACCGCTCGCGACAGAGGACCACATGTATCTCATCAACCATTCGCTGAACAAGAACATTCTCCCGATTGGCGACGGTGTGATCATCACCGACCCCATCGATGCACCGACGACCAACGGTGTCGCTTCGTGCGTACCTCTCCCTCTTAATATTTAGACTCACGAATGCACTCTATTATTTGATCTCCGTCACCGCCCGTAGAATCCTCGCCAACGCGAACGGTTGTGCCCCGCTCGGCGGAAACCGCGCCCCAACCTTCGTCCTGCTCGACTACGTCAACCTCGGCGCTGCATTCAAGGCGGCAGACCAACTCAACGGTCTTGTGTGAGTCCTGAGTCCTTTAATTTTACCAAAATCCTGACATTCCACGTATAAATTGGCAGGACACCGAGCAGCACTGTGAGCAGCGTCACTTCCCCCACGACGACCAAGAAATCCGGGACGGCGTCAAGTTGGCAGCAGCGCCGGCGGGGTCTATGGACACTATTCTCGTTTGCGGCGGGTGGGTTGAGCTGCTCGTTATTGCTGTAGGCGTGTTTTATGTCTTGATTATGTGTGGTTTGGGTTTGAATGCAATGGTAATGTCCTATCAATATTCATCCAACTTCCTCTCATTCGCCATCACTCCAAATATTCGGGTCAGAGAGGCTCGGGCCCATTTGGATTGCATTTGTCGAGCGTCTGGATTCTGTGCCAAGAAGTCCTAATTTGTGTCAGTCTTTCCGGTTCAACGGTGGTAAAACATCATCAAGCTCAGCTATCGGATCTTTTCTGCGGTACCTTTCTTTTCCCTACATCGCTCCATACATCTGATGGAAACATGTACTCCTTGCACTTCAACGGCATTCCTCCAGCCTATAAGGTGCGCTTCTGTCCGTTCGCCTCGTTGAAAAAGATGGACAACGTAATCATACTTTCCTCTGAATTTATTAATAAATCGGGGGTTTTTTATGGACGTTTTGAGGCCGGGCGACACAGTGTTAAATTCAAGGGGATTTTTCTAACCCAAAAACTAAGCTTAATCGGCCGCAGAGAATATCTAGAGAACGTCGCAGACTAACACAAATTGAAGGCCGGTAACCGCGGGGGAAGATGATTAATCGGCTGTCAAGCCTGTCTTCGAGCATTCTCTCTGCTACTCTCAGCTAAATTGCTGCACCGACGACTTGGCGATTGCGACTGGATAGGATTTCAGCCAGCACGCACACGCGGTGACTCAGGCATCCTTGAAGGGCTCGAGAAGCCGTCCTGAAGAGGGAGAGGAGGAAACGCGAATCGCGAAGTGAAAAATGACGGAATACGACTACAGTCCAGGTGCGTACAAACGCTTCCAGCAACAGCAGCAGCGCGTCGGGGTCTGGAGCGAGTTTGTCGGGCGGGTGCCGCCGGCGGACCCGTTCACACCTCCCACACCCGCTGCCTCTGCGGCTGACCTACCGCGGTCAAAGTCGCCGAGGCGGAGGATACCGTCAAGTGATAGGGAGGAGCGCGACAAAGACAAAGCACACATGCGCCCTCTCCAGAAACAGCAGCGGCTCGTCGCGACCGGGCTCTGGAGCGAGTCCGTCGGGCGGGTGACGCAGGCGGACCCGTACGCACCCCCCACACCCGCTGCCTCTGCGGCTGACCTGCCGCGCTCAAACTCGTCGAGGCGGAGGACACGGTCAAGGGATAGGGACGACCGCGACAGAGACAGGGACGACGCGCGCTCCTCCACGCGCGACTCGGGCAACATATTCGGTTTTGTCAGCATGCACACACTGAGTCCCTCCCCTCCGTCCGAGATGTATCCTCAATACGATGAGTATTTCCCTCAACAAGGGGGATACTACCTCCCCATTTCCGAGGCCCCCGTAGTAACGGACGGCGGCCCGTTACGTGGTCAACCAGTTCAACAAGGGTGGTACCCCCCTGCCATCCCCCGCGCGCCAGGCGGCATTCCCTTTGTATTCCCGGACGGCCCGTCGTCGAATTTACATGGCGGTCAACCAGATCCACAAAGCGGGGAGTACTACCTTCCCATTCCCCCCATTCCCCCTCTAATACCGGGTGGCCCGCCGTCGAATGTACACCAAGGTTCGTACTACGACGATCTTCGTGTCCCTTTATCACTCAGCAGGCCCCCGTGGATGCCACGAGATCTCGGCCCAGCGTTTAACCCGGTCCTATGGGCCTCGGCGAGCAGCATTCCAGGCCCGACTGGTGGTCCAGGCCCCTTGGGCTCGGACGAATGGGATGAAGAGCGACGACGACGGGGCCTTCCGAACAGGCACCTAAAGGCCAGGAGTTATTTGCGTCCACCCAGCGCAGAATATCTGGCCACAAAACTGTCGGCCAATGGACTTGGTCTCCTGGATATGACCCCCGTGTGCGCAATCATACATTCTGTGCGTGCAACAATGGCGCTGATGATTTCGATAAGTAGATACGAAATTTACGGGGACGAGGCCGGCAATGATAGCCTCGATCCGGACGAGAGCAGCGAGGGCGAGAGTAGCGAGGATGCAAGTGGGACATCCGACGACGCTTCCCAACGTACCAGCGTCATTGCTCCCGGGCAACGGCTTGGACCACCACCAAATCCCTCTATCCCACCGCCCTTGTATGTACCTAATCGTGTGGCACCTGCCACGACTCATATTCCCCCAACATCGCACCCGTCATTATTGCACGATCCGCGCGTGCAATCTGAAACGCGCGGTACTCTCGAAGATCGACAGGCGTTAGGGTATATCAATAGTCTGCTAGCATCTTGGGAACGCCGACGGCCGCTCCTAGCGATGATAATGTTGCCAGATGTCAACAGTGGGCTCTCTCCCGATGAACTACGCGAGAGTCTGGAAGACGTGGAGGCGCAGATCAACACATTCCTCACCCACATTCTGAACTCTGGGGATGCCAAGCGTGCAGCGAAGCGCCTGGAGGGAGGTAACGCGCAATCTTTCATAGACGCCATTCAGGATGTATTTTTCCCCCCATTACCGTGTCACAATTTTCGGTTGACCTTGAGCGATAGGTACTGGATCGGGGGACGCTCCCGAATGCACATTCGCGTTCAAAAGCCCGGCGATTGATGCAAAAAGTTTCCGAGGCTCACGAACAACTTCCTTCATCGATCTTCATCAGCGGTGTCAACGATCATGACGAACATCCGACGTTCGGCGGAGGATTTGGCGACGTCTATCGAGCGTCCTACCAAGGCAAGATGGTTGCATTGAAGCGTATCAGGACGTTCACAGCGGATTCTACGACGCATCGTAACCGTTTGGTGAGTTTCCCTCCTATGATTGCAACTGCAGAGGCTCAGAATTGTCCTGCAGCAATTTTGTAAGGAGGCGCTGGACTGGCAAGGACTCCGCCACAGCTTTATCCTGCCTTTACTTGGCATTGACCGGGAAACATTTGCCCCCTCGTTCTGCATGGTTTCGCCATGGATGAAACACGGCACTGTGCTCAAATATTTACGAGATCGCGGGCGCGGGGACGTAAATCGGTTGGTCAGTACCAAGTAACTCCTTCAGATCGTCTCTCACATGGAAATAATAGCTGCTTGAAATTGCGCATGGCCTCGATTATCTTCATTCCATGAATATCATCCACGGCGACCTACGCGGGAATAACATCTTAATCAGCGACGACAAAACGGCTTGCCTCACGGATTTCGGCCTCGCAACCACTATTGCGCATTAGTAACGTATACTTAAGGCTCAACACCCCTGTCGATGACGTGGTTTATGTAAATGCTCTGTGACACTGGTGTTGTGGCCCTCATGCTATGTTATCTGCATAATATATATTTGTTTCCCTATTTTTCGCGTGTGCAGGGCAGTGGAAGAGGGACCCGGAAAGGGATTGGGTATCAAATGGCGATATATTGGCCTCTCATGGCATTACAAACCCTACAAACCATTGTAAACCTCACCATCTTTGTAAGGATTGTAGGAAAATAGGTTGAGTGTAAGCGCCTTTGAAACATCACAACACTTATTTGGGTTTACCGTGGAGTTTGATGATTGTGTCAGTCTACAAGGGTATGCCTACCCTTACAGTGAGTCCCCGCTTTTCGTGTTGTGAGGGTATGTAAGTACTCGCCAGCCGATCCTTCCAACACGGGTATAACGTGATTGCGCGCACAAAATGAACTCGAAGACACGGTCACGTGGACTCTTGATGCACGAGTGATGTGCGTAATGTGTGAGTATCAAACATTGGCATAGCTTTTGGGTGAGGAACCTAGAAACTCGAGAAAGGAGGGAGGAATAGAGACATTCAGTGAGTTCAGTTGAGAGATAAGAAAATGATGGCTGTTAACACCCGAGGAGGAACACCAGCCCAATGCCTCGATGTGCATGCCTATTGGCACTTCCACAACAGTATAACAGGGGTCGACAATGTTGCGCCCTTTTGCACCTACGTGCCAGGGACCGCGTTTGCCGCGACAATCCACATGAGCATTTCACCACCATAGACCTTGATGCTACTTGCTTTCTGCAGCTGCAATGGCAAGGGCTTTCTTCGCTTTGGCTTTGCCACTTTTAGCTGCCCTTTCGTTGTTGTTGCCGGTCATGTCGCCAGAGGAGGCGGGTGGAGACGGGATAAATAAGGGAAGATAAAATATATTTGTTTCGTCAGCAGAGTCACAAACAAATTTGTAGTGTCATTAACAAAATGAAGGGAGCCAGAATCGTGAATCATTTCTTAAGCGGCTCAAGAGGTGATTCGACAATTCTGGCGATTCACGATTTACAGTGATTATCCCACGGCCAAAATAAATCCTCAATTGTTCCTTAATCACTGGCCTTAATCATACGTGAATTGTCTACTCTGACTGCCCCTAATGGTGCCAACTGTCAAACATTGGCTTCATTAACGACCGTTCACCACACAGGGGGTGTAGATTTTGGCATTTGTTTCAACCAATTTGCCAGGAACAGTGGGGACTTGAAAGTTGAACCAATTGTCAGTGCGGTTTCTGTCCCTGCAAAATCACACTGGCTATAACTTTCTGTATGTATGAGCAATGGATATTTGTTGTCCTCTGGATTGTCACAAACTTGGGGAACTCACAAGTATCGCACTTGAAACACCTAGAGACAGTGGCTACTCGAAATACTGCAGGAATTGATAAATTGTCCACTTGCGTTACCCAACCAATTTTTTCATGAGGAAAATTGAAGGGAAAGGTCTGGAGTCAGGGACTCAAAGTCAGTATCATCTCATCTGCTTTGCGTGCTCAAGGTCAGAAGAAATCAACATGCGGTAGTCCTACAGAAAATGCAGTTATGGTGCTTATGGGGTGCTACAACACTTGAGAAAATCACAAAAGACGTAAACTGTCAGGGGAACCCCCGTCCCAGCCCCCATCCAACACCCTTTCGGCCCTTCCGACCCTTCCGGTCACCCTCCCGGTCACCGGTCTACCGGGACCGGTACCGGAAACCGGCACGTGACCCGCCATTAAGGGAACCCCTGATGGCACCTTGCATGTGACCAAGCCCGGGACATCTGCCGATCACTCCGGTCACATGGTCTTAGCTAGTAGCTTACTTATACCCACGGCTGACGTGGGAATCCTCAGAGTTTCTTCTCTTTGGATCCCCCACGTCAGGTATGCTTCTCTGTATATTTAGCTACTGTCAATTAACCTTTGGATCCCCCACGTCAGTCCCTGAGTACCTCGGGCCTTTGTGGTTGCTCTTACAGCAGAAGAAACTCTCTAAGGGATTAATCGGCCAAGATTGCAGGCTTTGGTGTGAACGGCTTGGACTCCTCTGATAGTGTCCCAGCCTCCCCTACCCTGAATCTTGCCCCCTCCTCCTTACCTGTAGAGCACTCCATGGACGCTGCGAGTACCGCCGCTGCCGCTGCGCAAGCAGCAGCCGAAGCTGTCTCCGCCCGCATGGACAGGCTCGAGAGTACCCTTGAGCGAATTGCACAAAAAATCGACCCCACCCGTACTGCTTCACCTGCCCCGTCCCTTGCCGGCCGGCTCCAGACCCGGGTACAGGATTATTCCCTCCAGCAGTTCCCGGCTTGAAATCGGCCCTCCGGCCGAACCCCCCGTTCGTCTTCGACGGCAACCGGAAACAAGGACGGGCGTTTCTCCACGCCGTCCGGTCATACATCCGGTTGCTCCCGGAGGCGTTCCTCGAGGACGGCAGCCCCTCCGAAGAGAAGGCGGTCCGGTTCGCCATGTCCTTCATGGCCAAAGACTCCGCGTCGAAGTGGGCCGAGCGCCACACCACCAAAGCCCTGTTCCCCTTCTCCACCTGGGACGCATTCGTCACGGAGTTCCGGCTCCGGTTCGTCGAGGAAAACGAGCAGGACAGACCCGATCATCAAGGTCACGAAATACCGGACCAGTCTTAACCCAGCGATTAACCTCGCTATCACCGGGTCGAGCGACCCTCCGGGCCTACCGGCAGTACGAGTCGCTCCTCCGCACGCGCGAGGCCTCCCGTGAGACGACCGGTTCCGGTCGTCACCAACCAGCCGCACGCTCAGGAACCCTTCCAGTCGCGGTCACTTCCGTTCTGGCACGTCTTACCGCACCGCAACAGAGAGCCGCTGCCACCCCCGCGCTTCTGCCTGCCATCCAGACATGTGCCCGTAGCGCCCCGCTTCGCGGTTGCTTCCGCTGCGGGGACCCGAACCACTTCACCCAGGACTGTACCGCACCGGTCGACGTCCGGTCAATCGACGTCTTGAACGAGGTGATCCGGCAACTCGGGGGCGACGAGCTCGTCGCACGTCTGGCATCGACGGAGGCTGCCGCGGAACATGTCGCCACCGCCGAGCCGGAGGATTTTCTCCCCCGCGCAGAATGAGCGGTGCGCCCTCTGTCGCGTCTCCTAATCGTTTCGCTGTCCTATGTAACGAGTGTGACAATATATCTCTTGCATCCACCAAACCGATAGACGCACCCCTTAGACCGATCGAGACTCAGGTCGTACCGGTCGTTCTGGTCTCTCCGGTCGAACCGGAACCCCGACCACCTCTCCTGCGGACGCTATGCCCCCCAGAAGAAAACTGCCTGGGAGCGCTGCCTCCTGAAACACTTTACCCTTGCTGCCACCTCGGAGAGCAGTAACTCCCTCCGGCTCCCCCTCGAGATCGAATCCACCACCGACGCTGTGAAGCTCTCGCTCAATGGCCTGGTGGACTGCGGGGCTACTTCCGAGTTTATTGACACGGAGTACGCCGCTGAGCACAAGATACCAGTCTGCCGGCTCTCACACCCAGTGAGAACAGCGTTGAGCCAGAACGAGCCAGAAAGAGGGAGATCAAGTGACTCGTTCTCAATCGCTGATTTCAAGCATGGCTCGTTCTCACTCGTTTATGATCGCGTGATATCGAGGCTCGTCGAGTGTAATCGTACGATTAATTTAATTTAATTATTCGCAAATCGAGGGGGAACGAGCCAGCTAGAGAATTTCCGAATTACCATATTAGGTATGCTACTAGTACTCGCGCCCGCCCCCGCTTCCGCCGCCTCCTGCTCCTCCCCGCCGCCTCCCCATGCCTCAATCACCCAGGCTCCCATTAGTACCATTCAGGCAGCAGGTGACCCTGACCCCCGTGCACCGTTTGGCTCAGAAGCCAGTGCTTGCGCCGTCTGAAAGATACAGATGAGAGCACACAAATAACAGCAACGGGTACACGTACACTTGCCGCGGCCTGGGCCTTGCGCTCGGCGGACAGCTTATTCCAAGCCTGTTTCGTCGTCAGTGGCAGCGTACACATGCTAGACCCGATTGCGTACCTTTCCCGTTTGTGTCTTCTTGATGCTGTCCCAGTATACTCCAAAATCGAGTCGGGTGCCGTTATGCTGCTTAATCCAGTCTATCGCACAGAGATTGCTGGATATTTGGTCAGAACAGGACGGGAAGCAGAGAAAAATACACATACCGCGGGGTTAAGCTATTGGTTGCCGTCATCTTAGAATCTTTTTTGTCTGCTTCCGTCGAATTTGCGGGAGGTGCAGGAGGTGCGGGCGGTGCCGGCAATTGCGCTGGGAACGCTGACTGAATCAGGTTGGCGCGGGCAGCGGCTGCAACGACCGGATCTGCCTCAATGGGGGGATCCACTGAAGACGCTGTGATAGCAGGAGATGGGGTTGTACCAGTAACGCCGGCAGCAGGTACCTCAGTGACTGACGGCGCCGGGGCTCTGGGGGATCGGGGTTGGCATTTGGATCAGGAGTGCTGCTCAAAGATGAGAATTAGCTACATGGTCCACAAGACCGCAATGGGAACTTACGCTTGCGGTTCAGGGATAGCCGACATGCTCGTGGCACTCGGATCCCCTGCCCTGTAAGATGCAGGTAAGAATTGGGCGTTGAGTGAAGGTGTCAAACGTACACTGCAGTTACGAGGCCAGACGACACGGGGATAGTTGCAGATTGATTAGGTTCCCATCTACAAAATAAGATCAGTCGAGTTTGAGGACGAAAGAGTCACATACAGCGGATTCAAGGGCTGATGCAGATGAAAATGTGTCAGGGCAGAAAAGAGTGGATTGCGGCAGCACGTACTATCAAAGCGGTGTCGTCGAGCTTAACCTTCTTGCGAGCTTCCAGAGCAGGCGGCGAGCGAGTGCGACGTATACCCGATCCCTTTTTCTTCGACGCGATATTGACGTCGTCCTTGTTGCCGTGGTTGTTCCACCAAGACGGGTAGTTGGCGGTCGCAATCTGCCGTGCCTTCCAATTGTCAGCGCAATAACGGAGCTCTGGGAATTTTCGACACATCTCGTTTTCGTATAAGGTCACGACAGTCTGGCTGGCATTTCCCCATTTCGCCGGAGCGATACCCATCGCGAGGAAGCCATGCCAGATCTGTGCCGCCACCTTCCCAATGGCAGTGCGTCGAAACCCGTCCACAGCGATCCCGTCTTGGGTTTCGACGTATCCCATCGTCACGTTGATCCCCTGAGCCGCCAAGGTTCCACCGCGGGGGTTAGGACCGTTGTTATTCGACACACCGTCCCTCGTAAAGTAATCCGCCTGGCGCCAGAATTGCACCAGGGGGTAGTCATTCTTCTCCAGCTGAGGGAATACTGACGTGGGGAGATTGAGGCCACCAGGAGCTTGTTCTGTGGTGGGAACAGGTAGGCCAAAGGGGTTGGAGGTAGTGGTGAGAAGCGCAGGTACGGCATTTACGAGCTCCTGATAGGCCGCTCTAAATGCACGCTGTCAGTCGGATGGGAATCTGGAAGAACACGGTCACGTACTTGATGGCATCTCGCTCGGCGCGCAAAGCAGCATTTTCCTTCTCGAGGTTTTGGACAAGAGATTCGAGATTTTGAAAGCCAGATGACCGGGGAACCATGCCAGAGCCCATGGCAGGGCTGCTGGAGCGCATCCAGTCCATTTGGTGGCCAGGCATATGGTTTGAGGCTCCGAATCCCGTGAAGGTGTCGCCATAGAACGAGGACGCCGGGCTGGAGCTTCCCGACACAAATTCGTCCATGGACGAAGAGGAAGGGTGCCGAGACATGAAAAAAAAAGAGTCACCAATCGGTCACACCACATTTCCTTATCAGGAAATCGCGACTTGGATGCAAATCTTGCACCTCAGTGTGGCGCGCCTCAGAAAATGTCCAACAAGTGTGTCAGGTGCTACTGTGTTCAGAGATGTGGTGGTCCATCCGGTCCTGGGGTAGAGCGGGCCTATTCGACACGTGCAACACATATGCAGGAGGAAGCGCGCACACCCCTCTCAATCGAATTCACAACTGCATTGGCAGCAGCTGGCAGACAAATTTCACAAGAAACTGCGTCGAAAAATGCCAGACTGCTGTCCCAAATTGATCTCATAGACAGCAGCGCCGACATGAACATCGGAATTATTGGGGAACGGGTCCATAAGCGCATCCGCATATCTGTTCCAGAGGGACCTCTACTATCAGAACCTGGGGACTTGGTAAGGAAATATTTTGTGCCTTCACTATTACTCTATTTGTTGACTGTATTTAAACCAGTTCATCTCAACTTCTACTAGCACTACTGTCGGCACCACAAATGTATCTCCACCAATCCAGGAGGACATCGATGACTTCTCTGGCCCTTCTTTTTCGCAGGATTATTTGCTCAATAATGATCCACCCACTCGCGACTTGCCAATAAACCCACCCTTTCACTCCCTTGACCCCCCGGAGGGAGATGAGCCCGGAAATGTGCACTTCCCTCCGCGTCGAGACGACGAGCTCCCGCCTGTTTCTAACAGTCCAACTACATCACCTCCAGCTGACGATGAGCGGGAGCCACCGCCACTCGATGCAACCTTTGTTTCACCAATTGATGACATTCAGATAGCAAACAAATTCATTGAATGCCTTAAGGCAGCATCGCTGAACAATGAAGATGAAGCCCTCCCCGCTGGCCTACTGGAACAGCTTCGTAATCCTCCAGAAACACCATTGACTTTGGATAATCCAGACCACCGTCTTTCCCTCGACATATTCCTCTCTGTTGGTAACGCATCAGAGGAAACATATAATAGTGTACGCCTCGCAATACTCCGGCGCCATCCGGAGGACGATATTTTGACTTACCATCGAGTGAAGAGTCTTGTTACGGAGCTCAGTGGGGTTACCTCCATCGTGCACCATATGTGCATAAGCTCATGCGTCGGGTTTACTGGCCCATTTGCCCACCTAGACGCGTGTCCACTTTGTGGTGAACCCCGTTACGAGCCGGGAAGAGCTGCAAAAGTCCCTTGCAAGCAGTTTCACACAATTCCAATCGGGCCACAGCTCCAGGCACTTTGGAGGACTCCGGGCGGTGCACATAATATGCGCTATCGTCAAAGGTGTACTGAGGCGGTTCTGGATGAGTAGCGCCAAGAGAATGGACGGCGGACTTCCCCGTATCGCGATTTTTTCGACGGTATGGATTACATCGAGGCAGTTCAATCGGGCAAAATCACCCTCGATGACATGGTCCTGATATTCTCCATTGACGGCGCTCAACTCTACCGAAACAAGTCCTCAGATTGCTGGATCTATATTTGGGTTATTCTCGACCTGCCGCCCGAGCTCCGTTACAAGAAGCGCCACATTCTCCCCGGTGGATTTATCTCTGGTCCGCAGAAACCCAAAAACACAGACAGTTTTATTTACTCTGGTCTTCACCATGTCGCGGCCCTGCAGAAGGAGGGTCTACGCATTTGGGATGCCCAAAGCCTTCGTTTTTTTGTGTCAAGACTTTTCATTGCCCTCGGTAGCGCAGACGGGCCGGGGATGGCTGCTTTGAATGGATGTGTAGGCCACCACGGAAAGTATTCCTGCAGGTTGTATTGTCCCCTGGTGGGACGTCACAAACCCGGCGGCACCCACTATTACCCTGCGCGTTTTCTCCCCAATTTGTTTGCGGTGGCGGGCTGCGACCATCTGGATGTGGACCTGAATTCACTGCTCAAGTCGTTTACCTCTGCCGAGGCCACAAAGCGATACAACAAAAATCTTTTACTTGTCTCAAGCTCTCGGAACAAAACACAGTATGAAGAGCATCGTCTGGAGACTGGGATTTGCAAACCTACGATCTTCAGTGGAATTCACGCGGACCGGATTCTGGGCATTCCTGGCATATTTGGGCTTGATGTCATGCATCTGCCTGCGCTCAACATTACCGATCTTTTCATTCCCCTCTGGCGCGGCTCATTTGATTGCGACCGGACCGACAGCACCGACATTTTGAGTTGGCCTTGGGCGGTTTTGCAGGACATTAAAGTGTGGAAGGAACATGGTGGGATATAGTTGTCAAATCATTTTGTTTGAAAGGCTGATTCGCTCTGCAGGACAACTTGTTGCAGAGGCAACTCCATACATACCGGGCTCCTTTGACCGGCCTCCACGCAATCCTGCTGAGAAAATCTCCAGCGGTTACAAAGCCTGGGAATACCTGCTCTATTTCTTTGGTCTCGGCCCTGCGCTGCTTTACAATCTCCTCCCGGACAAGTATTGGATGCACTACTGCAAATGTGTGCGTGGGTTCCAAGTGTTAATGCAGGAAGAAATTTTCCCTGCAGAGGTCGCAGAGGCGCATACCCTGCTTACACAATTTTCGGATGACTTCGAGCTGATGTATGTACAGCGGCGGATGGATCGCATTCATTTCGTACGCCCCAGCATTCACACAACATCGCATTTTGCGCCTGAAACCGTCCGTGTTGGTCCTGCAATAATTTACTCGCAGTGGGGCATGGAGCGTACAATTGGGAATCTTGGCGAGGAAATCAAGCAGCACTCAAACCCATTCGCTAATTTAGCTCAGCGGGGCATTCATTGTTGCCAGGTAAATGCTTTGAAGGCCATGATCCCGGACATAGAGCCGCCCGACAACCCGTTGCCGCGGGGTTCGAAGGATCTTGGTGACGACTATGCTCTACTTCGTGCGATGGACACCATGTCTCGTGACGTTCGGTCTTGCGAGCATAGTGCAATTGTATCATACCTCCAGGGCCACGGCGAGGTTTTCACTCGAAGCACAGCTAGTGTGATTCGTTGGGCACGCGTACGACTTCCTAACGGACAGATTGCGCGTTCGAGGTGGAAGGAGAGTCTGAAACCGTTGGAAAATCTGCGGACCTCAAGAAATGTAAAGGTATGGTTGCGCATTCTCGTCTCAATCAACTGGTAAATTTTATTTTGTAGATTCAGGTTGACGGAAGTTCCTATATTGCGGAAGTTCTTTTCTACATGCTCCTTCGCACTAACGATGCGGTGCCCGCGAGACCCGTTGCAATGGTCTCACTGTACGGCCCACCACACCCTGGCCTGCTGGCAGCCTCGTCCAATACTTATTGGACTGCTCAGCATCTTCGCAATCGGGCTATCCGGGTTGTCGATATCAAGTCAATCAAATCGGTGGTTATGATGGCTCCAGACAAACGGTATGGAACGCGTTTCCGAGACGGTACGGAAATCGATCGCTGGTATTTAATGGAGAAGCCAGGGCTGAAACTTGCAGAGAGGGTGGGATTAGAGGAGCTTCTATCTGCTGAAGATTAGACTCACCATGTTAAAACATTGTTGCACTTAGATTCACGCAACTCATCCGAGAGATATAGACTCATTTTAGAAGCTGTTCTATGTAGAGAGATGCACTTGACATCCAGCAAACAATAATTAAATTTATACAGCTATGCGTCGTCATCGAAATCTACAACATGAGCTATCCTTTTCAAACTGAGAAGTGCGTCACCCCAAGAGAGTAGCTGCTGCTGTATCTCCGCCAATGTCTCGCCCCCCATTCTGGCCGCGTTGACAAGATCCCTGCCAAGTGACGAGACTTGCTGCTCCAGATTAAAGAAATTCCGCCGTGTCGTGCCGAGCTTTTCACACGCGAGGCGGCGCTCTTCCCGGACGCGGTGCAGTTTTGCCTCGAGTTTTTTTGAATATGCCTTGTAGTACTGGGCATCGCATTCCGACGAATGCTTAGAAAATCTCGTCGAGTTTCCCACTATGAATTAATGAGCTTGAAACTTTCAAAGACTGGTCATATATACTGTTTTTAAAAGCTTCTGTTCGAAGTTCCTCCTTGCTACATAGACTGGCAACAACTCGCCTGTTCCCGCAGACCTCGACGCACGCCGTGCAACCACGGTAGTACCAATGTTTCGTGGGGTCAGATGGGTCGCGGAGTAGTTCGGGTCGCTCGCCGGGCTCCAGTTCTTCAACGGGGAGCGAGAGAAGGCCGGGAGGAGGAGCCCATACAGACATGATGGAAGACTTTGACGGATTTTCCTCTTGCGGTGATGGATTACAAATGCTGAATAAATCAATTTTGATTAGGGAAATATTGTGAGCTAGGCTGATTTCTAGAGAACATTTGAACGAGGGATTTCGAGTCAGAACGACTGTAAGTGTGTGATATATCGTGATGGTTCGCGGTCACTCGATTTGGCTCGATCAAAATTGATGGAGATTCCTTAGGCTCGTTCTGGCTTGATCCGACTCGACGGCTTTCTCACTGGGTCTCACAGCCCATCCCGGTCTACAATGTGGACGGTTCTGCCAATGAGGCCGGCTTCATTCAGGATGTCGCAGACGTGGTCCTTTGCTACAAGGGCCACAGTGAGCGTGCTCAGTTCGCCGTCACCCACCTCGGGAAGGAGAAGCTCATCCTGGGCTACTCCTGGCTCCGGAAGCACAACCCGGAGATCGACTGGGCCAACCGCGAGGTTAAGATGAGCCGCTGCCCTACCAGGTGCTGTGCTACCTGTGTTGCCGAGGCGCGCGCTGACCGGAAGCTCGCCAAGGTCTCTGCTCGGATCCTCCAGCAGCTCCGGTCCGGTCCGGTCCCCCGGATATGTGTCATTGACACGGACAAACGTTCCGGTGAGGACGACGACACGGAGTTTGACGAGGACTTACCGGAACTCGGACCGGATGACGGGGAAGATTCGGATGACGAGGACGACCCCGTCCGGGAAGGAGATCGGGTTTTCTACACTCGGTTATCCCCCCGGAGGACATCCGGGCGACCGGTACCGTTTTTCAACAGCTGGCTGAAGCACATGCTAAGAACTCCGCGCCCGGTACGGAAGAAATTCCCGAGTGGGCACGTGAGTTCAATGAGGTCTTCAACCGGGAGTCGTTCGACTTGCTCCCAGAGCGCCGGTTGTGGGACCATGCCATTGAGCTCGTCCCGGATTTGAAACTGGCCAACTGCAAGGTCTACCCCATCTCCCCTCTCGAGCAGCGTGAACTCGACACATTTATCGAAGAAGGGTTGGCCACCGGTCGGATCCGGCCCTCAAAGTCCCCGATGGCATCCCCGGTCTTCTTCGTCAAGAAGAAGGACGGAGCGCTCCGGTTCGTACAGGACTACCGGGCGCTTAACGCGATGACCGTGAAGAACCAGTACCCCCTCCCTCTCATCAACGACCTTATCAATCGTTTGAAAGGAGCCCGGTACTTCACGAAACTCGACGTCTGGTGGGGCTTCAACAACGTCTGCATCCGGGAAGGCGACGAGTGGAAAGCCGCATTCCGGACGAACCGGGGGCTCTTCGAGCCACTGGTGATGTACTTTGGCCTGACCAACTCCTCCGCGACCTTTCAGACAATGATGAACGACATCTTCCAGGATCTCATCTTGTCCGGAGACGGCATGGTATACCTCGATGATATTCTCATCGCACACTCGGACCTCGCCCGGCACCGAGAAATTGTCCGGGAGGTCCTCCGGCGGCTCCGGGAGCATAAGCTCTACCTGCGACCGGAGAAGTGCGAGTTCGATCAAGTACCTCAGGGTGATCATCTCGCACGACCACGTCAAGATGGATCCGGTCAAGGTCGCCGGTGTCGCCGCTTGGCCGGTGCCGGAGAACAAGAAGGACGTGCAGCAGTTCCTCGGCTTCACGAACTTCTACTGCCAGTTCATCTGGGGGGTTCTCCGACGTCGCCCGGCCGCTCTTCGACCTCACAAAGAAAGGCTTGATGTGGCTCTGGACCGAGAAGGAGGCCGCCGTGTTTCGGAATCTCAAGGACGCAGTGACCACCGACCCGGTCTTGATCCTCCCAGACGAGTCGCAGCCTTATCGGGTGGAAGCAGACAGCTCGGACTTCGCATCCAGTGCTGTCCTCTCTCAGCCCGGCGCTGACGGGAAGTGGCACCCGGTCGCCTTCTTCTCCAAGAGCTTGAGTTCGGTCCAACGCAACTACGAGATCCATGACAAGGAGATGCTCGCAATAGTCCGAGCCCTTGAGGAGTGGCGACACTTCCTTGAAGGCTCACAGCGCCTGGTCGAGATCTGGACCGACCACAAGAACTTGGAGTACTTCCGGAAGTCGCAGAACTTGAACCGGCGGCAGGCGCGGTGGTCCTTGTACCTGTCCCGGTTCGACTTCACCCTGCACCACAAGCCCGGTCGCTCGATGGGTCGACCGGACGCACTTTCCCAGTGACCGGATCACAGCTCCGGTCGGGACAACGAGGACGTCATGCTTCTACACCCCGACCTGTTTCACGTCTGGGCTCTAGAAGGTGTCGTTGTTGCTGGTCCAGAAGTCCCGATTCTCCGGGACATCCGCGACGCGCTCTCGCACGAACCGGACCTCGAGGACCCCATTGCCCTTGCGGCTCGCAAGCTCCTCAAGGTTCCGGGCTGCCGGTCCCGGTCTACCCGGTCGGACGAGTGGCATGTCGATGCCGGCTTGCTCTACTTCCGCAGCAAGATTGTTGTCCCCCGGGACAAGGACCTTTGCCACCGAATCTTAGAGCAGCACCATGACACCTGGGTTGCTGGTCATGCCGGTCGCTTTAAGACGTTGGAGCTCGTCTCCCGGAACTACTGGTGGCCCCAGTTGTCCCGTCATGTCGGCCGGTATGTTGCCACCTGCGATCTGTGCTGCCGGACCAAGGCACTCCGGAAGCTTCCGGTCGGGGAGTTGCACCCGACGGAGGTCCCCGAAGAACGCTGGAGCACGGTCTCGGTTGACTTTGTCGTTGAACTCCCGGAGGCCCACGGGTACGATGCGATCATGGTCGCGGTCGATGTCCTCGGTAAGCGCGCCCACTTCTGGAGTCTCACACCCAGATCGACACGGTCGGCGCCGCCCGGTTGTACTACCGGAACGTCTGGAAGCTCCATGGCGCGCCGGAGAAGTACATCTCCGACCGGGGTCCGCAATCTATTGCAGAGTTCACCACCGAGCTCTGGCGCCTTATCGGTGTCAAGCCCGCGACCTCCACAGCGTACCACCCGCAGACTGATGGCCAGACGGAGCGCGTCAACCAAGAGATGGAACAGTTCATCTGCATCTTCACCAACTACATACAGGACGACTGGGATGACCTCTTGCCGGCCGCCGAATTCGCCTACAACAACCACGTCCACTCTTCCACGCAGCAGGTCCTGTTCATGACCGACACCGGCCGGCTCCCCCGGATGGGGTTCGAGCCGAACGGGCTACGTTCGAAGCTGGAGTCAGTAAATGAATTCCGCGACTGGATCGCTTCCGGTGTCTCCAAAGCCCGGTCCGTGCTGGTCAAAGCCAAGGAGGAGTACAAGTGGTACTATGACCGCCGGCGCACCCCTGCGCCGGAGATCAAGGTGGGTGACCGGGTCTGGCTCGATGCGTCGGACAACCAGACGACCCGGCCATCTCGCGGTCTCTCGCACCGACGACTTGGCCCCTTTAAGGTCATCAAGGTCGTCGGGCGTGGCGCGTACAAGCTGGAGCTCCCGCCCCGGCTCTCCCGGCTCCACCCGGTCTTCCCGGTGGTGATTGGAACTCGCTGAAGACGACCTTTTCGAGGGACGGCCCGGCTACGACGAGCCGGCCCCGGTCCTCCCGGACGCACCCGGTGATGCTCCGGAATGGGAAGTTGAAGAGATCCTTGATGCAAAGGTGCGCTGGAAGTCGCTCTACTTCATGGTGCGCTTCAGAGGGTACGATGACTCGCACAATCAATGGGTCAAGCACTCCGACCTCTTCGCCCTGGAAGCTGTCGCCGAGTTCTACCTGAAATACCCAGCCAAACCACGCACCATTGCCGTCGCCGCCTTCGACTCCCTGCCCTTCCAGGATCCCTCCCTTCACATCTGGTCTATGTGTCGGGGCGCCGCATTCCAAGGGGGGGGTGATGTCAGGGGAACCCCCGTCCCAGCCCCCATCCAACGCCCTTTCGGCCCTTCCGACCCTTCCGGTCACCCTCCCGGTCACCGGTCTAGGTACCGGAAACCGGCACGTGACCCGCCATTAGGGGAACCCCCGATGGCACCTTGCATGTGACCAAGCCCGGGACATCTGCCGATCACTCCGGTCACATGGTCTTAGCTAGTAGCTTACTTATACCCACGGCTGACGTGGGAATCCTCAGAGTTTCTTCTCTTTGGATCCCCCACGTCAGGTATGCTTCTCTGTATATTTAGCTACTGTCAATTAACCTTTGGATCCCCCACGTCAGTCCCTGAGTACCTCGGGCCTTCGTGGTTGCCCTTACATAAACTTCAAGTCAAACGATGACAGCGACGGAAGTGGATCATAGTCTCAGCAAGATGATGAGTTTTTGCATGGCAATCATCAGCCTTTCTGCATTTAGGACATATTGGAGCCTTAGCAGACAAACATCCGCATCATTTAGATGCACCTAGATGCCCGTAAATTGCATTGATACCGAAAAATGGCCTGCAAGCATATATCACTGAATGTCTATTATCCTTTGCTATTCTCCTTCTATCACTAATTCGGCATGAATTAGCTGAGTAAAACTATCTAGTTTTTATGTGAATCGGGTAAGAACTGAGGGAGATACCGGGATTTCTTTGAAAACATCCCAAAATGAAATTTTTTCGATCCGTGCCTTCGGTACTGCCAATGGCTGTAAGATGGAACGTAATGGGTGATATTCAGGCGCCCATGGCAGAACATCTTTAGTATTCCCTGCTGCAGCAAGAAAACATAGGTACTGGAAGCCAAATTGATCTCCTGCGCATGTGGTAGTGTTAAGCCGCCGCCCCGCTGGGGGAGGGGGATCCGGGGTGCGCAAGCACTGACAGTGCATTGTCCAGAGCGAGGAGAAGTTCAGGGTTGAGCTCCTGAGGCAGGTCAGCCTGGGTCGAAGGGACACGCAGTGTGACGATGAACTCTGCAAGGCCGGAGCTGGAGATGAGGAAGGTCGAAATGGTGCCGACAAATGAATTCCTGGAGGGCACACTTGAACTACAAGTACCGGAGCTCGGGAGGGAATGGAAGTGGTAGGATTAGCGGTGATGAATGGCCTAGAAGTATACAGAGGTCAGTGAGCAACTAATGATCCACAGATGGAGAAAGCGTACCATCAATGTGAACTTTGAGGTGTTCGAATGTACGGTTTGGGCAGCGTAGGATATCATAGCTTGGCCATACACAGGTTCTCCATCATGGTATGGCACTGCAATTTCCAACTCTTGCCAGGTTAAGCTATGGAACACGAATTGCGGGAGAACCAATAGCTTTCAGGCACTATCACATCTGTGGGCAAAGCTCAAGCGGTTTATCGTGGAGACTCTCAGCAGCTGGAGGGACACCAGAGCTGGGAATTCAGACATAGAATTGGCATGCAAAGGTTGACTTGCGTGGAAATTGGTCGCGGTTGAAAAGCGGTGATCCAGTTTACTTTTTCAGTTGACGTGTATCGCCCATCCAGGATGCATAGCTGAATATTCCTAAACAGGGTCAGGATCTGTAGAAAATCCTCAACATCTGCGCTGGCTATTTCATTGGGCATTCTTATAACAAGCCTGGTGATCTAGCACCACCCAACATTTGGTGACTCCTGGAGGAAAATGCGAGCTGCACCGTACTCTGATTCGGGTTTTAAGATCAAGGAGGACAGGAGGATGTGCTGGCTCAGATTACAAAAAAGTAGAGCTGGCCAGACACTGGGGGCAAAGGACGACGCACTGGGACATTGAGCACTCCCAACGCACCCAGCCGGCACGCAGGAATCCCGAGGAACAAAGGTGCCAATCACCTTTATGGCGCCTTTGTTTTCTGCAAATCACCCCTCAGAAACAAAGGTGCCATAAAGCTGATTGGCACCTTTCTTTCATAATCTGCCCAAATGCTGACTGAATGCGTTGGAAGCAGTCGATTTCCGAGTGTGTTGTCCTTTGCCCCCAGTGAGACAACAAGCTTTGAGTGAGGGTTCATCCCGCAATTCCCAGCGATGGCGTCAACCAGTTCCTGCTGCCATGGTGGTAGCTGTTTAGGGCTGCTATTAGTAGGAATCATGGCGGAGCACAGCCACATCACTCTTCGATGCAAACCACAACCATCTCTGTCCCTCACTGGCTGCTTCGAGGACTAATGGAAGAAGTTTTTTTCTGGATGCACTTGTAGAAGGTGTAATTCTGCAAATATTTGTTCTCGCTGATGCCTATGTGGTTCTTCCCCTCTCCCAAGTGAGTATTCAAATCTGAATGCATCTGATGACATCTGGATCGTCGTGGTCGGTGAACGACGCAGGTCAACATAAACAACTTTGGTTCTCCTTAATCAAAAATCTATTTGCATGCGAGGACTAATTGATGTTCCATCGGAGGAGATATTTGGCGAATTTCTCCATCGACGAGCTCATTTGCAAATCAGGTGCACTGTGGTTGGTCCACAGACTTGGTCGCTGGCTTCATTGATGTTCCCAATTCCAGATTCCTCTACAGGAGGAGAGCGGAAATATTGTACTCGGTGAATCACTCTTTGGTGGAAAGTATCTCTCTCACCTTCCACATCCACAAGTGTGATGGCCTGGCCCTGGGTACAAAACGGTTACAATGGGGGGAGTATGTGCGACAGGGCGTCGTGTGTGGACTAGTGATGGGAAAGTTCGGTTCAGTTCAGGTTCGGGGTGTTTTTTTCCGAACGCCGAACCTGAACTTCGGTTCAGGTTCAAGGATTTGCTGAACCCCGAACCTGAACCTGCGGTTCAGGTTCAAGACGGTTCGGTTCGGCGTTCGAACGAGTTCGAACACGTGAACCGAAACTATTTTACAAAAAAAGAAAAGAAAAAAGGTAGGCACACACAACGCAACGAGCCTTGTAGACCTCGTAATGCCCTTTGTTACTGAGATAGTTGTAGAGTCAGTAATAGACAAACGACGATGGACCAAACAACATACCGAGCAATATGATAGCGAAGAGTGGTTACACTGCCAATGAGAAATGTCTTCTCCCTCCCGTTTTCGCTAGCGACTCTGAAGCCACAGTGGCAGAACGGCGTGGCATTTTGCGGGAAGTAGCCCGCACCGTTACAGCCTTGCGCTTACCTGCGGTCACAGAGAATTCCGCGCTGTTGGGGTCAGTGATACGAGCCGAGGGACGAGTGGTACGAGCAGAGTGACGCGCTCCAGCGATTTCGGAAGAGAGGCGAACAAGAGTGGCAGACGGCCGGCTTGTTGTCTCGTTGGACACACGGATGGCAGGTAAATTGTGCAGGGAGAACGGAGATGAATTTTTGGAGCGGTTCAGGAGTTCAAACGCGTTCGAACGCGTTTGGCAAATTTCTGCTCGTCTTGAACCGTGAACCGAACTTGGGCGTTCAGGTTCGGCGATTTGCCGAACCTGAACCTGAACTTCCCGTTCAGTTCAGTCCGGTTCGGGTTCGAACCGATTTCCCGAACCGAACTTTCCCAACACTAGTGTGGACATGGTCTCGGACTGGCTTCCTGGGCCTTCGGACAATGTTTGATTTCTCCAAAGTGACAGCCGCTCATAGACTCGAACCAGTCGTTAGTTCACAGTTTATAACAATCAATAAACAGGCCGCGTGAATAACGACTGGAGCATAATCACCGGTCGCTAAGGGACACGGAGATTGCCGAGCTCGAATTTCCGGACTTAGCCAAATTTTCGAAATTCGCTTGCAAAAATATTTTGTATCGAAAATATGAAGAGACAGTTTGTTTACACGCAAAATTATAAGACTCTGTATGTTCTCGGAATTTTCATAGCTAAAAAAATTGAGGCTTTAATTCGCATTTTGATGTCGGCTATCAATATAGGGGCTATTCACGACTTTCGACTCGCACTCGCTGCAATTCAATCCGACTTATACCACCATCTAGACTTTGTAAAAACCCTCCTGAAACCCTACAGGGAAAAAATGGGTGCTCAGTCTGCTACCAGGGTACATCTCGAAAAGTGCTGACCCTTTTAAGAGTGTTCTGGCTGGTTTAGGGTGCATGGAATCGATTCCAAGTACTTTTCAGAGACGTTGGGCCGGAAGATTGAGCTGCTCGGAGTAAGCTTCGTGTATAAAAGTATCAATTAAAGGATCGATTCTTTATCTATTAAAATCCCGAGAACATAGAGGGTCTTGGAATTTTAGGCGCTAAAAAACTGTCTCCTCGGAATTTTGATACGAAAAACTTTTGCAAAAGATTTTGGAAATTTTTGGCTAAGTCCCGAAATTCGAGCTCGGCAAGCTCCGTCTCCCTTAGCGACGGTGATTATGCACCAGTCCCTTCAGCGCATGATCAAACGACTGTCTTTGAGAACTGAAGCCGTGGACTGGTTAGAGTCTAAGCCGCTCAGTGTTTGTGAACGAGCGCGTTTTATCAATCGATATCAGCTATGTCCTTGTACACTCACTCCCCTTCTGTGCAGCGAACGTCATCTATTGATTATGGAGGCCAATCTTATGCCGACGAGCACAGCCGCAGCACCCTTCAACACAAACTATGACCATCTGTCCTTGGCCTTGCATCACCGAGGAATGAAGTTCGGCTGAAAATACTTGAAGAAGATCTCCTTCAAGGCTGCCCCTTTCTATCTTCATTTATTCGGAATTCGCACTACGTCCATATGTCTGTCACTGAAAGCCTCCTTGGCCAAACTTGGTTCAGTTGCTCATAAATGGAGCGCTCATTCTCACACAGCCTTACACATTATGCTAATGCGGGATCTGATGCGGCATCCGGGGTCGCCCTTGACAGCGCACTTAACCAAGGACACTCATCGCAGTTCCTCCGCCATATTTACTTGGTCTCTGTGATTCCTCACCCTCTTCGGCCTTCTTTGATCAGATGCTCTCTCTTGCCCCGAGACTCTTGCATTTCTGCTCTATTTCTCGCGCGCCACAGCTCTAAAACAGGTTTCATTGTATGGCAGTGCCGGCGTCCCGCATTATGGAGCTTTGTCCGTATAAATCGCTCCCGCTCAAGATCCTTCACGGTTCCCATCCACTCGCTCCATATAGTGTTCATCTTCTCTGTGACGTAGCTTTGTTGTGAGTGTATTCGCTTTCACATCCGCGGTCTCTATTAAACTTTCGCTTTGAGCTCACAACCTAAAATTCCCCTTAGTTCCCTCTCGTATTGACTTCGTTTGCACCACGATGGAGCATCCCACCGCATCGTCATCTGGCCCACAGGCAGCCCCGCCGATCTTGCAGCGAGACCATATCCTGCGGGACATTCTCACCCACATCGACGAGCTCAAGAAGCGCGAATCCTGCCTCAAAGACGTCGACACCAAGCCCCTCAAGGAGGAAGTACTCGCCCCCGTCCTGCGCAACGAGTTCGACACCGAAGTTCAGATCCGCGGATTCCTGCGCGCGCTGCAGTATACGCCTGCCTTCAAGCAGAGTCTCGACAAGATCGCGCAGCCAGAGTTGAAGGAGCAGATCGGTGCGTTCATCGCTGGGAAGGGGGCTACGGATGTGCTCGATGGGACTAGCTTTGTGTTGCCGGCGTCCAACAAGCATGGAGTGGTTGGTAAGAAGAAGGACCGCAAGTCGTTTGTGGAAGTATTGGAGTCTATCCCGTCGAAGTTTAAGAGGGCCTTTGGGCGGGACTTGCCGAAGATTTATGAGGATCACGCACAAACGAAGGTTTTGGAGGTACACTTGCCGCTCTTCGTTGAATCGTATCCTGATCTAATCCGGTACGGAAAGGTTGTCACCAATGAGGAGTTTGTCAACTGGGGGGAAACTGTCAAGAACACACCGACCTTCACCTTCGTCCCTACCACCGTCCTCGGCGTCCAAAACCTGGTCCGCTATGCCTCCACCCACAACCTACGCGTCCGCTGCAGCGGCTTCCGGCACAGCTGGTCCCCAATATTCTCACAATCTTCCGAGATTCTCATCTCCTTCGTCAACCTCGCAGAAGTGACCACCCTGCCGGACCCCATGAGCCTTCTCCCGGGCGACTACACTGGCACTGACGTCCCGGATCTGAAAACCATCGAGCTCAAGGAACAAATTTCGTCCACCAAGCGCCTCTGCCGAATTGGCGCCGCTGTCACCAACGAGGACTTCCGCCGCTGGGCCGTCGCGAATAACGCTTGGGCCCTCCCCGTTAGCGTCATCATGGTCGAAGTCACTGTCGGTGGTGTCAACGCTCCGATCTGTCATGGTGCGGGGCGCCGGCACTACACTGTCTCCGACTATGTGCGCCGCGTCGAGTACGTCGACTGCAAAGGCGTCGTGCAGACCGTTTCCGATCCAAAACAGCTCAAGGTCGCGGCGGGCGCGTTCGGCTTGCTAGGCGTCGTCACGCACTTGACGTTCGAGCTCGATGCGATGACATACGCGGTCATGGAACCGCGCAAGGTGGACATCGGGCTGGCGATCCCGCCGCTGCGCAAGGAGGACATTCCGTCGGTTCTGCGGGCAGAGTGGTACGGCGAGGAGAATGCTGAGGCGCAGATGGAAAGCGCGAGACAGGATTTTGTGCGGAGGGCACGGGATGATTATTACAGCGAGTGGTTTTGGTTCACGTACCAGCAGAAGGCGTGGGTGAATACTTGGAACGCCGTGGACGTGGCGGAGTCGGCGGTCCAGTACCCGAATAATGCGGATGTTTTCTTGCAGTGGTTGGAGGGTTGGATAGGAGGTGTATTGACAGAGAGGTGAGTCCATACCTTTTCTTCGATTCCAGAAGAGTATTGACGAACTCCCGCAGCGCCCTCTTCAACGTCATCCCTGGTCATTGGCAAGCTCAACTGCTTGCGACCATGGGCATGGCAGCATTGCCGCCCACATTGGTTGAAAACCACAACCTGGCTGTCAAGTAAGCACATCCACCGACTGACGTTGTTCAACCTCTTACTCACTCACTCTTCCACTTTAATTTAGAACTCAGCTTCCGAATGCAGTAAGCATATCCCCCTCGTCTTTCCTCTTGTTTGCTCACGATGGTGTCGACAGCTCCACTTCCGCCGGGGCATCCAGAACATGCGAGTCAGGGATGTAGAGTTCCAGATCCCCATCCCGGGCCTCCCCTCCGACCCCTCCCAGCCCGATTTCTCCGTGGTCCAGCGCGCCTGGTGGGACGCCATCAACCTCGTCTACGCGCCCGAATATACCGCCTCCGCCCACAAGACGTCCCCCATGCGCCTCACCCTCGAGCTCCGCATTATGGGCAGCTCGGACATGATTCTCGCGCCACAGCGGGGCAACGATCACGGAACAGCGAGCATCGAGGTGCTGACGGTGCCCGACGCTGCGGCGGACAAGGAGTGGGCGGGCTTCGCACAGCAGATCGCCGATAAGTGGATGGCGCTTCAAGACGGGAATGGCAAGGTGCTAAATGTGCGGCCGCACTGGGCGAAGGAGTGGGATGGGTTGAAGATGGGGCCAGAGGTCGGCAGGAAGAAAGGTCCGGAGAGGATGGAGGCGCGGAAGTTCCTCCGGGAGGTGGCTTACAAGGACGCGATCCCAGAGTTTGTTGAGATCTTGAGGGAGATCGGACAAGGCCAAGGATGGGGACTGAAGGAAGTCAAGGAAAGATTTTCGAACGAGCTGTGGGATGAGTTGGTGTTTGGAGAGACCATTACTAAATGAGTGCGCCATGTTCAATTCAGTCATTACTGTATCAACATGTTGTGGGAAGTAAAAGAACTTGCGCTAAGTACCCTAAAAGTACTCAGAGGTAGTGCCCTGCCCACTTGTATGTAGTGCTTTGAGGTACTAGGCCGTAGTGCTTTTTGGCCGAATACACACTTCATGGTAGTATCCGTGGTACTACCTCGGAGTACTGTCGTCCAGTACATCGGAGTGTTTCAAGGTACTAGGGCCTAGGGCCAAGGTACTACTACAGAGTGTTCCTCATAAGATACCCCGCATTTGCATAAATCTGATGTATTGGGCTACTAATACAGGCCTGTAGCTACCCAGCAAGCCCGTCCAATCACAATGAAGTTCTAGAAGAGGTGTGGTGGACCTGGGACCAGTGGAACAATGTACCGGCTGCTTGTGTGCGAGAATCCCGTTGTCCTGAGTCTACAAGAACGAACCAAGTCGCAAGAATAGGTGGTGACGTGCTGGGCGACCAAAAAAGGAATTAACAATGAGTTGAATAGGTGAACGATAAACGTGAAGACACAACGGCCGCAAAGACCGGGATTCAAAGATCGGCAGGTAATACCTGACTACAAGTCAGTCCTGAGTCAAGTCGCAATGTGAAAAAGCGCACCTGGACCCTGGTGGTCAGGAAAGGCGATACAGAGGTATGTGTAGTGAATTGAAAGCCAGTCTTTGAAGCCAAAAAGAAAAGAAAAAAAAAAAAAAACACCGATGGACACACCTATCAGACAGCGATGCCGAGAAAACATTTGAAGGACACTTGAATGTTGAAGTTCGATTCAACGAGGTTTCGTTCATCTGCATAGCCGCATTCGTCAGCAAGTAGAAGACTGATGGTATTAACTTACCTGTAGTCATAATCCAAGCAAAATCTCGGCGTTTCGAAGCCGAGTGGGTAGGGAGGATCTGTAAATAAGTCAATACAGAGTCAAAAAAGGGCGTGAAGTGTATAGTATGCATGAGCACGAGTTGAGTTCGAATGAAGACGCAGGTGGAATCAACCCGGAACACCCCGAGGGCAAACCTTGAGAATGAACCTGAGTAATGTAATTCAGAATCAGTGCGGAAAGCGAGCTGGGCGAAAGAAATGTTACGATCAAATGGCCCGTCCCATTCATCCACCAAAGTGCCAGCAACCGACC
The DNA here is from genome assembly GCA_029204075.1 of Mycena capillaripes. Lineage (NCBI taxonomy): Eukaryota > Fungi > Basidiomycota > Agaricomycetes > Agaricales > Mycenaceae > Mycena > Mycena capillaripes. The sequence continues at coordinate 2,700,585 of JARHKZ010000009.1, read as the reverse complement.
GAAATGAAACGAGAAGGAAGACATCTAGAACAAGATCAATTTACCACGGGGCGTCGAAGTCGACAGCAGGCAAACCGAAACAAGAGCTTGAATTGAAGGGATGCCCCCAGATGAGTAGACATCGGATGAGATGAAACAATAACACACCTGAGCGAACCTCCAATGATGGCCAAACTGTAGCTAGAGATAAGTGATCGGCGGGACATTTCGGCTCAAGCCAGAAGCAGATCTCGACGGGAAAAAATTGAGATAATGACGCACTTTCGCGCTCGGGAGGAAATTGTGCGGTGGTTCTAAGGGAGCGAAGAGTCTGAAAAAAAGTCAGCCCTATAGCGTGGGCAAGGAGAGCAGCCTCAGACATGGTGGTAAAGTAGATACTATCGGAAGACATGGGGATCAAATGGCCTACATATGGTCCAGTTTCTCGAATCCTGTCTTCCCTGAAGGATCGCGAGTATGGTACAGACACAAACAATTAGAAACAGGTGGCTGACCTACCCCAAGTGAGTATCAAGATTCATAGCAGGGGAAAACGCTGAACGACGAGCCTGATTGAGCAATAGGTGAAGTTATCATGCCATAGACGTCCCGAGCCAAGAGGATATCAGCATGAGAGAAAATTAACTCAAAAAGGGCACCTACTGTGGAATAGGGAGGCGGTAGAATCAACAGATTGAACAGGCATTACGAGGCTCGAGTCACTAAACAATCGAGCGAGACGAAGCGAAACTAGTTCAGGTTGAAATTAGGGGTGAGTGGCGCAGTGTAAAAGGACGAGGAATGGATGAGCCATTGAAGCTGACAAGATAAAATCACATACCTCGGGCCTAGGTTGAAGCTGGTATGTTTCGGGCCTGAGTGGCGAGGGAGGTGTACCGCGAGGGTGAGGCCGAATGAGAGTGTGGTCTAAAACCGGAAGGGACGGCGGGGACGTACCGGAAGTCACGGAAAATTCATAATGTGGGGACAGGCTGCGCGCGACGCGGGTTACGTGGGGAGCCGTCGTCTATGAGCAAGGTGTGGTCATGCAGAGATGGGATGGATGGCGCTCAGACGCCCTCGGGGGCGTAGAGATTCGCGCAGCCGCAGGAGGCGTCGATGATCCCGTGCGCTGTGCACTCCTTGAAGGTAAATCATGTAAATATTGTACGTGCACGCACTGAGTGGATTATTTATTCTTTCCTGAGATAATGTTGGTTTTTGGACAGTGTAGAAGCTGGGGAGGCATGCCGGTAACGAGCGTGATTGGAAGAGATGCTGGGTCAGTAACGACAAGAGTCAGGGATACCACTACTCAGCAAGATGATCCATGCGTGGTTCGACGTGATCCCGGTACCATAAACATGACTTAGAACCGTCGTTGAGGATGTTTGAGGGGAGTAGTTGAGCATATGGCACGTCCTGAACGAGATAACGTGGACTTACGCGTCGATATTGGTGACAACTGTATCTTGGCGTTAGAGGGTCAGGGTCTGTTTCTCCTCTGAATGCCTTAAAACGCGCGCAGGCGATACTGAGGGACTATCTGAATGTCATGAAGAAGTTCTGAGGGACCTGGACGGGCGGGACGATGCCTGGCGGACGCGACGATGGAGGGCAAGAGCGATATGTGACGTAACGGTCACGTGCCATGGTAGCAACTGTAAACATAAGCTGAAGTCGCGCTTCTGCACCGTACTGAGCGCTGCGCACAGCAATTAATGGTACCAATGCATAGATAGAAATTCAAGAAACCTGAATTTGTTTTTTTTGGAACCTCAAGGCGATGAATTGTGTTAATAATAAAGATACTTATGCATAAGTGAGTACAGAATGCAATCTAGGGTTCAAGCTGGAGCAAAAGGTGAACCAAGACACGTTCTTCTAAAATTCACAGGTAATTAAGCAGTCAGTCACGGCTTCACGCGAGTACACATACCGAGTTCCGTATCCGCTTCCCGAAGCCGCCGCGACTGAGGCTTTGTGAGACAGTAGACTTTTTCTTACTCGTCTAGCAGGTGGCGTCAATTTGATGCCATAAGTAAATAGGAAATAGCTACCGTCTTGAGCTCCGCCTTCTTTTGCTTGACTTGTGGCTAAAAAATACTAGGATGCGCATTCAAGCTTTGTTGCATCGCAATCTAGATCATACTGGTGGAAAATTGCCCAAAGTAATCACGTAAGGCTTGGTATTCTTCAATCCTGTCTCGAACGGGTTGCAGAGAGATTCCACAGATTAACAAATGCGCTTACCAGAGATTCCATTTATGTGTTTATTTTGTAGGAGGGGCAACCAAGAGCCGGTTCTGAGGAGTCGTAGCGACGCTTGGGTGATCTTGAATGGGATGATACATCGCGCCGAATGCTGGCAAGAAATTGATCTCGAGATCCTCGCTGATCAGAGTGGGGGCAATGAAGGGAACAACGACACAATCGAAATCCTGTTTAGAAAGCAATGCCCACTCGTTGTTGGCTTCGGAGACGTGTCAACCAGCTCGCCAACGGTCTGCACAATTTAGTCCTCATCAATGCGGCCGGAGAGTAGGTCCTCTACCGCGTCAGTGATTACCTGCATCCCTCTAGGTCCGAAGCTGACGGGGGTCAATAGTGAAGCAAAATCCGTGCTCGCTAGCTGGTGAAATCAGCCAGCCTCGTTTCCTCGACAAGCCCCTCGGACGCTCCGGAAATGCATAGACTCGAGAGTTGATATTTTTGAGAAAGGTGTGTCAGATTAGATTGCTGTCGAAACAAGGTCGAGTACTGTATTCTCCATCGCCGACACACGGTCAGCGACGCTACAAAAGTCGACTTCTATTGGCCAGCCTTTAGAGTGAGTGGTATGTTCAAGGTTTATCATTTTGCGAATTTGGTGGGTCAGGGCACGGCCATTGTCGCCGCTTTTGCTATCCTGCTTCTGGGTCAATAAGAATAGAAGTGACTTACTAGGTTTGGAAGGGATGTTCTCTTTGCAGGAAAGATGTGGGCAGGATGTTTTGAGGTTACGAGTATGTACCCCGGTTTTGTAGCGAAGAGAGGGACGACACAACCTACCACGATCGCATCAAGGGTAGACTTGTCCATGGGAACAGCGTCCTCCCGAGGTTTAGCTGTCAGTCACTGCACAGACGGAATACGGAGTGAAGACAAACTTTATTTTTGGCCCGAGACTTCGGATTCAAAGCGTAAATGATGTCTGCGAGAACTTTGCTGTAGTGAGTGCAGGTGCGTTTTGTTAACCGTTCTCCGCAAAGTGGGTGGCAATGGCAATATTTTTCACACTCGGTCGGTTTGGAATGTGTATTTTTTGCAGGTATGAGGCACGTCTGTGCGATCGAGTGAACTTGCTAGACGTAGGATGCAGCGGCCATTCTGTGGCCGAAGTTAGGTGACGCACTAGATTAGATGACTCTTTCACGCTCATTGGGATTGGGACAACGGGTAGAAGTAGTCCAAAAAACTGAGATGTGACCTAGAGCAGCCGGCTAAACGGATTCTGAGGCGTCCAAGTCCCGGAAAGCCCAACAAGAGATGAGAAGACACCAATCAACGATCTTGTACGACCTGAAAATCAGCGCACAAAATGCGACTTGACGCGCTGCCGGAGGGTGATATGAGCCGGAATCGGTGAGCGAGTCGGCAGGGAGGCCTGCGGAGGATGCTAGGTGCAGTATATGCGCGAAGACGATAGAAGACGCGTGCGGACGTTACCGAGACGTGATCGGGTCCAAAAGTGGACACCATCACGGCAAACACCGCCTCGGACATCAAACGGATGCCTATGCCGATGTTGACGGCCGGAGTTCTGCCATTTCATTCATAAAAGCTCAAATGTATTGTTTTTGCAGGTAGTACCCAAAGAACACTGAGGCGGAGTTTAAAAACAATACCAGTTGATGGCATCATCGGGTCCGGTAGGCCCGAAGGCCGAGGTTGAATTTGACTTTTGACATCGGGCATCAACATGTCGCTTATATTGATCTAGTTGTACTACAGTCGCGGACAACCAAACATGACAAAAAAGTTCGATCACTTACCTTACCTCCGAAAACCATCGGAATCGAAAAATCTCTTCAAAAGAAGTTGAACCATACCAAAACTAAATTATTTGCACGAGCCAATCCCACGCAAATGAGCATTTAATGGGTTTAAGGTCCGAAAAATTTGGCCGGACCCCTATATCTTACCCAAAAATAATCAAAAAATATTGAATCGACGCCATTTGACGAGTAATTTCTGAATCTGCAAGGATCCAAGAAAAACAACGAGCCGTTTTGGCGGAATAAATCCTGTGAATATATCTTCGTGATCAACCCACGTGACCCCAAAGTTGAGCTCAAGCGTTTCAACAATTTCATTCCTCACAAATTTCAACAGAAACACATTCTTGGGTATCCTATACACTGGTGATTACCTTCCCAGCCAGGTGGTTCCTTGGGGTGCTTCTGCGCCGCTGGTTTACCACTCACAATTTCGTTCAGATGGTTCAAAATATTGGCCGTTCCTTGTTTCTCGTGGAAAATATTTGGGTAGGGGCTTAAAAAACGCCTTTTTTTGTGTTGATTCTGATTCTGAACTCAGATTTTGTCTAGAATTGATGGTTTGTCCATAAATTGACTTGTCATCTTTGATTGTCCACGACTGTAACGGCACAAAATGTAAGTACATGTTATTCCCGGGCCACAATATGGCGAGAATCCTGTGGTAATTTAGGACAATGACATTTCCGGTACTTCTTATCTAACAAGCAATTCGGCGGGTGCGTTGTACTTTCGAGATTAGGCCCATGTTGAGCCTCGGAGAGAATGTAGGTGTTTACTATTAGAAGAACTGTACTAAGGCATGTAGGGCAAGATAAGGGAATGTAGAGTTTGTAAAAACGAATGGATATAAGTGGGATCAAGAGTTAGGGCTATTTTATATGCGAACTACTCGTCATCGTCCTCATTGTCCCCCTCTTCGTCTTGATCACCCAGAGGTACAAGTCCCAAAGATTCACAGCGTGAAGTGCACACATGCTGTTCGACAAAGGTGGCTATCCCATCCTGTCCGTGGTCTCCAACACCAGAATCACTTGGTACAACATTAGTACCCCGTGGGTCAGTGAGGAGAAGGATACATACCCGGAGCTGGTGTGTGTGGTGAGATCAAACAAGACTTGGGAGACTCTATTTCCGATGCGTGCCTTTGTGGCTGGATTTTCATCAGAATGGCTTGAACACTCCAAAACTGCAAACTCACTCTGAATATCGGGCAAAGCAATGGACTTATAGTTGGCAATCAATGTTGCAAATGAGCTTCACATGTGCGTTGTTAAATTTGGTGTTGTATTATTTTCGATTGAATGCGGAATAGAGATCTATTTCATTGGCTGTGGTCCAGAATTGTGCAAAATGCTTTCAACCAATTTGTGTGATACTGGAACACTCACAAAACTCGAAAGCAGAGCAACAAGTATTTGCCTTCGGTTGTTGCACCTGAGGAGGTCTTTCAGCATCGGGAGAACTTTGGGCTTCGCCACGCAGGCATTCCGGTGGATCTCAATGTGGTCCGTGAACTTCGAAATACGCTTCCAAAGTCCAGGGAGGACTGCTATCGTTGGGCTCCACTTGACTTTGATTTACGTGCGATTTCGGCCTATGAATCTCTGGGAAGCCCGGAATTGACAATTTCAGCGGGATGGACCATTTACTGCGGAATTATGGCTTAGTATCTACTTACATTCGTTGCCATCAGTACTGCTAAGCCAGATGTTGGCGTCCGATGTCAAATTCAACCTCGGCCTTTGGGCCTACCCTACATCGGGAGTACCTTTTTGGCGTTTTGAGTGCTTACACAATCACATGCAGTACTTTTACTTCCCACAGTGAACAAGTATCAAATTCAATTCCATTCTGCGATAAATTCGCACAATCCGCACGCTTGAGCGGTATAAATCTCCCATTTAATTCTGCTGCTACTGCTGCTGCCGCACGATGCGAGCCCATTCGAAGCCCCCAAGAAACGCCCAAGATGGAGCCCGAAGAGCGCGCCGTATCCAGCCCTCGAGATCTGCTCCAGCCCGAGGTCTCGTTTTGGCTGGGCGAAGTTCGAGAGGAGGGTGCACTCCAGTGTTCCCACGTCTATAGACTCGTCGGTGTCGGCCCGATGTGAAGGAGAAAGATGATGCGTGGTGACAGTCTTGGCGTAGCTGTTTGCGCCTGTTAGCATCATGCGACCCCAGCCACATCACTCTTCGACGCAAACCACAACCATCTCTGTCCCTCGTTGTCTGCTTCGAGGATCAATGCAAGAAGTTTGTTTGGATGCACTCGGAGAAGACGTTCTTCTACGAATACTTGCTCTCACTGATGTCTATACGGTTCTTTCCCTCTCCCAAGTGAGTATGTATTCAAGTCCAAATGCATCTGACATCTCGATCGTCGCAGTCGCTGAACTCCGCAGGTCAACAGTTACTTTCACGCACTGGTATCCATAAAACAACTTTGGCTCTCCTTAATCAACGATCTATCCATGCGAGGACTAATTGATGTTCCATCGGAAGAGATATTGGCTAATTTCTCCACCGACGAACTCGTTTCCGAAGCCAAGCGCGCTGTCCACACACTTGGTCGCTGGCTTCATCGGCGCCCCCTACTTTGCTACGAAAGTTCACAATTCCTCTGCAGCAGGAGAGAAATATCTTACCCATACTCGGCGAATTGCTTTTTGGTGGAAAGTATCTCACCTTCAACGTTCGCAGTTATGATGACCTGGGTATGTACCGTACAACACGGTTAGAATGTTGGGAGGTTGCGACAGGGCGCCGCGTGTGGACATGGTCTGGGACTCGCTTCCCGGTCCTTCAGACGATGTTTGATTTGCGTAGGGACTTCAAAGCGACTGCGTTTGTGACCGACGAGTGCGTTTTATCAATCGATAACAGCTATGTCACTTACGCTCAGTCTCCTGTACAGCGAATATCATCTATTGATTCTAGAGGCCGATCTCAAATCAGGTCATTCCCGCGAGCTCTTTAAGCTGACCTCCGTAAGAGCCTACTGCCTCCCACGAATCGCAGGAGATTACTTGGGCTACAATTTGAGGACAGATAGGGACACCGTCTGGAAGACGCTCCTGATAAATTGGCGTAAAAAGGAATACGTCATATTTGAGAGTATATGTAGAGAGGTGCGAAATTTCACAAGCCGAACAGTCCCGACACTCATTGCCGTACAGCCAGACTTTTCCATCATCCCCGGTTATATCCTGCTCTCCGACGCTTCCAAGCCAGGATGTGTCCGCATTTATTCAATTTCTTCTCTCCAGCGACTCTGGAGGCCGGTCTCTCAGTTCAATCTCCAAAGCGTGTCGTTGGAATTGGAGATCACGCCAAAAGTCATTCTTCCTGCGGCTGGTCCGGCTAGTCCCCTGGACGAAACCCATGCTATTGAGCACAAACTCCACATGTCTATCTCCGAGAGCGTCCTACGTCCGAACACCTACCTACTGCGGGTCGCGCAGACAGGCTCTGTGTGTTATATCCAAACGATTACGACCTATCGTCTTTCCCACTGCGGCTCCACCGACACCCTCCAATGTACCTTGCTAGAGACATTCGCTCAGCCGAAACAGTTGATGGCAATCTCCCGTGCCAATTACGGCCTGGAAGATGATGAGACGAACGGCGTTAATGTCGTACTGCGCCAAGCGGACCAAGGAAGGTTCATCCGCCTCGACGGTGGGAGGAGCGCGAGGTTGACACATAACGGGGGGCTAGTGGTGCTATACGACACATACACTACAATTTTGTACTATTTGTGACTTTGCAAGACTACATTCAAGTGCTTCATTGCTGATTATCTTCGGGAATCCGGTCAACTCTGTGTCTCATAAGTATGTGTACGTGTCCTCGGTGGCACCGTCGCAAAGCTTAATCTCGACCTTCACTACGAATCTACCATGCTGAATGACCCTGTTGGAATATTGGCCATGCCCGCCGAGAATTCCCAGACAGATGAAGGCTCTTCTGACCTACTAACAGAGAATAGATGCTTGGTTTACATCGTGCCTGCCATACCCCTCAGCTAAGGTACTATTCCAGTATCAATGGCTAAGTTGTATTCTGAACGGAGCGCGACCCAGTGGAAAAAATGAAATGCCGCCAAATTATGAACCCCATTAACTGCGTGTAGGTACCGGAGTCGGGGATTGCATGACACAGATCTAGATGTGATCCATGTCCGTCACACTCTCATTGTCCGAATCAGCAGAGCGATACCCAGAAAAACGACGGCGGCATTCCAGAGTACAGGCCCAGTCGGCACAGAACCTGATCTGAAATTGCACGCTTCCCGCCCAAAGCTAGTATACTTCACGCAGTAGGAAAATCTTTCGCGCGGAAATTGGCGTCGAATAGACATCCGCACGTGTCATCCACAAAGGCTAGTTTACCGCCATTCTGGCTGCAGCACTTTTGCAAGACCCCCGCAATACTCGCGCTGATATTAGGTTTAAACCCAGGACCGGGGAAGCTGCTGGCTGAGCAGCCTGTGGGAAGCGGAATCTCCGTACGAGAATTTAGCAGTAGTATGTTGCAAGCAGAGACGTTCCCTGCGCAATCCTGGAAGGCTTGCATGTCTAAAACAGGTCAAAGACCTGGTTGAATGGGCAGCCACATGTCCCGTTCAATGAGGCTACCGTGCTGCCAACGCTGCTGCAACACATTTGCAAGGCTGCTGTGTTCGTCGCAGAACAGCCTGAGAATAGCTCTGTTAGTGTCCCTTCCGGGGGCGTTGACCCGAGAATCCAGAATAGAATATATACCGTGACGTACCCGCAAAGACGCAGCCGTCACCGGGGAAATTGGCTGCACAGTTCAGGGGCAGCGAGGACATTGGCAATGAGGACGATACTGGAGTTGTGCCGACCAAACTGGGCAGTTGAACGACAGCATTTTTGTATGGACGTCTGACTGACTCGTTGATGCGGATCCAATCCCCGCATTTGGGTTGAATTGGGAACCATAAAGGACCACGAAAAATAGCTGTGAGTAAAAACTTCTTCTCGCTTACAGAGGCTGTTAACATATTATGTACAAAAGCTCACATTGGCATGTGAGAGGTGCGCAGTTTTTTTTTTCGTTTCTGTCTCCTTCCGACTCACTTTGTATTCGCTCGCTTTCGGCACCCGAGTGCAAGCATAAGTCCGAGTCTCAAGGAAGTTCTACTGCATCTTCGAACCTGGTTAGATATACATGCCGTCTCAGTGTTTAGTCTTCTTTCTTCCTCCTTGTCAAACTCAACTAGTTACAGTAACAGTGAAGAGCCCCGCCTACTTAACACGATGGTCTGTGGCGCATGGTGCGCCCCACAAACAATAGTTGCATAGTATGCAGTGAGCTACCCCGTTCCATTCCGGGGCAGGTCATACATTTCGAGTCGCTACGGCGTCTTCTACATTTGTCTTTTTTGTCTTTTCCTGAAGCTTCTTCGATACATTCAGAGGTATTCCACTCCAGCTGCTCGCTCCGTCTTGAGGAAGGCCCGGTGGTGGATCGTCCGCACCTAGTATGAATCTAAGCAGAAGGACGTGATGGCTTGACCTACTGTACTGTACAATCTGTGGCAGGATAATTTGAGTTTTGCGCAAACATCTGTCATTCGAAAAAAGAAAAAAAAGCGGACGAAGATCGCACTGCCGCATCGAATGTAGTCTCTCGTGAACCGGACGTAGAAACTCATACGCCAGAGAAAAGATCTTCCAATTTGGTAAGGATGGGCATGAAACCATGACCAAAGGCAAGATCGACGGTCCACATAACTACGTAGGTAACAAGTACATGACTGGCTAGTAAAACCTATTGCAACGCGTCAAAGCATCAGGCCTACGAGAAAAGTCACACCCAAAACCACAGCAGCCGCATTCCATCGCAATTGTCCATGGAATCGCCCTGTGCCTCCACTTGGAAGTGGCCCACACGCGCCAACGTCGTTGTGTTCCCCCACGCAAGTCCCAAAATCGGTGAAGGCATTTGGCAGGAGCACCGGGTCGATTGGACAGCCGCAGGTATTGTTGACGAAGGCCGGGGTGCTCCCCACGCTGGTACAGCAGGTTTGTAGGACACTCGCAACACCGACGACACAGCCTGTCCGGAAAATAAAATCAGTGCTGTATTTCCGCGGTCGCGATCATTCAATATACGCACCAGTAAACCCGCCGCTCATTGTCCCAGATCTATTTGGACCACCGAAATCGCTGGCTGAGCAGCCGGTAGGTAGCGCGAGTGCCGATGAGTGCGAGGAGGAGGGTGTTGTTGGCATAATGAAAATCCGACCGGGTGGGTGGTGGGGGGCGCTGCGAGGTGCGAAGCATTTTTATATTTCGCGTGGTCTTCATAAGTAGCATAGAGTGGCACGCTGAATAGCTGTTGAGTTGACATTTGCTGATGGGAGATCTCCCCGACAATCAAGATCTTCCCGCCTCTGAATTACTCCTGCATGCGTACCAGCAACACGTTTTCGCGCATAGTGTGCTGAATGAGATCTTCCCTCTTAAACGCTGAACCTTGCGTGCCGGTATATCCACAGGGTTGAACGCGGACCGGTAATTTTCGGATCGGCGGTATTTCCGAATTTCAATTATGAAACTCTCCGCGGCGCATGTCACATTCCCGACCTCGCCGGGAACTATACTCTTGGCTTGCCCTTGGCACCTGTGCCATCCAAGCTGTACGTGCCTCGCTCTTGCTGTTCTGAGCGTGCTCAGTACGAGCCAATGGAGCCCAACTCTCGCATGACGGTCTGCAGAAAAAGAGTTTTTTCTCGTCGATTGCAGCCTTGGCAGAGTCTTGGCAGCTGTCATGCACCTGTTCTTCCTTACTCCTTTCAGTCAATTCCTCCCATCCCACATCTCTTCTCTTTAGTTACCCCCACCACACACCGCCATGGGCTCCGAGTCCGCACCCTCCCGACTCTTACGCTCTTTATGCCTGCTCTCTCCCCTTCTTATCGGCTTCGCTGCCGCCGAAATCACCGTCTACCAAGCCAATAACCAAGCAGCCTTCACGACAGCGCCAGGGGCGACATACACGGGGGTCGCTGCGTACAACCCCACGTCGCTCGTCCCCCCGCCCCTTCCCACTCCTGCTGTCCTCACCAATATACCCGTAAACCTTCTCAATTCTGGGACGCCCGGCCTGGGGGTCAAGCAAAAGGGCTCGTTCTTCGGATTTTCCATCGAGATGTCCGTGACGAACCAAGTCTGTGCGTCATCGATTTTCGGCGCCTGAGCCTCCTCGCTGATTTTTTTCCCCCTTTCTTTTCTTTTCTTTGGCCAGTGGGGAAGAACTCGACCTTTATCCAAGTCCCTTTCCTAAACCTGATGGCCAATATCGTGCAGCGCGCAGGGTCAGTGATGGTCCGCGTCGGCGGCAACACGCAAGAGTCCGCCCACCTCGTCGACGACGGAGCCATCCCCGACGGCCGCGTGCTCATCAAGAACCTCACCGGTGTGACGGGCACCACCCAAACGCCCCCGCTCGACTTTTCCCGTGACCTCCTCTACATGATGCGCAATATCTCCTCCTTTGTCAACGTCCACTGGTTCCTCGGCATCCCGTGGTTCGTTACGCAGCCCTTCGACCTCGACATCGTCCCCGCCGCCACCGAGATCCTCGGCGACTACCTGCTTGGGTTCCAGGCGGGGAACGAGCCCGACATGTACAGCATTCCGAGCCACGGGCATCGCAATGCGAGTTATGGGCCGGCAGATTACCTTGGGGAGTTCTCGGACTTGCTCACGCAGATGGATGCGACCAACTCCGACCCCACCGGCGCAGCCAAGCACAAGCTCATCGCCCCCAATATTGCCAACTTCGCGTGGAAGCCAGAGGATGTGTTCAACGCAGGCTTGCTCGACAAGTTCAGCGATAATCTGGCCTTCTTGGCGGTGGAAAAGTAAGTACTTGTACCCTTTGAGATTTCGTCCTGCTGATGATGCGCCTTTTAGATATCCGCGCGACAATTGCGCTGCGGCGTTCGGCGGCCCCGGTGCCGTCGTGACCGACCCACAGAGCATCATCAACTTGTATCTGACACACGACGCGCACACCGGCCTCCTCGAGCAGTACCTGAACGCCACCATGTTCGCGCAGAGCGTAAACAAGCCCTTCCTGATGTTCGAGACCAACACGGTATGCCCCCGAGTGCCTCTCCTCCCTCGTGTACCCTCGACTGACGCGCGCCTTGGGCCTGATAGGCATCCTGCGGAGGCTTCCTCGGCATCTCCGACTCGTTCACGGCGGCGCTTTGGGCAGTCGACTACGCGCTGCAGATGGCCCACTCCAATTTCTCGGGCGCCATGTTCCATCTTGGTGGGCAGAATGTGTTCTACAACGTCAGTCTCACTATCCCTTCCCTTCCCCCCTTTTCAATATCTCATACTCATCTACATCTATTTTTTTTCGGTCCTTCTAGCCTTTCACATGTGCGTTTCCCCTCCCTACTCCCTCTCGCATCGTGTCCCTAACCCCATCCCTTCCCCTCCCCGCAGCCCCACCCACCAACCAATCGACCTTCCACCAATGGACCATCGGCCCGATCTACTACTCCGCCCTCGTCATGGCCGAAGCAATGGGCCCCTCCAACAACACCCAAGTCGTCAACTACGGCGTCGCCGACCTCTCCTCCTCCACGCCCATCTACGGCATCTACGAGAACGGCGTCCCAGTCCGGGTGGCGATCGTCAACTACCTCGACGACCCGACGGGCGCGAGCACGGTGCATGCGGCGATCAGCATCGCGGGCGCGACGATGCCTGCGAGCGTCAAGGTCAAGTATCTGGCGGCCAAGACGGTGGTGCAGAAGGGCGGGATTACGTGGGCGAATCAGGTACGTGTCCCCTCTCCTGTTCTCAGGCTGTCTTGGGCGCCGTCGGGGACCCGGGTGCGATAGTACGATCAACTGACGCGCGCGCACACGACAGACATTCGGCGGCAACTTTGACTCGGACGGGCGCCCGATGGGCACGGAAGTGGTGGAGACGGTGAACTGCGACACGACGGCGGGGACGTGCACGATCGACGTCCCCGCGCCGGGCTTTGCGCTCGTGTTCCTCACGGACGACGCGTTCACGGAGAATAAGGGCGCGCCGTCGATGACGTTCGCCACGACGGCGCATACGAAGACGCATAATACCGGTGCGTCCTATTTCCTTTGCCTTCCCTTCCCCTCCCTTCCCTTCATTCTCTATTCATAATTCTTTTTGGATGGGTGTGCTGACGACTGTCTTGTCGTTTTTTTTATTTAGCGACGGTGGACCCGAGCATCCTATCCACGTCGAACGGATTCATAGCGTCGAACCACGAGCTGGCGGGCACGAGCAAGAAGCCCAGCGCTGCGCTGCGGACGGTCCAAGCATCCGTTGCCGCGCTGGGGTTGGTGATTGGGACGGTTGTGGCGATGGTGGGGAGGTGGTAAGGTTAGGTGATTGCACGAGGTGGATGGATATTTGGAGTTGAGCATCCGTATGGCAGATATACAATAGTATTAGGACTTTACGAGCATTAGTTGGATTAGATATCCGGACTTCGAACGAAGATGTGGTTTTCGTTTATGGGAAGCGGTCTCTTCAGCACCCTGTCGGCTGACCTTGCCGGCATGAATCGCCATGGGCCGATCCTGCCCGACGTTGGGGCCCGATACTCGGCAAATGGCGGTTAGTGAGTCGGCACACTTCGCCGACAGCGGCGGCATTTCAGGTAGAGGCACAGTCGAGGCAGAGCCCGTTCTAAAACGTTTGGCGAAGCTGAAGCTGGCATGCAGAAAGATCAGTTTCGTGAGGTTCGGGACGAAAGGAAACAAAGCTGCCGAAATAATAATGCTGGTTCCAGATAAAAGCCCTACTTATGTCCGTCACACCAACCAACAAAGATACAGCCCACGGCTACCAGCACTACATTCCATCGGAAAGGCATAGTCCTTGCCGAACTCCCTTTTGATACTTTACATGCTGGTACGGCGAGAGTCGAATGGACATCCGAATGTGCCATTAAAGAAGTCAAGCGTTCCGCCAACGTCGCTGCAGTACTTTTTCAGAACCCCTGAATTCTACAGCATTTACATACAACCTGACAATGGCTTTATTACCGCCAATATCGGCAAAATTTGAAGTGAACATAAACGCACCAACGAAACCGCCGCTGAATTTCGGGGGAGAATCAGGGCCTCTGAAATCGCTAGCTGAGCAGCATGCGGGAAGCGCATTGGTGGCAGCAGCAGGATTAGGGATGTTGCATATAGGATCACTGGCTTTAGAGCTGGACATGCAGTCGAGAAAGGTCTGATTCTTGCTTGGGAGGAAGGCTGAATTGAAGGGACAACCACATGTGCCATTTAACGATGCTACCATATTGCTGACGTTGCAACGCGTCTGCAAGAGTGCACGACGGTTTAAATTTTGGACCCAACATTCATGAAGCAAGTGCCAAATGGTAGAGTACTCCGTACTCAGCAGCTGATCGTCGTTCGAATAGTAGATAGGGTTGAACCTACTTGACATCAACTTCACGATGGGCAAGTGATTATAATCTTTTGGAGAAGAAAATTTGGTAGCGGGGGATAGCAGAAGATTCCCATGAGAGCGTTTGGATTTTGATTAGGAATGAAAACCTCCACGAACAGAGGCTTCCGTGTGCCATTGGCAGAACTGACAGGAGTCATAACCCTTCGATGGTATCCTGATACAACGACCAATCCGAGCGAATCACTAAGAGAAGCCAGAACTTACCTCCCTCCAACGAGGCTCGTGAGCTAGTATCCCATGAGTGCAAGACTGGACATATAGCGCGTGCGTGCCATATTATGCTTCGCGGGAAGCGCGCCGCGGCGGCTTCGTGTTGATTTGCACGCACCTCGAGTTCGACGGACAGGCGCATAGTATGTCGTCGAGCGCCCCGCACACTTCCCGCATGATGTTTATGCCCTAAACCAGCCTGTAGATGAGAGACGAGTCTCGATCTGCAGCCTGCTCCATAGACAGACCAGCTCCGGTCTAGGCACAGAGAGAGAGGATCGAAGGAGAATCAAGGTGGGTGAATATTTACTCATTTCAGTCTGATCGTCATATGTCATTTCTTTCGGTATAAATATTGAAGGGTTCAATTTGTTACTCACACGTGGACCCGCAAATATTCTATCTCGAGCTTCAACGTTACCAAGAAGAGTTGAGAAAGGGGAAAGGGGATTAGTGTTTGAAATCCGACCCAGAATGTGGTATGTATACAGTATATCTCTGAGTTGAATAATACCTTGGACCTCATGGTTGCTGGGCCATACATGCACCAGACCGCGCACTTGACCTCGAATACGAAGAAAATGAACCTCGTCACCGAGATACGCATCGAGAAAGTTGTAGAAGCCAGATGCTCAGATATGCCGCCGAACATCAATAGAGAGTTTGCGGCGGCCACCGGGTGGCTTGATCAGGCATGCGGTCACGGGTGGCTGTGCCTAATCCGGTGGCTGATTATATGATGCTATTCTGCTCCATTTTTTAAAATTCTAATATAGCTCGCGAGGGTTGGCTGGCCTGTTCAAAGAATTACCTCGAGTCTTTGCCAGAAAAATAATGAATACCTGACGTCAGCTCGACCCCATTCAGCCAGATGGTACCGTTCGCCCCTATAGGGAACAAGTGCAGTATCACAGCTGCCAAAACCAGCATCCACAAGGTAGTATTTTCCCTGCGGCACGGTCAGATCGCTGATGCGAGCATCGTGGAAGAGTGTGGCATCGGCGGTTGACCCTTCCCACCCGCTCAGCATGTAAACAAACAGCATGTCCTGTGAGCAGGCGGCAAGGCAGTTCATGGATACCCCGCCTTTCCAGTTCCGTGATTCTTCTCAGTCTGCCGCCGATGGTGCACAGTTGATGTGTGTCCCATCTATCGAGCCAAGCGCGTCGCGGAAAAATGGGAAAAACTTGGGGTTGGACAGAATGGATTCGGGAACAGGGTCATTCACAGAGGGAGGTGAACATATCGTGTGTAGAATGGGGGCGATGAAATCGCAAGCAGGACACATCTGAAATATCTGGATTATTGTCAGCAGAGTATACAAAATGTGAAATATAAAATGACTTTGAAATGGTCTCATTTGATCTTTGGAATCGTTCGCCAACATGGCGGATAGATAGGCCTGTAACACAGGTGTAGAGGAAAATTGCGACCTGTTCTTCAAGACTGATGTGTTGTGAGTCAGTTAATCCGGATAGCGCGCGGAGTTTGGCTAGCAATGCAAGGTATACATGCAGTCTCATTCCCAGCTCTGTTTTTATCCTGTCGGGATGCATTATGGAGGACGCAACGAGGACGCAACGCAGCGCTGTCACGCTGTATCACACCGCTTATTCTGGATATTCACACAAGTACTATATAAGGAATCACATATGACTTATGACTTATGCATATGGCAGCCGAACAGGCTCTTAATGTGCTAAAATGATTTTAGCCAATCCTTATCGCCCAAAGAGTTAAGATTAACTCTTCTGCCTGGCCACCCAGTTGAAATTGGAACATTTTCCTCCCAGTCCTTGATGGGCAGCACCATGGACTTCAGGATGGCCCTCTCCATGATGTATTGGGTGCAAGAAAGTACACACAGCAAACAGGATTGCAGCCACCAGATCAGCGACAGCCACCTGTGACCGCATGCCCGATCAAGCCACCGGGTGGCTCCCGGTGGCTGCCGCAAACTCTCTAATGGGTGGCATCCCTTAAGCATTAAATCTTTGTTTCAATTTCTGGACAATTTCTGCCCAGGTGATGCTGAGATTCCAGCAGGACCCCATCGAAGTCGGACACAGATTTCGCTTAGACCCTCTTCTAAACCGTTGTATATTCTGAATCTAGATGAGGGGTAGGTACATTATCCTTGAATTGACTCAATTAGGCAACTGGCACGATCTCGGATCACGGGGCTGTGTAAGGCATGTTTCCGAAGGTTTTGCTGGCATCTTCCTTCTGCAGATTCAGAAGCTTAGGCCTGCAGAAAAAGCGGGCTCAGTGATTGACGTTCCGTCTGCAGTCTCTACGCCAATCAGTATCAACGCGGTCCATTCGGAGTTGAAAATATAAGTCAAAATCCGACATCGGTGTCATGATCTGACCTACCGCTTTCCTTTTCAGGGTTCTACCATTTCCTTTTTGGGAATAACCCGGTACTCTCCGGGTTATTCCTCACAACACATGCACATAGAACCCCCAGCTATGCCCTTTTACAGGATGACTGGACACACTACCGGCCATATTACCCTGGCTCTAATCCACACGCAGGTGGATTACTCACTATCAACTCCCAGCAAACACTATTGCCTTGGCTGGCATTGCTCAGGTTATTCTGCGATAACAACCCGACCTCCTTTACTCTGAAGCGACCCGTCTGGATTCATATTTGACTCCTCTTTATCGGCAGTGTTAACCCCTGGTTTCCCCTGCCAACCCCTTGATACTCCACAGGTGTCTTACCCCTGGCTCCTGTTGACCCTGGCCCTGACTCTACCTGTCAACTCCTTTGTGTTATACTAATTCATTTCCCCTTTATGCTACATATGGCCTTTACATTTATCCTATGATCGGACTCCTTTATTTATTGTATATAAACCTAAGTAGAATCTCCTGTACAGTAGATTCTACCTCGTCTATTCACCAGACTTACTTTGACCTGGACTGCCTGGTATTGGACCTGAGCCTGCCTTGCTCTCGTCGTCTCGTTGACTTGGTCTTGCCTCGGCTTCCTCTTCTCTCGGCAACACCTTGTCTCCTATTTTCTCAACCCCCTGTCTTAGTTCGCAACCGGGTTATTCCTCAATGGGGTTGTGGGTGGTGGATTATATGGATAACCCGGACCAGAGAACCCTTGTTCGGGTTCCCCAGGACCGGGTTATTTCTCACTCGGGTTATTCCCACACCTCGGATTCTCGATATACGGTCATTCGCTTATGGAGCGGTGACGGATTCCTTCTCAACACCTAGGGCTCGGCTGCGGTTGTGTTAGGCTTTGGCACAGTCAGGCTGACCTAAGCGCCGTTGCTGACATCGGGGATGAGGATGAGTGACAGTCTGCGTAAAGTCGCAAATCTGCGTTGTTTGGGCTTTGTTTGTGATGACACGGTAATGCACATATACACATAAATTATGCAGACAGCTTGCAGGGATTTCTCGTTACAGCTCTTTGTGGTACAACAGGCGCAGACAGTTTTTCTTCCTTTTGGGGCATTTTTGATCCCCGTGAATAGGACAGTCGCTGCGGCTTCAATTCTCATCTGTTTGCTTTTTTCATAGGCTCAGAGATGCGCATTAAAAATATGCAGGGGATGGTCTCAGAATCTCCATCGTGAATTGAACCCGCTGCTCGACCAAGCACATCAGTTTTTTGCGATCTTTTCTGAGGATTTTCCAGCAGAACACCAGTTCTGCCCTCAATTATTCATTGTTTGACTTGCTTATACGCTTGAGCTGTTCAAATCATAAATGCAGAGGAGAGTCATCCGATGCAAAAGTTCATTGAAAAAAAAAAGGCCATGCCCCAAGTTCCACAAATGGCTATAATGATTTCTGTCTCAAAATTGCTTATGCCTTACCAACTTCTTTGAACCTAAAGCTTCCAACACCTAGTCTCTCATAGACAGACGCTACAACAATATGGTGCTCGTACCTCGCATGTTGTAGTCTGTTGATAAGGTCGATGCTGTGATTGGTGGCCGCGTTATTATGTAATCTCAAAATTCTCGGTCGTCAAAGTACATTCCGCAACGCGTATTTGCTCAATTTCGACTCGGATTTATGTGTGGCATCCAGATTTCATTCATTTGTTCAGCCAAACTCCGGCGCCAAAGCTCAAGGACGAGCAAGTCGAGATTTAATGGGCGGAGACCGGACCGACACCCGAAACAGCAGGGGTTCCAGTTACGATGAGAACATTGAAAAGAATGTTTTCTGGGGAGACAGTTCCCCTCTAATATTACTCCCAAGAGACTTTATCTCTTACAGTTTGTGAATTGAAGCTGTAGAAGTGCTGAGAGCCCGTGGGAATATAACTGAAACTCCCATGATTTGTAATAACGCGGCCATCTACACACGGTGGCGCGGTTAACGACAGACTATCCAACACCCTCCACAATACAAGGAATGCATATGCATACGAATCCCAGGTATCCCCATCGTACCGTATACGGTTACGGCCAATACGGCCGTAAGTGCGGCTGCTAAGCGCTAACCGGGCGTAACCGTCGCCGCAACGATACACCGCCGTTTGATAGAAAGGTTTTGTGAATGTTTGGCGGTTGATATTTTTGGATGTCGGCTTGGTCATCCTCAGATGTTGCCGGATACATTGCCACAATAAAAAAGTGTCACTTCCTCAAGGCTTCGGTGACATGATGTTTCCACAACATTGAGACCAATATTGCTTGCAGGTCGTACTTAACATTTGATTAATCAAAGTACAGAACATTGCCAGTATTTCCAGTTTGATGTCCCAGCAACATTGTATCATTATCCAAGAAATGATTAATTGAGCATTGGAATGTACATTAAATAGGTAGTGCTGTATGTATACATAAGGAGTATTTACTCGCATCCTGGCGCGATGAGCTCTCGTCGATGAACGGAATCACCTGTCGTCGTCGTGCGAGGCAGCAGGCAGTGTCAATGGGCCAGCTACGGGCACGGCAGGAACACCAGGATGTCATTCAACTCAACATGCTTGTACCGCACCAGATCCGGATTGAGGATACGTTGTTTGATCCACCTGCCGCACAATTAGGCATATCAAATCCGGTGAGAAAAAGAACTCACTTGGATTGTTTAGCAGGACTCGGGTGTGTGGCCAGCACATCAGCGAGCTTCGTATCAACGGCGCCCCAATACTTGGCGTCAGTGGTCTCCGTGATGCGCTGTAAAAAGTCCGTAAGCCAACCGGAAATTATATAATGGATGAAGGACAGACCAAAACAGCCACACGCCCGCACAGACGAAGATCAAACTTGACTCGGACCTTCACTTTCGATATAATGAGGTTTGAGAGCTCAACGATGTTGAGCGAGCCTGGCCGTGACGTCTGCCCGGCAAGGGGAGAGGAACCTAGCGAGGTAAGAATCTAGAACAGCGTCAATAATGGAGCGAGCAGCGACGAAATCAACTCACTGTGGCTTTGACAAGGTTCCTTTTACCAATCAAGACCCTGGATATTTCGAACGAGTTGACGCCATAAACGATCGCAGTCTTGCGGAGGAGTGACAATGCGAGGCTTGAAAGAACAGGGAGACTTGCATTTGGCACTTGAAGGAACTGAGGACCTTGAAATATGACTCAGTTGAACGTGCTTGAGCGAAGTTGGATAAGTCTTGGATGTTGAGGCATTGGAGATCGGAGAAATGACTTTGGTGAGACAAGGAGTTGTGATCAACTTATGGGCGGCTTTGAGGATGGCGTGAGAGCGATTCCATTGCAATTGAGGATGGGGACAAGCCGAGGGAAGGCCAGACTTGCTCGCGAATCTTGTTGGTGTGTGGGTGGGTGGAGGAGAGAGACGACGAGAAGTGTGGGTCCACCAACATTGCGCTTGTTTGGTCTCTGATGTGCACGGGCCATTTTTGAGTTCGCGTTTGGAAACCGTGCACCTGCTCCGAATTTGCCCTCAAAAATTGACCCAAATTCAATCCAGATATTTGGATTATTCCTTCTCTTCTCCTTGGCTCTCATTCTGATCCTCAAGCAGCACCAAGCCCATTAAATTGGTTTAGTCTTGAGATCTGGCTGATCATGGCACCGGGGCAAAAGACGACGCATGTGGTTTCCACATGCATTAGACGCATGTGCTTTGCAAGTAATGATCTCCCAAACAAAAGATGTGTGACAATTTCACAATCGTGCTTTACTAGACAAAGGAGGGACAAAGGGCAGACAAAGGGCAGGAGAGGTTTCCCAGGTGCAGGGAATCCAGTCCTGCCCTTTGTTTATTCTTTGTCTGTCCTTTGTCTAACAAAGAAGATGTGTTGAACTGTGACATGGGCTTTGTTTGGCCTGTGACTACATGCGGACCACATGTGTCTAACGCATGTGGGAACAGCATGCATCCTCTTTTGCCCCCAGTGTGGGATTATGGACTGGAGATTGCGCACCAATGTTTGCTATTTTCCAAAAATGTCACCGTATGTGTTCAGGACAAGGTTCCGTCACGGTGGGGATTCTCTTTTTGGATATTAGCGTACCTGAGATACATGTGTAGTGACAGATATCTGGCCTTCTCGCAAGGTGAGGATGTCATTATGAATGGGTTGTGTGAAGGTTTTTGGCTCAGTGTTTTGAAAACGTTCCAATGACAGCCTTCAAATATTCCGTGAAGTGTTCCGAGATTATATGCCGGCAGTGTTGATGAAATAAAATGTTCGATTGGCGGTGTAGGGATCCCCACCGTACCGTATACGGTTACGACCGTAAGGATTACGGCTATTTACGGGTGCTAACCTAGCGTAACCGTAACCGTAACGATGCTTCCGAGGCCTCTTACGGTTACGGTACGATGCATTTACGGACATTACGACCGTATACGGTCATATAGAATGAAATAAAATTGAAAGGAAGATAGATAACAGGTATTTCCGCCTCCTGCACCTCTTGGAGAACCTGGTCAAACTCACGATCCTCAATTTGTACATCCAGAGATAAAAATTACCTTGCATTGACATGATATCACACTCGATTGCCGGCGTACGCAACAAAAGGAAAGGAAAGATTAATTATGGACGTGTATTTGAGTGATCTTTGTTGGTCTTCAACATTTCAGAGGGACCGGTGAAGCACAGCGTCCGAGAGAATGCTTTGCTTCAACCACTGTGTTTGACAGTTTGACAGCTGCCTAAAATGGATGCCGAAGTCGAGCCGAGTAGCCATTCCGCACCTCGGCCGCCCACAAAAGGTAATTTGATCCGAGAAGTAATATTTTATGTTCTGCCAAATCAGCCGGCATAGCAGGGAGCCTCATCGCGTGTTTCGGCTCCGGCCGGCCGATGGGTTCAAATTCGAACCATGTTGGCAAATTTACGGACCGTATGTTTACGGTTAGTTACGGTTACGGCAGGTGGCCAACCGTAACCGTATAGAGCCTCGAAGGGGTTCATACGGTACGGTTACGGTACCCGTATAACCGTATCCGTATTACCGTATATACGGATACGGTGGGGATCCCTACGCAACGATGCTTCCGGGGCTCTTACGACACGCTGACCGTATACGGTCGTACAGAATGGAATTAAATTGAAACAAAGATAGATAACTCAGCCCTACTCAGCCCGTATCTACGCCTTCTGCGCGGCCTGGAGAAGGCTCTCGGTCGTTCTCAGGGTATATTGGAAGGCGTGGTCGTCGGACTATATACGCCTACTCCGGATCACTTTTCACAGCGACTCAGAATTTCAGATTGACAGCGGAATCAAGATTTCCTTTATTCCAATGAGCCTTTTACCTCCTTCACGATGCGCGATGCCAATGCTTTTTGGAATAAGCACTGAGGTGCAAAATACATCCGGGTATATCTCGGACAGTAATAGTAAACGAACGTGTAGTCCGAATGAGTGACACAACAACAAACATTAGTTTTAAATACCGTTAGCCACTCAGTCCATGCAATCCACCTACAGAAGGTGCAACCCCACTCCTAGCAAAGCAGCGACGAAGCATGAGAAGCGCTCCACACTGCCCAGGCCCGCCGCCAGAGCCCCACCTTTCCCGTCGGCACCGCCGGAGCCTCCGCCGGACCCACCACTGCTGCCGTTCGTGGCCAGCAAGTCCCCACCGGCGAGAGGCTGATCCCACAAAAATGTAGCGTCGCTCGCATAATCGAATCCACTGGAGTTCAGGAACTTGACATACTTGCCGTCGGGGTCGCCATACGCCGACGCGATCGCGGCGATGTTGGGATAAATCTCGGACGTGATATTTGCCTCGCCGTTCTTCGAGGGGTCGGTCGTCATGAGGAAGTCAATGGTAGTCTGGATGGTGGCGCCGTGAGCGGTGATAGTCCAAGGCTTGGAGGTCGGGTCCGCGTAGGAGAGTATGCGGGCGTTGGTCTGTTTTGACGTTAGATGGATGGGAGCAGGAAGGACGAGGAAGGGGTACGTACAACCATGCCGGCGATGTTGAAGTTACGGTAGTGGTACGGGTGGGTGCGGGAGGCTTCCTCGGGCTGTGAATCCGATTCGTTTAGCACGCCAATACATACAAACGAGCGGAAGCGTAGACACGTACCTGATCACCAGTCGAATTGAGTTGGTTCTGGTAGATCCCCGAGAAATAGCCCTGCGTCCAGTTAACCGCGCCTGCAGTGTCCCCGACGATGAGTTTCAGACCCGCGAGCTGGTTCACGAAGATCGTCCCGTGGTTGCTGCGCAGACGCTGTCAGCTAGAACTCTGAACGGAACTCATTGTCAAACGCACTTGGTCGCATGCGCCGCCTGCTGCGCGGTCGACGCCGTCTGTAGCCAGTCAATGTACCTGTTGCACCAATCAATCATTTGCGAGTCGAGGGTGGCTGTCCAGTCGGTGTTGTTGGTCTTGCGGAGGATCAGGATGCCGGAAGCGATTTTTGCGAAGCCTCGCAGGTCACTTGGGGGCATATGAGCATGGCGCAGGAGGTTGTGCGCCGCACTTACAGGATACCGGTGTATGCGCCTGGCGGAATACAAAGGTGAGTGATGTTGCGCCGTGGCCATCAGTAAAGCAACCTACCTAACTGTCCGCCGGGTCCGCGACCCATTTGGGCATAAATCAGGTTTGGGTTCATCGCTGGGGGAATTTTTTTTGAGTTTTCGAGTTTAAAAATCACCCCCTACGATCGTTTCTACCTGTGGAGTTTTCCAAGAACCAGGTGTTGATGAACTTGGCTGTGGAAGGGTTAGCTCGTCGAAGGGACACCGCAAGCTTTCCACCTACCGACGTTCTGCGAATATACCGACGATGAACTGTTCTGCCACGTCGATGCGATGGAGTTGTAGAGCACAGCGTCCGAAAGATTGAAAAAGGATTGGAAATCTTGAATGGTGTTGCGGTCGGGGTTAACCTGCCCATCGCGGAAGACGTAGTTGCACTCCTTCCACACTATACTGTTGTTAGAGGTGGTTAATACCGGGGAGCGCGATTCTTACTGTCGGATGGCGATAGCACGGTGGTGTTTTTGACGTTAGAGCAGTCGGGCCATTGGCTTTCATTGCAGAGGTAAATCAACCAGAGGAAACCAAAATAAGTAATCTTACTATGGGGCCCAGCTCATGTAGTCGTGCGTGTCTCCACTGGGTGCAGCGACTGGCTTCTTGGTGACACCTGCAGTAATCTGATCAGGGTTTTTGCGGGTGCAGCGGGAGAAAGAAATACTCCAGGGCCCGTAGGACGCCATCTCCTCCGCCCATGCGACAATGGAGGCTTTTACGCCCGCGAAGTTTGCACTGAAGTTACCGGCTGCGACCTCGTCCGGGTTAGGGAAGTCCACCGCGTATTGCACGAAAGGGTTCGTCGCCCAAGCAGCGTGAGAGAGCGAAAGAAGCACACATAGCGAGAGAGATATACGGCTCGAAAATACGGCCGCAGGAGACATGGAGGACGGACAGAGAATGGGAAAAAAGTGGGATCAAATGGTACAAGCGCTAGTGTTTCCAAGCATCCGTGTACTTAGGTCCCAACACTGATGAAGCGGCGTTTCTTTGCCGAAACCGCAGTGGGAATATTGGGATAACGGCTATATACAAATTTACCCCGCGGCTCGTTTGATTGTTTCTGACAAGAGGCAATAGCCGTTAGCGCTCGGAAGGGTGCCGGATTACTCCAGGTTATCCTGCTTTGAACTCCGGTTTAGAAAGACAAGCCACAGAAACCTGGAGTCCCCACCTCGTCATAGACTTCTCTTGGCATCCATTATGTCGACCCGTCATCAGATAGATAGATGGATAAGCACTTGAGCGCCTATAATTATATCGCGGAATTGTCGACATAGCGTCGGCACAGCTGTCAGGCGACGACCATCGCTCACCTGCGACGTGTTATAGCCTAGGCCCCCGGTCACTACCAAATAGGGCGGTCGGGCCATAGAGTAAATCAACGTCGATTTTGAAGGGTCTATTTCGCGAACCAGCAAGCCCAGTACGTCTTTGCTGATGAGCGATGTGGGAGCCAAATTCCAGGCCGATTGCAGCATTCCAAGGGGAAAAAATGTATTTTTGCGACCTCCAGGGCCGTGTGAAAGTCGAAAAATAGAGTAAATCAGCCAAAGCTCACCGACCAACCTGTTTGGTAGTGACCGGGGGCCTGTTATAGCGTGTTATGTTGCCCGTTTGTCGCAAAACTGACCGTTGCCAAAGCTAGGGATTTCGCGGGAAGGACAGGCCGTCTGGGAAATTTTGTTATAGCCCCGGCATGCTGAAATCCGTGGGGATGACAGAAGGCTGTGTTGTGTGAGATCTGCAATCAGCGCGTAAAAGTTTAAAGAAAAACACATATTCCCGCAGTGCTATAGCTGGTCATAGGCGGCACTCTTTACTGAGCGCGCTCAGGGCAGAAATATGCATGAAACGGAAGACTCCGGAGAGAAAATCAATTGATTTGTCCTATGCACAAAATTCGTTGATCAACTGGATCCCCATTTAGAACGATCCGCTCTTGTTTCGGAAACAGCGCGAGGTGAAAAAAAATTGAGAGGGCGCAGATCTATTGTGCTTGCGTTACGTAGACCCCACAACAAGGGAGAGGAAAATTGCACACCTGGACAAATGCATGGTCGACAAGGGTCACTAGGACCTATGTACAAATACAGGGATATGCATAAAAGTATGAGAGACATGGAAGTAAGGATACAACGAGGCTAAAAGCAGGCTATGCTACAATAAGTATTCAAACAAGATGTGGTATATGATAGTCAATTATAAACGAACGAATGCGGCGCGGGAGGAGAATTTGAAGTGTTTTTTGTCAGGCAGGGCAGCGAACCGTGGAAACCAATCATTTCATCCGCAACTCACGCAGCCCACGAACGACATCTTCCATATTCTGCACGCTCCCGGACCACTCCCCACTCCAGCCCGCCTCTTTGCGATGCATGCCGGTACCTGTGTGTTCGATGCTCGTCACGGGAGCACCGGACCACGGCACGGGAACAAACGTCGAATAAGAGAACGGCTCAAGGTCCGTATTGTGCACCGGTGGGCGCAAAGATGTCGAAGAAGCCGCGTGTTTAAGCGTCCGAGACACCTCCCGCGCATGCCGGCGGCGCCCGACAACTGTTGCGCCAGCGGCAACAACCGCACGCTTGTCGGCGGCTGTGTACTCCGCAACGGTCACAGTGCTCGAGCGCTTGCGGCCTTTCCGCGCGGGCGGAGGAAATACGAGCTCCGGAGGAACGTTCTCGCCTAAGGTTTGCACGACCTTGGCGAGCTTGCGCTCCTTCAGCGTCTCAGGATCAACGACAGGGGTGGACGGCGAGTTCAAGGAGAGGGTGAATGTCGGGGACAGCGGGGAAGAGAAGGGGGTGCGGTCGCCGGAGAGTAATTTCGGCAGGTGAAGAGAAAAGAAATTGCGAGAGGATGGGCTCTCCTCCGAAGTCATTTGGCCTGGTGTGCGCGGGGGGGATCCCGACCAAGTGGTGTTATGCACTGGGGAGGACATGGAATTGTTGCGAGAATGCTGGGGCAGCGGAGGAGGCGCCTCGACAAGCTGAGACGTCTCAGTGAGTAAATCTCCCAGTTTCCTGATCGATCGAATGAGACGGAGGCGTTGCGAGTACGGGAGGGTGTCGGATGGGGAAAGTATCGTGGTCATTACAGTAAAGCGTTGAGTGAATAGGGCGGGAAGTAAAGTACGAGTGAAAGAATGGGAGGAGGAAAAACTCGTCGTGGGGAGAGGCGTAGATGGGCAGAGCTCGCTTCGCCATTTTATACTAGGAATATTATTTTGGGAACAATAGGGCTTCGTGGACTTGTTCTCAGTTAGGAACAAGGGCATAAGAGCGGCCCGAGCAACCGGCCATTCAATTCTTTGCCGCTTATTTTCCAGTTTCATAACCAAAATCTGTGCGACCTCATCCAATTCGCCTAATGCCACTGCTTTCATCTTGAACATCGATCAAAACAGAATTTCCCAAAGTGGAATTTGATTGATGAACACTGCCACATCAAACCACAACCATCGAATTCCTTGCCGTTCGCCTTCAACTATGGTTGTCCGAGCAATGCCTCAAATTTCTCTGGATTTACTTGGAGAAGATGTTCTTGTGCAAATCTTTCCTCTAACCGATGTCTACACGGCCCTGCCCTCTCTCAGGTGAGCAGTCAAACTTAACAGTGGTCGGATTTGTATGCATAGGTAAACAGTTATTTTCACTCAATAGCATTCAAAAAAAAAACTGTGGCTTTCCCTGATCCGGGACCTGGCGACGCACAGACTGATCGATGTTCCTTCGGACGAGATCCTGGCGACTTTCTCGACCGACGAGCTCATCGCGGAAGTCATGCGCGCCGTGATCGGTCCAGACATGGGCACCGGCCTCACAAGCTGCCCCGACTTTGCTCCGACAATTCACGATTCCTTACGAGGCGGACCGCTCGAACGTCTTTCCCACGCATGGCCCACCAGGCGAGGTCCGAGGCGAGGTCCTGCCTGGCGGGAGGTATCTAGCCTTTCCGCAATGTAGTGGGTGAGCGGCAGCTAGAAATCTGAGAAATTCAAACGTCGCGCTGCGTGTGGAACTGGGCTGTACTTGGCTTGAGCTTGGTAGCGGATGCAAAGTTCGATATGTGTCGCGACTGCAATACGACTGTGTTCCTGACACTCGCCCATCGGTGCGTTTTATCAATATTTTCAGGCTGATCTTACGTCGATTTTGTACGCAGTAGCTTCAGTTTATTTTTGATTCTGGAACTCAATCACTTCCAGCCCAGAAGTCCCCGGATTTCAACGTACTGCCCTACAGATCGCAGGACAATACCTGAATTATGGCCTAATCGAACACAGAGGGGGCGTGTGTCTGACAATTCTCACTGTGAGTGTCGAAGCTCATGAATTTCAGGGGTCCGATGCATGAAATTCATGATTCATGCACAAAGCCCACGAAAAACTTTTCATATACTTTCTAATTCATGTATTTTATTCAGGTACTTGTCGGCGCCGTTGCTGTATGCATGTATTTCACAATGAAAGACCATGAACTCGGTCATTGAGAACCAAGTGAAAAATAGTTGAAATTACAGGATAGGGTATGCAATCATCCGGGAGCTCTTCTGCCATCGCCGTTGCGTCCGGTCGCTTACAGAGCATCGAGAAGCGGCCTACCAGCAAATTACAAGCTTGCAGAAAGCCGTCCGTTCGCATCGAAGTCAGGGTGGAGCCAAGCGGAGCGTGTGACATCAGGCTCACGCTTGTTCTCGCTCTCTCTTCTCCCCCATCTCCCTCCTCCGCCGCAACCACTCACGAGCACCAAGCCCCTCAACATCGCCAAATGCCTAGTCTTCACCTTCTTCTCTCAAAAGCCCTTTGTATAGTTCTCACGCTGGCCGCATCGGTGGAAATACCGCACCACTCTACTCCACCACCTCGACTCGCTTGAGCTCATGCATAACACTTCAATCCCACTCTCTTCTCCCTCTCCCCCACATTTCATAAATCCAAAGACACTTTGGGCTCTCCATCAAGAGAACTACGACACATGGCGCTCTCACGGTACAGTAAGGACCCCCAAGCTGTGGCAAACTCGACACGGCGGGAACGGAATACTGAGGCCACGTTGTGACTTTGGAAGGTGCGTCGCAGCAACTTATATGTATATTCTTTACTGATACTGTTTGGCCCGTGCAGTGGAAGAGATGAAAGAGGAGCAGCGATCGCGCTAATGACGCTCTCCATGCTGAGCGCCTTTGGGCTCCTGCTCTGTGCGAGCACCCTTCCACTACCGCCGACGGCTTTATTCTTCGTCTGTCCAACACG
This sequence comes from Mycena capillaripes, assembly GCA_029204075.1. NCBI lineage: Eukaryota > Fungi > Basidiomycota > Agaricomycetes > Agaricales > Mycenaceae > Mycena > Mycena capillaripes. The sequence continues at coordinate 2,671,611 of JARHKZ010000009.1, read as the reverse complement.
TCAAAGGTCAGCTTCAAGGGATGCTGAGCGTCGATGATATGACGTGGACTCTGTTCCACGTGCGTCTCCTACATCTATACCTTTCGTCTAATCTCACTAGTATACACTAGCTGCTTACTATCTGGTGAGTTTCGGTGACGACGACGAGGACGACAGACAGCGCGAACAGGGATGAAGATGGTGAAGAGTTGGATCCAACAGACCCCAAGGGAACGAACGACGGGGGCGTCGCCGCAGGAAGGGGTGGCGCGTTGCAGGCGTAGCTATACAGAAAAAATGTATCCTATATTCATACACAATTATCATAGTTTTCACCTACTTTTTGCGTGGATTGAATGAGATTGAACGGTTGGAAATCAAAGCTCATGATTTTTTTGGTGAATTTCATGAGCTTTGACGCCCACAGTGTCTGGTCAACTGGCGGGCCAGGGAATACATCGTGTTGCAAGGATGAAGTGCCAAGGTACGACAATTTATATCTCCCGGACCGAATGGCGCGCTACATCACTTACAGTCAAACTTTTTCTCCGATTACATCCTTCTCTCTGAAGCTTCCAAGCCAATTTGCATCCGTATCTACACCATCTCTACTCTTCAGCATTTCTGGAAACCGGCATCTCAGTTCAACCTCCAAAATCGTACGTTCGAAATAAAACTCACCCCCGATATCGTTCTTCCCGTGGCGAGTGCCGACAGCATCTATTCCCACAAACTGTACCAGGTGCATTTGTCTGTCACCGAAAGCCTGCTACGTCCAGAGACCTACCTCCTGCAGGTCTCGGTAATAGAAACCGGGCGCGATGCTGAGATGAATGTCTGCACGAAGACGACCACCACGTATCGTCTTTCTCCTTCACATCGGGCCGACACCGACGAGTCTATAGACACGGGAACACTCGAGTGCACTCTCCTCTCGAGCTTCACCCAGCCCAAAAAGGACTTCGATTCGGAGCAGATCTCGGGGGCCGGATACGCCCTCTTCGGGCTGCATCATGGGCGTGTCTTGGGTGGGGTTCGCGTCGAGCGGCAGCAACACCAGCAGAATAAACAAAGGAAATTTATAACGCTCGAGCGTGCGATTTGTGCGAATTTATCGCATAATGGGGCGTTGTTGGTGCTTTACAACTCGCGCGCTTTAGTTTCGTATTATTTGTGACTTTACAGGGCGGATTTCAATCTTAGTTGTTTGCGATGAATGCGAAGACCCTGCAAATTTTAATTTTAATTCGATATATTGTTGGTACAAGAGTGGTTGATGGTCTTCAATCTAAACATGGCGCACTCATTTAGTGGTCTGTCCAAACATCAACTCATCCCACAGCTCGTTCGAAAACCTCTCCTTGACTTCCTCCAGTCCCCACCCTTGGCCTTGTCCGATCTCCTTCAAGATCTCAACAAACTCTGGGATCGCGTCCTTGTAAGCCACCTCCCTGAGGAACTTTCGCGCTTCCATCCTCTCCGGACCTTTCTTCCCGCCGACCTCTGGCCCCATCTTCAACCCATCCCACTCCTTCGCCCAGTGCGGCCGCACATTCAGCACCTTGCCATTCCCGTCTTGAAGCGCCATCCACTTATCGGCGATCTGCTGTGCGAAGCCCGCCCACTCCTTGTCCGCCGCAGCGTCGGGCACCGTCAGCACCTCAATGCTCGCTGTGCCGTGATTGTTGCCCCGCTGTGGCGCGAGAATCATGTCCGAGCTGCCCATAATGCGGAGTTCGAGGGTGAGGCGCATGGGGGACGTCTTGTGGGTGGAGGCGGTATATTCGGGCGCGTAGACGAGGTTGATGGCGTCCCACCAGGCGCGCTGGACCACGGAGAAATCGGGCTGGGAGGGGTCGGAGGGGAGGCCCGGGATGGGGATCTGGAACTCTACATCCCTGACTCGCATGTTCTGTGTGCCTCGGCGGAAGTGGAGCTGTCGATATCATCGTAAGCAAATGAGAGGAAAGACGAGAGGGATGTGCTTACTGCATTCGGAAGCTGAGTTCTAAATTAGGGTTGAAGAGAGAGTGGGTAAGAGGTTGAGCAATGTCAGTATGCAGATATGCTTACTTGATGGTGAGGTTGTCGTTTTGACCCAATGTGGGCGGTAATGCTGACATGCCCAGGGTCGCAAGCAGTTGAGCTTGCCAATGACCAGGAATGGCATTGAAGAGGGGGCTGCAGGAATTCATCAGTACTCTTCTTGAATCGATAAAAGGTATGGACTCACCTCTCTGTCAATACACCTCCTATCCAACCCTCCAACCACTGCAAGAAAGCATCCGCATTATTCGGGTACTGGACCGCCGACTCCGCCACGTCCACGGCGTTCCAAGTATTCACCCACGCCTTCTGCTGGTACGTGAACCAAAACCACTCGCTGTAATAATCATCCCGTGCCCGCCTCACAAACTCCTGTCTCGCGCTTTCCATCTGCGCCTCAGCGTTCTCCTCGTCGTACCACTCTGCCCGCAGCACCGACGGAATGTCCTCCTTGCGTAGCGGTGGGATCGCCAGTCCAATGTCCACCTTGCGCGGCTCCATGACCGCGTATGTCATCGCATCGAGCTCGAATGTCAAGTGCGTGACCACGCCTAGCAGGCCGAATGCGCCCGCCGCGACCTTCAGCTGTCTCGGATCGGACACGGTCTGTAAAACGCCTCTGCAGTCGACGTACTCGACGCGGCGCACGTAGTCGGAGATGGTGAGGTGCCGGCGGCCTGCACCGTGGCAGATCGGGGCGTTGACACCGCCGACAGTGACCTCGACCAAGATGACACCAACGGGGAGGGCCCAAGCGTTATTCGCGACGGCCCAGCGGCGGAAGTCCTCGTTGGTGACAGCGGCGCCAATTCGGCAGAGGCGCTTGGTGGACGAAGTTTGTTCCTTGAGCTCGATGGTTTTCAGATCCGGAACGCCAGTGCCAGTGTAGTCGCCCGGGAGAAGGCTCATGGGGTCGGGCAGGGTGGTCACTTCTGCGAGGTTGACGAAGGAGAGGAGGATCTCGGAAGACTGCGAGAATATTGGGGACCAGCTGTGGCGGAAGCCGCCGCAGCGGACGCGTAGGTTGTGGGTGGAGGCAAATCGGACGATGTTTTGGACGCCAAGGACGGTGGTTGGGACGAAAGTGAGGGTCGGTGTGTTCTTGACCGTTTCTCCCCAGTTGATAAACTCCTCATTGACGACAACCTTTCAGTACCCGATTAGGATAACATACGATTCGACGAAAGCAGCAAGCGTACCTCTATAACCTTCGTTTGTGCGTGATCCTCATAAATCTTGGGCAAGTCGTGCTCAAAGGCCCTCTTAAACTTGGACGGGATAGACTCCAATACCTCCACAAACGACTTGTGGTCCTTCTTCTTGCCAACCACGCCGTGCTTGTTCGACGCGGGCAACACAAAATTCGTCCCACCGAGCACATCCGTAGCCCCCTTCCCAGCGATGAACGCACCGATCTGCTCCTTCAAGTCGGGCCGCCCGATCTTGTCAAGACTCTGCTTGAAGGCAGGCGTATACTGCAGCGCGCGCAGGAAGCCGCGGATCTGAACTTCGGTGTCGAACTCGTTGCGTAGGACGGGGGTGAGTACTTCCTCCTTGAGGGGCTTGGTGTCGACGTCTTTGAGGCGGGGTTCGCGCTTCTTGAGCTCGTCGATGTGGGTGAGAATGTCCTGCAAGATATGGTCTCGCTGCAAGATCGGCGGGGTTGCCTGTGGGCCAGATAACGATATGGTGGGATGCTCCATCGTGGTGCAAGCGAAGTCAGTACCAGAGGGAACTAAGGTGAATTTTAGGTTCTGAGTTCAAAGCGACAAGTTTAATAGGGACCGCGGATGTGAAAGCGAATACACTCACAACAAAGGCTACGTCACGGAGAAGATGAAGCGTATACGCAGCGAGTGGATGGGAACCGTGAAGGACTCTGAGCGGGAGCGGTGGAGGATTCGACAGCGATATATACGGACAAAGTTCCGATAATGCGGGGTAACGGGTAAGCAGGCACTGCCCTACATCGGAACCTATTTTAGACTGGTGTTTTGGAGTTGTGGCGCGCGAGAGATGGAGCAGAAATGCGAGAGTCTCGGGGTAAGACAGAGGACCTGGTAAAATAAGGCCGAAGAGGGTGGAGATTCACAGAGACCAAGTAAATGTGGTCGAGGGACAAGACGAGCGTGATGAGAGTGTCTTTGATTTAGTGCGCTGTCACCGGACGCCGCATATTGATATAATGTGTAAGGCTATGTGAGAGCCAGCCCTGAATTTATGAGCAATTGCCGCAACGCTCGAACCACGTTTGGTCAAGGAGCTTTCAGTGACAGACATATGGACGTACAGTAGCGCGGACGCGGCGGATTCCGAAATAAAATGAAGATGGAGAGGGGCAGCTTTGAACCGCCGGGACAGGCCGGGAGAGACAAAGCAATTATTCCCACAAGGAGATCTTCTCCAAGTATTTTCAGCCGAACCCCTCCTGGGTGATGCCAGAGATGGTTGTGGAGCCTGAGAGTGTCGTGGCTGTGTCCGGCAATCAACCTCTGCTTTGATTTACCCATTGATGTCTAACAACGCGAAACAGCGACGATTTTGCATGGTATTCGTCCCCCAGGAACTGGTTGACGCCATTGTCGGGGAGTTGCGTGATGGGCCCTCACTCAAAGCTTGCTGTCTGGCCAGCTCTACCTTTCGCCATCCGAGCCAGCGCATCCTCCTCATCCTTGACCTTGAAGGCCGAATCGTACGGTGCCGCTCGCGTTTTCCTCCAGGAATCACCAAATGTCGGGTGGTGCTATATCACCAGGCTCGTTATAAGAATGCCCAATGAAATAGCCAGTGCAGACGTTGAGGATATCCTACAAATCCTGACCCTGCTTAGGAATGTTCGGCTATGCAGGCTGGACGGGCGATACCCGCACGTCAACTGGAAAAGTAAACTGGATCACCGCTTTTCGACTGCGATACCCGATTTCCTCGCGAGCCAGCCCTTGCGCGAACTCCATGTCAATTCTGTCTCCGAGATTCCGGCAATGGTGTTCTTCCGGCTGCTGAGGGCCGCCCCTTCCATCTTTTTCACCTGTGTCTGGGTTGCTCGGCCGGAAGAAAACGAGCTTTCGATCGTTCCAGTCACAACAGCCTCCACGATAAAACGCTTAAGCTTCACCCACGGATGCGATAGCGCCTACACACTATTGGCTCTCCCGCAATTCGCATTTCATAGCTCAGCCTTGCAGGAGTTGGAAACTGCAGTGCCATTCCGCGACGTTGAGCCTGTTTACGGCCACGCTATGATTTCCTACGCCGCCCATACACTCGAACGCCTCAAGGTTCGCATCGATGGTACGCTCTTTCCATCCGTGGATCACCAAGTGCTCACTGACTCTGTATACTCCTAGGCCAGTCACCGCCGCCGATCCTACCACTTCCATTCCTTCCCGAGCTCCGATACTTGGAGTTCAAGTGTGCCCTCCAGGACTTCATTTATGGTGTACCGTGGTTTGTCGACACCATCCCGATCTTCCTCGCCTCCAGTTCCTGCCTTGCGGAGCTCATCGTCACACTTCATGTCCCTACAACCCAGGCTGACCTATCTCAGGAGTTCAACTCTGAACTTCTCGTCGCTCTGGACGACGCCCTCGTTGTGCACCCTGGATCACCCTCCCTTGCGTGCCACTTCAAGTGGATGGCGGGAGAGGGCACTTTGACTTTGACTGCCTTTGTTGGTTTGGTGCGGCAGGGAATGCCAAAAATGTTTCACCAGGGACGCCTGAGCTTCGAGCAGCTGCAGGACGATCGGCTAAGTATATTCGACTTGCCGCAGTGGGCGGCGTAAGAAGTCAGTCGATATACAACTATCGTTCGATATTACTTACTTATTCTTGTGACGCAGTTATCTGGCCCGAATTATTTCTCCTTGCGCGTGTCGATTTAGGCTCATCCCTGTCAAACTCGTACAATTTTTTTAACAAAAATCCCTCCTCTCTTCTGGTCTTCTGGCGACTCAAATGCTATCCTCGTCTGCTTTTTTGTTTGCTAATTTCCGAAAGAACTGTAATATGCCTCTTCAAATGTGTCTTGCAGCAGGATGTAGGTCAAAGCGGCCTTTGAATGGAGAATCCTCGGATAATCCATCAACCTGGTTGAACTGCAACAACATCGCGTCGATGAACCATTCGTTATGCAGAAATCGAGCCTTTCCACGGTAAAAGTACTCTCGAGGGTATAGGACTAGCTTTGGCTTCTGCACTGTGTTCCTCGAAACGAATGTCTCAAGCTCGAAGTGCGTTTGGTGTTCAACAGAGGACCTATGACAGTCCCAGGTCCGGTGCCGGACGAAATTTTGAGAATTTGGGGCTCAAACCTAGGTTCTTGCGGGACAAAAAATCAACGTCAACGCTCAAAATGCTAGGTCCTGTCCGGACAAAAAAACGGCCGATCGGCCAACTTCGGCCTCTCTCAGTCTTCGGGACCTTAGCTTCCAAAAGGATGATCATAGGTCCTTTCAACAGTCAAAGTGTGGCATGTGCACGCGGGACCGGCTTCCTCCCTTACCTCATTGGTCATCGCGTCCTCTGACTATAAATGCGAGGGTGGAGACCTCGTTGAGCAAAGTGCTATGCTCACGACCGTCATCCAGTTTCGCTTCGCGCACCGACGCAGCCTTGCCGCGGGGAGGAATGTGTGTCGCACGATGATGACCTCATCCTCAACGACCTCCTCCCGACCCCAAAAGGAGGAAGGCGACATCTCGGCAGTGTTCACCTCGCTCCGGCCTTCTGATACTACAGATGCCTTCCCGCCCCGCTTTTCCGAGATGAAGCGTATGATGTGGAATGACGGGTTAGCTCAGAGCTGGAAGGAGGTCCTTGAGGCACTCGAGGTGGAGACTGCACGCGTCGCAGAGCAGGGTGAAACGGTGAGACGCACTCCAAACGCGCATCCCTCTCTCTCATTACATCTCATCGATCTCATCCCCCAGATAATCCCGCAAATACCCATCGAAAGCATTCTCAGCGGGCTTTCCACGGCCCAAGTGTCCAGTATTCGGAGCGCGGGGTGTGTCGTCGTTAAAGGTGCTGTTCCCAAGGAGGTGCGTTCCGCCTTGCGAAGAGTATACCCTTTCTAAATGGAGTTGAACAGGAAGCTGCTTCGTGGAAACACGATATCCAGGAGTACGTTGCGGCCAATCCGGGGCAGGTAAAAGGCGCGTAAATTACCTGTAGCCTCACATGTTATGCGTCTCATCTTGCGCAGGTTTCCCCGCGGACAACATTCAAGTGTTTGAGCTGTACAATACCCGAAGTCAAATGCGCGCAAGGACGCACCCCAATATACTTGAGACTCAGCGGGCTTTGCTCTCCCTCTGGCACGATCGCTCCGGCGAAGTACGCCTCGACACCCCGACTTCCTACTTTGATCGCCTGCGTATCCGGTTTCCGGGAGATGCCAAATTTACACTGGGTCCCCACATCGACGGAGGGTCCATCGAGCGCTGGGAAGACACAGCGTATCGGAGCTGCTTCCGCAGCATTCTTGCAGGTGGCAGCGTGTGGAAAGAGCACGATCCATATGACGCTGCTCCCCGCATACACGCAATCCAAGATCTATACAATGCACCGTAAGCGAAAAATCCTTGGCCAGTACGGGAATTGATACGACACTCCAGCAATCAATGTTCGATCTTCCGCCCTTGGCAGGGCTGGACGGCAATGTCGTCGACGGGTCCGGGAGAGGGCACCCTCCGCGTACTACCCATGCTGTCTCTGGCGACCGCATACTGGGTTCTGCGACCCTTCTTCCGTGCGCGCAACCCGGCGTCCCCGTCCTTGAAATGGGAAGACTGGAACGAGCTCGATCTCGACGGGACAGGGTTTGCCGGGTGCGGTCTAGGAACCGGGTTGGAACTCAACGATGAGACGCATCCGCACCTCCGGCTCAACCAAACGATGGTGTCCATGCCGCGCTCGAGCCTGGCGATCAGGTTTATTGTACGTGCAATTGAGCGTTGTGGTGGAGTTTCAATCCTATATTTCAGGGCACTGCGATATGATTCATGCTGTGGAGGGACATCACGGTGGGACAGAAGATTCATCGGTCATGTATATACCCGCCGTGCCGCTGGCATCGAACAAGTGAGCAACGTGAAATCTGCGTAAATTCAACATGCTTATCAGACACTTTCAGCGCACAATACCTCCGGGATCAACGTAGCAACTTCTTAGCGGGACTCCCCGCTCTGTACGTCCCCCCTGCATTTACCTTGAATGAACTAATCATGGGCATATCTCAGTGATTTTCCAGGAGGACGGGGCGAGTCAACGTTCATCGGGCGCGCGACCGTCGAAGATGTACATCCTCAAGGTAGGCGTGCGGTTGGATTTGAAAAGTTTGAAACTGCGGGAGATGGTAGTAAGATTTTCGCGGAGGCCAATCGAATCCTCGCCGTTTATGTAATAGTTTCCGATTACTAGATGTAAGTGACTTCGCCAATCATGTATCTCTCTCAAAGTTGGAATGATAATTTTCTCTGCTGACCTCGCCGCCGCCGAAGGGATAAATTGTAAGATCCGAAATAACACAACCGAGTACCTGCGGATACGGTTGAGTAGCCAGAGTTTTCTATGTGCCAACCCGCACAAATGGAAGTTCTGGAAGCTCAACGACAACTTAGAGTGCATGCGCATTTGCTTACAATTGGCGTACGCCGTGGATTTTTTTGGGCGTGTAAGCAATTTCTCGACTTGAATTTCAAGCAATATTGGCGCGAGAATTACTATCCGAATCGAATCGAGGGCTTCACCTAATTTGCGAACTTGAGGTTTCCGCCCTGACGTGCGGGGCTTCGGCCTCGTTGACGGAAGCTATCCAGCGCTCTTCCTCGCCGTTCTAGATGAGTGAACTCATCATTGAAGAAGGAGGAAACAGATGATACAAATTACACGTCTACCACCGCGTCCATGCCCGAATACGCGTTCAAAGCCAACTGCCCGCCCAGATGCGCGTAAAGCACACTCCCGTTCGCAATCTCGCCCTGCCTAATCATGTCAATCATCCCCGCCAGACTTTTACCCTCATACACCGGATCTGTGATAAACGCGTCCATCGAGGCACCATACTTGATCGCTTCCACCGTCAGCTTGTCCGGGATACCATAACACCCCGCATGGTAGCGCTCGTCCAGAATCACGTCCGCCTCTGAGATGTCGTCTTCGGTGAGCCCAATACGCGCCGCAGTGAACTTTGCGATGCGCAGTACTTGCGCGCGCGTCTCCGCCGGCTTCGCAGATGCGTCAATACCGATCACTTTGCGCGGCCGCCCGCCCGCCTTCTCCAGGAGCTTGAACCCCGCGACCATGCCCGCGTGCGTAGAGCCTGTAACAGCGCATACGACGACCGTATCGAAAAACACGCCGAGCTGCGCCTCCTGCTCCGCGACCTCGAAAGCCCAACGCGCGAAGCCGAGTCCGCCGAGCGGGTGGTCGCTCGCACCGGCGGGGATGTAGTACGGCTTCCCACCCGCGGCGACCACCTCCGCCGTGAGTGACGCTGCGGTGGGTTTGTGCTCGATACCAAATGTCGCGAGCTCGAGGCGTGGCTCAGCGCCCATGAGGCGCGAGAGCTGGAGGTTCCCGACCTTGTCGTAAACCGGATCCGACCACTCGACCCAGTGTTCCTGGACTAGTTTGGCCTGGACGATGTCAACTTGCATTTCAATAACTGCAACGAGCTGTGCACCTTGAGTCCGTATTTTGCGGCAACGGCGGCGACCTGACGAGTGTGGTTGCTCTGAACGCCGCCAATGGACACGAGGGTGTCGCAGGACTGCACCAGCGCTTCGGCGAGCAGATATTCGAGTTTGCGCGTTTTGTTACCTCCGAATGCGAGGGCCGAGTTACAGTCTTCGCGTTTCGCCCAGATTTTGACCTTGCCACCAAGATCGGCGGTCATCCGGTCGAGAGGATGGATAGGCGACGGTCCGAAGAGTAGCTGCTCCCGAGGGATCTCGGAAAATGGCGACGGGAGAGCTACAGACATATTGGAAGATGGTGAGCGGGAGGATCGAAGGGGACCTTGCGGGAGATTATCATTTTATAGGACGATAAGTCGGTCTCGCATTCCCCGTCGCAGCGAATCTCTCGCATGGCGGTGGAAGAAAGGGTCCAAGAAATCCCGCGTCGGCGAAACGGCTGAGAAACAACGGTCACGGGATGCACGCGACGTGAAAATTGACAAATAACATGACCACACAAACCATCATGTATCACTCCGCCTTTTGTGGCTCGCTTTGTTCTTTGAGTCAACCCTTTCAGTATTGTAGTCTTTGCTTTGGGTTTTACGTTCGGTAGCGGCCATACAAACGCGGTGTGTACTTATGGGCGTCAACTCGGCGCTAAAACACGGCCCGATCGCCATCACCCGTAGTCGAAGCCATTGCAAGATATACGCAAACAATAACCGCCATCATGGCGCGACGACCACTAGCTCTTCTCTCGCTGTTCTGCCTCTCCCTGCTCTCATTAACTCACGCGGAGGAAAAGCCATGTACGGGGCACCATGCTGGCAAATACTACGACCTTAACAGTCTTCAGTCTGCGTGAGTTTTTCACCCTTTTGCAGTTTTTGCTGCGGCTACGTGGTCACTGGATTCTGGAGTAGGGCGTTAGATCTTTTGAAAATATTCGCCCTTCTTGAGCCCAGTAGCGATAATATGGAACTTTATGCTTACAGATTGACAGGAAGGACGCCGAGCTGAAGACTCCAGAGGGGCACGAGATGGTGCTCAGTGCATGCAAAAGCGTGTCGCACGAAACCTGGGGGCTCAAGGTGGAGGATCCAGGACTGGTTGGCGGTTTTGTACGGAGGGCCCACGGGGATTTCTCCATGGGGTGCGTCCGTCTGGCGTTCTGTCGACCCAGACTTTGTACTTGCGAGCTTACTTGCGTTTTCTGCCAGCCGAACGAGTACGACGCTCTCTTTCTCTGGCCGCGCTGGCCACCCGCATATCACGCTTGCGTCTGGCTCCAAATGCCTTGACTCGGAAGGAAAAATGATCGAGAACCTGCGCGGGTCGACGGAAATCGAATTTATATGCGACCCGTCGGCAGGTACGGGCTCTCCGCGGCTGGTGGCACAGCTCCCTCCGGGCGGAGACGAAGCGGTGTGCGCGTGGGTTTTTGAGTGGCGGACTGCCGTGCGTGGTCTTCTCGTTGCTTATTTCTGCGTTTGGAACGAAACATTAATTGATCTGCCTGTACTTCAGGCCGCCTGCCCGACGAGCGAAGGAGTGACATTTGGAGGGATAATCTGGTTCTTATTCATCTCGTGCGTTTGGCTTGCCTGTTGTTTTTTTATCTCCGCGCTCACACTCCCCGTAGAGCACTCATCTTTCTCTTAATATACCTCGTACTTGGCACGCTCCACAACTACTTCGTCCTCGGTCTCGCTGGTACAGATGCGCTCCCGCGATTCTCTCTGTCTAGCATGCTCTATCACGGCCGCGAGGCATGGGGTATGGCGGGTGAGTGGTGGGCTTCCGGACGCGGTAAGCAGTTGTTTTTTCTTTATCGTCGTCTTAATTTTACACCCATCTCAGGCGGAGGCTTCAACTTGAGCTCAAGCGCGCGCGGGCCCGTTGGGCTCGGCGGCCCCGGCGGCTTCCCCAGTTCAAACGGACGAGACCCCGAGCGCGGTGGCCCGCGGGAGCGCGCCTTCGGCGGCGCCAACGGGAACTCCGGCTCCGGGGGCGCGAACCCGTTCATCCGCACCAGCTCGTCCGTGCGCAAGGAGCAGCCGGCTCCGCAGACGAACCCTGCGAGCCACCAAACGCAGGTGATGGGGCCACCGCCGGGCGCTATGCCCAGCCCGATGTCACTGCCGCCGCCGGGGATGTCGATGCCCGCGCCCATGGCGATGCCTTCACCCGGGCTGCAGGCGCAGGGCGGGTTGAACCCTGCGAGTCACCAGGCGCAGTTGATGGCGGGCATGCCGGTGCCGCACCTGGCGGCGCCTGCGCCTGCGCAGCAGACTAATGAGAACGCAACGGCGTACCGCGATGCGCCTGCGCCTGCGCCTGCGCCTGTGCCTGTTCCTATGCCGGCGTCGGCCAGACGGGAGACCTTTGCAGTCGGAGACGACGAGGGGGATGAGGATGACGCGCCGGAGATTCAAATTGCGGATGTGAGAGGAAGAGTGGATGCTGGAGGGGACGGAGGCAGTATTCGGCTTTAACTTCAGTCCACGTTGAGCTTGGGTCGGATGGAGCTAGGTTGGATTGTCGAAGTCCGGATTGTTGAGATTGTTCACGTATTTTATTCGAGTTGCGTATTCCCGTATTCTGAATCCCTTGTTGAAAGCCTCTGCTTCAGTTCGGTGGGTATCAACATTGACTCCCCGATATTTTCCAATCACGTTAGTTAACTGCGAGTTGAGTTGAAAACTTGAAACAATCCCCACACCAAACCGCAACTATGCCCTGCTATGAATCACTTGACGGCACTGCATGGTGTCCCACAGCGGCCCTTAGCTACACAGCATGGAGTTGTTTACCAGGGTTTCCCCATATTCGGAGACGCTGATATTCAATGTTGGTAACGAGCCCTCTCTCCGTCGGCTGTGTGTGACGACTCGGATAATTTATCGTTCAGGATTAAGAATTCAAACACTGCGCCTGAGAAAACTCCTTGCTGTTGAGCTCACTGCCGTAGACTCACTGAGAGTCTTATCCGAAGACTGACAAAAGCGCCGTGGGCCACTTCGGTTAAGTCCTTGCATCAGCGCCCAAACGCTTAATGCTGATATACCAACGAACCGGAGCTGATTTCCCAAAGCGGAGCTTAAGAAGCTTCGGAAGGACAAGGATAATTTTATGAGAGCGCGGTGGGCTGCTTCACGGCCCATCACTTTGGTCAAATTATTGGCGCTTGAATTGGCGCCAGTGCCAAAGTTTAATAGTGAAAATTCAGAGAATCGGGGCTGATTTCCCAAAAGCTGAGTTTGAAAAGCGTCGGATGGACAGGGATAATTTTATAAAGAGAGAGAAGGAGTAGGATGTATTTATTTGCACTGAAATAATTATCAAATCAAATTTTCAATATTAATTTGTGCCAGCACAGTCCTGTTGAGCCGCAATGCCCCGATACTTGTCACAATATTTTATCACCCGAAACGACCGTCGAATAAAGATCCATTTCAATTTTCTTTTACATCACAGTAGTGTTGTAATGGATCGAGGGTCTGATTCCTGGCCACTTCAACCGTGGATAGCTCACATTCGAGGACTTCTTGGCACCATCAATACTACACTACATGAACGGTGCTTCCCAATGCAATCAAAACTCTGGCAAGCCCACAGCAGTTCTTTTCATGGAGATTTCAGTAAATACATATTTGGTTCTTTCATAAGTACAATCCTTCACACTAACTAGGGTCCGTAGCGAAGATCACAATAACATGGTCCACACTCGGGTCCTCTATAAACACATTCCTTCACACTAACTATTATCCGTAGCGAAGACCGCAATAACATGGTCCACTCGGTAGGCAACTGCAATAGCTGTTTGTAGGAGTCAGTACGAACATTAATTCAAAGAAAACACGCTCACAGCGGCTGGCTCGACGCATTGTAGTTGTAGGTGTAGTTCCCATAATCAATAGGATAATTCGGATTCATGGGCTGCTGCTGGGATGGCGCGGGGCCTGGGTACTGCATACTACCTGCATACGGCGTTGCAGGACCATGAGTCTGGGAGGGGACTTGATAACCCGGCACCGACGAGTATGTGTTATTACGCTGGCTCGGAGGCCTGTACAGCGAGCCGCTCCCCACGTTGGGATTATCGCCGTAAGGATTACCTCCCATTGTGGGAGGTATCGGAGGCATATAGCCACCATAGGACGCGGTCTGCGCATAACCGTCGAAGTTGAGCGTCTGATTCGGTGATGGGGGCGGGAACGGAGTGGTAGGTTGACTAGGGGTTGGAGGATTGCTAGGCTGGGGTGTTTTGCTCCCGGTGCCGCGGGAGCGTTGCTTCGCAGTGGATATATATTCGCAATGGAGTCCCTTTCGTTCGCATCGCATACACGGCTTTTTCTCGGGATGGGCCATGCACTACGAAGTTGCGGTGAATAAACTGCGTTCAGAAAATTCAAGCGGGTACCGTACTACCTTGATTTTACTCTCCCGGCAATGGGTACATGCCACGAGGACGCGGGTCTCTCTTGTGAACGGGTCAGCCATTGGAAGGTATGTTTTGAGTGCATCCAAGCCCGAAAGTCTGTCCTTTATGCGATTTGCCAGTACTTTTCCTGCTGCGGTGCCGAACAGCAAGTAGATTGTTTCGTCACAGAGCTGTATTTCCACCGAAAACGGTGCACTCCGAACCGAGACCTTTCTCGCACCTTCATAAAAAAATCTGAAATTTTAGATCGGCTCGGGCCGCACAGCTTTTGGGCGTGTTCTGAACGGGTAATGCGTTAGTGATCGCGTGATCGATCAGGCCAATTGCCGACATGTCGACATCCACATGTGGGAAAGATGACAGCGTTCTGGGGCCCAGTTGGCAGGCTATGCTGGTTAATCAGCTGCCGTTGCGTGGATCTCACAGGACAGCATGCCAGGAATTCAGCTCGACTCTTTCCCAGTCATCCCCACGACCCGAGGCATATTTTTACGGTTGAACCGAAGTTCTGGTGCGTGTTGCGTGTATGAAATAAAATAATTAACGCCCAAGGTAATGTCGCTTGGTACGTATTTACTACAAGGACTAAAGTACCAGAGTGTGATTCGATCAGCGTAAAGCATTGGTGTGTAGAACTGCTTACGTGACGCTCTCGCCGGCGGCCGCCTGCGGCTGTATTGCGGGTACCCTCGCGGTGCTCGCGAATGGAGGTGGATCATAGCTGTTAAGCACCGTGTCCACAATCTAGTTCGGTTCTGACTCCTGGAACAACGCTGTGGAGTCTCATCTGAAAATTAATGATTTTCCGTCAATTCAACGGAGGCGATGGAGTCAATGGTCTGGGGATTTACTACTCAAGTTACATAGTCTGAAGATACTTGCGGTATAACGTGAATTCCTCAATCTATCGTAAAACTCCAGCGAATAAAATACTAAATGCAGTAACTGGCCGGTCATATCAGGAGATTTTGAAGCGAAAACGGGCCACAATCTAGGGGAATGAAACACAACTGTGCACTCTCTTTCTCCGGCCGCGCTGGCCATCCGCATATCATGCTTGCGTCTGGCTCCAAATGTCTCGACTCGAAAGGATAAACGATCGGGAACCTGCAACGGTCGACGGAAATCGAATTTATATGCGTCGGCGGGCACTGGGTCTTTACAGTGTTCGTGGCTTCACGCCGTGTTCCTGTCATCATCGGACGGTGCTCCGAGGGGAGCTTGAAAGGAGGTCGGCGCTCACCTCTTGACTGCTGTCCGTTGGCATCTTGTACCAAGGGAACTCTAAAAAAGATCCATTGACACGCCTTGGAGCAAATTTGGGTCCCAACTGATATCGATTGTGAAACTAAAGAATTCGTAATATGTACAAGAGCGCGCTTGGCGGCCCACCATTTCGGTTAAGTGATTAGCGCCAGAATTAGCGCTATTTCCAAAGTCTAAGGCCGATATTCCATAGAGTCGGAGCTAATTTGCTTAGAGCGGTGTTTAACCGACGGGCTTCAAACAGACAACTGTCATTTTATAAGGCGGGTACGTCAAGTACCTTCGCTTTGACGACAAAGGGCTACCGAGGTACGAGTTTCAATGTTGAAGCGTCTGTCTAAGAGAGACTAACAAAGGGCATGGTCTCATGTGCGTCGCCAACATTAGACTCGTGCATGAGGATCAGCTAGCGTTTTTTGAGGAGGTTGTTGGTTTCGGAGGTGCCATGACTGCGCATTCAATCGTCCACACGGCAGTGTACGGCGGAGAACAGCATGTTACAGTACATACAGCAACAGTTTGAAGAGTTGAAAACTGGTTTCAAGATTCTCCAAGGGAAGATTGAGTATAATTATATTTTTCTTCACTTTGACTTTGGCGGAGATGCCCATGATCAGCACCACCCAAAATTCCAAACTATTCGCGCAGCCCAATTGCACGGCCTGAGATGCACTAGTCTGCCTACGGCAGAGTGCTTCAACTCATGAATTGCCGTAGCTCAAACTGGTTCCGAGTACAAGCTGAGGGTGCTTTTTTCGAACGCAGCAAAATTCCAGCGAGGGGTAAAACATACTTTCACTGACTGGAACTCCGCAGAGTCGGACACAGCGACGTACTGCCCGGAAAATCTCTTGTCAATTTATTCAAGCGCAGACCGTATGTCATACATCATGCTCGATTACTTCCAAAATATTTGCAACAGAGCTTCCGCATATTTGGAAACGCTAATAGCCCGGTAACGAGATAAATGAGTACCTTAGGCCTGCTAACACAACAAAGCCCGTCAGCCGGAATGACGTCTGTACTATTGGTGTCTGTGGGTGTCTGTACGATCTGTCACAGACTGCCCCAGTCTATCACAGACCTTACAGACACCGACAGACCTGGGCCATTTTCAGATGCTGGGAGTAGTCTTCAGCAACTTGTTACGAGATAAAACAATCAATCAAATCAAACCATCCTTGGTGCTAGTTGACGGTACCGAGGGCAGGCTCGGGACACTTCGCCTTGTTCAGATGTAATAAGAAGTGAATGCTACTTCCAATTCACTCTATATGTCCGAGGTGGAACTGGTTCAGGTTGAACACATTCATCAGGGAATTCAAAGTAGGAGAAGCAGATCAATTGAAGATGAGTAAAATAAATATGGCCGGCGCTGATTTAAGATAACAGGCTTCCGAAGTTCACTTTACTTGCCAATTAGAGTTGAAGTCCGAGCAGAGTTAGTGCCTTGGAAATTTGGCCACTATTTTTCTATGCAGTCCCGGACCTTATGTCAATCCAGCACATGGAAGGGCAACAGATTGTAAGTATATGCACTTTCAACTTGAATGTTGATTCAACCTGTGGTGAAGGGCTTTGAGAAAGGATATGCCTTTTTTTTTGAGGAAAAAATATACATATTTAAAGTCGATGCTTACCACAGGAACATGGAGAATTCAATGTGGCTTACGACTTCAAGAATCAGAGCGAGAGAGCGGTAGAATCGGACTTTATGGTAAGCAGAATTATTATGCTGATCATCGGCTCAGCTGCCGAAGTTAGAAAGCCGAGAGATTTTTCCAGAAAAAGATCATTCAGATCAAGATATCACTGCTGACGCAAAAGCGTGATTTACTGCAAAAACTGAAAATCAGGCTTCCTATTGGGCAAGACCCTTTAACCTACGTTACCGGGAATGTGGGTAACAGACTCTCAATCTTCGGATATGACTCTGGACAATACTTGGGCCCTCACTTGCATGCATTCTGGTTCTACCCGAGTCTACGGCTGTGAGCTCAACAACTAGGAGTTCCTCGAGCAATCGCGCAGTGTTTTAATTCTCAATCCTGAACGATAAATCATCCGAGTTGTTACACTCAGCCCCGGGGATGAATTTATGTGTACTGAATCGAATCAAACCTTCAACTTGTACCAGGGCAGTCCTCATTGAATCGCAATGCCCCACTACCTGTCACAGCATTTCATCACCCGAAATGACCGCCCGATAAAGATCCATTTTACTTTTCTTCACCTTGCGGTAGCATTGTGATTGATCGAGGGTTTGATTCCTGCCCACTTCAATTATGGATAACTCACGTTCGAGGATTTCCTGGCACGATCAATACTCCACCCCATGAACTTTGCTTCCCAACACAATCAAAATTCTGGCACGCCCACTGCAGTTCTTTTCATGGAGATTTTATTCAATAAATACATATTTGGTTCCTTCATAAATACAGTCCTTCTCACACTAACTAGTGTCCGCAGCGAAGATCGCAATAATATGGTCGACATTCGGGTCATCTACAAACACAGTCCTTCACACTAACTATCTTCCGTAGCGAAGACCGCAATAGCATGGTCCATTCGGTAGGCAACTGCAATAGCTGTTCTTAGGAATCAGTACGAAGCTTAATTCAAAAGCAAACAAGTTCGCTCACAGCGGTTGACTCGACGCGTTGTAGTCGTAGGTGTAGTTCCCATAATCGATAGGAGAATTCGGATTCATGAGCTGCTGCTGGGGTGGCGCGGCGCCGGGGTACTGCATACTGCTTACATACGGCGTCGCGGGACCATGAGTCTGTGGGGGGACTTGATAACCCGGCATCGACGAGTATGTGTTATTACGCTGGCTCGGAGGCCTGTACAGCGAGCCGCTCCCTGCGTTGGGATTATCGCCGTAAGGATTACCTCCCATTGTGGGAGGTACCGACGGCATATAGCCACCATAGGACGCGGTCTGCGCATAACCGTCGAAGTTGAGCGTCTGATTCGGTGATGGGGGCGGGAACGGAGTGGTAGGTTGACTCGGGGCTGGAGGATTGCTAGGGCGGGGTGTTTTGCTCCCGGTGCCGCGGGAGCGTAGATTCGCAGTGGATATATACTCGCAATGGAGTCCCTTTCGTTCGCACCGCATACACGGCTTCTTCTCAGGATGGGCCATGCACTACGAAGTTGCGGTGAATAAACTGCGTTCAGAATTCAAGCGGGTACCGTACTACCTTGATTTTACTCTCCCGGCAATGGGTACATGCCACGAGGACGCGGGTCTCTCTTGTGAACGGGTCAGCCATTGGAAGGTAGGTGTTGAGTGTATCCAAGCCAGAGAGTCTGTCCTTTATGCGATTTGCCAGTACTTTTCCTGCTGCGGTGCCGAACAGCAAGTAGATTGTTTCGTCACAGAGCTGTATTTCCACCGAAAACGGTGCACTCCGAACCGAGACCTCTCGCACTTTGGCAAATAAAATTCTGCGTGCATTTAGTGTACACTGAGCTTTCAGATCGGGCCGCAAATTGATCGGGCCGCACAGCTTTTGGACGTTTTCACATGTTTCAGGCGCGCGGTCGTCATCTTAAAATCTTAGGATAGCATGTCAAAAATTCACCTTGACTCTTTCCCAGTCATCCTCCGAACCGCGGCATATTGTACACTTGAACCTCCAGGTTCCTGAAGTTCTGGTGCGTGTTGCGTGTGTGAACGGTGGGGAAATAAAATAATTAACGCCAAAGGTAATGTACTTGGTATCAGGACTACAAGTACCAGAGTGTGGCTCGATGAGCGTAAAGCATTGATGTGTAGAACTGCTTAGGTGACCCTCTGTCCTGCGGCCGTCTGCATCTGTATTGCGGGTACCCTCCCGGTGCTCGCGAATGGAGGTGAATCATGAGCTGCAAAGCACCGCGTCCACGATGTAGTTCGGTCTTGACTCCTGGAACAACGCTGCGGAGTCTCATCTGAAAGTTATTGAATTCATCCTTAGTTCAACGGAGGCGACAGCTGGAGTCAATGAATTAGGGATTCACTTATACTCAAGTTACATATTATTACGGCAATACTTGTGGTATAACGTGAATTCCTCAATCATCGTAAAACTCCAGCGACTGCAGCGGGGATCGGAAGGCGGATGGCGGATGGTGAGTCTGGGAAAATAATGATTCTTCGGGTTCCTTGTTCATCGCAAGCAAGTGAAGGCAAGCGATGCATTTGTTGACCCCAAACTGATCGCATCTCGTAAATAATGAACGGCGGCACCTAGCTGTGAAGTGGTCTCTCTAAGACAGACGCTATAACCGAATCTAGCTCGCGTTATAGCTGTGAAGCACGTTTGTCAGGCAAGTTCTGGAGCGTTTGTCCCACGGCTGTCACCGAACTGTCAGGGACAACTGCGCGTCGACTCACACACGATCGTTAAATTGCGGTTTAACGCTCAACTTTGGATGAGGCGCAGTGACGGTTCCGGAGTAATAGAGCAGTATGGGTGCACAGCTTTGTGTTTTATTCCGCTAAATTGTGGCCCATTTTCTCCTTATATGGCCGGCCAGTTACTGCATTTAGTAAATACTAATCGCACGACCGCTCACCACACAAAATATACACGCCCAGCCACCGCCCCCATCTTGTCGTAATCTCGTCGGCGTAGCAACCAGGAAACGCCGCTCCGAAGCGACTCGCCATCCGCCATCCGCCATCCGATCCCCGTTGCAGTCGGACGACCGCTCACCCTACAGAATATACGCGCCCAGCCAAGGACCCTGATAGTACCATGGGAGACCAGGTCTCAAAAATCTCGAATCGGCCGATTTTTGTCCGGACAGGTTTCGCGACGACTTGGAGCATTTTTGTCCGGACGGGACCTAGCCGAGGTCACCAAAAAGGGTAATTTTGCGTTCCTACGACACCAAAATTTTCTACCGCTCCGTTTTCCGTGCTGATATGCGTTGATTTAGCATTTTCAAGCTCGTTTAGCACGAAAGACACCGTTCCTCCCAGTCACCGCCCCCATCTTGTCGTAATCTCGTCGGCGTAGCAGCCAGGAAACAATATTTAACTTCTATAAGTACAAGATTGACCGCCTTCGGACCCGCGGCCACGCAACGCGATTGTCTGACGTTGGTTCAAAAACTAGAACTCACAGATTTCCGGACGATCTGGACAATATTCGCTTGAATTATGATGCGCTCGCCACACTGCTCCGACTGGCGTAGCTTGTTTACTGTGCCGGACTTCCCCAATTCACGCGCGAGGCCTTCAGCACCCTCAACTCACATAACAATACCCAAGCAAAACAAATCGGAGTCGATGCAGGGATGTGAGTGCTGTACATCTGCTGTACAGCTCTGGACAAACAAACACAATAAATTCAATATCCACTGCACCGCTATTTTCTGGCCTTAGCTGAGGTCAGAAACAGATTCAGAAGCCTTTAAAACCCCCAAATCTGTGTTCAAAGATTTTTTTCCACGAGAAAAAGGGTGCGGCCAAATTTTCGGACCCAAAAACCAAAAAAATTGGGTTTGTTTCCCGGTATAAAAACCGTTTTTATCACTTTGAAACAGCCTCAAACGCCCTGATTGCCTGTTCAGACTCACAAAGGTGGCCTTTCCGTGCTTTCACAACCCACACAGCTGCATCACCGGTCAAACCCTTCCGATATGCGTCCATAAAGCGCCATGAGCGTTTAAAAATCGTTGAATAACTTCTGTTAGGCATGCATCGAGACATTGAAGTGCTGCTTTTTTGGCTTGATCAAAGTTTTTGTGACGGAGAGCGAACGGCTAGTTCCGGCACACGGGTTTCGGGTGGTCGAACCGAAGAGTAACTGTTGTAGATAGTATATTGACCAAGGAACTACGCTAATGACAGTCAGGTATTTATACAGTACGGGAGAAATAATAGGCGGAAATAAATGATAGGAGGGGTTGCGCACAGCAACATGATAAATGAATGTCAGTGTCAAAGAGTTTCCAATATTTTCGGATTTTTCCGCAATTGTTTTGGTGTTCAGCCAAATTTTCGAGGTTGAGATGTTAAAACAAGATTTGGGGAGAATGTGGTCGTGGAACATTATTCATCGCAGTCTACATAGCCTATCTACAACATTTGTAAGGCTTTGGCATGATTCTACATGTCACAATAATTCAACTAAGAAATTTGTTGTGTTTGTTTGTCCGGAGCTGTACATTACAGTCCAGTCTTTCGCAGGGCCGATGGGGCTCGTTATGCTACTCTGCTTACGGTCCTAGTAACTAACCAGGCTCGCGACTGAGGATCTATGTATGCCGTTCCTGTACATGGTTATCACTTCCTCAATGTGTCCGCTGTTCCAGATCAGTTCGCAAGTAGCCTTCTAGACCGTTGCGCCCCCGCCTATCAGCGCCGCCCATCTCATCCTGTCCGTGGACATCGAAGAGCGTTGTTGAATACGCCTTTATTTTTTTATCCGGAAGAGCCGAAGAGCTGGAGCTGCACAACGACATGCGATCTGTGCCTCGACTGGATTACCGTTCAATTAGGCACAGGAAATTCTGTTTTCCTTGCAGAACAGGTGGAGGGCACACAAGAGATTTCAAACTTCGATCGGCCATGTTGTGCCGATATCACGGCAGGCAGCATCGGAGTTTCGATTTCTGGTACTGCCGTCTCTGCCGATTCTACAAGAGTTATCTGCTTGTCCAAGACAATCCAAGATGATGGATCTGTGGTCATCTGGTTTCAAGCGTTGGGCCGGTGGATCTGCACACTGCGCGCCTAAGACTTCCAAGTTTTCAACATGGGAAGACACTTCCGTTTTGTCCCCAAAATATATATTTCCGACCGTCGATTCCTTCAATACACGATGGTCGTCAAACCTTCAATTCACATTTAGCTGGGCTTTCAAAGATATGAAAAAAAGACGCACATGCGCGCGCTTTTTTCAAACGCAGGTGAGACCACCGCAAATCTCGACCCCGCCGATTACTTACTTGGCAACTGCAGCGGGCCTCGCGATCGGGCATATTTTTATACCATATGCCTATCTGTCTCAACGCACGGTCGCACGGCCGACTGTAGCACGAGGTGGGCGATCTCTGGATCGTGGAATACTGTTAAGTAAGCTGATGATCAGTCGGTGATCGCCGAAAGCTCGCCCAATATTCTACATTTGCTGCTCAGGATCCCAGACATGAGTCATGCACCATAGAGTAACTGTAGATAAATGTTATGTTATGACTACTGAAAGTTTTGAGCTTGCACTGGGCATTTACATTCAGAAGTGGAATGTGATGATGTGACACTGATGACAACCGATGGCATCTGATGAAATTTCCTTTTTCTGCGGGGGGAACGCCTCTTGCTGTAGCAGATTGTGTTCGTCCATCATTCTATGTTGATGTCGAGTAACTTAACCGATCTCGGGAATGTCATTTTCTGATAAAGATTTGCGGGCGGCGGAGGGCGTAAATCGGGAGGCGCAGGTTGGGAGCAGGAAGGTATTTTGCAGGAGGTTGCATCTTGAAGATTCAAAACGGACAGCGCCATGCAAAGGCTTCTCAGGAGCCCCAGAATTCAATTAAATTGGATTTCCAAAGGTCGAGTCGAGCCAAGCGACTATCGGACACAATGGTAAACATCTGCGGTACGGGCCGTGCCGTTTCATGTAAACGATGTTCGCCTGCTAAGATGGAAGGCATTTTTTAAATGGTGTTGCATCAACGGAACGAATAAACAGCGCCCGCGTGCTGATTTGTATGCCACGAGATGCCCACGTTGCAAACCACACTGCCTCGAACATCCAAATGTGAACGTATATAAAGCAACAGAAGTTCAGATGCCCACCCACTCGACAAACACCATTTGCATTCCTACCACCGCTTTCATTTCATTCACGCACAAGTATGTTGATCACGTCGAGGTCGCAGGTAGATTAACATACTCACGCTCCCGCTCCCAGTTATGTCTTTTGCGAGCAGCAGCCAGTTTTACCGCATGGAAGGCACAGTCCTCTATGCGCAATGCCACGATGAGCACGGAACTCTGCACAACTCGACGTTGGACTTGAACCACATCCTCGGCAACCGGAACGGCGAGTTCGATATCCACGGTTCCAACTTCCACGAGAGCTCCGGCATTTGCGGGTTGAACCACACCATCCTCGTGGCCACTCTCAGACGTGAAGACGGAAGTTACCATGCTACGACAATCGAGCTCAACTCGATCATCCGGAACGACAACGGCAGACTCGCGAAAGCTCATTAGGTTTTATCCCTAGGGTTGGTTAATCATTTACCACCAGGAAATCCCGACCATTGCTTATGGAGTAATCTGTAGGAATCTTCAGCAGGGGAATAATGTAGAATGGTTGGCCGGCGCCTGCTGAGTTGGGACATCCAAGAATATTGTGTTAATGCCAGTTTTTAAATAACAGGGATGCAACTATCTATTAAAACAGTGATCCATCTTGACGGGTATTTACTGCATCCAGATTCGACTACCTCCAACGTCATTCTCGTTCTATTTCTAATATCCTTAAGCATACCCATTTCGCCCCTGGTAATTGCCGAAACCCGCTGCGGTTGACTTCCTCTGCGACACTTTGTTCACTCAGTGATGTCTCCCTGGGCTTAAAGTGTCGTCGTACGCTGTCAGTGGGTTGTCGTCTACAGTGGCAACAGGAACTCCACCACTCCGCGCTGTTCTCGTGGTTAATGTCGTTGGCCCCGAGTTACTCATCAAAGGCACCAGCTGCGGATGCGGGGGTCGGTACGCTGGACAGATCGTTTAATGAACAAGTCTCGGCACTAGGAAGTTAAACTTACACGTAATATGGGCCGCATTCCCATCCACCATCACGTCTGAATTGAACGGCTTTTCGTGGTCCATCTCCTGCTATGATCGGCAACGCCAGCGCCAAAAGTAAACCCCGAGTATACCGAGCATGAGGATGAAGACGAGGGCGGACGCCCCCAACAATGGCACCGACTGGGACCGCTGCGCTTGTGCTGGCGGCAGCCGACTGCGTCGAGCTTGGACTGGCACTTGAAATCACCGAAGAGGATATCAATGAGACGGAATCGATGGCGGTGATCGCAGCAAGTATAGTCGCGGTGAAGCTTGATGATGGAATGGAGGAACTCGAAGTCGCCGAAGAGGAAATCGACGAGACGGAGTCGATTGTGATGGGTGCAGTCCCGCTGGAGCCTCTTGATGAGGTAGCGGAGGAACTCGAAAAGCCCCCTAGACAATCGGTCGTGCCAGGTCCCACTAGCATGAGATCGGCTTATGCTCGAGGTTGAATGCTGTTCCGTATGAAAAGTTATCCTACTCACATTGGAATACAGTGGATTGGTCGGCGATGGTACTGTACGCGAAAGTAAACATTTGGCCTAATGTATATCAGCTTGAAATAAAAGACTTGAAGAGTGTTTGATTAACCTATGGCAAGGTTGACTTTCCATGTCGTGAAGGTTGAATTCTGGATGGCCCAAATCGACCAGGATGGCGACGGTTATGGAGGTGCCCGGTGGAACATGTACATGCTGGGCGAATTTCAGTAACCAAATGAGTGGAACAGAGGACCGCGTACGAGCGGAGGCTACGTGATGTTAGTGGTGCCTCAAAAAGAGGTTGTGACTCAGACGCACGGGTTGTGACCAAACTGCCTTCAGCTCTGTACATTGAGGGACGATGAACTCACTGAGGAACACATCAGGAGTGACAATCTGATTTCCTTGAGATTATAGGGTCTTCGGTGGGAATCAGAGCCAGGGAAGCGAGGAAAGCGGCGAGTTAGCGGGGGAGAAGAGAGGCGTTTAGAAGGGGGGCTTACTTTCACTTTTAGTACAACAAGGCCGATTTGGTCGAAGTGACAATGAACATCGCTTGGATTTGTGCTAGTGCAGGAACCATGCACAACGTCAATGTTTCACGTCAGGAAATTTATATACGATCACCGCAATAATGCCCCATTCTCGTCCCGTTTTTTCTCTTCTTTCGGGGGATTATTTATGAGTGCTTATTGGACGTCGTATACTCTACGAAACATGTCCCAAGATGAACGTAGCAAAGGCGAAACGAAACAAAAAATTGGAAGAGAATTTGTCAGGGGCGCAGAAAGAAACAGAGAAAGTGCGATCAGGAACGTGTTTATACAACGTTGGATTGGGCACAGCTCGAACATATTTACTCTGATATCTTTCCCAGGTGGATAAAATATCTGTGAGCTTTGGATTCGGAATAGGATGACGTACCATGAATACTATAATATTATCGACTTGCGAGTCGCAGGCTGTCGCAGGCCGGTTATTAGCCGACGCTTCATATACTGTACCATTTCGAACAAGTGTTCAGTGACGTGTGGCGGCTGATTTTTCTGAGGTCAAAAGAAAATTTATCGGCCATCTCGGAGAGCGAAAAATTCAAAATTAATGAACACTTGGTCAAAATGGTACAGTATACACTATATTCTCGGTTGCAAGTTTTTTGAGCTCGAGGGCGTTGTCGCTGAGCCGTTGACATGAGGCACAGTGTGCATTCTGTCACTCATTTTTCTCCCCTTCGCTCATACTCTCTACCTCGATTAGCTTACGCCACTTCGGTAAATTCATTTCCCAAAATATGCAGGTAGAAGTCGAGCATGATTTCAAATAAATCCACTGCGCTTCCGCCAGTCCCACGTCCATTTCAATTATTTGATCTGGTGAGTACTCGTAGTATACTTACTTACTAACTTCGGACTAAGTACTGCAAGACGTGCCGTTCATTCTGATATTTCGAGATAAATGCCCCGATCTCAAATCAATCGCTTCGCCTGACGGGGTCCGGCCTCATAGCGTTCTTCATGTTGGCCTCCTCATTTTTTTTGGTTGGAATTGATGTTTGCTTCGTTTGGAGCTGATCAGACAACACAGCCAAACAGCATCATCCTTCTGACCAACTCTTTCTACCGACTCACCAACGCGTCTAAACTGCGCAGGGGCTCCCCGCTTCTGATCTTTAAATGCTTCCAACGCAGCTGCCAAGCCACCATCTCCCCCCGCTCCGTGGCCTTGCTTCGCTCTCCTCAGCCGCGTTGATCGATTGCATTGAATACTTGCGAGTGCTCTACACACCTGGAATTCGAGGATCCAAAATCTGGCGCCGATTTTCTGCGAATTCGTCTTCCGAGCCGGAAGCTCTATCCCTGCCGCTTCACGTAACCGCGCCATCGGGACCCAGTGTAGATCTTGATAATACGGATGAATTTGAGCGCGCATATGCGATCCGGTGGCTCACCTATCTTATCAACAATGCAGAGCGGGTACAGGGGACTTCATCCGATGTGGAATCGGTTATAAAGCGCGCAGCTTCTCTCCTCGCGAACTTCGGGGGTGCATCGAGCGCAGGAGTCATCAGCCGCGTCTTGGTATTTCCTTCGGCGCACGGCCCAATTAGCATCACGTTGCAGGACATCCCACTAGAAAACGGCGATATGGCCAGCGTCGGCGCCCAGACTTGGGGCGGGGCGTGCGTTCTCGCGGAGCTCCTCGCCGCGGAATCAGCCACTTTCGGGCTGGCCAAAGACCGTCCGACACCTCTCAGAGTGCTCGAACTCGGCGCAGGAACAGGTCTCGTGGGTTTGGCGCTGACCGCAGTGGCCAAATTGATGGACGTTGACGTCGCCGTGGTCTGCACCGACTTTTATCCCAGCGTGTTGCAGAACCTGGCCGCCAACATCACGGCGAACTTCCCAGCCTCGGATCGCTCGATATTATCTCACTTTCTTGATTGGTCGTCCTTTGTAGATGACGCCAATCCCATCCCTCCGCCTTTGGACCAGCTCTTCGACGTGATTCTGGGTGCAGACATTATATATGAGGCGGAGCATGCTACGTGGATCCATGCCTGCGTGTCTCGTCTTCTTGATCGCGAGAAACCTTCACAATTTCACCTCGTCATCCCTCTTCGCCCCACCCACACATTGGAATCAAATACCATCGAACTCGTATTCGGAGCTGGTCTGGATGCGTCGGGATTGACGATCCTCTCGAAAGAGACGATCGTATGTGGCGTCGAAGAAAGCCCCTCTGAAGAGGTGGAATACGCGTACTATCGCATTGGATGGAAGCGGCAGATCTTGATGTGATGGCAGCAAAGTAAGTTTTCGAACTGGCCTTCGAATCAAGGAGTCGTCCTAATGTATGCTGCTTTAGTTGCGCCAACGCTTCGACATATGGATCCAGGAGGCAGAACATGGGATACACGGGTATGATACTCAAAAGATCCACTTTTCCATGTGCAACGCGGAGTATATCATCTGTGAAGTCCTTTTCAATTCAGAACCTGTGTGCTTCTGTGGCAACGAAAACCCCGAATTGCCGTGCTATCAACGAAGCTTCTGTTGAACACGCGGGAGCAGTGAACGACACGGTGACACGACGATGGAAATCTTGATCGGATGATTTCCCTAATTAAATATCTTTTGAGGTTGAATCAAATAAATGTACTCTGAGAGTCGCCGTTGCATCTTCAAGATCTGCCAGCACCATGTTTCCTGTTTCAACCACTCCTTCCAGGACTGACACTGCGGAATTGTCAGTCACTCCAATGTTGATAACAACGATAATCTCACTCTCGCAGGTCTGGACCAATAGTACGATACTAGTGAACCCTCATTTGTATTTTACATCAAGCCTACCAACGCACAGTTTCTTCGCTATCTCTTACACTGGGGCCTGTTCGGTACTTTGAGCCTTCAACTGTGTACGTCCCCCCAGATCCCTACTCCTTTTGATCCAATTTCACTTTTTTCAGATCTCTGTTACCAAGCCTTCCCGAGAGATCGCGATTTCAACAAATGGCTGGTCTACACTGTCTATGTCATCGAGTTTATGCAGAACGCTAATGACCCACGATGCATTCGCGACTCGGTTATGGCTTCGACGACCTTTCTGCACTAACAGGGCTGGGGTTCGAGTAGCTCGCTCTCCCTATCATGAGTGGGCTAGGTATAGTTTCTTCAATTTATTTTGAATTTCTTTAACCATCGTCTCGATGCAGTCAATTTCATTGGTCAATCTTTCTACGCATATCGGTTGCATGTGTTATCCAAATCCTGGAAGATTCCTTTGTTCATCTTAGCCGTGTGTATTCTGTTTTTTTTTTTTTTGGATGGCATTGGACACACACATATCTCAGGTTTCTCTCATTAGCAGCGTTGGGGCGCTCTTACATGGCATTTCTGGCCTCCAAGGTACAATGCGAAGAGCCTCATGCGTTCTCGGGTAGGCTAAGGAATTCAGCGGGCACTTTTTCGCTCTTGTACGGCGGAGATTTACGCATCTGCAGCGGTATGTCTGAGACGGATGAGCGCAACGTTATGTTGACTTTGAAAGGTGTGGCTCGTTGGCTCGGCCTTGAGCGATATTATTAGCGCCGGTTGCCTCACATATTACGTGTGCTTCTTCGTGTTTCTCTCAGCCTTTTCTGACCTCAGTTCAAGCTATCCAAGAATCCAAGCGGATTTCCCTCAACAAGGGTCTTTGTTGGCAAATTGATTGCCTTGACAATTGAGACCGGAGCCCTGACCGGTATGCGCATTCATGCGTTCTTACAATTTGGCGCGCAATCTCATCGTCACCTAGCGTGGATGGCCCTGGCCCATCTCATTTTCTTCTTCGCAGTCCCCAGAAAACCTTACTTCTTCACTGCGGCTGCCGTACAATCCAAGCTCTACGCCAACACGATTTTGGCCGTCCTGAACTCGCGATTCCAAATCGTGGGCGGTCGTGGTTGCACAACATCTTCTACCCAGGCCATGTCAAATTTCGCCGTCAATGATCAAAGACAGGGAGGACCTGCGGTGCGCTCTTTCCAGTCACCCATCATTAAAATGGATAGGGAGGTGTTTTCCAGCAGGGAGCTGGATGATCTTGTAAAGTGAAGTGTATAAGCGTAGGTTTCAAGTGAACTGACTACATTCTCTCGGGCATTATCATTTCCAGTATACCTCTGTGCAGTTTTGGATGTATTGTTTATTGAATCGCGGAGCTCTCG
Organism: Mycena capillaripes; assembly: GCA_029204075.1. Lineage (NCBI taxonomy): Eukaryota > Fungi > Basidiomycota > Agaricomycetes > Agaricales > Mycenaceae > Mycena > Mycena capillaripes. The sequence continues at coordinate 2,642,199 of JARHKZ010000009.1, read as the reverse complement.
CGTTCGATTTCTGTAATACTCGGTTACCCTCCTTCCATAGAACCTCTTACGCTTTCTCTCCCGACATCACCAATGCCCGTTACTTTCCTTCGCATGTGGCAAGTAGGCAAAATGAACAACTACACTGTTCAGTTCTGTCTCTTAGTGAACCCCTTGGGACTCGAATTCAGACAATCGGCTGCTGTGATATACCGTAGCTTCGAAGTCAAAGGTCAACTTTATTAACATCCATATACACTCTATCATTACAACCTTCAACGCCTTATGAGTACGTTAACTGAAAACCATAGCGTATGCGGCTTTGGAACAGGTGCTAGCCAGCTGCGTTAAGACTTGACGACCTACCAGACAAAGGCAAGTAACTTGAGATGAAGATGGAACATCAAAGGACGGCCAACTGGCATACCTTGGAGTTCGAAGTCTGGGTCTTCTGAGAAGCGCGGGCCTAGAGTAAGAATTCATTCTTTAGCTGCATAACTTGAAGTGGACGGAAATCATACGCTCGATATCAAAGATGCGACAGCCGCCGCCTACGGACATGAGTAAATGGGAGAGATGCCTGATTGGACTCTTCGTACCTTGGCTTTTTTCCCAGTCGACTTCCCAGCACTGGCGCCATTGTTGGAGGATGTGTTGGTATCCGTGGCGTTGTTGGAAGAATCGGTGCTGTTAGACCCATCCGCGGTGCTGTTGATAGAGGCGTTCGTGTCGTCCGCGCCGTTATTCGCCGAAGCGGTCCCATTGCACGATCCGACGACGTTGTCCTCTACCTCGGATGCGGCGGTCAAAAGGGCCTGGGATGGGCGGTCAAATTTCACACGATCGTGATGTTCGGTAAAAGTTCACCTTGAGTGTCGTGAGGTCGTTGACCACCTGATTATCGTTGCTGACGAGATGATGGATATGGGCACTCGAGAGGCGAACAAGACCACCTACGTGTTAATCTGGTCCAACAACGTAAGGGCTGAGGAGAGCAGCCCCCCAACAATGCTTGAGTCAGCGCACTGTGAGACAAGCATTAGGTCATTTTAGGTGAGGATGTTCTGAGTGGCGTACCTGGCTTTCTTGACTGAAATCGGGAACGTCTGCCGCACGGGCCGCAAAAGTTGAATGCAGCTGAAGCGGCGCTGCATTCACCTTCAAGACGAACGCCGACAGCACCGCAACGAGAAAGGTGGTGGAGAAGCGTGTCATTTGGAGATAGGCGAAGAAAACAAGTAGAACCAGAGCCAAGCTGGAACGAAAAGAAGAGGGTAAAGAGGAGAGGTTAAACCAAAGAACGTGGACCAGGCCTGGGCGGTTTGACGAGGAGGGAGAGAACTCCGCAGGGCTTTTATAGGCCGCGAGATACATGCAGTGCAGCCTATAGCTGTGGTTTTTGTCTGAGAATAATTAATTACCTTGAATACGATTACTCAGTCATTTGTGGCTAAGATCGGGAGCTACCTGGAAAAACGCAGCCGATCAAGGTATCAACCACACGCACGTAATGCAAACTCGGACATGCTGGAGGACCGTGTGTGGCCGGGTCGGCGGCTGTAACTTCTTGGGATGTCACGATGGCCAAGACTTGTAAGAATCTAAGAAGTCTCGGATAGCCTTCAATTCATCCGCAAGAAATAGCATGAAATATCCACCAAGGGTAAGATCCGTATCATACAGGCACCGTTAGTATGTGCCGAATCTTGAGTACAAGGATCTATCCTGTATATCGAGTCTCGGTTTCGCGCAGGCGATGGAATGACAAGAAAACCTCAACAGACGAAAAAAAGGAAAGAAACTGGGATTACCACGAGAGAGGTAATGGCGCAACAAATTTTACAGGGACGAGCGCTCACCAATGCGCTGATGCTTTGCAGATCGGTCCAAGTTACTCCAGGAAACATCCGATCTCAAGACAAAGTTAGACCCAGATACCGTGAACCTGGATCATTATGAATATTATCGGTGGTGCAATTGGTCATCTCTGTGAAACAACCGATCTAGGGAGAAGCTGTAAGGTCGCGCGAATAATGGGAAGGGATTAATGCATCTATTGTAACCATGCTGTGCAACAGATCTGGCCACGAGCCAGTTTAGAGCTAGTAGGCGCAAACTTATCTTCAGATTTCAATTTGATCGGGCCACTGACAAAATTTAACTCGTGCATACGGCAGTTCGTCCCACACCTTAACGACCCAGTCAAGAGCGGCTTAAACTATTATAAAGTGGAGCCGACATTGAGCGTCCCACGCATTCACAGAAAAGCTGAAATTCTATAAAACATCAGCGCAGCCATGGAATGTACTTACTGTCGTCGCCCCTGACGCAGGCCAAGAGAAATGTTCGCCGCTGTAGCGGGAAGGATATAAGTAGACGTGATTGGGACGGATTACTCACTGCGAATCTGCAGGAATAACGACTGGGCGTCGGAAGCACGTCGTCGACAGCGATCCGTCTGTGGGTTCCTTCGCTGAGTGGTGAGAACTTGCAATTGAAGCATGAAGGAATGCCACCAAGCTCCGAGAGTCAAGAAAGACACAAGCGCCGTGTGGTAGCATCATTGCAATAGAAGATCAGCGCTCAGAGTTTTGGTGGCACTGAATGTTAGGAAAGGGAGCGTGCGTTGGCATGTGTATGCGTTGATCATGATGGTTTGATGCCATCATGCGTAACGTCATCACACCAGGCGCGACCATTCATTGCGTTCAAACAACCTCACAACTCCCACAACGGTTACAACTTCCTTCTCTGAACCATCTGTTAGGCAATCCCGTTCCGCTTGCTGCTCCCACATTAGTCGTCGCGGCATCTCCGCCGGCTCATGACTGTTTACTACTGTACTGTTCCACCACACCGCTATGACCTCTACCTCAGCACTCTTCCATCGTTCTTACGATTGACTAAACCCGCTATCTCATGACTGCCACACTCTTCCACCCTCGCGTAAGTCGTTCCCGCTGGTGTATAGGCGGCGTATGATTACGACTGAAACAACGATGATTGTGGGCTGCATGAAGCGCCGGTGCGTTCTCATTCTGCTCCTTTTCCTTCTTTTCTTCTAGTCCTGTCGGACCAACTGGACACCTCTAGTCATTGCTGTGTATCCAAAAACACGCTGTAGATCTCATACGCGCCACGCTACGTCGATGGGGACAACGGATGTATCCGCGCCCACATGAAAACTCGCACATTCAGGAATGCTTCGACTGTGCACCCGTCTTTCACGCTGCGTCACGATCCGCTGGGCTTTCTACGCTGTGTATCCTCTTTCCGCGAGCTGTTCGGATGCGCCCCGTGTTTCCACACTCTCGGTGTAGGGTCCCTTTCCGGGAACTCAATGCGGACGCTTTGTTATGCCTCCGCGGCCGCACGGAAAATTAGTACGCGATTTACATTGTGATAGCAGTGGACGGCGCCCCTTTTCCCGTCTGCTCAAGGTGTGACGCCCGGGAAAACAAGGATCAACGTTGCAGAGCATCTTCATCCTCACTGTTAAATCCTCCTCGTTCTGGGCAAATTTGCGTCGACTCCACTTGGAACTGCCCCCAGAAACGATTGCATAAATAAATTGATGCCTGTGATGTTTATGCGTCTCACTCGCGTCTCACGGAGCCTCACATCCGGTGGTAATTTTACGTACTCAACTTATGCCAACTGTTCAATGCCAACGTTTCCTGATTTTCCTCCTGTAGATTTACGCGTGGGATGGAATTCCGTGGGCGTCGCGTGATCAGCCGGACAACTGTCAGATTTTGAAACCATCCGGACGCTCGAGGGATCATCTTGAAAACCTGCAGAAGAGGTTGCAGGACGACGGACATGGCCAAAACCTGATGACACCGACGTCATTGACGAGATAACAATAATAGGAGGGGGAACGAACCTGCCCGAAAGAGGGAGAGAATATGTTGTCAGGGGTGTGAAACAAACGAAGCTCGTTCACGATGACCCAGTATATCATGGGTATCAGGAAGACACCGGAGAAGTGCAACAATGGGTAGCGTTTTGAGAGTAACTGCCTAGAAACGTCCCTTGAGCAAATCAAAATAGAATGTAACGTAGTGCAAACCAGTAAGCCCAGAACTGGGATCGCTTGTTAAGATTCTGCATCTTCACCTGCGCCACCAGGGAACGCCTAGACTTGATGACAGCACATATGGAGCTGAATAGTAGGAGGATCACCGGAGTGCAGCTCCCAATAAGAGCGGCAGTGCCTATTGAGGTGACATCACCAGCGGCATGCTGCCTATAGAGGTCAATGCTTCCAATAATCACGACCGCAACTCCGACGTAAGGGACGAAAATCAAAGTGTACAGCAAGGCGGCACTGCTGCCCTTGTCGACCAATAGGTCGCAGGGGCTCGTGGCGGTAAAGTGGCGGTCATCGGAAACACTTGTGAATATTAGGAGTGCCACCGAAATCATCCCGGAGACGACGACGAGGACTCGGGGAAGGAGATGCTCGCGGCGCGGGGAAAGGATATTCTGGAGCCGGTGATCCCGCCCGCAGAACCCCATTATGGCGTATACGACAAGCGTAGCGGACTGTAAACGTATCAGCAAAATAAATTGACAGACGGGATGATGCGCGCACAAGGGGTGACAGAACCAGGAATACGGTCATCCCCGAGTGGAAGCGCGAGAGACCTTTTGTATATATCGCTATGATAGCGCTGATGAGAAGCGAGTAGACAGTCAGGAGCTGCGCCCACACAGCTCCCGATGCCTCTTTAGGATCATAGATTATGACAATTCCCGACAGCAGATTTGCAAGGTACGCTGCGTGCATGTCAGTATACCACTTGCGCTCCAGCCATAGCATGTACCTGCGACCCGGACGAGAATTCCAGATACATCGGGATTCGGACAGCGGACCCAGTTTCCAAACTCTTTACTGTCGCATTCCACCCTTAAAGAATGGAAGGAAAGAAGGCACAGTTCAGCGCCCGACGATTAGCGAACTCGGCCATCCAACATACACTATCATTTGGTCCGGCTGAAGCAAAATTTAAGTCAAGGGTGTGCCACGCGGCTGGGAAATTCTTACGCGGAGACAGACGACGCTGACCCAGTTAGAGAAATCATCGCCGTGCTGTTCGAATGGAATGGCGAAGGCGAAGGTCACAGCACTTTCGGTGGTCGAGTTATCATCACGAGGGAAGACGGCTGGGGCCGAATGGGAGCCTGAAGCTAGAATCGCAGGAATGTACCCTCAAGGTGTGCAGGCAGCAAGCCGAGACGAGTGGGACCAACCGGCATGACAGACTGTGAGAAGGACAGAAAAAAGTACGCCAAGTCTGAGCTTCGACATGAGAGTCTAGAGAAAGAAAAAAAAGTAAGTCGTGAAGGAACCAATGGGTTCGCTGCATTTTATGCTCGTCAAATTGCCGATCGACCGCTTGCGAACTGTATGATGGGGTAAGAAGCACCGGGGAAGCCCGGGAACACAGGGAGAATCGCTATCTGCAGGGGCGAGATTTTTCTCTCGGTCATTTAGCTGACACACCTAATGTCTGAAGTCGTTGCCGAGCCAGCGGGGTGTCAGTTGGGAGCATTCCCATCACCGATCATCGCGGGGCACCTCGGGTGTCGTCAAGGTATTGTGAACTCCGGCCAACACCTGGGCGCATAGATCGCACAGGCATTTCTTTTTTTAGACATTTTTCCTCTGTGGTCCGACGCCGGTTTCTGGGCGTCCATTAGAGGACAATTGGCCGCCTAATCCTGCTATCGAAGCTGAGATGATGCGCAAGAGGTGTGTAACCAACATGCACAGCCTTGCTTCTCGTTTTACAGATCCTCTGTTGCATCTTTACTCTGTCCCAAATAGCCGAATACACAAGGGATCACGAGAGTGGCGCAGGAAAATGCCACGCCAAATAAGTAGGCTCATGCATTATGTCTGTGTACACAGCAAAACAATCAAGTTTTCAAGTTGAAAAAGAGAGAGAGAAAGAGAATCGAGAGAGAGATGTGATAACCTACCGGCAATCTCAGTCTGAAGTTTTCCAGGGTGTTGAGCTATGCTCATCGTGCACTACGGCGCGATTTATATGACTGTTTTTCCTCAACAAAAATACGATGCAAATCGATTTGCAGCATATTTGCATCAAACTCCACAATGCAATTCGATTTTTTTTTCGATGCAGTTTGATTGCATTCAGTGCAGAGTGATGCATATCGATTTTTTTCGAGACAGCCTTCAGTGCAAATTGGTGCCCTCTCTGCGTGCATGTGTTGTGATGTCCTGCATTGCATCACATCACATTGTATTGTTGCATTGCACTGCATTGAGATGCAGTTGAATATTCATATGTACGGTGCATTTCGATGCAATCTGATGCAGTTGTTTATAATTGCATCGGATTGCATCGAACTGCATCGACCTCTCTACATTGAATTGCATCGTTGCCGATTTTTTTGCACCAAAACTTCCCATATCGGGATAAACCAATCTTAGCTTTGTTAGACCCCAGGTGACTCGGAGAAATGGGCAAATACAATTCAAATGCAGTACTGCTTATCACCAACTACTCTACTAAATTTAGATAAGCTGTTCCCCACCATGATTCTGTCAAATCCATGTGAAGCTTTTGGGCTGGACTCAGGCTCTTGTCCAGAAGCCGTGGAGCTTGCAAAACCCAGCCTGGATCTCCGCCATGCTCCCCCTCTTGGATGTTCTCCCAATACCCCTCTCCCTCTCCCAAACCAACCCAAGCAGTTCGATTGATCGAGATCACGAACACAACCCTTGTTGATTCCGCAGATGCTCTCACCAACCTCCGGCACGGACGGTGGCGTAACCACTCCCGGAGCAGAAAAAAATCAGCTGCTAGCAGAAGCCTGCAAGATTCCCAATTTCTTGAAATGTGAAGGGCTCGTTTGCTTGAGAAAGGTCGTAACAGGCCCGAAAGCTGCAGTTTCCGCCAGCAGCGTTGGAGTCAAAGATACTGGGAATCGGACAAACCACGGTGATCGTTGATCAGTTAGGTCGTTGCAGAAAGCTCACGGAAATGCACTGATTATTATAGCATCGATGCAAACTTGGTTCTCGATAAGAATGCAAATCTGGATGCCGCCAGGGATGCAATGCAATGCAATGCAGTGTAATGCAATGCAAATGCATGCACTATGGTCGAAACCAAATGCATTACATTGCACCATTGGGTGCATCAAATTGAATCCGAGTGCACGACATTGCACCAAATTTCACCGAATAGAATCGAATCGCACCGCGGATCACGATGCAATCGATTTGCATCGTATTTTTGTCCAGAAAACACTGTCATATGTGTGGCTTAACCTTTGCTTTCATCCCCCAGCAGTCCCCTTGTCAACTTTTTGTCTCTACTCTTGAGCTCGGAAATATCTTCAACGCTGCTCACCAGCCTCGACACCGACTCGGATGTCCTCTCCGACATATTCGCACCCAGTGACGTGCATCATGGGATCCTCTCTCTGTCGCGGGTGCCCGGCGCACCCGCATTGGTTGTTAACACATATCTAAATTTCACACATTCTAGGTTAATGAGTTGTTTCATAATATTGCCTCCACAAGGCATCTGTGACTCTCGGTCGTCCGTCGTCTGTATACTCTACCCACCGCCGGACAAGATCCTGGAGACCTTTTCGAAAGATGTCCTACTCGAGGATATTCGATGCGCCGTAGTTGTCCCCTGCACATGAGGCTTAGACTCGTCGCTTCATCCAACAATCCATCGCGGAATTACAGTCCCATTAGGCCCAACGCAGTCCGGAATTTGAACTACAGTCTGCGGTGGCAGGTACCTATTGTTCTACTTTCTCAAAGATAGCAACATTTTCAAAGGCACTCAAAATCATCTCAATTGGGCCATTTTTGACTAGAAATGAGCTCGAACATGCGGGGTGTTCAAATTACACTTTCTTAATATATTTATAGGAGGTGTCTTTACTTCCGCAAAGAGCTAGAATGCGAGGGAATCATTATAAACTTGAGGTTAATATCCTGGGCTGGCGGAACGTAGGTGACAGGCTGACAGCGCGATCTTCGCGTACATTGGTAGTGCGGGCCCGTTTAGGGATGTCTGCTGTCGTTGTGGATATCACCCAGCTGTTAGTCTGTTGTTAACCGCGCCACCGTGTATAGGTGGCCGCGTTATTACAAATCATCGGAGTTTCAATTGTATTCCCACGGCCTTTCAGCACTTCCACAGCGTCAATTGACAAACTGTAAGAGACAAAGTCTCTTAGGAGTAAAATTAGAGGTGAGCTGTCTGCTCAGAAAATATTTTCCCTCACTGTTTTCATTGCAACCGGAACTCTCGGTGTTTCGGATGTCGGTCCGGTCTCCACCCATCAAACCTCTATTTCCTTGTTCTTGAGCTTTGCCGCCCGAGTTTTGCTGGACAAATGGATGATATAGGACGGCCACATGTTAATCCGAGTCGAATTTGGGCAAATACGCGTTGCAGAACGTACTTTGCCGACCGAGAATTTCGAGATTATATAATAACGCGGCCACCGATCACGGCATCAACCTTATCAACAGACTACAACATGCGAGGTACGAGCACCATATTGTTGTAGTGTCTGTCTATGAGAGACTACCCAGCTGTAGGCTTCATTCAAGGGAACCGACCTATCCCAAGATATCTGCCCGAGACAACCCAAGGAATGCTGCGAAATTCTCCCCGGCTCAATCTGGCGTGAAGAAAAAGCCGTCTTCCTTGTGCCGGCCACTTATCATATTCACCCCATCGAGAAACTGGGCTATCTGCAGCGGTCATCTACAGTAGAAAATGCGCCAGCTCTCACATCTGCGAGGAATAACTCGAACTTTTGCGCCCTTGCCCTCTCTAAGAGAAATACAAACAAGAGGTAGAAGAAGGAAGGATTCAAGGAATTTCATAGTAAACTTCAGGACCTCAGATCTCAGACGTCACAGATATGGTTCAGTTACTTCATTCGAGACTTATTCAGTCAGCTCTCACGGCAGACATATCATCCATGTACACCAACGAAAAAACCAATCAAGACAAAAGACAGTGATACATACAGACGCCATATAATAGGTAACATTTCAACGGGCTGCAAAACAATCTCTGGGGAATGCCATCTCAGTACCCGACGATTAATCTAAAGATTCGCTGAATTCACGTATTGCACTCACGTTCACTACTTACATTTGCCTAATTAACTCTTCCATTACTATTTCCCCCCCTCCTCTCCCGCCTTCTCCAAAGGCCGTGCCACAGCGGGGTTCACGAGAATATCACCCGGCACGAGCACACTCTGCCTCGCGCGCTGTGAAACAACGAGCCCGAACCCGCCTTGCTCGCTATCGAGCTGGGAGATCTGCGTAGCAGGGTGTTAGTGAATGTTTCGGAGTTTGAGAATAGATGGATGAAACAGTCGACAAAGAGATAAAGAGTCAAAGAACACCAATGCCATGTCACAGATTGAACAACGAGACGCCGGCTCACCTGCAGTTTCCCACCGACCGGTGTGGGTTCCGAGTCGAAGAGCGTGCCAAAGACCGGCGGCAACGCGCCGCGGTTGCCCTCGCCGAATTTACCGTCCGGTGCGTTGCAGAGGTATTCCTGCAAGGGGAATGGGTGAGCCGGGGAATTTGGACGTGCGCATGAAGAATAATGCAATAGCCGCTCCAACGTCGAGATATATGAGGGAAGGATAGAGAGACGCACCTGGAACGGACAATTGGCCTGGCTGACGACAAAATGGTAGCTGTAGGCGCCGCTCGCGTGCGGGACGACGGGAATATCGTACGCGGCTGCCTGGGCGGCGATCTTGAGGAGCTCGGTGAGGCCTAGGCGCGAAGGTGAAGGTTACGACATGTAGAGAATCTGACAGATATCGAGAAAGCACTCACCGCCAGCCCACATGACGTCCGGCTGCAGGATGCTGATTGTGCGCGGGGCAATGAGCTCGCGGAAGCCATATTTGGTATATTCATGCTGCGAAACAATTCAACGACCGTGGACAAATAATAATAATGAACCCAACGCACCTCGCCCGTCGTGAACTTGACATGCGGCAGCGCCTGTTTGATGATTGCGTAGCCTGAAATATCGTCTGGGTGGAGGACCTCCTCCCACCACTCGATGTTCAGCGGGAGACACGCAGTCGCGAGCTCGATCGTGTACTGCACAGTCAAACTCATCCAGCAGTCGACCATAATTGGGTAGTCGGGGCCGACGCTCTCTCGGTGCTTCGTGAGGAACGCGATGTTCTTGCGCATGCCCGCGGCGCCTTCGTCGGGGCCATACGGCAGCGGAACTTTGGAGCCCCAGAAACCCGCCTCCTTGGTCGCCGTCGGCTCCGGCCCAGTGCAATAGAAGTCCAGCTCGTCCTTGATTGCGCCGCCGATCATCTTGTACACGGGCTCGCCGCGCAGCTTGCCGAGCAAGTCCCACAACGCAAGATCCACGACGCTGATCGTCGCGACGGGCAGACCCTTGCGTCCGTAGAACATGGTCGAGCGGAACATCTGGTCCGCCAGGCGGTTGAGATTGCGCGGATCGGCGCCGATGAGGAAGCGCTCGAGGTGGTGCGCGACGATCCAGCACGCGGGCGGACCGCCGAAACCCGTTGCAAATCCCGTGGTCCCATCTGACGCCTCGATCTCGACACAGAATGAGCCGAGGACGTTGATTCCCCAGGACGTCCGCGAGGCGCGATATTCGGCGTACTTGGACATTGGGACGCTATTGCGCAAATCAGTTGGTAAATCAGCTGATAATGAGCATTAATGGTCAATGCACCTGATAGGATTGTCGATGAGCCAGTGGCCGCGCAGAACATTGTGGTAGTCGCCGCCAGAGCCGACACCCTGGGTGATATATGTGCGCACGGCCTTGATCGTGGGGAAAGTCTTCATGAGAGGGGAGGTTGGCTTCATGTTACAGCGCCCGGCGTATATATGACCGTCGGAGCGCCGGGCCGGAACTCAGCCGCGATCAGGTGATGGTTCGATCAAAATGCCGTTTAGAGCACGAACGGCGGACCGGGGCGACGCTCGCAATAATATGCCGGAGTTGACCTTTGAACTCGGCAGATCGGAAGAAATGCTCTGAACCATCAAGTCATAAAACAAGTCGTACGAATTTGAGTACACACGGTTTTACACGGTACGGCACATAATCTTCTGACTTGCTTCTGCCATGTGGAGTGTTGAACTTCGAGACAATTGAGGAAATCAAGTGTTTTCCCAGGACTCAATTTCTTATTGTATGTTCCAACATTGACCGAGTCCAGGTTTCCACTTTTACCTTCTCCTCCTACTGCGAGACACTTGAGGAATATCATCCATGTGAGTGGCACCTGTGCGGTAGGTGACCATGAAATGACTGGGAAGAGCCTGACGGAGGTACACGCGCTCGTGTGGATGCCACTGCGGCCACTGCCTCAAGCATTGCAGCACCAGCACGCAGAGGGCGACGCGCCGTCGTCAAACCCCCACTCGCGCCGCTCGCCATCACATTCGTCCCTGCCGCCCCCAGCGCGCTTGGCCTCCGCCCGCCCACGAGCCCTGCTTCGCAAGCAAGCGGAAGCCTCACCGGCGCCGGAAGAAGCGCGAGTGGCATGCAAGACGTGCTCGTCTAAGGGATCCCCACCGTACCGTATACGGTTACGGCCGTAAAATTTGGGATTTTTCGCGGTACAGATACGGTACAGTTTCCGGCACCGTAAGAAGGTGTATACAGCTCGAAGAACTGAGCCTACTGAGGGATGGTAAGGTGCAATATATTTCATTCAGCTGTTTCTTACCTTTCTGCAGCCCTCTTCTATCAGCCACCAGGTAGTCGGCCACCTTAAGCTTTTATCGGTAATTGTCAAATGCATTCAGAGTATTTCCCGGGAATATGTGTACCAAATCAAAGGTGCACATCCTACAATTCGTTTGAGGTAACCCAGCCGAATTTAGGTGACGTCCCAGTGCTGTAGTGAATTTCTTTCCGCCGGCATGTCCCAAAGGGGGATAAACAGGGTAGTCGGCCACCTCACTGAATGAGCCGCTGAGGCATGGACTGGCGGCAAATTGTGTCCAGATTCGACGGTCAGGTCTAATCGAAGGATTTTGGATGGTTAGTGTGTAAATATGAGCTACAGGAAGGGTATTAAAATATATTTTGAACAGTGGATAGTCTGCCAAGACGGCAGGTGTCAACAAACCGAGTGCCTAGTTAGAGATAGGGGAGGTATGAGCTGAAATTAAGCAACGGTTGGACTAATAGGATGTACTTAAACATATCTGACACAAAAATTCAATCTCTAGATACTCACAACTCCTACAAAAAGCTCGAACTCCTGCTACACTGAAACTGGCTGGTTTGGGGTAATGGTGAACACCGAGAGGGAGCCTAAATAGTTAAAAAGCGGATGAACATTGGAGGATGAAATATAATTAATAAAGAAGGCCCAGGCGAGATACCAGACCCGTAGTGTGAATGGGTCCCGGGATATACAGGTAGGTTACTGGAGTGGGTCAAAAGAGCAGCAAAGTTTTCTTCGGGGTCCCGCACAGCCATACTGTTTCCATATCTTTCACCCGTTATTAAAGATCGACGTCCTGCATCAGGGCATCATAACGAGCTCGAGAGGTCGTGAAACGGTGGAGAATTGGTGAAGAAAGAGCCATGGCGAGCGTCGGCCGACGGGATAAGTTAAGAAATGATGGTTCTCACCCTTCGGATTCCGATCCGACTTCACGTAACTTTTGATCCAGACATCACTTTGGCCCGAAAATCGGTACATGTAGTCTCCCAAGGTTATACTTGATCCCTCGAGGTCAAACGGCTATAATGCCCAACTCATTCACGAAATATTCATGGGTGGCCGACTACCTAGGGGTGGCCGACTACCTGGTGGCTGATAGTTGATGCTCCACTTCACCTTCAAGGCTTCCTCGTGGAGAAATCCTTAAACCGTAATTCGTAAAGGGGTGCCGAGCGCCTTACGGTACGGTTACGGTGGGGATCCCTACCGAGTCTTCGACCCAACGGACGGCGTCAGTCTGCACCGCGTCACCCTCGCGCTGGAGGCGCCGCTCGGCGTGGCGGCTTAACAGTAGATCCAACAGTTCGGGAGTTCAGTTGGGTTAGGCGCGTGCTGGAAGTTGTTTAAGTTTAACTAAGTGGATAATCACGGCATTCTCAATAGATAGGATCACACGGCACTGCCAAGGCTCGCGGGTCGGACTTTGTATGCCGATGAGACACGTGCCAATCAAAATCGTTTCTCCCATCGTGACCATGACTGCCACCAACGCGCTCAAAGTTCAGGAACTGTGCGACCAGATCGCGAGCTTCCTCCAAGAATCAAAATGGGATCTCAGAGCCTGCGCCCTGGTATCTCCCACCTTCACATCCTCAGCCCAACGCCATCTCTTTCATGACATTATATTCAATCGCGGTTCCCCTGACATCGACGATATCGCGATTCTGGGACGGTACGACGAAGCTGGGGCTTGCAGGCGTCTCTGTGTAGTGCTGAAGGCCTCGCCGCATCTCATACACTTCATTCGTCGCATGCGAGTCAGTCTGGAATTAGGCGTGCTCAAACCACTGGCGGAATTCGAGTTTCCGCACCTGCACGACCTCGTATTCCATAGGCGGCGAGGCGGGCCCGCAAACGAGGAAACCGTTCTACTGGCTTCTAAACTCATCGGCGCTCCATCCGTTCGTCGGGTCGGACTGCTGTGCCCCATCTTCAATAGCATGCACGACATGGGCCGCCTTTTCGAGAAGCACACCCCTGCGCTAGACTCGATATACCTGCATCAGATCGCCTTCACCCCGACAATCATGGAAGCGGCACCCGCGGAAACAAAACCCATGCCGTCGGCCCGCGTGCGGGTAAAGACACTGCGGTGGGGATTCCACTACCAATACGAGAACGTGCAGATGCTCGATCCTCTCTTTCCCCTCGACCTTTCTGCCCTCGTTGAACTAGACTTCGGCACGCAGCTATCACCCGCGGTTCAAAAGCTTGTCGAACGTACCCGACTCACAATAGCTCGACTGACTGTGGACGCACGTACGTCGACCATCTTCAACGTTTCATGCATGCGCTCATTTCTGCGTTTAGAGAGTGTCGCGAACTCTGACTACAACGACAACTCACAGCCGATGTTCCTCGCGCATCTTCCTGCGCTCAGCCACCTAACGCTCGTGAGCACCGGTCACCAACTCGAGGACGCCGAAACCCTACTCGCAGGGTTGCCGCCGCAAAACCGCCTCCGTTCGCTGACGGTCCAGATCAAGAAGATGCGCCAACTCACGGAGGTGCAGGTACGCCCGCTGGGTGCCGCGTGCGCGAACCTGCACGAGGCGTGCACAGTCACGGTGTGGGTACGCCGCTTTACCTCGGTGATGGATGTCGCTGATGTGCCCGCCCTCGTGCGTACGGCATTCGCTGAGTTGGATGAGAGCGGAAGGTTACAGGTGGTGGTCTAGTAGAGCTTGGAGTAAGTCGTCTGATGAATTAGTAACGTGGAACATCAGAAAAAGTCGGTTATTCTTCAATTCCGTTTTGCCATTGTCAAATAGTGATCCTCGCCTCTCGGCAACGGCGTTGGGCGACTCAATTTAGAAAATTGTCACTCGGGCTTCTCGCGCCGTGAATTGACGGACCAGCCAACTTGCCAAGAAACAGTAAGGACTGCAGGCCATGGAAGACCGCAAGTTCTCGGAGCAGTCTCCCGTCCAGTCTTGATCCAGTCGTGAAACTCGCCAAGCTGTCGAGGAGATCTACTTACCATAACCTATGAAGAGATAGCTAATTTCCCGCCATCTTGCATTTCAACTTCCTATCCTTTGCCCAATTTAAACTTCATGAACCCTCAGTGACCCTCAGTCTTCCCATCCCAGATTCTAAGGCCCTTGATACAGTGGGCCCAGATGAAGCATAGATATTGTTTAAATACATAAAACAGGGGATAACAGGATATGTTCTCAGGTCCTAACAAAGAGAGATACTACAGAAAGGCTACACTTGTATACCTATTCCCTGCCGGGGGTCTGAGCTTGTTAACTTGAAAATTGGATTGAACACAGTGTCTCCAATAGATCTGATGGAAAGATCCTCAGAGGCTGCTGCTTAGAAACTAATTTTCCTGGTCCCGTTCGCCCTTCGGGCTACCGTGAGGTAGAGTCATCCAAGAGATGAATACGTGACAGAATCTTCCGCCGCGCCACCGCTTGCGATATCACAACACACGACATGTCTGGAGGGAGGGACAGAATCGGGGCTCAAGAACCTGCGCAAAGTAACTAGAATGACGGATTCACTGCAAAAAGAAAACGCAGAAAAACGCACGTTATACCTCCATTCTTTTGAGCCGAGTCTCTCGGCTCGTTCGTATAAGGGTCGCCAGAATCATATGTGGTAAAATCTCTTCTACCCGTCCCGCCGGAGTCCACACCACCCTGTGGACTGGGTTCGAGTTTAGGAACTCCGGTACTGGGGACGAATGCCCTCGACCTCAAGCTCTCGGCTGGCGTCTCTCGGGATGGTACGGCCGGTGTGATGACATTTCCTACGTCCCAAGTATCCGCAGTCATTGACAACCCTCGTCTACCCGTCCCTTCACCGCCGACGCCACTCTCGGGAGTGGACTTGAGTTTGGGAGAACCGACGCTGGTGATGATTGCCTTCGCCCTCAAGCTGTCGTCGGGCGCCTCTCGGGAAGGTACGACCGGTGAGACGACGATTGCTGGGCCGCCAGCGAGGTGGGAGATTAGGTTTGTCCGAGCTCCAGCGTCCCGAGATTCCGCTACAAACCCTGGGCTACCGGCTTCTCCAGAGTCGACGCTGGTCCCGGAGGCGGGCTTATGTGTGGAGAGTCGATTAACCTCAGCTCTCGGTTCGGGGCCAGGGTGGGAAAGAGGGGATGCCGAGATGAAGCTGCCGAACGGGAGCAGGGCGAGAAGGAGGAACTGGAAAGTTCGTTAGAGGTGCATAGTTAGAAAGATGGACTGGGATGAAGGTGAAAGGGAAAGACTTGAAGGGGCAACCATGCATATAGCCCCGGACGTGGTTAGCATCTCCAGGCACAAACGACCGCCACACAATCGATATGGCCGGGCAATATGACCGCAATGGGCATCCGTGTCAATGATGTTAATCATTGTGTTGGTACCGCATGTTCGGTGACGCGAAGTAGAAAAGTGGAAGATGTACTTCCAAATAATGGCAATCCATGTGCAGATTTCTCTCGGAGTCTCGGCAAAAATGTGTCAACCAGACATGCGGTCAGGAGGTTCATGCCTATTATTAAGCGGAGTTGTGGAGAGAAAAGGGTGAGTGAGAAAATATGTGTTTCTGCGGCATAACACCTAAAACGAAACGGTCCAGAACGAGAGTGCAGCTGCACTCCACACGACCTCGAGGAAGTGGCCCACGAACAGGATATCCATCATGGCACTTCGTTCCCTGGTTGTTCCTGCTCTTGGCGGCGTTCCGAAAACGTACGTATGTCCCTCCGAGTCGAAAGAATCCCCATCATCCGAGCTGGCTGTGGCAAGAGACCAGTCAATCGTGGAATGAGGCAGCTGACACCGAATTGTAACTCACGTACCTCATACTACTTGCCATATTCTGGACTTGTCGAGTGTTTAATGCGCCGTAGTTGATATGAAATAAAACATCTTGATGCTAGTGAACTAGTGAATCTCCCTTGTTCCCTCGGGAATCTCAGAGTCCAACTCCGCCATCAGTTCGGGGACCCTTCCCTCCCTGACCGCACGAGGGAATTCGGCCGCGACTCGAGTCAGTGTGTCCTTCATGATCGAAGTGTTCGTGTGGAGGGGAATTACCCAAGGTCGAGCGTCGGAAGCTTCACGCACCAGCATGACATGTAAATCTCTCCTGCCCTCGCTGTTGGCCGCGCGAGCAACTTCATCCTCCCAATACTCTGGGTCGATGCGCATCTTGACCCGGGCCACAGAGAGTGGGCGGTTTTCTACCTTAACCGTGCCACTGGTGTAGTCGAAAAGAGTGAAACACGCGGTCCCAGGGGTGGTGTAGTTGATTATTGCGTAGTCGCGGTAGATATTTCCCCTCGCCTCCTCGCCGTAATCATTGTGTAGGAGCTTGCGCATGAATGCTCGTTCACGGGGCGTGGAGTGATCATGGACGTCTGCGGCTTCGTGAACGACATTAACGGGTGGTACTAGGAGCGACACCCATTATTATGACTTGCAAGATACATAGCGCATGTGTGTCTGTGCCCACCCTGTCGCCAGTCGAGAGTTTGGCATTCTTTTGAGCAGTACAAGAGACTTTCACATCCCGCGCAGCGCTTGAAGTTTATCTTTTCCGAGATGATACGGCACTACAGTTTCTTCAGTTTGATATGTAGCATTGAGGTTATCTGTATGGACCTTCGGGTAGTCGCAGGCCCGTTGTGACACAAAATCGACCGAGTCAAATTCCCGCATGACCTCCAGACGCTCCGTCGTAACGTTTGCAAATATAGCCCATCGCTCAAACAGTGGCGAACGTTGGAAGGATGGCGAAGCAACTAGTTCTTCGACTTGAGACAGTGCCTCCGAAATGTCGTGCAGCAGATAGTAACAGTCGACGGGGCGAGGATCTCAATGAGGAAGAAGCTGCTGAGTCGTTGGTAGATTTTGACGGGAAATTTCCGTTGGCGCATGTGACAGTGGTACGGAGAAATCCGTTCCGGATGGCATCTCCAACCAAAAGGTATCCGCTCGAAGTGAGAAATACCCCTGCCAAGAACGTCAAGGCCATGTCAAGTGTGTACGTTGAATCAGGAAGCTCCGTGTAGCTGATAGAAGCGATGGCGACTGTGAGGGTTTTTATCAGCCCCATGGAAGCAAGAACCGGGTATAAACCGTGAATCCTGCCTTCGACTGCCGCCACAAAATGGAACGTGCGAAGCAAAAGATTATGTTTTGTGGGCGAAAGGGCGGTCTTTCCGGTGGGAGCTATGCGTGAGATATGCCTTACCAACAGTGCCGCCCGCTCCCTCACGAATCTCATCCGAACTGAGTGGGACACTGGATTTGTCCCCAATAAACACAACCACAGCAATAAGCCCGCGCTCCCGCGCC
Organism: Mycena capillaripes; assembly: GCA_029204075.1. NCBI lineage: Eukaryota > Fungi > Basidiomycota > Agaricomycetes > Agaricales > Mycenaceae > Mycena > Mycena capillaripes. Next base: position 2,624,137 of record JARHKZ010000009.1, on the reverse strand, counting down.
TCCCTCTTTGATTGCGAGGGAGACGAACCAGGCGCGGAATAGGATGACTAGAAAACCAGGGAATTCCCGTATGAGGTTCCCAGTGAGTCCGCCAGACCTCATATTCGATGCGAATACCATGAAATCGACATAGAGATCTTGGTCCGACTGCAGGTTGATCCCAGAAAGGTGGTCGCGAAATGTGTGGAAAGATTGAACCCAAGCCCATACACGTGGCCATAGATCTCCTCCGGCCTCCAGGGGTGTATAAGGTCCAGAGATGCAGTCGAGCGCGAGGATGGCGCATTCGACAATCATGACAGTGTCTCGGGATAAAATTTCGAGTTGTTCGAAAGTCGGAATACGGATTGGATACAGGAGGGAGTACATTACCGGGAGGTATTTTATGAGCTTTTCTTCGGGAATACTTTGCGGAATACTTTGCATGAGGGCGGTGAGACGGAAAATCTCCTGCGTGGAACAATTCACGGCGCAGGCGGCTAATGCTATCCTCTGTTTCACAGTTGTAAGTTTGTAGTGAGAGGATATCAAAGGCTGATATCACAGGTTGATAGTACCCTGGAGGAGATTGGAAGTGCATTGAGTCTGCTGGGCTGGAGGGAAGGGTGCATCCTTAGCTGCACGATGACGGTCACTGAAGAAAAATTGTCGATCAAAATTCCGGGCCAATCCGATGATGATCATGATTCGGACCTACCCGAAAGTTGTTTGGAACGGAATTCAACTTCTTCAAGTCGCAACGGCGCTGATCTGAACTTTTCCGTCGACCATGACACTGCATCTCGATTTATACCATCCCCATCTCAGACTCTACTCCACTCTCCTATTCCTCTTACCACATTACGGCTCTGTCACTCCACCCAGCGTCGGCGAGCAAAACTCTTTTTTTTGGAGCGTTTGGGATAATAAAACCTAGTCTGCAGAAGCATTCCAAGCTGTCATCTCTACGGTCTGTCGGTGTCGGTTCATTTCCCACGGTGGTGCTCGCTGACTTGTCTTTAGTGCTCGCGTTTTCCCAAATCAACCTTTTTGGCCAAATAATGCATGTCCTATCACATGCCATCCTCTGCATTCCAAACCTCGTCGCGGCAATTCGCCTCCGAGGCGTTGAGGTGAATTCTCGTTGTAGCCAACAAAAGTTGCAGAGCGATCGGGTGGCGATACCAACGGCCCACGAGTTTATCTCTCGTGACCTCATTAAACTTCCCCGCAAGGATAAGGCCATCTTTTCGACTGGCCATTAGGTTCAGGATGATTGGCGCCGTCTACACACATTCGCCATCGACTTCGTGGAAGCTCGAGAGACTGTAGTTGAAGTCCATTTCCGAGAGCCAGCAAGAAGAAGATTCGCAAGTGGAAGCGAGGGAAATACAGCGAGAAATACAAACAGCATATAAGTGAGTGGAAAGCTAGGAGGCCTTTGGCATGGGATGCATTCACAGAAATAAAATAGATTCCGTCCTCCTGGATCCTAACCATTTGATTTAAGTTTCTTCTGGGAAAGCGACCTCGTGAGTTGCGCAGAACGAGCAGCTGCCGAGGTTATGTACTATGAGTAAATATTCTCTATCCCTGGATCGACTCGACGACACCTTCACAATACCACGAACATCAAACTCGGAGACGCGTAAACGGATCGCGCTTTCCACCCAATCTAGCACCTTGGCACAATGTACAATAAAATGCAGACGTTGAAGTGCGGAGTACTGGGGCAGCGTGGCTAATTTCCGCTCCAAATGCGCCGAGCCGAGTTGTCGAGGATATCCGTGGTGTTGAGAGAGAGGAAAATTGTGAGCGGAGTTATAGCCTTCGTCGCAAGTACAACCCAAACTGATCGTATACTACCTCTTCAACCCCGAACAGTACTTTCTACCTCGGGCTCAACCCGCCCCCAAACCTCCACCATCTCGTTCCACGCCCGCTTCTGGACCTGCGCCCCGGCTCTCGTCTTGACCCACGTTGGCGGCCTGTGCAAGCAAATTCATTCAGGCAGTCAGTCACCAATAAATAGAGTGTCCATTCCTCCGGTAAATAATACTCCGGTCGCATAGAATTCAACACAGATAGAGTAACTCACTCGCGAACTTCGCAGGTGGCGATGTATGCGCCGGGTGGAGTGGGGCTGAGCACGCCGTAGAGCAGATTCAGAGAACCCTCTGCCGGTGTCCAGCCGAGCCAGCGCCAGAGAAACCTGTCTATGCTGTGAATCGTGTTCTTTTCTTGGCAAACCATCAACTCACCTCACGAACGCTCCGAGATTATACTCGCGGCCGATTTCAGAGACGACAAGTCCGGGATGGACGACGCTTGATTAGTTTGATTCAGAGTTCAGTTCAGCAGTGTTGGGTAGGTAGAGACGTCAGAAGCCTTACTTGACGATGACGCCCTCCGCCTGACGCAGCTGTGCCATCTCCCGCGCGAGAAACAGGTTAAACAGTTTGGAGGTCTCGTAACGATCGCCCTTGACGCCCGGAGTGTTGATGTTCAAAGTCTTGAGAATTTCGGGCGCAGTCTTTGCGGTGAACTTGGCACGGTACTGGGCTGTTCAAGTTGATACGTATACACATAACACATTCTTTAGCGAGGGGGAAATAATTATGGCTTAGCGTACCTCCGGATCCGGTGATCGTGAGATGTGGGAGGACGGGGGATGCGTTAGGATTGGGTTCTGGGAGTCGAGTCGTTTTTTGCAAGAGGGGCAGAAGAAGGACGCCGAGAAGGCCGGTCGAGAGTACGTTGACTTGTAAACTGTACTCGGTCGATTCTTAGCCAAAGTAAGAAAGATAGAGTTGAGGAGAACCTACACACGCTCCCATCCGTCAGCCGTGACATTCCATTCCTTCGCATGTATCCCAGCATTAAGGATAGCGCCGTCCAAGCGTGTCAACGACGTCTTGGCCTGCTCTGCAAACCGCTTGACGCTCACGAAAGACTCCATGTTGAGCTCCCAGACATCGATGAGGCCCGAGAACCCCGTCTGCGCGACGATCTCCCGTTTCGCTGCCTCTCCCTTGGCCAGACTGCGGACGCCGAGAACGAGGCGTGCGGCGTTGAGGCGCGCGAGGTGTACCGCAACGCCTAGGCCCAGTCCGGTGTTGCTCCCTGTTATCAGGTACGTGCGACCAGTGAGGTCGGCATAGGTAGGCGTGAGTTTCGCGAAAAGCTGGTCGCGTAGCAAGCCGAAAATTAAGTAGTGGGTGGATGCGAGGACGTGTTCCATCGAATAAAGAGGGCAAAACAGAGCTGAGAACTACGTAGCGAAGCCTCGTGTGCCGTCGGCAGAGTCGGTCCATCTAGGGCTGGAACGCAGTGTTAAGTATGGAATTTGAGCGGAACCATGCGAGTCAGTCCCAAATTCAGCGCTCTCTTTCTCAGGCTCCTTCGCTTCCAGACCGTTGTCTGGAAACTATCATTACAGCTGTCAAGTTTTGATGAATAAGAACAAAATTGATACACCGGATTGCTGGGCTTATTTCTTGCACATTTCTCAACCGTTTTCCTGACTGTAGGCGCGTTCGACAGTGGATAAACAGGGCTTTCAATAATTCGCTGGGGACGGTATCTTGTATTTTACCGTTACCGGTCTCAAACCTGTGGCAACAGGCTTAGTTTTGGGCGTGCCGGCCGTTCGGCAATCGTTGATTCGTGATTGGCAGGTGCTCTGGACCCATTTGACATGCCAGGACCCCAGAAACATGTCATTGAGAGGACGGCAGTTAGACCCACAATACACTTGAAGGTTTCCAAAATTCAAATTGAATTTTCCAGTTAATAACCCTCGGCTTTTCCGCTGCTATTCGGCAAGTGGTTGCAATTCGCATCATGAACTGGTGATAGCAGAGAGTAATTTTGTTCTTGTTGCTGCAGGTCGGATGTGCCGCACACTGATATTTCACACTTGGTTTCAACTATTTCAGCTTTCAATGCCATCCGGACTCAAAGGAATCGGCTCAGAATTGATAGAGAACAGGCCATTGGCGTGTCCCGTTTGAATTAGACAGCCCGCATTTTCAGACATGCAATTTTTCTGTTGTACCAAAGGTAATGGATATCGTTCGAAAGCGCCGCTTAACCGCTCTCTAATGCACCTGAAATCCTGGTAAACAGTTGAGAAATGATTGAGAAACAAGCTCGGCAATCCGGCACATCAAATTTGTTCTTATTCATCAAAATTTGATGAGTGTCATTATTTATGCAAAGAGCTGTAAGCAGATGGTTGCAACATCCCACCGCATCATCATCATTACCCGAGTTTTTTGGAACGGAATTCAGCTTCTTCAAGTCGCAACGGCGTTGATCTGAAACGTTTCCGTCGACCATGACACTGCATCTCGATTTATACCATCCCCATCTCAGACTCTACTCCACTCTCCTATTCCTCTTACCACATTACGGCTCTGTCACTCCACCCAGCGTCGGCGAGCAAAACTCTTTTTTTTGGAGCGTTTGGGATAATAAAACCTAGTCTGCAGAAGCATTCCAAGCTGTCATCTCTACGGTCTGTCGGTGTCGGTTCATTTCCTACGGCGGTGCTCGCTGACGATGTTGTCCTTAGTGCTCGCGTTTTCCCAAATCAACCTTTTTGGCCAAATAATGCATGTCCTATTACATGCCATCCTCTGCATTCCAAACCTCGTCGCGGCAATTCGCCTCCGAGGCGTTGAGGTGAATTCTCGTTGCAGCCAACAAAAGTTGCAGAGCGATCGGGTGGCGATACCAACGGCCCACGAGTTTATCTCTCGTGACCTCATTAAACTTCCCCGCAAGGATAAGGCCATCTTTTCGACCGGCCCCAAGGTTCAGGATGATTGGCGCCGCCTACGCACATTCGCCATCGACTTCGCAGAAGCTCATGATTTGAATTATGTACTGTAGGCAAGATGCTCACCGATGTGAGCATTAAAATCATTTTCGACTCCAAAAACCCTTTTCCGCCGAGGAAGGCGCAGAATGAATCATGGGCGGCGGCCTCCGCTGCATTTACTGAGCTCGTAGCTGGGTGGGTGACAATCATGATGGAAGGTGATCCTGCGGCGGGACTTCCGGCGGAAAAGACCTGGTACTTGCGCGGGTCGAAGCGCTGATATTGGAACAGAGGATGCGGGAGGGTTCGGTTACTCTCGATCGCGTTGGCTGAGATTTCGGTAGAAGGTGGAATTTGTGTTGCCATTGTAATGGACCTATTGTGTCTGGGTGGTACTTGACTTCTGGCCATTGTTACACCCTAACCGCCATTTACTACCTTAGTAGTTGTATTATCATCGTAATTGTTTTCCATGGTTGAATCCCGATATATAGCTTGAACCTCCAGTAAAACCGTAAAGGAGCGGAATTCTTGTTCTTGAGATCGGATCGTCCAACAGAACATTATCAAATTTTGAAATACTTTCCGCGTTCTGTCCCCGACTAAAACGGAGACGATGGTTGTGCTATCGGCTGCACGAAAAACGCGTCACGCGCGTGACGGACTTGCGGTCATGTCGCAGCCTCAGTCAGAAGTCTTACCAACTTGGATGTCCCCCAGCTTGCCGATGTCCGCAGGCAGCTGGAAGGGGTGATCCTTCAGTCGCTCTGGTCCCGCGCAGAACGACCTGATCGCATTGCTGGACTCAGGAATTGAATCACCTCACAAATTCCTTCGGCCAACCCAAACAGGCGCAGGCAAAATTCAAGGCCTGCATCGAAAATGTGACGGAGATAAAGCCGGCTAAAAAAGATGGTTCTATTCGCTCTTGGCATTTGGCGGCTTCACTCCGCGTCTCATCTGATTAGGCAAAACCATCCTCGTGCCACTGACAAACTCTCTTTACGTTCCCGGGAAGCTGTCGGACCCAGACCAGGTCTTGTCGATGTTGGGACCGGATATTTTGTACAAAAGGTGTGAGACTTTTCAGTACTTTGGATTTACACCTGACTTCTTCTGTTGTAATTTGTCAGACGCGCCAACAGGCTGTGAAACATTATTCCACGAAAGTGGAGTACATCCAGGGCAATCTGGTGACTCTCGAGGAAACGATAAGAACCAAGCGGGAAAACATGAACTATCTATTCAATGTAATGCAGTCCAAGGTGCAGCAGCTACAGACAGTACCGTGTTATCCCAAAGCCAACTGACTTCCTTTTTCTGTCTCCCCAATCTGCCTTCGAGTTGGGGGTTCTGTGAGGCGAAAATTTCTCAAGCGCTTACTATTGCTGTCAAATCGATGGAACCGGTGCCTATCTCTGCGGAATTGCGCCAGTGATTCGATACTGAGACTTTGTTTAATCTCTTCCACACAAAATGTTTAGACTGACCTTATCACTTTGGTCTATTCCCCTATGTAGGAATTCATTTGGAAACGGTCGCGCAGTGTCTCCGACTTACCTCTGCGGTTGGTTTTCGCTACCAGTTAAGCCCTTTCGCTGGTGCGGACATATTTAAACTGAACTGAAAATAAGCACCAATTTATTGAACCCGCTGAAAGTCGGCAAACCTATCTGATTAAGTACATTTGCTTGTATACTAGCCAACTCAAAAATTATACTGTCGACTGGCGCCGACAATACTTCACGCAAACTTCACGACGACTGTTGAGGTCGTTGTCTTGCATCAAATTTGATTTCGGCTTCTTTTCTGTTTGCCTAAATCGTTAATCTGCCGGCGGGGATTCGAGGCAAGTCTTCTCAAGGTCTTTCTTGTTATCACTCTGTTCAGTGGTGTCTGCTCCCAATTTCATAGCGAGGACTCGCTACCAGTCTCTATCTCAGCCGCTTCAAGATGGACGCCGTCGCACAAATGAAGGAAACCGATATCCAAACAGTCCTGTTCCCCAGTACGCTCTCGGTTGTTTCGCAACAGTATCATGACAGAACCTACAGCAAGATCGGCCTTTGCCCCACTGCTGGAACCCAAGCGCGACGAAATCAGTAAGGCACGCAAAACCTTCAAGTATGGTGCCACGGAACGACACCAGGTACGAATACTGCATGCCCTGATTTCCGTTGAATGAAACTTGCCCAGCTTGATGTCTACTACCCGTCGAATATGGGTAAGAAACATCCCCTCCTCTTCTACGTGTACGGCGGTGGTTTCGTCAACGGCGAACGCACGCTGCCTGCGCCGGCGGACCTCTCGTACGGGAACTCGGAGTATACTTCGCCACCCGCGGGTTCGTCACGATCATCCCCGACTATTGGCTTGCGCCTCAGACCACATATCCCGGACCCGCGGAAGATCTGCGCGATGCGCTCGCCTGGGCCACTGCGCACACAGAAGATCTAGGTTCCGACGCCGACCCATCATCGGTGTTCTTCCTCGGGCACTCGGCGGGTGGCGTGCACACGCTCACGCTTCTCCTGGAGCCCACAATCCTGGCAGCCACGCCGGATCTGTACAAGCATATTAAAGGCGCCATGATCGCGTCCGCGCCGTTTCACTTTGAGCCTGTGGGACACGAGATGAGCATGCGCAAGCCGACGAATATGTACTACGGCTCGCGCGAAACGACGGTGGCGCACGACCCACTGGCGCTCTTCCGTGCCGCGCCGGGCGAGGCGGTGGCCACACTCCCACCTCTGGCGCTGCTGAAGTGCGAGTATGACCCGGCATGGCTCAAGGCTGTGTTTGACGACTTTGACAAGGCGTTGGGCAAGAGGGATGTCAAGGCGGTGCTCATTTTTGCGCAGGGGCATAATCATATTATTTTCTCGTTGGCGCTCGGAACAGGGCAAGGCGAGAAGTGGGCGGAGGAGGCGGTGGCGTGGATGGAAGCATTGTAGAATGCATCGCACGGTGAATAGGAGACTGCATTATTTCTGCCTTTTGAACCGTGTTTGGTCGATAATTCAACCATGGTTTTCAGCTTCCTGTCTTGCACTTCTTCAAACTCAATCGAATCGAACTTGTATCTCATATTTTGCTCTCTCGTCCGCTGCGACTCTGATATCCGACTCCATATGGAGTCCGACCCGCTCGTTTGCTGGCTCTGTCTGTACCAGTGATGTTCTGGCTTTCGCCTGAGGCCAAAAAGCCAGGCCAGTGATTAGCCGATGGCGAAATCCCTATGTTATGACGTGGGAGGAATCAATCAACTCCATCAATCTTCTTTTCTTCCCGCTCGCACCACTCGCTATTTCCCCGCACGGTCACCTCGATTCATCGCCTTGTCTCCAGTTTTCCGCTGTCCCAGTCAAGCGCGTCCCGCTGCCAACAAAACGCTGGACCTACCTCCTAAACTCCTGATGATCATCCTTTCGTCTTTGGAAAGAGAGGACTTGTGGAGACTCGTCCAAGTTTCTCGGACCTTTCGACAGTCCTGTCTTCCACTGATGCTCTCAAGTTACAACATTTCTATGCCCCAAATTCGCTCCGGCGCAGTCTGCGTTCCGGAAGGAGCGTACCGCCTTTTGCCGACCATTTATCGTATTCACCCTATCGACAAACTGACCATTCCTCCGACAAGGTAATGTTTGCTACACGAATGCTACTATATGTCTGATACGTCCCATCCTTTCAAGGCAGCATATATTCCTCGGCGCTCTTCCTGATATTCTGGGAGCGATACCGCAGATTCCCGACGTTGTGATCTCCGGTCCAGCTTATATATCTTTTGGAATGGCGAAACTAATAGCCAATTTATCCCGCGGGGGAACAGACTCTGTTGTATTCGTTGGGATGGGCTTCGTGCGTGTCTCACACCCTCAGCAACCTCCCCCCATTCGATGGGTACAAGCCCCGCGACTTCTACTTGACTCGTTGCGTGACGTCCTTTGGGCCGTCATCCTTATCATGCCTTTCATACTCTTATACGCCATCATAATAAGTATTAACCTCTATCGTATTTTCAACTGGATATACCGTCGCGTCTTCGGGCCGCCATGGGACCATACTGCGCGCATCGCAGCAGACTTGATGCATGTCGATACGACGCGAATTCAGACGGTTTCTGGCCCCGGCGCAGCTCAGTTCTCCCTAGTTACATCCTCCGACGCACATGGGCCTCTGCTCACCATCCACCCGCTCACACTCTCCCTTGCACAATCCACGGCGCTCCTCGCTGCCCTTGACCTGAAAGAACACCTCATCTCGTTGACGGTCTGGACTGACTGCGCCCTCAATCTGTCTTCGTTGTTGTCCTTCGTTCACCGGCATCATTTGCTCAGCCAACTCATACTTCGTCCTGGAGCTATCGATCCTGCATCACTGCCGCAGGAACCCATTGCACGTACCCATCCGGGGCGGATCACATTCCTCAAGGCTCCAGCCGGCGAAATCCCGCACATACTCCCCACTGAGCGCTGCGTCGAAACTCTGGTCATCTCTCCAGCCTCCGACCCAAAGGCCCTCTCCTTAGCCCTCACCGCCATCGCCGCGTTGTCACATGACGATGCACGCTTGCGCGAGCTGACACTGGACTTCACGCGGCCCAAACGTACGACGAAGAAGCTCCCCTGGCGCACAGACCCCGACGTCGAAGCGGCATCGGTCTTGCACGGTGTCGTACAGCTCAAACTTATCGGGCAGTTTAAATACCGTGCAGCGGATGCACTGGACCTTCCGCGCTGGCTTGGGCGCTTTCCTCAACTCCAGAGGCTGGAGTTTTACCGCGCCTCCGTACCTGTAGCCGAACGGGCCGCTCTTGCGCAGGCCATAGCCCAAGCGCGGGTCGGTACCAGCGCGGCTGCATGGGAGAGCGTAGAGTTCTATCCTTGACCGGAACGGATGGGCCCAACAATTTTGGTGTACACGAGACCCAGAACTCACATTTTACCATTCTAGATTGCATTGGTCCAGCCGGCTGCGCCGTTTTTCGGAATGACGAGATCGAGGTGGAGTTCTGTCTCGAACGCGGACCGTACTGAGCGAGGAACATATTCGGGGGAAGCCATCGACGGCAAGCGAGACGTACCTCTGCCCTTCTGCGTAGAGCGACTACCGTTCTTGTCGACTTCAAAAACGGCCACAGAACAAATTGCACAATTACCTCGGTACGAATTTACAACAAGTCAGAGCCTACATATACGTGCATCATTCTCCGAATTGTTGACTTAAGCATGGGACCTGGCAATCGTCGAACTGATCAGTCGCCGGTGGGATCCCCATCGTATTGTTCGTCACGAAGACCTTCCCTTCTGGCAGACTCTCCTGTCCAGAAAGGTTAGAGAAGCAGACCATTAGGTCCTAGATGGTTTCGAGATCAGCAGCGACAATAAACTTGCTTTGGCCGGCTGTAAGCTGGCCAGCGTGATCGGTTGAGCTCCGGACGGTGTGATTCGTCGGCGCCCCAAAACCCCTACACGGATGCGAAAATAAATGGGTAATCCAAAGCTGATCATTGTGAGAGCATACACCTGCGTGTAGTCGTCCGGGCATGTGGTCATTGTTGTCAGAGGTGAGGAACCATCTCGTTCAATGCTGGTGCGGGGTACGCAGAGCGCGGCCCCTGCCGAAGTCTTAAAAGTGATCTGTGTCTGGGCAGCGGAGAACCCAAAGTCGCTACTATTACCATCGTTGGGGCCCAAATCGGGGCTCAAATCTTGGGCTCGAACGGAACACCGTACCAGACGATCGCAGTAAGCAACGGCGTGTCCTAGAGTTCATTCATTCCAAGTTGAATCGCGGAAACCCCGAATTCAATTCGGATACATCCATGGGAGTTTGGATGTTGCTCTTCCTTTCAAGTAGCCATATCACTGCGTTCCGCTGCCACCTAGGCTGAGTCTGCCCAGCTGATCGGGGGTCTGCGTAGGTCTGTGTAGTGGGCTACACAGAGTCTTTGTAGGTCTGTATAGTCCAAGCGTAGTCGACTAGGCTTGGGCTACACAGACCCCCGATCAGCTAGCCAAACTAAGGCTAGGTGACAGCGGAACGCACTGGCATAACGGGAGACAAAGATTCAATCCAGCTTGAAATCTGGCAACTAGAGTTCATCTCTCCTTGGAACAGATCGGTTGTCGCTGACATCCCGTATCAAGCAAGCAAGCCCTTCGACATACCTGTCGGAAAGCTCGGGAAATGCAGCGCCGCCAAGAGCGCCGCACAGCCTTGGCACGGATCAGCCGTAAAAAATGTGATTCGGTGTCAGTGATACATATCCTTCACCCAACCACCACCATGCCAGATAGCGATTTGGTCGCGGATGGCCGCAGCTCGCAGCAGAAGAACGACTCATGGGTTGAGGATCTTACACGACGGCTTGAGATCGCGGAGGTATCACTTCAGCAAATCAAATCCCATCACCTGGGCCAGCCGCCCTTATTTGCGGGTGTGATTCGATCCATAACCAAACCACTCTCTCCGCACCCGGATGACTCTGATTTCATCGATATTTCCCATAGTCTTCGAGAACTTTCACTCAGCAGCCCGTCGCCTGATACGGGTTTCCTGGGGAAATCTAGTGCAGCCATGTTGGTCAAAGCAGCTGCTACAGTAAAATCTCGAGGTGATATGGATTCTCAAACCTACTTCCGAAGCCAACCAAATCCCAAGCCGTGGATGAAACCAGTACGTTTGGACCGTTTTCAGCAACGAGCAGAATCTAAGCATCTTTAGCAGTGGGAAAATTATCATTCAATTCCACTGCATAATTCTTGCTTTCCCGATGACCAACCGATGAGGGTCCTCGTTGAGCTCTATTTCTCGAACGTAAACCCATTCATCCCGGTACTGCATCGTCCTACATTTGAGTAGTGTGTCAACCAGCAGCTTCACAAGCACAATCCGAGCTTCGGAACAATCCTGCTCCTGGTCTGCGCCTTGGGCTCGCTTTATCTTACCGACCCTGCAGTGTCGAACCAAGATCGTCAAAAGCTAGGGTGGAATTGGTACAATCAAGTCGAACTTTATGGCCAATCTGTTCATCAAGCGCCGACACTTTATGACATACAAGCATATTGTGTTCGTGTTCCATCTCTGAACTATACTCTGCTAATATCCCCACAGCTCGCTGTCCAGTTTTTAACCTGCACTTCCAACCCTCGCTTTGCCTGGTCCATCGCTGGATTTGGCCTGACACTCGCGCAAGATCTAGGGGCTCATAGGCAGAAGAGTTGGGCGCCGACAATCACGATAGATGAAGACCTCGAGAAGCGAGCGTTTTGGCAAGTAAAACAACCTGTGTCGTTCCTTCACCTCAATTCTTTTTGGCAGGATACTCTCATTTCAGGACACCCAACTGAGCGCCACCCTGGGACGTTCAGGGCTTCTTGATCAGGTCGAGTATGTGCCTGTTTACCGCGATATGCTGCCCTGATGATGTATGTTTCAACCAGAATTGATGTCACCTTGCCTTCCGAGTGCGACGACGAGCATTGGCAGCCCTGGGGCATGGGTTTTCAGCCTGGTGGCAAACCATCCACAATGGTGTTTTTCAATTGTTTGATCAACTTGTATCGTATCCTCCATTTCGTTTTGCGAGTATTTGTGTGTTCCCTAATGCTTTTATCACTCTTCCATGCGGAATTGATGTATGGTCCACAGTACACTATCCATTCGAACAATGTACGGATGCAACGACATCCGGACCTCGCGCACTTCACGGTGGAACTCGATTCCGCGCTGGACCAGTGGTTCAGTACCTTACCGCAGCACCGTGCGTCGATTGTCCCCCGCGATCCTCGCTTCTGTAACGAATGTGAACCTCATTTGTCTGTGATTTTCGTCCAGTGATTTGGGACCCGGATTGCACCGATGGGATTTTTTTAGATCAGTCCGCGGCCTTGTACTGTTTCTATTACTACACGCGGATCATCATTCACAGGCCTTTTATTCCCGGAGTATTCACCACGATGGAGCCGGTGAGTCGACGCGCAATCGTGGAATACAGATCGTTCATGGGTTTTGTTATAGGATGCCCAGGCATTGGGAATCTGCACCGAGGCTGCAAAGGCATGTATCGGTGTGGCGAGTGTCCAGTGCCGAAGGCGTCCCCGTAGCCCCCTGTTCTTCAGTCAGGTATCTTTGTTTTTGCATAACTTGGAATTGGTCATTTACTGGTGCCGATGAAGAGCCCCGTCTTCACCTCTGCCATGGTGCTGGTTCTGAACAAATGGGGTAGCACGAACGTACTTAGCAGTGCGGCGGATGAATTATCGCTCGTACATCAATGTATCGACATTCTCAGAACTCAGCATGAAAGGTGAGCCCATCTGTGCACTCCAGCTCCATCTAAATCCGAGTTCAAAGCTGGCCATCGTCCGAGTTCTTCATGTACGTCTATTCCTGTGCACACTATTCTGCCTCTGCTGCATGGGAAGCTGATGCTCGGCGTTCATAGAACTGTGCTTGAACGACTCGTTTCCCTCGATGGAAGTTCGACCGAGCAATTCGACGACCATCAGGACGTCTCACATTTTAAGTATCTTGCAGCAAATTCCAACGCAAATGCCTCAGAGATTCCAACTGGCGCTGCTCCGTCGAGAGGATCGGATAGTTCGAGCCTGGATGGTCGGTCCTGGCCGATAGAGATTTTTCCTGTGCTCGTGGGGGACGAGGAGAGTATCCCGAGGAGAGGATATCGACCGCCGGTCCGCCTGTTACATCATATCTGACTCCGCCTAGAATATTGTGGACAAGACTCAGAGAGACCGCTTCTATACCTGCCAGCAATTCCCTTCGAATGATAGGTGTTACACAGGGCCAGATGTGATTCCTTACTTAGCAACTCCTGAAATAAGTACATCAAACGAAATCCCGAGGTAGATTTTCCGTACAGCTACTATTTACTGCCAGTCTTTCTGAACGTTATTTGCCGAGTTCGAAGATGTTCCATTCAGCTCCGAAATCAGTGCATTCCCTCCAACTTCACCGGTGGAGCCGGTTTGCGAACTTTCTGTCGTGGGTACAAATTCTATTTCAGGTTTCGGCCACGTCCATTCCTCTTCTCTGCGTGCGTGACCAGCGGTGGTGCGAAAGATCAGCAATGTGGGCACGATGCCCTTTGAATTAATATCGTGAGGGAATGTCGCGGAGAAACCTCAGGACACACCGCAATCTGAGGATGAATATCTTGAGGGTAAGCCTGCTTCGGGCTTTTCATCGCCAAAAGAACCACAAATACGAGGAGGCTTGCCGCGTACAGAGCGGAGGTTTCAATTAAAATTTCGAGCACAGGGGACGACTTTCCGTTACTTTGGTTGATGCCGTGCTTATGGAAATATCTTTGGACTTGAATGATTCTCCAGGCGAGAAGTCCCGTCGTGTACAATGTCACTGCAAGGGACAACGAAAGGAAGGGAGTGCTAAAGTGCACGAGCGGTGCAAGACGGGCTGGGAGGAAGGGTTTTCGGACACGACGGCAATTTGTCCTGCAACTTCCAGTCCAGCGCAAACTAAATAGGATGTTCAGACCGATAACCAACGAAAATGAAATAAAAAACAGTGCAAAGCGGCTGACCTGTCGCGGCAATTGCGGCTACCACGGGAAACACTATCACGACCCACGAGCGAGCCCACACAATCCAACATCTCCAGACCTATAGGAGATGTGATCGTCACCGCCTTTAATGCACGACACTGAGGAACGTACCATAACCGCATCTGCCAGCATACATCCAAAAAAACTAGCCACTAAGGCCAATATTTTCAGGTTCAAGTGCTGATTGAAAGCATGGATCAGGTTCGGGGATGTCCCATAATTCTGGAAGGCGGTTATAAAAATCTCCCAGGTGCAGGCTGAATGGATGGTGGAGCACGAATATATCAAGATGATGAATGCCGCCCAGAACTTTCTGCGGTAATCTCGCTTCTTCCCTAAATAGTAGAACCTCCGTTAAAAATCTGTAAACTTGTCTGGGAACCCAACCAACATATAGTACCCAGGACAAGGATCATGAGACAGCTGAAGATTCCTGTATTGTTATGTCAGTTCGTTATGGACTCTAGAGGGTGGCATATCGATGAGCATCACCGTTGAAAAATATCTCTATCACAGGGGAGTTTAAAGGTATTTGATGTAGAATAACCGCTGCCTGGTCTGGGGTCAGCGCGGGAGGCATCAAATGAGAAAGGACTGAGATGAAAAGCACAGTGGGGCTCGACGGCGAGGTGGGTGTCGCTCTATATGGCAGCGGGCTCTTGGTACATGTACTGATGGAAACCGTGTTCCTAACATTGTTAGTCGCCGGGAAAGATACTCCGAACAGTTTCGGCGCGAGCCAGTGGCGTAGAACCAGTGCGGCTATTTCAGGTTTTAGGCGCTTTGAACCCAAGCGCTAACTAATGACGATCCACGATCACTCTCGCTGGAATGTCGGGAAAACTACTGTCAAGAGGTGGGTGGGTCGAAAAATCTTGAAATTGGCCTCCGAACTCTAGATGGTTTGTAGACGGTGGCTGTATCCCCAGCGAGCGGTTTGATCGGTCCGACTTGTTCGATGTCCGCACTGCTTTTTTTTTCGGAAGGAATGACTAACGTTATTTGTGGTGACCAAGCACCGCATGTCGGTCCGAACGGTTAATCGGCCGTACTTAGCCTACAGTATATAGAAAATTATGGAAACACCCCACATCGCTCTGGAGTATATAAAAATGGGTGGTTCCACATCTTAATTTTGCGATATGATGAGATTTACACTGTACAAACGAAAGTCCAGCAAACCGCAGTTTAATCGCAAAACGTCATCGGACCGTGCTCCGAGGGGAGTTTGAAAGGAGGTCTGAATCTTCCGGCGCCAGCATCTTGTACCAAGGGAACTCTGAAAAAGATCCATTGACACCATGTTGGAGCAAATTTCGGTCCTAACTGATATCGATTGTCAAACTAAAGGATTCGTAATATGCACAAGTGCGCGCCTGCCAGCTCACCATTTCGGTTCAGTGATTAGCGCCAGAATTAGCGCTATTTCCAAAGTCTAAGGCTGATATTCCATAGAGTCGGAGCTAATTTGCTCAGAGCGATGTTTAAAGGGGTTTCAGACAGAAAATGTGATTTTATAAGGCGAGTACGTCAAGTGCCTTGGCTTTGACGACAAAGAGCTACCGAGGTACGAATTTCAATGTTAAAGCGCCTATCTACGAGAGACTAAAAAAGGGCATGGTCTCATGTGCGTCGCCAACATTAGACTCGTGCATGAGGATCAGTTAGGGTTTTTTGAGGAGGCTGTTGGTTTCGGAGATGACTGCGCATTCAATCGTGCACACGGCAGTGCACGGCGGGAAACAACGTGTTACAGTACATACAGCAACAGTTTCAGAAGTTGAAAATTGGCTCCAAGGGAAGATTGGATATAATTCTGTTTTTCTTCGACTTTGTCTGTTCAGAATCCTTACGCCGATGATCGGCACCACCCAAAATTTCAAACTAACGCGCAGCCCAATTGCACGGCCTGAAATGTACCAGCCGGCCTACGGCAGAGTGCTTCCACTCATGAATTGCCGTAGCTCAAACTGGTTACGAGCCCAGGCTAAGCGTGCTTTTGAATGCAGCAAAATTCCAGCGAGGGGGAAAACATACTTTCACTGACTGAAACTCCGCAGAGTCGCGCACAGGGAGTCGAGCTCCGTAGTGCCTATTAAATTTCTTGTCGATTTCTCCATGCGCAGACCGTATGCCATACACCATGTCCGATTACTTCCCACATATTTGCAACAGAGATATAAGACACGATTAATGTGCACTAGCCGGGGAAGACCACGCACAAAATATGGTTCAAAATCTCCCAAGCACCAGATGAAAATTCTGTCTGAACGCAGAAAGGTCTGACTGACTCGGAGGTGAGGTGAGTTTCCAAAAAGAAAAAAAAAATCAGGGCACTGTCAAAGTCGGACGGGTCGAGTTCGCGATAATTTAAAAAAGTGTTAGTTCCAAAAAATGCTGCGCTAGTAAGACATAGGAGTCTAATGCTAGACTGCCTGATAATACACTCATGACAAAGAGGCCGTGTACCGTATACTATATCAATCGCTCCCTGTACATTGAAATGCTGTTTGTATGAGGCACGATTTAGAGAAACTACACACGAGTTATCATATAAAATTCTACGCATTAGAGTAGATGGAGATGTCGTTTTTGGAACACAGTAACATTTCCGCGAGGTAAGAAGCGGACGCTAGACTAACGAGGCAAAAAAAAAGAAAAAAAGAGCAGCAAACAGAAGTCGGACACGGGGAATCGAACCCCGGACTACCTCGAAGCACTGGCTGGCAGTGGCATCCGCAGAGGTCATGTACCGTACACTATGTCCGATTCTCCCTGTAGATTACATGGGCTATATGAGGCACGGTTTGGATCCAAGTATCCGCACTGGCACACGAATAAGAAGCAAATCCCCCCGACGCAGCCGGTGGAAGGAAGATTCGGAGCCAGATGAGATGAGAGTGAGGTGAGAAGCGGACACTATAGACTAACAAATCCATATAAAAAAGAGAAAAATAGAAGAACTATTCAAGTCGGGCACGGAGAGTCGAACCCCGTACTGCCTCGGAAAACTGTTGAGGAGCAATCCGTAGAGGCCGTGTACCGTACACCATGTCCGATTGCTTCCTGGGGTTGTATGAGGCACGAATTATGTCCACTCGCAGACGAATCTTACACACAAATTACAACGCAGATTTCCTACGCATCCATACCTTTTTTTTGGAGGCAGTAGAGGTGAGGTGAGATGGGCTGGACTGGACTCAAGACTGGCAGAATCGAAAAAAAAGAATCACTTGTCAACACTGGACACGGGGAGTCGAACCATGTACTGCCTCAGCAGGTGATTCGAGTTGATGGAGCATATGCGCAGAGGTCGTGTGCCGTGCACCACATCCGATTAACTGATATAAAGTGCAAGGTTGGTACCATGTGCACTCGCTGGGCAACGGACGCCACGCAAACTGCGACGCTGATTATTCCTCCGCACCGACGAGCATGTATTAGAAATTAGAAGTCCACGGATATTCCATTAGTATCCACACCCACACGCACAGTTCGACGGCAAAATAAAAAAATCTCTTCCACTTCTAACGCATCGCATCTAGTTGCACGCACTAACTTTCCCCTCCCACCCACACCTGCCCTATGCTCTCCAAATCCACGTCCAACCCAACTAGAGGTGAAGAAGATTCTGCGTCTAGAGAAGACTCGGCGGCGTTAAACCCCTCCCACCCGCCGCGTCGGCTGAGGGCGCCAATGAGGAGGACGAGCGCGGCGAGCACGCTGAGGAGGCGGACGAGCGCGTCGGCGCCGGGGCGGGTGTATTTGGAGTTTGAGTTCGTGTCAAGGTCGTGTGAGTCTGATTCCTCTACAGGTTCTGCTTCCTGCAGTTCGTCGAGGTCGAGGGCAGTAAGAGTGGAGGAGGGGAAGGAAGATTGGGCGAGGGGGTGCGAAGGGGTGACGGGCTTTGAGGGCGGGAGGAGGCAGGGTGCGTTGCAGGCGGGGCAGAGGCCGGTTGCGGCGGGGTTGAAGAGCCACTGTGATTCAGTTAACAAGAGGGCGCAGATGAGAGAAGAACTAGGCAAAAATGCCTTGTGAAACAGATGACGTAGAAAGAGAGGACAAAAAGAAAGCGCAAACGAGGAGGACGTACATCGTCAATATGCTCCCTACAGAACAGCGCGCCGCAACATTGTGTCCGGACCGGTTCGACGGCTACCTCCTGACTAGAGTCCAAACATTAGACGAGGCACAATAAACAGGAATATTGGGAAAAGAAGCGTACCAAATACCGCAATCCTTTGCGGCCGCGCGCCGCCCTCGCACAGCAACCTTGAGATTCCCCGCGGCGTCGTACGCACTCGAGCGCGCCTTCTGCTCGCTTTCGTGGCCCGCGGGGCGCCAGTCGCGAGCCCGCGGCGCCGCAGGTCCGACATCCGAGGGTAGGGGCGTCGATTCACCGCCGAGATTCAAGGTGTACTCGAGCTCGGGGTTATCTGAATACAAAGGAGAGACGCAAGATATGGGTTATATAGATAATAATTCCAAGAACGAGCTTGGAAAGAAAAGACGCGACGTACATTCAGGTATTGGGAGCTTCATGGTGGGTTTGGGCATCGGGTCTGAGCGTGTCGGGTTAGATATAATACGCGTTTTGGATGCAGAGGAATTGAAGGAGCGTTTCGGCTTAGTTGCGGGCTATTTGGGATTGAGGGTCCGGTGAAGATGGAGGAGAAAGAAGAAAATCTGCGGTGATGACGAGGCGGTGAGCCGAGGATCATACCGGACATCAAACTCTGATTCTTCCGCGCCGCCGAATCCCTATTGAAAACTCATTCAACACGCTCTTCTCAGTCCACATGGATTCCGTTGAGCTGAATGGTTTCGAAGAATCTGAAGTACGATGGATCGCACATGGTCTTCCCATATAAATAGTAAATTTCTCCCCGAGGTCTTTTGGCTTCGGAACGCCGTAATATTTTGGCAATGCTCCCGCTGCTTATTTGAAAACCCGCGCTGATGTTTCTGCTCTTGGCTGAGAGAAGGAATGCCTGGTACTTGACTACCAAGTACAACGGAACACAGCCTCGCGCGTAAGAGCCGTTTGCAATGCGTCATGCATCGCCACTGACCAGGCAGTTCGGGGTTCGACTCCCCGCGTCTGAGTACGACATGCAGGGCTTTTTTGTTACTCTTCCCCTGCGGCTTGCAATAGGCTCAGCCTGATAAGAGTCTCTGCGAAAACTCAATTTCGATGGATGGACCGGTCGGATCACGCGGGCCGCTTTGCTTGTCACCCTAAGCTTCGCCAAACCCGACATAACGATACGTCTCTTCTGCCACCATCGATGTGCATGTTGGCGCGGAAATTTTCTCGAATAGATCGTCGTTCTATTTGGCCCTCGACTCGACACTACACCGTCGATGTTCAAGCAGCCCTGTGGGTTGCTCGTCCTTGGTTACCTAGTTTTCGCTCACCACTCACGAAGAGCTTTCGCAGAGCCTCCACGCCTCCCGGGAAGAAGAAGTCCGGTGGCTCTCGTCCTCGACGTCTCATTTCTACATTAAATTTGACTCGAATGACTACCTTGATCTCTCGAACAAAAACACGCTCACCATCCGCTTGCGGGAGGGTAATACCGGACAGAGAATCGTTTATTCTCAGGATAATCACCAGCGCGCTCCCTTCCCGCCCCAGTCCAGTGGATTTCTCTACTACCATAAAAATCCCAGTGCTTTGCCGATGGAAGGCAGCGTGCGCCTGCGGGTCACCCCAGACAAGGAACCGTCGTCTTTCAGTCGCGGACAGGACCTGCTTATACCATCTGGGTGTCCTTGGCAAATAATCCTGCCCCAGAATTCCGCGATTGCCTCCTGCACGAGAAGCTGGTGACACCGGAGCAGCTCGAACGGTGCCGCAGTGTGTTCGGCACCCGGAATACTACCTATCCTCAATCCATTTTGTTTCGCCTTACCCAAGAATTCCCTGTGAATTTCGGCAGAACGCTCAACCTGACCGCCGATGGCGACACACTGCACCCTTTCATTTTCACTTCCTTGTTCGCAGTTGTGCGCAAGAACATGAGATATTACCCGTGGCATGGTACGTGGCAATATTCTTTCTCTCGCGGTGCAACATATTGACCATCAGTGCATCCTCAGGCTCTGCGCTTGCCCGCTTCGAGCGCTCGACTAGTGGAGAGCATCGGGCCGTCCACCTGCGGAGTACAAAGATTCTCAACCCTCCCTCGTGCGTAGAGAATTGCACCGAGCGGATTCTGAAGCCTCAAGAAGGGAAGCTACTGACCCTGCGACATTATGGTCGTGCGCCTGCACCCTGGACGTACGACATAGATTCGGGGAGTAAGCTCGCTGTCGCGTTCGGGCTCTGTGGGACAATACTTCAATCTCGTAGCGGCTGTTTTACTCGTCATTAATCCAAATTTTCAGAGCCGAATCCAGCATAATATCGGCAGTATTTTACTCCAGACTTCGAGGCAAACAAGAATAACAAGAAGACGAAAAAAAGAGGTGCGAGTGGAATCCTCTACTCAAACCTCCGAGTTCTTCGACTGACATGTTTTAGATACAGTGGTCCATTTCCTTTTCTTTCTTTGGGGAAGCGGTGTATTTTTTGGGACCCGGTGGAGGTAGTGTACTTCGAAGAAAAGCGAGAGGTGGATAAAAATGAGGGTTGTGTGTGTTTTTTGTCCAGTCAGAAGTAGTGAACCTTTTTCAAATGCTCCACCTGTGTATTTTCTGAGGATGTGTAGGGCAGTGAATACTCTTAAAGGTGTGTGTTTTGTGGAGTCTCTAAGTTGTGTATTTTGCGTCAAAGCTAAGATAATAATGGTACAGTATTATCCCTATACAGAGCTACTGATCTAGCATATACACAGGATAGCGAATTACATTACAATGTCCAATGAGACATAATCACAGGATAGTGAATTACATTACAATGTCCAATGAGACATAATCCATTGCGAAATCGATAACATTCGGAAAAATCAGACAATGGCACATTCGACTCCTTCGAAGGCTGTAAGGCTATTCGAGTCGCTCAGGACGGCTGATCTTGTTTCGCTGTTTCTCTACATCTTTCCTAACAATGGCCAGTCTTTCATTAATTTCTTCTACCTGTTTCGTCTGCGATGATCTTTGAAACAGACCTAAGGCCTTTTCCCAAAGTTCTATTGCCTCGAGTAGGTTCCCGTGCCCCTTTTCGATATTCCCAAGTTGAAGCATACATTCAGCTCTCCATTGATGAACATCCATGGAGGTATATGCCTCCAAGGCAATAGTGAATAAGGTGGAGGCTGTATCTTCAACACCCTCATTGAAGAAAGTATCTGCCAGGAATTGAAGCGCTCTGTGGATCCCGAGCCTGTGTTTTGACTTGAGTTCATGAGCCAACAAAACTGTTGGCCACTTGGACAATGAATCCATAAAGCCCCAGCGTCTGACCTCAGCAAGTGACTCGAGGCAGTGGGCAGTCATCTCCGTACTGTTTCCCAATGATAATTGTAGATACTTTCCAAAGATGGTTTTTGCCAGCTCTAGATTCCCTTCCCGTAGATGGAGTTCAGCCAGGGTAATTTCACACATGGCTGCACCCCGGGGAAATCCTACTGAAGAAAACATTAAAGCAGCTTTATCAATATTCTTCTGCACGTCATCCCTTGGTGCACCGATGACATTATCGAGACCAGCAATATTGAGTAAAGCCAGGCCGTGATTGTATAGGTCCTGCTGTTTGGCAACCACCTGAAGAATCTGACTATGAATCAGGCGGGCCTGAATGAATTCTGTTTTAGTGTGGTGTACGCTTGCTTGAGTAGTCATGATTTCATGTTCTGAATGACTGCCAGAGGTACCACAAAGAGCCAAAATCTGTCTTGCCCTACTGCAGAGAGTGAGACTTTGATTGGTATGTCCAAGTTCTATCCAGCACATGGCTTCAACACGTAGCGCTAGTGCTTCCCGGAATAGGTGTCCGAATATCCGGGCAACTCTCCCGGAGTCGTGTGCATATGCTTGGCCGGCAGCATAATCACCAAGGTGCCACTGGATCCATGCAAGGCGATAAAATGCATGAGACTGTGCAATAGTGTTTCGAGTTGAAACCGCCAAAGAGAGGGCACTTTGGCAAAATTTTATTGCTGCCGGAATGTCCCGGACGTGCTGGGAATGGTAATCTGCGAGGCTGTTGTAGAAACTGCCTAGAGAATCTGTATGAGTCCCTGAAGCCCAGAACAGTCAGAAACGGCACATACACTTGAGATCTGTGTTATCAAAATGATCAAGATGTTTCAGACCTTGATCCTTCAGTGCCTCTGGATTTATTGGTGGGTATTGGAGGCTTGAACTGAATAATTCGGTGATAACATAAACTTGCAGTTGGGCATCAAACACCTGTGGTAGAATGTCCTGAATGCCGTTCATGAGGGGAATCATTCCCCGGCTGGTACGGCAGCTGAACCTATTCAAATTGCATGCGGAATAAATGCTATTGACCATATCCTGAGGGCCTAGTGTGAATCCTTTATGGAGGACATTCTGAATGTTTGAGTAATTCGAAAATATCTGAGCAGCGGCTTCACTGGATGCACTCCCAGATTCCGCGATGTAGCAGTCAAGTAGCTCCTGGAACTGGTTGAGAAGAGGTCGAATTACATTGTCACTGGGGGGCTGGACCCTATGCATATATTCCCTTATTGGCACCAATGCCTTTAACCGTTTCTGTGAATCAGTGTAGGCAAGAGCAGTTCGAATCAAGGCCATTTTACAACCAAGAATGTCCAGCAGGGGTAGTTTACTTTCAAAAAGCTGGGAATCGGAAAGCCCATCCGGCAGGATTGACAAGAGGCTCAAGAGATCTTGTGAATGTGGGCAAGCTGTGATTCTGGGACTTGATAAGGATATCGAGATTGATAAGTCAAGGTTGTCTCTCTTATCATATCCCTCCGAGATAAGAGATGTTTTTTCTACCTCCCATCTGGATAACACCTCAGAGCAACCTTCTGAATCAACCAAATGGGCCATAAGGTTGATAGCAAGCGGCATGTTATCAGTGAGATGGAGCACTTTGTCAACCTCATCTATAGTGTGTAGATCGTCTGCGATATCATTAAAGGTTTGGCGAGCAGCATCTTGGGTCAATGGCTTCAATGGCTGGAGGAATGGCCGAGTCCACCGTACTTTTCGGGGGTGCTCTGCTCCTCGCATAGTGATCTATGGGCTTGTTAGTTTAACTGATGGAGAGAATGGGAAAAGAAAAGGGGTGCTGACCATCAAGGCCAGCTGATTCACATCGGCGAGGAGAGACAAAAACTCCTCAATTTCATGACGAGAATTGGTAGGCTCCCACAAGGTCTCAAGATTGTCCAGGATCAGAAGACTAGTTGAACTGCGAGAGAAATGATGGACAACCATGCGAGTCAGATCTTTGCCTGCTTGGAGTCCGACATGAGCCCCAATCAGCGCTGCCAGTTCTAATGTGGTTGCTGCAGAATCGCAAGCAACAAAAAATCGTTGCTGTCCATATCTAGCAGTGATTTCCGTGTGATGTAGCATAGCTCTTGCGAGACTGGTCTTCCCCATTCCACCGGCACCCAAAATTGCAAGCCTCGGGGTTCCTTGCGCAAAGAGTTTGAGGATATCTGCAAGTTCTGAATCTCTCCCATGAAATATCTTTGGCTCAGAGGGCAGCATTGTGATCGAAGTTGAGCTTCAAATAAAGAGGAACATCAGTTGCATACTCGGGAAATATCCCCACACCTTTACCTGTTTTGAGGGCCAGCATAGACCTTTTCTATCTGTTCAAAGTTATCACTCCGTTCTCAGAATAATGCTTTGTCCATACCGAGGATGCCATATCTGAACTAGCGCCATCCGAGAGAGCTTCAACCATGTCAAGAACCTCCATGTGCCGGGCGTGTGCATCCTGATGCATCTCTGCAATATCTGTCATGATATTGCCGGATTCTAGCTACGTATCATATGTTTCAATTGAATGTGGCAGGCCGAATCGGGTGACTTACATGGAAAAAATCAAGTCCTTCTTGCAATCCTGCCTCACAGTCCTTGAGCAACCTGCTCAGTTCACCCTGACGAAAAAACTTCCTGATCCGATTTGAATCCTGATGTGCTTCGAGAAAAGTGTGGATCTTGTGGAGCGTTCTAAGGGATAATTAGTGATATTCAGGAGCTTGTGGTAACGCAAATACTCCGTGAATCTTCCCATGTGATTCAACACGCGGGGTGGAAACTCCCCTGCTACCTCTGTCTTGATATGAACTGCAATGATTGAACCGAGTAACATGTGGGTTTGCTCCATCAACTGTGCACATTCATTCTTGTTTTGTTTGATGATCTGCGCGGGAAGAATGAGATCCATGAAGGAGATTTTGGTTGCATAAACATGCCTGAGCTACACCCAAGAGTGACCGGGCCGTGCTCGAAATTTCAGTCAAAAGAGGGGTTTTTAGGCTGCCAGCCAGGATCACCAAAGTATTGGTAGACATGGCTAAGCATTCTGTGATGTTATTCAATCGAAGATGAGTGACAGAGCTTGGAGGGGGCATTCTGAGGTATGATCCCGCCTGTGGGGAAGCGCAGCCTTTTTAACCCAAGGTTCCTTGGCGCGGGATCCATGTCTGCACTCACGAATCACTGTCGAATTTATCAAAGATCTCCGTCTAAAAGTAGAGATCTTCTTGGGCAGATGTGCCCTGTCTATACGGCGCCCATATCTGGAGAAAGGTTGGGAGTCCTCGTACAAGGCATCTGGGAATCGTGGTATCTTGTTTCCCGTATTTTCTTCGTGCGGTCATGGAGAGGGGGCTGGTTTTACTGTATTAATCCAACCAAGTGTTCACAGGATGTCCCTCATAAATAACCTAAGGTGTTCATTTTTCCAACTGTTCATCCCTCGGCAATCATGGGAAATTACCTTAAATGCTGGTCCGGCACCTGCCAGACGAGTTCTTTTTTGTATCTTTGAGCCATTTTCGGCCAGAAATCCTCGCTGTCACCGTCACCTGTACCGAAAGCGTTTACTTCGTGGGTCGCCGTCACCCGTCACCTGAACTCTTGGTCGGATTACTCCAGTACCACCCGTGAGAATGGCGCGGTGATGAATTTGGGCTGATTCTAGATTTCTTGGTGGACTCCCGTCCTGTAACCTTGTTGGAAACTCTGACAATTTTCGCCCGAAATGCACTGGCGGGAGCGCCACCTGCGGTTGTAAAAAAATTGTAGAAGTGAGTAGCATTTTGCATATGTTTCCCACTAAATTGACAGAAGGTGATTGGGAGATGAAAACCGATTGGTCCAGAAGGACAGCAACTCACGGGATGCGTTGTTGACACGGCAATTGAGACAAGGTATCCATCTGTGTCCCCTCATTCCACGGGCTCTGTTACGCACCGCGTGTATTTCAGCCTGAGGCCCATGTTCCTTTTCCAGCACACAACAGTTTGCTTCAACCACCCACTCTGTGAAAATGAGCTGGTTATTGTCCTGACAGGCTCCTTGATGTGTCATCCGTTAGTGCCACAACCCTTCTCGCGGGCGCCAACAGTCATTGTAATGTTGCCTGTCTTCGATTCCAGACAAGGAAGAACCTGATACGATGATCTTAATAACCGGTTATGCGATAGCGACCTAGTAGTAGTAGCGCCCGCAGATCCAATATGTCTCTCGGATAAAAACCATGGGCCTTGCTGCATGGATCGGCAAAACACGTGGGGAGAGAAGGGGGGATACAAAAAGAGGTGTACGCTGGAACAGTATGACGGGAAGATCAGTCCATTCCGAGCAACTAGACATTCCATCAAAATCGGTGGTCTCATATAGGAGATGATGATCCTCAGACGACATTTGTTTTGCGGCCAAAAAAAAGAGTACAATGAATTGGACAGTAGCACTAGTTTTCTGCCAGAGTGGTGTTCCCGAGGTGTATTCAAGGGTACATTCAAGTTGGGTTTACGACGTATTCTGGGACTCGATCATCTCAGGCGGCTACGTTGAACGGAATCAAAATTCTTTCTCAAGACGCTCATCATTTCCAAGATGCGAAAGATGCCATTCACCTTGTACAAGTAGCGACAGTTTTCACTTCAAGATCACTCAAAGACGATTGCATGGGCAGTAAGGATGGGTATTTATTACAGAAATAGCGCGTTTCAACAATAGACGGGGAGCGACACATGTGAGGGAGGTTACCGGAGGTAGGTACAGACAATATCAATCGTAGTCTAATGCGGAATGAGCCCCCTTCGGTCACCGTAAGTGAACCAAAGCACGCACCATAAACATCAGCTTTCAGGACGAAATGATCATCCGAGTCCGACTCAACCTCGCATCCATCGAGCTTCAGTTAAACCCTCTTACACATTGATAAGCCAAACCCGGAACTCGAGCCACGAAGTGTCCGTGTCGCGGGCAATTTTTTTCGCACCCCACCCGCCTTTTGCTGACACCTGCCCGGTTGAATGACTGGAGTTCTCTCTGGGGTTCTCATTGCGGAACCAAACATCGTTGGCTGAGCTCCCCAAAGTATGCACCGCGAATACAATCAAGAAGGTCGGACATCGTGTACCTGTCGAATCGGCATCAAACCATGGTTTCAAGAGCCATTTCGGGGGTTCAACTTTCCGTGTCCAAATAGCCGTTCCAACAATGCTAAGCTCCTTTTTTCTATTGCGTGATAAAAACTATGATAGTAATCGGCGTGATACTTGTATCGCTGTGGATCTTAAAGTTGTCCAGACCCTAGCTACGTTCAAGAAAAAGATACATTTTGTTGTTACACGGTCAAATCACAAGTTGGGCTAAGAACGGTCTACTCCTCTGCGCTATACCGCTCCTCAAACACGCCCTCCTCCATCGCCTTGATTTCTATATCATACGATCGCAGATCAGCTCAGCTTATCCGTATCCGTATCCACAGCATGGATTCAACGGGAAAAAGAAGAGAGAACGACGTACGGAGCGCAACGTGCTTCGAGTGGAAGCGGCAGAGTGCGAGGTTCCCTGGAAAGTTAAGATAAAGGAAGCATACCGTAGTCAGCAACATCAGAAAAACATGACGAAAAAGAAACGAAAAAAAAGATAGGGAAAAAGGAAGAGGAGGAAGGGCGTACCGATCATATACCACAATCCCGGCACCCCGAGATCGCGCCACGCGCCGTTGATCTCGCCCTCTTTATTGAGTCCCCAGATAGGCTTGCACTTGTCACCGACGGCGTCCCCACAGAGCTTGCGCACGCCGTCTCGTGCGTTTCCGGGCCTACAACCACGTCAGCCCTCCGGTTCGTGGAGTGGATCGCAAGAACTTGAAGCCGTACCCAGTAGCAAAAACAACCACATCCGCAGCCAGCTCACTGCCGTTCTCAAACTTGAGCCCCGTCTCGGTGAACTCGCTGATCTGGCTGTCGTTCTTGAGCTTGATCTTCCCGTCGATGATCAGCTGGCTCGCGCCGACGTCTAAGAAGTCACGCATCAATCAATCCGTGGATGGATGGAGGGATGGATGAAAGGGACGAAGGATGGATGGATGGACGGAAGGGAAGGATGGATGAATGGATGGACGGATGGAGGGAAGGATTGATGGACTGATGGACTGATGGATGGATGGATGGATGGATGGACGGGTGGAGGGAAGGATGGATGGATGGACGGACGGATGAACGGACGGACGGATGGATGGACGGACGAATGGGGATGGGACAAGAGGGAAGAGGTAAGGAGGAAGAACGTAACGCACCAATATAGTACCCCCCAGCCTTATCCCACGCAGACAGCGCAAACCCTGCATCCATCGTCCCCATGTTGAGCTTAAACCCGCATTTCTTCAGGCCCTCGAGGATCTCTCTTTTTTTTTGTGTGCGTGGGTAACACAGAGAAGAAAGAACAAAAACTCACCTATCATCCTCCGCGATAACCTTTGCCTGCCTCTGGTTCAACCCAATCGCCATAAGATGCGGGAACGACGCCGTGAAGCGGTCCGCGAGCTCAACGGGGGGGCCGCCCTCCCAGTACGCCGGCCGCATGATGCGCGCCCAGCCGTGGAGGGTGCTGAGGACGTAGGTGGAGGAGCGCTGGTACATCGTTACGTCTGCAGTGCAGTGTGAGTAAGTTTTTTACAGAGAAAAAAGCAAGTAGAGGGTGAGTGGAAATTTAGGACACACCAACGCCGTGCTCGTAATAGTCCATAGCGATATCATGCGCGGAGGTACACGCCCCCACGATGACGACCTTCTTCCCCGCGTGGTCCAGCGCGCGCTTGTGGTGCATCGAGTGGAGGATCTGCCCCTTGAACACGTCCTGGTAGTTCAATCGCACCACGTTCGTGTTCATTGTTTAGTGTACCATAACGACACAGCGAGAGTGACGCACCATGCCAGGGTAGGAAGGCAGCCGGGGCTCGCCCGCGCCGAGGCCGGTGGCAAAGACGACGTGGTTGACGGTGAATCTGCGCTCCGTGCCCGAGGAGGCGACGACGACGTCCCATTTGCCAGCGGCGTTGGGGCGGGCGCTGACTACGGTGCAGGAGAGCCAGACGTTGAGCTCGAGCACCTCGGCGTAGTGTTCCAGCCAGTTGCCGAGCTGCGGGAAGGTGCGGTTGGTGGGTTGCGGAAAAGCGATAGGCTTTGAGGGGAAGAAGACGTACTTTTAGCGCAGGCGCGTATACGGGCCAGGTTGGTGGAAAACTGGACGAAGGGAATCATTTGATTTGCTGAGTTTATGGGGAAGACGAGATAGGGTAAGACGCACGGTAGATACGGAAGATGGTCGTACCTGTATCATCAAATGAGGGAGTTAGAAGAACGGATATAGAGCGTTTTTTACGGGAGACTGGACCGTACCACACCGGATCGTGTAGACAAAGTGCCTCGTATCGATTGCGCCAATTATCCTGGAGAGCGTTGGTAATCATAAGGTAGGAAATATTTGGAGAATGAAAAAAAAACTTACTCCAATGCGCGCGTTCTTCTCTATAATCAGACTGCGCACATTCAGGGCCTTGAGCCGCGCGGCGATGTCGAGCCCGCTGTGTCCGGCGCCGATGATCAACACCACCGGGTCCTCGTTCTCGAACGCCGCCTCCTTTCGGCGCTGCGCCGCCCACTTGCCGTGGTTCGGCGCGTGATTACGAAGTGGGCCGATCTGCTCGGGGAAACCTTTAAGGTCGTCCAGGTTAGTGTACATACAGTGCGCCTTCCAGTCGCCGTTGGGCTGCGGCACGAGCCGCACAATGCCCGATGCGAGCCCGACGTGGGTCTCGAAGTTGAAGACGACGCTGATCCATGCGAGGTCGGGGTAAGGCTGCTGCAGTGCCGTGTACTCCTGCTTGACGCGGAAACTCTCCAGCTTGGAAGAGACAAGACGGTCGGAGAGGAATTTGTGAATCTCAGTGACGCCGTGGAAGGTGCGGAAGTCCCAGGTAAGGGCAAGCATGTCTCTCCAGTGAGATTCCTCGATGAAAAGGCCTAGGATTGCGTCGACATCGCCCGCGGCAATGAACGTGGAAAAGGAGTTAAACCAGGCGGCAGCGACTTTGTGAACGTCGAGGTCGGGGGCGACGGTGGCATTGAGCCTGTCCAGAGTCGGCAGATTGAAAGTTTGCATTGTGCGATAGTGGGGGAGTCAAAGAGGTTCCGGGCGCTATCAGGGCGCAGGACCAGCTGACGACGTTGGGAGCTGAAGCGAAGGTCATGTGGGCGCCGGGCGGGTGAAGGTTACGCCAAATGGCATACGTCAACAACAGTTCAATCAAGGTTACGTTGAATTCTCTAGCGCCTGCTTTTGTTCATTCTGCAGAAACACAGCCTGTACATCCACATACTCACACACGCCTCCATTTCTTTTCTTCTCTGGAGGGCCACCCCAGCGTCCTAGTATATTCGCTGCACTCGCGCTCCTTGGTCTTAAAGAACCGCGCTCCACCAAAGAATCAGACGTGGTGTACGGAACACGGCCTCCGCGCATACAATATCTTCATTGTCGGATGCGTCACGAAGTAGTCCGGGGTTCGATTCCCCGTGTCTGAATATCTCGTCGAATGTCTCTCTTTTTTTCGGCTCGCATACCGGATCGAGCTCATTAACAGCACATACATCTGGTTGAATGACTGAATTTTCTCTGATATTCTCATTGCGGAATGAGGCATCGTTTTCTTGTATGCGGCACTGAATTCAATTAAGAGAATCGGAAATCGAGTATGACAGACACACAGCCTCCTAATCAACTGGCATTATTGGTCTGTTAGCCAGTTCTGGGTTCAACTCCCATCTCCAAATGTTGAGACTTGCATACGGGTTTTTTTCTCTTCTTTTCGGCTGGAAGATTCAACCAACCTCATTACGGAAGATAAATCTACCTGGTTGAATCCCTAAAAATTTCTCCATACCTTTTTGTCCAGTTCTGCATCGGCGTCAATCGGGAAGTGGTGTATAATCATTGTGCCTCAAATTATTAACTGAACACCAGGAAAGGTATCAGATGTGGTCAAAACACGGTATGGAAACTTGTTCATACCCTGCACGAGGTAGACAAGGGTTCGACTCCGCGTTTCTGACCACATTAAGTGTGAGCATTTTCCCCAAGTTTTATGCATTATTGCCTAGCTTGGACTTGGAAGCCGAGATATTATCAACCTGGGAACAAACGAAAGATACGGTATCTGGAATTTTCGCTGGTACGGGTTTTTTTTAGTGTATCTTGGTCTACTGAAAATTCAAGCCGACGTCGTGCGTCAACGCTTTATGTCTGATTCCCCAACGGCATGGAATTGTCCTTGTTTGGCCGATTGCCTGGGACGCGAAATCCCACGTGACGGAAATGATTGGCTGTTGCTTCCCACCAGGCGACATAAATCCTCACTTCATTTAGTACCCGCTCCCAGGCCATGCACCGCGCCATGAAAATCCTCGAGGTCATCAATTCAGTCTGCTGTCTCCTCGACCCCGATCCACGACGCTTGAGAGCTGGTGGCCATTGCCTGTACATTTCAGGACCCACCACCAAAACTCCATCATGAATCTCGTGCACTGGATACCTGGGGATCTGTGAGAGAAAATCGATGCGGACTTGAGCACGAGGACACTGACAACCTTGGTGTCGATCCTCGAACGCCATGCTCTTTTTTGTACCCTGTTTGCTGACCGTTGCTCTGATTTAGAGACTCACCTGAACTATTGTAGCCTCGGATTGGGATACGGTGCGGAAATACTCCCATCGAGTCAAATCCCTTGCATGTAATGAGCCTGCATACGATGTGCGATTTTCGTACTTGGTGCCCGTCTGTGAAGCCCTCCGTCAAGGCATTCCCGGCGTTCCCGGCGACTACCTTCTTCCCAACCTGGAGCAAATTCAGTGGAATCCCACCGGAGCGGCCTTCGAATCCATCGATCTCTTCCTAGGTCCTCAACTTTCCTCTGTCATTATCAACAACTACCAGTTCAACGGCCTCCTCGCTACGCTAACTCAAAAATATCCGAACTTGACCGCGGTTGAGCTCCACTCTGTCGATTCCCTTGAGGTGGATTCGACTCACCTCTATAATGCACGCTCGAGCCTCTCCGTGCACTGATGTTCTGTCTGTCAAAATGGACACCATCGATCTCGCCGCCTTCATTCATCTCGGAAAGCTCCCTACCCTCGAAATTCTTCACGTCGCAATCCCGGCGTCGATATCGTTTGACGAGACTCCCGAGAAAACGATGTTCTCCAACCTCCGTAAGGTTGAGCTTGATGCTGCGCGTGGAGACGCTTCGCAGTTGATCGCTCTCCTGCACATGGAACGGCGCACCGCTCGACTCCTTTGTGGCCTCCCTTGACGTCTATCTGTCGCAAGAGAACATCGAGGACCTGTATGGGTTCATTGCCACCCATTGCTCGACCGAGTGCCTCCAAGTACTGAAACTGGAGCTGTTCAAGTCTGATCGGGCTGTAACCCACGCCCCAAACGCGTCTAGACACCCGGCCCATCTATTCCAGCATCTCTCCCCCTTTACCAACTCGTGATCCTTTCTATCCATGTTCCTACTGGGTTCGACCTCGATGACGCGACGATTATGGAAATGGCATCGACCTGGCCGTATATCGAGGAATCGGAGTTCAAGGCGGATGTCCAACACCACCCTACGCAGGTTACTCTCCTGGGGCTCCAAGCCTTCTCAGAGCAGTGCGCATACCTTCGGAAACTCCGCATTGCCATCGATGCTACAGCCATACCAGAGCCGCGACGCGCCCCGGAGCCTCGGTTGGTTGCACAAGAGAGCCTCGTGTCGCTCGCTGTCGGCCAATCTCCCATCGACAACGCGTTCGCGGTGGCACGTTATCTTTCTTCGATATTCACGAACGCGAAGGAAGCCATGCCGACGTATGGCGATTTTGATGATGCTGAGAATTGCAAGCGATGGGTGGAGGTCGCGGCTATGCTGCGTTATGCTGCGTTGAGGTGCGCGAGGAGGAGTGGCGGCATGGAATTAATTTTGCGAGAGGCGTCATGATCAAGTAAGGGCCGCTCTTCTTTCACTCCGTCTAATGAGGATTGACCAGATGTATGCGTGCGGAGCAAGAAGATGATGGCAATGATGATGACGGAGATGAGGGTGAGAATGGTCCCGAAGACTTCGAAGAGTGAACCGAGTACTCCTGTATTCCGTCCGACTTTCCTTTGTTTTAGATTAAACATTCCCGCTCTTCAACCACCGAACACAATCAAAGGATTCGGACGTTCCGTTCTAGTTTAAAATATACTGCAGAAACAATTGTACCACTGATGATGCAGAACCACGAACGCGACTCTTCTCGCGCGAAAATCTCCCCCACGCTGGTAAGTTTCAGGCGGCCAACTCCTTGGCCCAATGATCAAGTCCAACTCAAGCTCCTCTCCGATGTCCAATGCCAATAGTGTCTTATACATTGAGGAAGGTGTTGTTCGCTCAGACACTCCTCCTGGCTTCTTGGCGCTTAATGGATCGGAATGACAACGGCAGACTGTTGTGCAAAGACATGCATTCATAACTGCGTTCCACCCATTACAATCGTAAATAACCATAAAAAAATTCTAGGAATGACCCGTAAACAAAACACAAATTGGTTGATAGCCGCGCGCAATTCAAAGCCAGATGGAGCGGTACTGCTGGATCAGGGCCTCAAGCTTGGCGGGGTCGACAGCGGGGTCGGTAGGCTGTTTACCCGAGCTAGTAACATAGGCGTTTTTGAGATCGATGGGCAGCGGCAGGACCTCCGAGCAGTCCGTGAGAGTGTTCTTGTTAAAGCCCAGAAGGCTCATCTTCTCGTGCGCAGCAGAGTATTCTTGGCCCCTGGAAAAGATAATTGAGTATCCTGGGTGTTGTGCGAAGGCTAGGACTCACCAGTTGTCCTGGTTCCCAACGAAGCGGCTGTAGTCTTTCTGGGTAGTGGCATTGTGCGCAAAGTTCACGTCACTGGCCAGTCGGAAAGTACCAGGGGCAGCCATTGCGTTCTGAGTCTCCGAATCTGCGAGGGATTATTAGTCCAGGAGCGAACAGGGAAAGGCGAATACGCACAGAAGCGCACATCCCAGATGTTGATGGTGCTGTCGAGCGGGTTCCCCGAAGTGGCCGCGTCCTGGAAGCGCTGTCTGCCGGTGGAGTGTGCGCCGATGAGCGCCATCAGCTCCCTGATAGAGAAACCCGTGGCGGCGAAGTCATCCGTCAATTTTTGCACAGGGCTGTTGGGGTTGGGGAGGCGTCCGTCAGGCGCGGTATAGCCCAGAGGCGGGGGAGCGCGTCCGACGTATGTTTTGATTGTGGGTCCGCCGGGACAGGCCATCTTAACCAAGAAGGTCAGATACCGTCAGTAATGAAGTTGAACCAAAACTCACCACACCGAGAACGCCGGCGAGCTTGATTTGAAGAATCAGGATGAGAAGAGATAGTAGGATTGAAACCTAGGACGCACATGGAGTATGTCGCCCGGGGAGAGGCCGAACTGTGCGGGGAGGGGCTGGAGAGCCGCAGTGATGCTTTGCAGCCCGTTGTTTTCCCCTCGCTGCACTTCAAGAGGATCGGTAAGCATCGACCCGTCCGCGCCCCCCTTGAGCCCATCCGCAGTTCGATAGGTTCCTGTGTCAAAGAAAGTCAACATGCTGATTGGATTACTCCGCAGAATGTCATGAACTTACCGGCGTCGTGGAAAGCCAGACGCACAGAGGCACGAGCGTAATCGTTGCAGCGCCCTATGTATCTGATCAGCATTGATATCCACCAGAGTCCGGCTTTGGCATACCATGATATATTCCGCCCATGATCGCATCGCGGGCACCGTACAAGGGCTTGCAAGCAGCATTCTTAGCGTTAGCCACAGACGGGATTCCGCTGTTGCCGTTGCCGTTGCCGCCGCCGCTACCGCCATCCTTGCGCTTCATCTGCGGGGACCCGTGAGCGGGGACGGCAACGCCGACGAGCATGACAACGAGGAGAGAGAAGAAGGTGGACCGCATGGTAGTGACAAGGGAATTAATTGGCGAACGTGAAGGTCGAGAGGTGGATCCGTAGAAGGAGAAGAGGATGGGGGACCTGGAGAAATGAACGAATACTAGGCGACCTTTTATACACTTGAAGTTAGGGTCCAGGTTTTGGTTTCACTTTCGGCTGTACGGCGGAACAGGCGGAATGATCGTGAATTGAATGCCGATCGCTCAGGTTCAAGGTACGGAAATGAGCCCGCCGACAATAATAGGTCCTCCTAAAGCCTCCTGACCCGAAACTTCGGATATTAGTTGTCGATCTAGTCTATTATTGGCTAAAGGGACACCCCTAACAGTGGAAAATGGCGGAAAGAAAAAGTCGAACATGACTTTGTTTCTTCAGAACATCCTGAGGCCGCATTGATAAACGGTGAAAACTTCACTTGGAAAGCAAAATCTCCACCGGCACCATGCGGAACCCTTGGATGGGCGACCCTGAAATATCCTAAATTGCCGAAATGCGCTTCGATCGGCGATCGAAGGGATCAGGAGTGAGACCCGGCATCGCAAGAGCGGCAGTAGAAGCGGCACTGATCAGCATCCCGAACCACTTGTCCAGTAGTGGTGAATGCATAGCTCAACAATGTCGGGATCAGGCGGTATTATAGAACTTTCTGCTTTCTGGGCATTCCGGCCCTGGGGAGGAATCTTCAGAAAATGCAACAGTAGCAATCAATGAACGCATCGACCAACGACTCCCGCCAGCCGCCATCAAGGTACACCTGCAGCCCGTGGTGGCCGCAGGGTATGTAGGTAGGTTGTGAATATTAACGTTCATAAACCCTGGAGGCATTCGTTATTCCTACCTACCGCCGGCGGGCATGTTACGCCGCCAGACTCTTTCCCTCGATACGAGCTACCTCGGGCGGAGCCGTCGTACATTCACTCTTGACATTTCGCATCACCCTTGTCAATGACTTACGCTGACAACCTTATTCTTGTTGGCGTTGACCCACATCCTTCCCACAGTTTCGGTTCTCTTGTTCTGGATAGCTCTGTCTCGGAGCGGTACGTCTTTCGTCCCAGATACTTGTTTCGCCATGATGAATTTATATATTGGCGTAGGCAACCTGAATGCTTGGCGATCTGACCTCAGAACTACAGCACATTATCCTCTCGCTGTTGGATGAGGATCTCTGGGTGCTTGTGCAAGTTTCCCGGGGTTTTCGCCACCTAACCCTGTCGTTACTTGCACGGATATCACGGCGTCGTAATTGTTCTCGGGTTCAGTCTCCCTTCCCAGGGAAGCGGCGCACTTCCTCATCCTGCTGATTTACCATATCCACGGACCCATTCTGAAACTCAGCATCGCACCGGGGAAATTACCGCTACTTGGGGTTGCTTCTGCTGGCTGCAGTCCCTCTGATTCCAATATGTGGCGCATTATACGCCCCTTCAGACTTCAACATCGCGAAGGTGATCGCGATTTCATCCCGCGGTGGCACGGATCTGCAGACCCCGTCGTTTGGAGCGGGTGCTGCGTGTGTATCACGGCATCGCCACGTTTCCCCAACCGAATTCTGGAGGATTGAAGTGACGACATTGCCCCTGACATCCTTATTGCTGCCATCCCGTTCCTGATTTTCGTTGTCACCGTCGGGATTTTCGACTCGTATTTCTTATTGCGCTGGTGTTATCGTCGGTTGTCCAAACCGGAGTGGGACTGCAGCGCCCGAATTGCATTAGGCTTGCATGGGGTCGATGGCAGCTCTATGCGTGTCCAAATCATCTCTGGACCTGGCGTCCCCCAGCTCACTCTACCGACATTTCCGAGCCCCAGATTGTCGTATATCACCATCGGCCTCCTCCCCACTCTCTCCCGCGCAGCGTTCTGCCCTCCTCGCTGCTATAGATCTTACAGACCACCTCGGTTTTTTTATGGTTAGCCGCAACTCTGGGCTCAACTTCGATGCGTTGCTGGGCTTCATCCACCGGCATAAATTACTCAGCCAACTCACCCTCCAATCCGGCGCGATCAACTCCGCCTGGCTGGCAGAGGAGCCCGTGCCGGACACCCTCCGAGGGTCGATAAACACACTTTCGTCCCCGGCGTTGTGAATCCCGTACATTCCTCCGACGCAGCCGCACGTCACCGATTTGACTATCACCTCCGCCGCCCATGGCCCGCAACTCGTACAGGTGCTCGCCGCTGTTGGTTCTAACCCCGGCTGCCCAATACCCACCCTGACGTTGCACTTCAAGAGTACGGGACTCGTTCGCCGGGTCTTACCTTGGCGCGCAAATCCAACACCACTACGCGATATCTCGTTCTCCTTGTACACTTTAGATATGGGGAAGCCGACGTGCAGGGTCTCCCGCGCTGGCCAGCGGAATTCCGCAGGCAGTCAGTGCCTGTTGCAAGACGAGTCGCGCTCGTGGAATCCATATTGGAAGTACGGGCGGGCGGTGGGTGGGAGGGCCTACACTTCCATGCTTGATGTAGACAGAAATCTAATGGCGAACGAAGATCTCGATGTGTTTTGTTGGTATATCTGAGCATATAATCTGACCGGTCTACCGTCCATGCGCCCGTTCAATCACTCCATATGTGAGGGTCCGACATGGACCAATGGCGGAAGAGTTTGAGGGAATTAGGAAGGGACCGTTATTTTTCATGCCGGTGGTTCTGAAACGAAATTAGTTGACGGTTCGTGATCATGCTACTGTTGAGCGCTGGCTTTGGCACGTTTAAATATTTACTATTCCAGCCAACATTGGTATGTTGGAGAAAAGACACACAGCCCGCTAACCCCAGAATTGAAAGAAGTAGAAAATATAAAATACTTATTGATCAAGACCAGCCGAGTGTTTCACGCCAGCCGCGACGATGAGATTCCAGGAACAATCCAGAAAAGAAAAACATTCCAACTACACAAGCTATCCATTCTGATGCGGCGCAGTGATGCCCTTGTATGAATTAACTTTGTCTAATTAACGTACTCCACCTTGTATCCAAAATTGTTCTTCCTTTGTACTTGACATAAGTGGAACAACGGTCGCAGTTGAACAAGGTTGTCAAGTTTCAGCCGCCGTGACTTACATCAGACATGGCTGTGCTCTGTCAATCATTTTGCCTACGTCATCCGCCAGAGAGCGCTCCGTCGTGCGTCTTCCATCCCGTCAGCTTGCATAGACCTGACAATAGCCCCAAAAGAAATGCTCGATCTACCGCTGGAACTGCAAGACATCATCCTCTCGCTGCTGGAGACGAAGGATCTCTGGGTGTTGGTCCGAGTCTCTCGACCCTTTCGTCAACTGGCTCTCAGTCCATTGCTTCTGCGATATGACATTCCGGTGTCCCAAGTTTATTCGGGTTCGGTATGCCTCCCTGCGGAAGCGTACTTTCTTATACCCATGATCTATCATATTCATTCCATCCAGCAACTCACCATCCTATCCAGAAACGTTGTACTACCATTGCAGGGGATCCCCTTTGCTCTGGCTGCAGTCCCTCTAATTCCGGATGTGATGATATCTGGCCCAACGCACACGAGCCAGGACCCCAATGTTGCCAGGCTGATTGCAGCTTTATCCCGCAACGGAAGAGATCCCGTGGCACTCGTCGGGATGGGCACAATCCGTGTGTCACGCCATCGACGCGTCGCTCCGCTCCAGCTGTGGAAAGCTCCCACAGTAAGGTTCTCAAAGTTGACCCTCAAAGAATTTTTCCTGTGCTTCATCTACTGCGTTCCACTTCTCATCTACTTTATCTTCTTGGGAATTGTCAACCCCCCTCTCTTGTTGGCCTGGCTGTGCCGTCACCTAGTGGGACGGCCGTGGGACCAGAGCCACCGTATTGCCGCGGACTTGAAATGGATGTACGGTAGCTCTCTTCACGTTCAGACCATCTGCGTACCGGGAGCCACCCAGTTTACGCTAGCCACATTCGCTGGCGACGTCTTCTCAACCATCACCATCAGCGCTCTCCCCGCGCTCTCCTTTCAGCAATTCACCGCCCTCCTCGCGACCCTTGATCTTAAAGACAATATCAGCGCTCTGACAGTCAAAACTGGCTGCGCGCTGAGCCTCCCTACCTTGCTGACTTTCGTCCGGCGTCATCGATTGCTCCAGCGGCTCACCATCGAGCCCGGCGCAATTCACTCTGCGACCCTCCCAGTGGACACTGTGCCAAGCACCGATGCTGGGCGACTAACGACCCTCACCGCTCCAGCACCGTACATCCCATATATCCTCCCGGCCGAGCCGTCCGTCGCTGATCTGACTATCACCTCGGCGAGCGACGGCCCGCAACTTGCACGCGCCCTCGCCGCCATCGCCGCGTCCGCAAACCCCAATCTAGCGCGTAAGCTGAACCTGAACTTCGGATATTGCGGCCGCACCCGGGGGACCCTTCCCTGGCGCGAGAGCCTGGACCCGGAGGCGGTTGCACCTCTGTCGGGCGTCAGGCACCTCACTCTTCGTGTTCAATTTCATTACGGCCCAGCCGATATGCTGGGACTCCCCCGCTGGCTTGCGCAGCGCTTTCCTGCGCTATTGAGCCTGGAGCTCCGCGGGCAAGCAATGCCTGTGGAGGAGCAAACGGCGCTGATGCAGGCCATAAGGGAAGCGCGGATCGGTGTGAATGCAGACGAATGGGAAGGTGTCTACTTCAATGGTTAATGATGCCGCACGGAATCTTCTTCCAATGCCTCTTCCTCTTTAGTATCGAATTATGTACGCGGCTTGCAAGTAGATTTTTGTTGTTATATTTCATCAGTGTCTCTTGCTCTAGCTCAAAATCCCGCGTGAAGTCAAAACATGAAACAGACGATAATCCAGTGGTCACGCAGGAAATGAGTTGCTTTTCAATAATGCGACTTGAAATCTGACCGAATCTTATATGCTGACGTGAGGGCAGTGTGTATTCGAGTGATATTTGAATCCAGAAATTGTTCCGGCCTTGAGTTCTTCCATTATAGCTAAGGGGAACCTACGTGCGAGGGGTTCGAGAGAGGGAGGAGGCGAAAGCACAATTGACAAAAAACGACTCAAGATACTACAGTTCGTATACGCCTCGGAAATGGGTCAACCCAACAAAAGTTCTGCGACAAAATACAATCCTACATCCACGTCTGAGCTTTGCCCAAACAAGGGACCGAATTAACACTGATTACTGAAGTCGCAAGGATCCCGACAGCGATCAGCGACAGCAATCAACCCCGGACAACAAATGAGCTGAATGCATCCTATATCAATGCAGTTTTGATTGTTCCCGAAGTTCGGAACACAGGTGGGCGCTGGGGTTCCAACGGGGTGCACTTGGCCATTGGAGCAACTGTTCGCTCGTCAGCGGTGGGTTCGGGCGCGGGCAAAAGAGGAATGAAGAGGAAGGCAGCGTACATATCTGTGGAAGGTGTGTAGCAGGTGTTACCACACCAAAGCGTCGCTGTCCCGTTCACGATAGGACAGAGGGCAAATCCCTCGAGGCAGACTTCCTGCACTCCGTGTCAGTTAAAGTGCTGGGACCGGGGACTCGAGTTAGGATTCATGATCATTTACCTGGGACGGGAGGAACGTCGAAAAGCTGCATTGCTGGGGAGTTTCGGGACTGGAGATTGGCTCGAGGGTAGTGTTCGAGCAGCTGTAAAGTGGCATATCAAGGTCGACTCACTTCAAAAGACAAAATTGTATACCTGAACTGGCTAGTAGACTAGCACGCTTTGCCGCATTTGATGTATCTATCGCCGTCCACGATGGGACAAAGGAAATTATCGTCAAAGCAGGTAAACTATTCGCCGAATCAGTGTGCATCTGAATGGTGACCGAATTGAAAAATACCTGAGATGGGAAGTAGTTTGAGCTACCACAGGCCAAAAGGTCCTCAGCAGAAACGATAGTGAACATAAGCGCGGTAAGAAGAATAGAGATGAGGCGGGCCATATTGACGAAATACGGTGGTCCGTGCTTGATTTATATTGACTGGCAAGGCCGTAGGCAGATATAAGTTAAGGGTTCTTCTGACGCCCAGGGCCGTTGATGAATGCTTCTAATGCACAACAGCAATGTGCCAAACGTCTGACATGTGCAGTTGATACTCGGACGAGTTCGTCAGTCGCGCGACCGTGCCGCAAATTTCTTTGGCCGGTAGGAAAAATCTACGACGCTGAAACAGTTCAAGAACCAACGGGCGGATGCTTCAAGCTATGGAGAGTTCAGCGTTATGTATTCCCCTCATCTTGATGATCGGTCTTTGGACGGTACCAGAACGCGTAGATAGCGAGCATGTCGGCGACGCTGTCACATACTTCATTCGAGCTGTTACTTACGAACATCTTCCTACGTCGACGGATGTTTAGAAAAGTCCAGTAAATTTACACCTTGTTCCTTCCCGTCAAGAGTTGTCACTGGTCCTGGCCGCCAGCAGTATCGTGCGATCTGGCAGCGAGCACAGGTGCGCAGTTAATGGTCACCACGCTCCTTCCAGTTATAACAGAGGTCATCGGCGCCCGGCGCGCAGAACTGAACCCTGAAGTTAGGCACAAAACAAACCTTGCGATCGGATAAAGGCGTGTCTATTTGATTTCTCCATTTAGCGGTCAAAGCCAGTCTCACCACAACCAAGTATATCCAGATGTTCTCATATTTTCGTTACCGTACATTAGTAGGTAAAGTAGTAATTCGTACGAATGAAAACATAATCTTAATCTATCATCATCTTCGTCGTCCACCACCTAGAATCACAAACTTGAGTCTAAGTGAATTACTCGAAACGAAAGCCAACTTACAGGCCGAGACGATTGGGGAACAAGACATCCTCCTCTTTTGAAACCGTCAGACACCAGCGATTGATATATAAGAGAATGAATAACGTACTAAGCTTTTCCGAAGGGATGCGTGTTTGCTTGTGCTCCAAGCTGCACGCTCGCCTGTGTCGCAGGATCGAAAAAGACTTTGGGGTCATTGCCCGGGTCTTGCGCCTGGACGAGGCCATTAAGCTCCGGGTTCTTGGGGGCCTTCTGGCAGAAGACGGAGTTCCGCAGGGTCGGCGGCTTCGTCTTGAAATCGGGCGGTGTGTTCTTCTCCGTTTGACGATATTCAATCGCGATCGCAAGCATGTTCTTCTGCGTCGCTGCATCGAATTGCTTGCTCGTATCTGTTTGCGATGTTCAAGTTAGAAGGGCGGAAAGACACCGCTCGAAGATGCGCACCGATGATTTGATCCGCCATGTCCTGCTGGGTACATTCACCCTGTTTAGCAAGGAGGGGAGTGACGGCTGCGCCAGCGAGTTTAGCGCAGACCCCTCCGCCGCACGCCGCGCGGAGCTTTTTAAGCACGGCGGGATGGTTCTGCCCGAACCGACGGGGGTTCAACTCGATGGCCCGACCGTCTCTCTCGAGCCACACCTCGCGCCCAAGGACGGGCTCGGAGGCGGAAATGAGCGCAAGCGCGAGGACACCAAGCTGGAAGATTGAAATCATCGCGGATACTTGAGTTGGTGGGTGGGTTGAAAAAAATGAAAGAGGATGATGGATAGAAGAAGAAGAGGCGAAAAAAGCACCTGGCTGAGAAAGAAGGGGAGAACTGGAATGAAGACGATAGATCGGTGTCTTGAGTATTTATACTATTCCAAGTGCTTGTTCCGTTCTCTTCGCTTACTCTTTCGGACGCCGACCGACTGCCGACCGATTCGGTATGGACGGCGATGTAACGTTGCTTGGTAAAGGAGGTCTATTTTTTTGTGTACCATTACTTGCGCCGCTCGGTATTCGCGGCGATTTGATGTCGCGTCTGTAAGTCATTCAGTTGAATGAAACCGCAACTTTTGATGTCGCGTCTGTAAGTTTAGTTGATTGAAACCGCAATTAGATCAGCCGCGATGCTGATCTTCCATGAAAGATTTCAGAAATGGCTCACTAGGTCCGACCATAATTCTCTTCACTTACCACGGATGTACCACATCGAGAGTAGTATCTCCTAGACCGACGCTATGACGATTGAATGCTCGTACCTCTATATCGAAAGGGGAAGATCTTCTCGGTCATTTTGCGGCCATTGTGTATTTCTCAACTTGTTATCACGAAAAAGGAAGATCTTCTCGGTCATTTTGCGGTCATTGTGTATTTCTCAACTTGTCATCACGATGAGTCCAGACTCTTGCGGCATTGACATCAAATCCAACATCGGGGTGCAGCGGGTAGCTGATCGCTTGAGGACGAACGTTGAACGCGAATGCTGAACGCTGTCAGTAAGACGCTCACATCAAGGGAGGAGGAGGAGGTGTATTATACTGACGCGGTCTCACCACTGGAACAGTCAGTCTACTACATATGACATCGTGACTTTTTGTAGGCTAAGAGCCACGCATCAATACTTAGAACACACGTTCTACTTACCAAAGGGGGCGGAAAACCTAAGCCACCAATAATATCCCTGGTCTGGCTCGGACAAAAGCAGGCGGGCTGCCGGTTAATAACCTCGTGGGAAACCAGTTCCGATCCCTCGGATTCAAATCTGAACTCCCCGGCAACCAGGATCGTCTCGGCAACTGTCGATTCAACAGTCCCTTTGGGCACGCATGCGAAAGTAGCTACGAAGAGAAGAACTAAAGTAAGTCAAAGAAAGAAAAAAAAAGAGAGCAGTGAAATGGCTGCCAAAAGCTCTTTTCCACGCTTAAGGGGGGATGTATATTGCTGGGTTGATGACCATCATCGGCTCACTGTAGAAAATTTCAAGGGTGACTCAGAGCAATTCGACTCTACCGAGTAACTTACCAGAACTTATCTCTATTCCACATACAACACTAAACGCGCCGGTTAATTAACCACCATATGGTCGTGTCATCAGCAAAACAGAAATTCTCTGGCGGGCATGGCGCCATCTGGGAGTGTCTGGTATGTATGGCCAGTATGGCTGCCACACCAGCCAGACGGCCGATAATGTGCCAAATTTTCTTACCTTGTCATTTCCCAATGAAGCGCCACTTTGTACACTAAGCTCAGAAATGTTCCCTCTTCTTTTTGCTCACTCCACTGCGAGAATTCAGAAAGCTATCTCAGTTGCATGATGATCTATATACTTATTTACATGGAAGGCTTTGAATGTATCAAGGGAATATTTAAAAGAAAAGCCAACTGGAATATGTGTACTACCGAGCGCAGGAATAAGATGAGCACCGTGCAAAAGAGAATCCAAGTGTAGAATAGTTACGAGACGGTTTCTACCGCGATATTCCGACTAAACCACCCACATCCCTGTGCAAATATTGGGTGATCTCCCGACTTTCTTGAACCATTCTACCAGCGTGCAAGGGTAGTCCAGTGAGGCACGACAACCTTAGTATCGTAGGCATTCGGACCGGCACTCGAACACCTATTGATGTGGCGAATGCCTATTCATCAAATGGGGTGATGAGACTCAGCAGATTGCTGAGTTCGGCGGGTGAGGGGTTAGGTTTGATTAGGGGTGGTTAGAGTTAGAGGTCAGGGGTTAGAGTTTGAGGTTAGAGTTCGGTTAGTGTTATGATTAGGGATCTTATTGCTGTTGAAGGAAGGTTGTGCAAAATTGCCGAGATACGGCAGAATTGATGGCCGATCGAATACCGTCGTGGGTACTCTCACTGGTCAGGCTCGTTTGCTTGGAACCTAGATTCAG
This sequence comes from Mycena capillaripes, assembly GCA_029204075.1. Lineage (NCBI taxonomy): Eukaryota > Fungi > Basidiomycota > Agaricomycetes > Agaricales > Mycenaceae > Mycena > Mycena capillaripes. The sequence continues at coordinate 2,579,685 of JARHKZ010000009.1, read as the reverse complement.
AGACTATTGGTGTTGTTAGCGATATATCGTATCTCTTATTTCATGTTCATTACTTTATGTTCATTAATCCTTTCATTCATCCCGTCATCCCTCTACTATACAGTTTACGAGAGTCGCTAGTGAGCCTCAGTTACCACTTTGTAACTGAGGTGTACGTCCATTCATTTGATACTTTATTTCATTTCTAATTATCCTGTAGGCTACGCTAACAGGTAGATATAATAATAAGGAGTTACCACTTTGTAACTGAAGTGCTACGCTAACAGGTGTTCGCTATTCAGAGCTGTTGAAAGGAATCCGACGTAGCGGGCGAGCGGGGTTAAGCACTCAAAAGCTAGGTCGGGCAAGGCAGGAATGGCATAGCCGGCACTATTTTGAGTTGAGTGAAAAGAGTGATGGCTGTGCCCATCACGTTGAAGCACAAATATTGTGACCGTTACCGTTACCATCACGGCCACTTCTCGACCGCCACCCATTTTTGCCAATATCGTCCGTCTGAACTTCCGTGACCGACTTTTGTGTGTGTCTGGGTTGTCTCTAGATCGCAACTCCCACCCGAGCTATATGCGTATTTGGCCAATGGAACATTTGTCATTGCTTCCTTGACTTTCCTCCCCCCGGACCCCCGAGGCCGATGGTGTCATCTTGGCTGGTCTTTGCCCCTGCAGAACCTGCACTATATCTTCTCGAGGCCTAATACTACATATCTGGCCCAGTTCCCGGCCGCTTGGACTTGTTGTTTTTATCTGGATTATCACTGTGTTCCGTGGCCTTGTCGGCCGCGTTCGGAAGGGTGGGTCGACAACGGCCGATCAGGGTCGGCCATGTCGGTTGACTGACGTCGGCACAACTGGCACAAGTATCTAGGTGATCGGCCGTTGTCAGCTCATGTCAACTGCCGACAGGGCCACTCAACGCAGTGTATATATAAGGACGAGCACAACACGAGACCGGAGCCTTTTGGAACGGAATCGTGCTGTCTTTCGACTGTGCAATCGGATGTGCATGAAATGAAATTATTCAAGAGTCCTGGACTTGAAAAAATACGCTGGTGCTACAGCACTGGAATGCGATAGAACTGACACAACAATCGATATTGGACTAACTGAAAGCTTCGCGTCGTTGGCACAGCGTTGGCCTGTCCGAGTTCGCCGAGTCCAAATGTCGTTCCTGAAAGTGTATCCCATTTCATTGGACAGCCGCTCGAATGGTCGTCCAAGTACGCTTATCTCTCCTGTTAACACGATTTGTGGAACCGTATCGCGTAGGTGGTGGCCTGGTCAGCGGCAAAGTTACTTATTATTCATCCCCAGGTCTCCGTCGATTATTAAACACTCAATGTGGCAGCTGGAAAGCGACAGTATCAGATGCCATCTCGCCCAGACATCTAATCCAAGCCTCAACCAGTGTCATTTATTCCAGTCATCTGAAAATTTTCTATTTGTGGTTGAAATTCACAGCCGCCTTAGTAATCCGTGATCGCACTTGGCATATCGCCCTCATGTAAGTCCGCGGCGTACCGCTCTATATAAACCACCCAATCAGCTACGATTCACTTGCACAGAACACCTTTGAACTCATCAGCCTCCGCTTTCAGCACTCGATCCAAAAAATGGGAATCACCATCATACCACGTCCGAGCCATGAACGGGGCAGCGCGAATCTTGGCTGGCTAAAATCATTCCATACTTTCTCCGTTGCTGAGTAATTCCAACTCTCGTCGGTCCTCCACCTGACTTATATACCCTACCCTCCAGCTATCACGACCCGGAGCACATGCAATTCGGATCCCTGCGTGTCCTGAATGAAGACCGCGTCGCTCCGCACACAGGCTTCGGCACGCACTCCCATCGGGAATTCGAGATTTTCTCGTATTTAGTGTCGGGAGAGCTCGAACAGTGCGTCTCCCTGTTATATCTGTCTTTTTTTTTTTTACGAACCAACGAATTTCTTTCACAGCAAAGACTCGATGGGGAATGTGGAGATCCTCCGGCGCGGAGACCTTCAGCTCACATCCGCAGGAACTGGGATCTCACATTCCGAGAAGGCACATGGGTCTGCGCAGGTGCACTTTATGCAAATCTGGGCCTTCCCTGCCGTCTCGGGCCTGAAACCCAAGTACTTCACACGCCACTTCGCGGACGACGAGAAGCGCGACGTGTGGGCCCGCGTCGTCGCGCCTGTGGGTGCGGAGGGCGTGTCGGTGGAGACAAGGGAGGGTAAGGGCCCTACCCCTGTGCAGAGCGCGCTGACGATGTACGCGACGCTACTCTCCACGGGGAAGCGTCTCACGCAGGCGGTGGCGGGCTCGAAGGCCTACATTCACGTCCTGCAGACTAGTGGGCACAATACTGGGGCAGCGAGTGGCGCTGTTATTCGGGTCTTTGGTGACGACGGCGTTGAGAAGGTGCTCAAGGAGGGAGACGGCGCGTATATTCATTTTGACAACGTGGCGGATCTAAGAGTGGAGAATGCGGGAGAAATCACGGCGGAAGTTCTTTTGTTCGATCTAGAGTAATTTTGTTTCCAGGTCTTCAGACTATCTAGCAAAATAAAAAAAAACTAACAATATTCAATAGAACGCATCTTATATATTTGTTTACGAGATGTTTTTCCGAACTTGAGACCTTTTGATTCGCTGAAGTGGGAAATCCTATATCTCCTTCCAGACATGAGCGTTAGGTTGTTTGCACGCGCGCAAGGTTAACGTTATCCGTCGTCCAACCAAAGCTTTTCGGATGCCTTCCAAAAGTGTCAAGCTCGTCCTCGATTTTTTATCCTGTATTTGGACCCGGGATGAATCAACTCTAAATCAAGTCTTTTTGCACCTCAACGTGGCATAATTTACCGCTTGGGCATTCCACCTCGCCGCCTCAAACTTGCGCTGCCCCAGGTTTTATTCCGCCAGGCTGTGACAACAATTGCTTTGGCCTTTATCTCTTCGTTTGCGTTCTCAGCTGTAACACAAGCGCACTGCCCTCTCCACCACCCGATCGGCTTAATACGAAACGCATGTCTCGGACGCAGTGTATAATTCTCCGTAGCCCGGCGGCAGAGCTCCCAATCCGGCCACACCTGTGTTTCCACTATATCGCTGACGACCTGTTGGATGTCCAGCTCATCGCAGCGCAAACCATGAGAGTACCGCATGTCGTAGATGTTAACAGCACTTTCTTCCCAGTGTTCCCGAGTCTCCCCGAAGTAATCCTCGACACTCCGTCCGCCTCGGACCATCATCTGCCATACCTACTCCTGACAAAAAGAACATTCCCATGGAGTTCGGCACACATTCCATCCATTCTCTACTTGAAATGTCGCTGTCCATCTATACAGCTCGCCGTCTCGTGAAAATTTTTGATCGTGGCTTTCCGGTGTGCCCAATCTAACGCACTTGAATGGTAGCAATCTCGCGAATCGACCCTAGTCTAAATATCCCCTTGGCTGATACCCCATTTAAACCACGTCCGCCGGAAACAGTTATACCTCAAGGCTGCGGTGAACAGAAATGTCACATCTCCCGTCTCGACCTCCTGCAGCCAGTGCGACTTACTACATTCCGGGGAGGGATAGCCGAAGGTATGGTAATTATATCTGCATTTACGCAGTCCCACATTGCCCCCATAGGCCGCGCAGTGCTGGGCTGACGTGTTGACTCGGCCATTAGAATTTTCATGCTACGCCGCCCCCTGCTGCGCTCAATATCAATGAAGTCTGCCCAAAGCCGTGCTACGTACTTTGCCCTGTGCGTCTCCACGAGGCTAGCAACCGGATGCGGAAGAGAAGGAAACAGTTTGATGCCCGCATCGCCTTGAACAGAAAATGGCATATCATGTGTCAAGGCTGTGCGACATACTGCTGTGGTATCCGCATTCCGGTTCAAGTGTAGAAAAAGTATTTCTGAAACTCGCTCTGGCTGGTGCAAACTCTCGCCGTTGGAGCTTTGGAGCTTCGGCATTCAAGCTTCAATCTCCTCTTCATTTCACGGAGAGTTATGCCGTGGGCTCCACCGCAGGACATCGCAGGCCGCAGCATTTCCGACTCTCCGCACTGCCTGCGCTGCAAAGCTGTATGCATTGCATCTCGCTAAGACCCCGTATGGACGAGATAAACCCATATATGGCTAAGGCTACACTTTACCGGAAGCGGCGGCCTGACATCAGCGCACCAGTCACACGTCGGGATCGACAGACCCAAACAACCCGTACGTGGCATTTAAATAGCGAACCCGTGTTGATCAATCTCCCATTCAAAGCTTCCCCGAAGCACCCACAACTAGCCTTCCCCCACAAGCGCATGCCAGGGAAACACGTCCGTTTTCTGACTTCAGCATCCTCGTCTGCAAACTCGTCCTCGGGACCCTTCACCCCGCCTTCTCTCCCATATGCCAGCCTCCCCGGTCCAACTCCATATGCGCCCCGCCGTGCTTATACCGTCTCATCGGCAGCCAACGCGCGGGCGCACAATTTGGTCGCGTTGGCAGACTCACCTCTGCTCAACTACGACGTTTCCATCCATCCCTCCGCGATAACAACCCACTTTTCCGGTATCTCGTCCGCTGGCTTCCTTGAACCCGCCGTCTACCCGCCACAACTCGCGATATCCATCGTCACACCCCACCTCCCCTGGGCGATCTCCGTCGCCGCCTCCAACGGGCGCTATGTCACCGTGTCGGACGCGCTGAACGCCATCTACCGCTCCCTCCGCACGAATATCACGCCAGCGGAATTCCATTCGCTGGGAACGGAGAAGCTCAAGCGCCGCGCGACCGAGGCGTACACGCAGCGCTATATGCACCTGCGTGGCCATCGCGGCTACGCTGAGGAGAAGAAACAGGGCATTAAACGCGTCGACTTTCTGATGGGCTGCACGAAATTTCGTGGGCTATCGGCCACCAGCACCCCTGACGTCTGGCGTCTTCACATCTCATAACGATCCCTATGCTTTCATTGCCGCGATATTCTACATACCCTTTGAACATTTCATATGCCTATGCTATTCTCTTGTAGCCCTAGTATTTTTTCATACCCTATATGCTCTCGCGATACCATTGTTTTGAATCCACGTCTCTGATAGCGGCATTCCTAAAATGACGCAAATTCTCGCGGCTGTCGGCTCGCTAATCTGAACCATTCTAATAATATTCGCGCTGTACTTGGACTGTACATACCCACGCATATGTGGCGCGAGAGAAAAATCACGCCGTTGATTGTTCGTGTGTACGCGCTGCTGGTTGACGCGATCAGTCTCGTGACCTAAAAATTGATCCCCATAAGTTCAACGAGAGTCCGGATTGAGTTTGGGTCGGTGAGGGTTATCAATGCTGTAACTAATCCCTGAACTTCCAACGCCAGCTCACGGTGCAGAAGACTGCCTAAGGCTAGACAAGAATCAGTGTCTCGGATACCAACATCTGTCATCGGGGTTTTAAGACTGGATATCGTCAAGAGCCGCAGTAGTGGGGAGGAGAGCGGCTTGTGAGTATGGCGTTGTATATGGTCCAGATGGTATAACGAAGAGTAATGATCGTCATACAACCAACGGACGATACAAAGGAAGGAACGGGGTTAACGCTCAACGTGACAGTTATTAGCAAGGCGGAACCGTCCAGAAACATCTGAAGAAATGAGCACAACTCCCCATAAAGGGATCGCAATTTACATACCTGGCACAGAGAACTTATTTTCTTCTCCTACTTTCTTTCGTTCACGCAATGATCTCCGACCACGCAGCTAGAACAAGCTGCGACCAGTCGAGCTTCGATGTCGGCAGGGAATTTGGGACCCTCCAGCCACAGCGTAATCGTTTTCAGGGAAGGAAAGCATAGGTTGAGATGGTTAGGATATTGAACAAAGGACTCCACCATTTCGGCGACCGCATTCCCTGAAATCGCCTGGTCAATGGCACCATCCCACCCCTGCGCACCGTAATCCTCGCCAAATGTCAACTTTTTGAGTTGCAGGAGAGTCAGCGGTGGGAACACTGTATCCCCACGATACGTGAACGCCTTGAACAATCCACCGGAAGCCTCGCATTGAATTATTGAGATTGTCTCGAGGGTCGGCAGTAGTTGGAGGAATTGAATGATCTCATCCGTCGTGAGCCACAGCCGTTCAAGCTCAAGTGTTTTGAGCTTGAACTGAGATCGTTGATGCAATTCCAAGAGGGAATGGCCCGGGAATGAGAAGGTGTTGAGGCTCAGACTCTCCAAACTCGGAAACGCGAGCGAGTCCAAAAAGCCGCTGAAGACCTCGTCATCGCAAGCATGGAGCCCGAGGGAGCGCATCTGGTCGAGTATACGAAGAGGCGGCTGATCATGGACATTTGATGTCTCGATATTGAACATCTCGCAAATCTGTAGCTCAGTGCCAAGCCGCAAAAGGTTGCGGGCGGTGAGGGTCGATACAGAGATCCAGTTGGACAACGTTGTCAACTGGTGCCATGGGAGGAAGTTGGGGGTGAAGATATGCGAGATCAGGGACGTATTTGCGATCCAGGAAGAGCCCAGCCGTAGGACGCGCAGGGACGGCGCACCTCGGAATAGACCGAGAACGGCTGGAAGGACTATGCTCGCGTTGGACTCCTGCCAGATGTCGATATCAAGAGATCTGAGCAGCGGGAGCGTGGTGGAGGGAGGGAGGGATTCTACGATCACGTCCGAGGATGATATCCGGAACGCAAGCTCCCGGAATCTGTCGCGAAACTCCCAGAGACGAACCAAGAATTGTCGGTTCCCAAGCGCAAGTGATGAGACCTTCGATCGGGAAGGTTGAACGATAATGCTCAGTGGAAGATTCCGCGAGTGACCGAATAGTGTTCGAATGGCGGGCATTCTGTCGTCTGAAACCAGGTCTCTCATGACGAGAGGCATAATGTCCCAGAGCCGTGGAGTGTCTTGAGCCAGTTTGCGCCAGCATGAACATACCCGACACAGAAGCATAGGTGCGTATTGGGAGTCCAGGATCGAGTTTGGAATAGACCTCTTTGTCATCTAATACGTCGTCGCGGCAGATGATGAATATTTTGGCAATTATCTCGACAGGAACTTTCTCTATTGGTGCTAGGTCCTTTTCCGCGGCGAATTAGAATGCCTGTTCTAAACGGAAAGACAATGAGCCCACCTCGGGGATATCGGCCGTCCGTTGAAGCTTCTGGGAATCAATCGATGGGTCGTCTGGGTGACTCGTGGTGGTAGTGGATATCGGAGGCCTGGGCTCCATGCTGATCCAATCCTGATCTGCAAGCAAACCAGAGTCGGCGGGAGCTGCGTTCTTCGAGAACAAACAGCAGGTTAGCGTCGAAGTGAGCGGCAAGCAGCAGAGCATAGCCATCACCAAACATACATACACGAAAGATGTAATGATACGGGGCGGTCCGACCCGATGATCGACTCGAAAAGCTCATTGGTCGTCCTGTGCTTGCGACCTCACATTGCCCGGTTAGTGCTAGACTCTCTAAGACAGACGCTAAAACCGATTCTAGCTCGTACCTCGCTGGTTATACGTCAGTGCCCTGGGTCGCCCCCCATTTGGCACGTAGAGCAGTTGTTGACGCTCGCCGACCACTTCATCTCACCTACCCCGAATTCAATGATGCAGTAACAAGAAGCTGATGGGAGGCTGCCTTTCGGTGTTACCATTCCTTGAGACATGGGTTGTTTCAGACTGCACGTCGGATGTCAAGCAATATTCAAAATCACAGACACCCTTTTGTGGGGGCTTACCTCCGCGACACAACCCTGGTGCCCGCACTCGACTTATTGAGCTTGACATCCCTTCTTCCATTCAGAGACCTTGCTCGTTCTCTCCCGGTCGCAAGAGGACTCGGTGGCTCTCTCGGCGCCAACGTGAATCCGCCCGGGAGCTGTTGGAGGCGCATCCTGAATACGAACGAGACTTTGGGTTGATTGCGGTCCCGCTGACTCTTGAGTTGAACGGTTGTAAATAGTGATTTGCTTGGCTTGGCTTGGCTTTAATGCCCCGGCTTGGGCTTGGCTTGGGCGGGCTTTGGCTTTCCTATCCTCAAGCCAAAGCCAAAGCCGTCGGGGAGGGCTTGGCTTGGCTTGGCTTTGGCTCAAGCCGGGGCTTGCTCTGTATTTTTCCTGGCATTTATTTTCTGTCAGAGACCCACCGAAAATGACAAGTGAGTGGTTTTCATACCTTCCAAGAAGTTCCAAGTTTTTTTTTTCCATCTCGGTGAGGGTCTCGAAGTGGAGACACGTTCTAATCACGAAAGTTCTGAAGATCAAAAACCGTCGGTATTACCACTGGAGATGATGACGGACGAAGATCAAATGAGGTGAAATTCCACCTTGGTTCAATTCAGATTAATCTTCAACTTACATATAATCTCAAGCCCGTCACCTGAAAAAAGATGCTCAGCGACTGATTTTCATCTGGGCTCCCAAAGCCACGGCTTAAGCCCTTGGCTTTGGCTTCAGTCAGCCAAAGCCAAAGCCAAAGCCCTCAAGAAGCCAAAGATTTGGCTTGGCTTGGCTTGTCAAGCCACGGCTTTGGCTTGTTGGCTTTTTGGCTTGAAGCCAAGCCAAGCAAATCACTAGTTGTAAAGGAATGTATTCAAATTTTTATAGATATGATTCTACTTCCAGAACATCGGCTACTTCATTTCTTTTTGTGCGGGGAATTCAACTTCAATCCTCAGTAATGCACATTTGAACGCAACGACACCGCGTTAGACCGATCGGTGGTGAAGGATTTGTCACAATATTACTCCATGCCGTTATGTTGTCGGAAAATCCAAAATTAGCTGACCAGAATATATATGTGCATGTATGGCCTGATATGTCTATCAGGCTCCAGGGATGTTGATCAGGTTGGGTTGGGACCAATAAAGGTCAACCAGGACTGGTCAGCCTGATGCAACCTGACCAGCCTGACCGTGGCTGATCAGTCATGAGCAGTGGTTATCGAGAGACTCTTCTTTCACTCCGACCACGTGGCACCCCGATCAGGACCCCGGATCGGCAGTGGCACCACGGGCTTGAGCGCGTCGCCCGACGCGCAGCTCAACACCGTTCGACTCACAACTCAGCACAGTAATAGCAATAGATAAGAACTACAAAAAAGTGAAAGAACAATGTCGGTTAATTCCAGGGGAACACCCCCAAGAACGACAATGCTGGACACCGTAGTCGCAAAAGACGTACAACTAAGAGTAGGAGCCCTCACGACGAGGCCACAACTAGTAGAAGCCAACGAGAAAGTAAAGTTTGGCAACAATGGTATAGTAAACACCGACACGGCGAGGGAGTATCTGGAAGGCAGCCAGTGGATCGCCGTTGGAGCGACATTCACCCGCACCGAGCTGTTCTCGGTGCTGATGAAGGTGGCACTATTGCCGCAGGCAACGCTGAAGTCGATGTCCCACACGTTGCGGGCACTCGCGTTCATGGGGGAGGAGATCGGCGACACACTGACAGACGAGATAGCAGGAGCGGTGGGGGAAGCAATATCGCCGCTGGTAGATGGAATGGTCGCAGGGCAGAACACCCTGCAGGCGACGATGATAGAACTAAAAAGTGAGTCGGCAGTTGCTATGAAAGCGGCGGAGGAGGCGAGAGAGGGGATGCGCAAGTTGGAGGCGCAGGTCCAGGAGTTGATGACAACGGTGGAGGAAGCGGGAGCTGCAGCGGCGAAAGCGGCGGCAGAGGTACAGGCAGCCGCGAAGGCGACCCCGGTGGGGCCTAGGTCATACGCAGCGACGGCGGCGACAGCGGCACCCATGACGGCGGAGCAGGCGGGGATACTCTCGAGGGGCATCCGCATGCGACGCCAGATATTGGTCGACAAGGCCCGAGACGCGACGAACGATAGTCTGGGCGCACTAAGTGAGCTAGAGCTGAAGGAGAAGGCAGCTCTAGCGCTCACCATAATGGAGTCGAAGCTGGAGGGCGCGGCGATCGTAGGAGCGAAGAAGCTACCCAATGGGGGGTAGTCTTCGACTGCATAGACGAGAAGACGGCGACGTGGGTGAAGGGCCACGAGGTCATGGCCCAATTCATCTCGGCGTTGGGGGCACCTGCGTGTACCGACCGCGCCGTACGGAGCTCATTGCAGAGATGGTGCCGGTAGACGCAAGAATAGACGACAGGAGTGCGTGGCGGACGGTAGAGCGTGATGGAGGCTTTGCAGATGGTGCGATTGTAGGGGCGAAATGGGTGAAGGCAGTGGAGCGGAGGGCTGCGGGCCAGAGAGTGGCGCACCTCAGGGTGGAGTTTGCAGACGCTGACGCAGCGAACCACGCGATCGACCACGGATTCTATCTGCTGGGACGACACGTGAAAGTGCGGAAGTCGGAGGAGGAGGCGAGACGTTGTTTGAAGTGCCAGAGGTTCGATGGGCACCTGGCAAATGCCTGCAAGTCGGACGTTGACGTATGTGGACGATGTGCGAACACCCATCGCACCGCAGATTGCGATGTCACGGACTCTGGTACGTTCAAATGCGCCAACTGTCAAGTCGAAGGACATGGCGCAGCAAGCCGAGACTGCCCATGCTTCCAGCGAGAGCAGCAGAAACGACGGGCCAGAGATCCCACAGTGGCATACCGCTATATCCCGACCACTGACCCACGTACATGGGCTACAACGGCAGCGGCGGCTAACAGAGCAGAGGAGGGAGTGATGGCGGCGAGACAGAACGCAGGGACAGGACGCCTAGCGGGCGGTCATGCGGGACAAGGAGGGGGAACAGCAGCGGATGATGGCTGGGAGGGACGACGGCAGTATGCGGCAAAGGCGGGGGCAGACGCGAACGCGACCATGAATATGTGGGCGGCGGACGGAAGAGTTCAGCCGTCGATCCGAGATGCTTTCCAAAGGCAGACGCAAGGGCCACAAGGGCCCCAGCAAGGAATGGGAATCCTTGGACGAACAGGGACCGGAGCAGGGGGAAGTTCGATGGCGGAGCCAGTGAGAACGCAGAGTGGGGAGCTAGACTGGCAAGCGGACCCCCCAGGACTCCCGTCGTTAGGGGAGATCGGGACCACGCCGGGGCGGGGAGCACAGGGAACACAGGTATCTACGACGAACCAGGACCCGGCCGCAACCGAGGACGGCCCACAATAAGTTCGCAGGGGGGAGGAGACATGCCGCCACAGAAGTTGAAGCTGTGGCAGCAGAACCTGGACCGGGGTCTGGACAATCAGCATGAGCTGTTGCAGACAATGGGGAGAGATTACCACTTTGCGGCGCTGCAGGAGCCGTATGTGGGGCCGGGGAACGTGACAAGGGCAAACTCGCATTGGAGGGTGGTATATCCGTCAGGGCACGGGGAGAAGACGGCGAGACCGAGAGCAGTAACGCTAGTCAGCACAACAATGCCGACGGATACATGGTCCCAGATGCATTTTGCGTCGGCGGACGTCGTCGCCATAGAGTTCCGCGGCGCTTTCGGAACGATCAGACTCGTGAACATTTACAACGATGGTGATCACGATGAGACGTTGAAGGGACTACGGGACTTTATGCGCCAGACACGCACGCAACCGCCCCCGAGGGGACCGGTGTACTACGTCTGGCTAGGAGACTTCAACCGACACAGCCCGTTATGGGACGAGATACGCAACTCACATCTTTTCACACCAGGGGCGCAGGAAGCTGTGGCATTATTGCTGCAGTTACTAGGCGTATACAGGATGAAGATGCCCCTTCCGAGAGACATCCCGACACTACGCGCGAAGGGAACGGGAAATCTTACGCGACCGGACAACGTCTTCTGCAGCGAGAACTTCTTGAAATTCTTCATCTCCTGCAACGCATATCCCCCCCGCACCCCAGGCACCACTGACCACTTCCCAATCATCAGTGTGATAGATCTAGTACCGCCGGTGAAGGTAGTCGAGGAGCGGTGGAACTGGAGGGCGGCAGATTGGGAAGAGTTCAAGAAGATGCTCGCAGCAGAGCTGGCGGTGATAGAGATGGTGGAGGGATTCGCGAGCGAGGAGGAGGTGGAGGAGGCCATCGCGAAGTTGGACGAAGTGATCTGGCGTTGCGTCAGAAAACACGTCACGCTGAGCAAAATAAGTCCTCACTCGAAGAGGTGGTGGACCCCAGAGCTATCCGCCTTTCGCAAGGAGAAGGAGAAGCTCTCGCGGAAGTCATACCGCCAACGCGACGTCCCTGATAGCCCAGCGCATGAGAAGTATCGGGTCGCGCGCAACGCATTCTCTGCTCGCCTGCGAATGGCGAGAGACAGATGCTGGCTGGAGTGGCTTGGACAGATAGACGAGGCAGACGTGTGGACGGCGGGACAGATGATGAAGGGCGCGTCAACGGATGGAGGACGGACGAGAGTCCCCGATTTATGCCGAAAGGGAGTGAACGGAAGGGAGGAGGTGGCGACAACAAACAACGAGAAAAGTGAGTGGATGGTGAAGGAGTTCTACCCAGCGAGGGGAGTGGGGGCCACCGACCCGCCGGACGACGCGGTGTACCCTGAGCCGATGTGGAGGTACGAACCCATTTCGGAGCTGCAGCTGCACCGTGTCATCAGGAAGATGAAACCCTGGAAGGCAACGCGGAAAGGGACTTTCCCCAACTGCGTTTACAAGTTTTGTGCCGCGCTACTAGTACCGAGGCTATACAGGATATATCGTGGGTTAGACATTTACCGACACGAGCCTGAAGATTGGAAACATACCGAGACCATCGTGGGACGCAAGCCAGGCAAACCCGACTATTCCGCGGTAGGCGCGCACCGGCCCCTCGTTCTCTCTCACGGACACGCGCGGCTACGGAACGCGGCAAAGAATTACCAGGCGGCGGTAAATGTCGAGCTATACAACATGCTGCCGGCGAACCATTGGGGAGGGAGGCCCGGAAGGACGGGGGTTGATATGGTGCAGGGGATTGTGAAGAAGATCAAAGACGCTTGGAGAGGAGGGAAGGTAGCGACGCTGCTGCTACGCGATGTGAAGGGGGCGTTTCCAAGCGCCATGATCTCGAGAGTGGTGCACAATATGAGGATGGCAGGAGTCCCACAAGAACACACCGATTGGATGGTACGCAGATTCACCGGCCGTACGACACGACTAGTCTTCGATGATTACGTCTCGGACCCCTTCGACATCCTCGACGGACTGGACCAGGGCGACCCCCAATCGGTAACATGCTACCAGTTCTACAACACACCATTAGCCCTCGTCGATGCAAACTCGGGGATCTACATCGATGATTACAACGTGCTGGCGATCGGCAAGACCCTGGCGGAGACAACAAATGCGGTGAAGGAGGTGGTGGAGAGAGAGGGAGGAGCGGACGAGTGGGGGGTAACGCACAACAGCATCTTCGGTGCAGCGAAGGACCAGGCGTGTCATTTTTCCCAGCGACGGATCTTACGAGAGCGCCCGTTCGGGCAGTCGAGTGTGTGGGTACCAGAACCCCGCCCGAACCTGGTGCTCAAGGGTGTAGTGGTGAAGCCGGAGAAAGCGGTGAAGTTGGTGGGCATATGGCTGGATGAAGGACTCAAATTCAAGGAGCAAGCCGCAGCCGCGCTGGCGAAAGGACAAGAGTGGCTGATCAATTTCCGTCGGCTCTCACGCGTATCGGGAGGAGTAGGCGCAACTTACGTCCGACAGCTGTACCTCGGCATCTGCATGCCCAGGATGTTCTACGGAGCCGAGGTCTGGCTAGCGCCGGTGCGACAGCGAGTACGAGGAGCCAACCGAGTGAAGGACGGGAGAGCGACCGTCAAGAAACTGGCGTCGATACAGCTACGGGCCGCAAGGATGATAGTGGGCGGCATGATATCTTCCCCGGGAGATATGCTAGACGCGCACGCAGACCTGCCCCCGATACACCTGGCGATCGACAAACACCTACAGAAGGCCGCATTAAGATATGCGACGCTTCCCCCGACACACCCGCTCTATGAGGCTGTTGCGAACGCCGAACGCTACGGGCACGTCAAAAAACATCCATCGCCGCTGCATTTCCTGATGAATGCATATCGGGACGTGAAACAAAAATTGGTGGAAAAGATCCCAGCGGTGAGAGTGAGTGCGAGGTGGGAGGCGCCGGTGGATGTGCGCGTAGCCTCCTCCAAGGAGGAGGCGAAGGAGTGGGCGTTGGCGGAGACCGCGAGGGTGACTCTGTTCTCGGACGGGTCACTCATCGACGGCATGGTGGGAGCAGCGGGGCTGTTGTGTGTGGACGGAGTGCTGAAAAGAGTGAAAGGGCTGAGGTTGGGCTCGGCGACACACTACGGCGTGTATGAAGCGGAAGGGGTTGGGCAAGTGTTGGCGCTGGATTGTTTGAGACAGGAGTTGGATGAACAGGTAGATGGGATCACACCTCTGGGGCTCGATAACACCTCCGCGATCACTGCGACGACGTGCCCGAAGGTCGGCGTGGGACGATACATCTGGGACATGTTCCATCGACGCCTCACGACGGTACGCCAGAAACACCGGGGGATGCGCCTGCGAGTAGACTGGACACCAGGACACGTGGATATACCGGGCAATGAAGCGGCGGATGTGGCGGCCAAGCGCGCGGCGCAGTCGGGGAGCTTCGGCGGGACTCCCAAGGTCCTGAAGGGGTTGCCCTTCAGCAAGAGCGCGCTGGCACTGACCCACACACGCCTACTTCAGACGGCGGCAAGGAAGAACTGGAAGCGGTCACGACGTTATGCACGGATCAAAAACATTGACGACAGCATGCCCTCAGCGAAGTTTCGCAAGCTGACTGCTACACTCCCGCGCAAACATACATCCCTCCTATTCCAACTACGTTCCCACCACGCACCACTAGCCAAACACCTCCACCGCCTGAAGAAATCCCCGTCCCCCACCTGCCCCTGCTGCGAGTTACACGAAGAAACAGTTGACCATTACCTCCACTTCTGCCCCGCACACGCCGCAGTCCGACGTCAACTCCGAGCCTCCAGCCGATTAGCATCTTTTACTAAATCCCTGCTCACCGACCCCAACTTACTCCCCGATCTCTACCTGTTCATCCAACGCACTGGTCGATTCCACTCCGTATTCGGCGATTTCCAGCCGCTTGAAAAACCCAAAGACAAGTAAAACTCCCCTCAGCTTATAATTATTTACTAGATCTCTCCCTATACCGGCGTCTCTCATGACACCTACCCACTATACCCGCGGAATCCTCCGCTTTGCAGCTATCTTGTCATAGCTGCCAAGTTTTCGAGTAGTACGATACAAAACAAGCACGATACGCAGTATAACCAGATAGTTTATTTCTAACATATGCCCTAGGCACAAAGGAAATAAAACAACGATTCAAAAAAAAAAAAAAAGCAGTGGTTATCATGCCTGTTCCGGGAAAATAATAAAAGTCCTGCTCCCTTCTTTTGTGAAGGGCGTACTCCTCTGCTCAAGTCAGTAGATGGGTATTATATTACACCTATCAAATGCATCTCTAATATTTTATCAAGTCAAGAAAAGCTCTAATGAAATCTATAGTTAAGGGTGTAAGTCAATTAATGTGGTGCACAATGGAAGGTCATCATCTGAGTTATGTACC
This sequence comes from Mycena capillaripes, assembly GCA_029204075.1. Classification (NCBI taxonomy): domain Eukaryota; kingdom Fungi; phylum Basidiomycota; class Agaricomycetes; order Agaricales; family Mycenaceae; genus Mycena; species Mycena capillaripes. The sequence goes on along the minus strand of JARHKZ010000009.1, from coordinate 2,564,180 downwards.
GTGTTCGGGCCACCAGTTTTGTGCCAGGCTTTCGGCTTTGAGCCAGTTTTTTGCTGTTTTAACCCATTCTTTCGGTGCTCAGAACAAGTTTGAACTAACTAATAGACGTGTACGAAGATGTCCAAAAATAAATAAGAGGGTTGAGGGTGACCCATCCTGACCAGTCCTGATCTTACCTGACATTTGCTGATAGGTCACTTGAATGAACCTGATCAGTCCTGATACAACGGTCAGCACTGATCAGTGAAATTTGGATTTTCCGACAGTGAAGGCGCTACCGATGCCTGTCAAAAGGCAAGTTTAACGAAATTTGTATACGTAGATTTTCAGAATAACGGCACGCTCAGCGGTTTCTTGCACCAGGTTGTAGAGATTTGGCGCCTTTCGAATCAAGGTCCTAACGTTCCAAAGCTAGTCAGAAACAGACACCAGATGTAAAGTTAAATATTTTCAGAATCATATCGCCACGAAGGCCTTGCAGGACCTTCCACGTGAAGGGATCAACCGCGACCATCTCATATTGTGTTATATACTTACTGCAAATGAAAGGGTAATATTCGGAAAACAGTAAGGAAGTACAATCAGCAAAAAAGTGGACTTGAACAGTCACGTCTCCAACGCCTTAAGTTTAGCATCGACACACTCCACCTTTTGTTTCTGCATACACCGGCCGAATAGAAAGCGCGCTGATGCCAGTAGCTGTTTCGCGAGCAATATTTCGCCGCGTCTGATGTGAATTTCTGCCAGCCTCACCATGCAATCGGCCATCCACGAATGAACCTCCATGGACGTAAACCCGTCCAGCGCAACCTGAAAGAGGTTTGATGCAGTGGTTTCGTCCCCCGCTGCGAGCACGATTTGTCCAAGACATCGCAGAGCCTTCATGATCGACAATCTGTTCTTGGTTTTTAGCGCCGAGCCAAGATACACTCCTGCCCATCCAAGCGTTGTTGGGATGTCATACATCCCCTGATCAACGTCCGCAAGCCGCTCCAGGCAGAAGGTCGCGCCCTCGTCTCGAGTGCGTAACTTGACGAAAAGTCGCTCCAGCATCGGGCGCGCAGTATCAACGTCACCGTCTCGGAGATGAAGACTCGCCGCCGCCGCATCGCAGAGCAGGAGCGACTGGGGAGACCCGGAAGCGGCCGTGAGCTGCAACCGGGCGGCGTCGAGATTCTTGCGCACGAGAGCGGTGTCGGCACCCATCGCGGTGTCGATGACGGCCAAATTTAGCAGATCAAAGGCGGTGGCGTGACCTGGTCGCGCAACCCGGGCGATTTGCGCATATATGGCGCGGGCCTCGGGATACTCCGTCTTGAGGAGATGAATCTCCGCCTCGAAATTCTGGAACCGTAGGTCGGCATCCGTCCCTTCAAGCCCATACCCAGATAGTAACTCCCGTGCCCTGCGGCAGAGCCGGGCGGAGGACATGAAGTCACCAATCGAAAGACAGCAACGCGCCTCAATTCCTACTGTCTGGGCCTGCTCCAATAAATTGCCTATTAACTCCGCCATCTCTTGCGCCCTCCGCGCCAGAGTGCGCGCGACAAGATAGTTCCCCATGCTACACATGTGTTGGCCATTCCAGCGATTGCTTGCATCCTCGACTGGGTTGGTTGTCCCAACGACTCCGTTAACGAGATGACCATTTGGCGATACTGTATGGATTTCTCCAGGTCGTTTCCCTGGTTCGAATAGTAGGCCGCAAGGGCATTATACCACTCACCTAGTAGGGATCAGCTCAAATGGAAGAGATGTCCGGGATACACTCACATTTGTCGAGGTCGGAGGCGTGGTCGAAATATCGGTTAGCTAGCGCCAGTTGGGCTTCTGGATCCCGTATCGCATCGTATCGCATGGCGAAAAATCTGTCGACAAAATATGTTCCATACACGCGACTATTTGGGAACCGTAGAACGAGATCCGCAACCTCAGGCATCAGTGACAGCGACTCGTTGGTTTTCATACGACAAAATCCGCTCAGGACGAAGGAGCTTGCAAGTGTGTCCAGAATATCGGGTGCATCCTCCTTGAGCCCATCAGCAAAGATAACGTGAAGGTTTCCCAAGCTGTTAAGTAGATAGGCGTCAACTAGCTAGGTAATTCACAGGAAAATTATACCAGACTCACTTCGCCGAGAGTTGCGATATAGTGTTAGGGGATGGGATCATTTTAAACTGTTTCCAGAGTTGGATGACCTCGCGGAAATATTGGCGTAGGCGGAGCTTGAGCGCGGTGGAAGGGGGTGATGCATTCCGCGGATGTGCTCGCGAATGGGAACTAGAGCACAAAGTCGCGAATTCCGGGCGATGTACGCGAGTGAAGTTCGGATCACTGTGGCCTTCGCCGCCAGAATATTTTCAATCGGAAGACTGCTTTGCAACAATTCGACATCCGAGAGCCCGTCCGGCAGGAGCGACAGGATACTGAGGAGATCTTGGGCCTGTGGAGTCATACGTGCGCTGGAGAACGACAGCATGATTGAGATGTCCAGGCTTGATTTCTTGTCGTAGCCGTCCGAGACAACACGCGTGCTCTCGGTCCGCCAGCGGGCGAGGGCCGATTCACAGCCTTCGTATGCGGCGACGTTCGCGATAAGGTTTACTGCGAGCGGCAGATTCCCACTCAGATCCAGGAGCTCGCGGACGAGGGTTTGTTCGTTATCATCGTCGGCTATGTCGAAGAAGGTTTTCAGGGCGGCCGAGTCATCAAGAGGGTCCAGCGGTGGGAGAAACGGTCGCGTCCATTTGACTCGGCTCGGCCGCTCAGCACCGCGCATGGTGACCTCCATAAAAGGTCAGAGAAAACAAGGCCAATCAAGGACAAGAACACGCACGACAACCGCAAGATGCGGGATATCCGTGAGAAGTGCTAGGAGTTCCTCGACGCCTGGACGTGAAGACATCGGTTCCCACGGAGTCTCGAAGTTGTCGAGCACCATCAGCGTCGGCGGGCCGTTTAATAAATGGCGAACGACCTTCCGCGCGAGATTGGGACCAACAGACACACCCACATGGGACGCAATACTTGCGATAAGGTCCGAGCGCGTCGCGGTCGAGTGACAAGGTATGAAAATCGGTGGATGAATTTAGCCTGGATATCGGCGTGGTGAAGCGTCGCGATCGCCAGGCTCGTTTTCCCCATTCCGCCGGTTCCAAGAATGGCAATCCGAGCAAAGTTCTGCTTCAGAGTCGAGACGATCTCTTGGAGTTCAGAATCACGCCCGTGGAAGATTTGTGGATAGGCGGGCAACAGCGACAGCGAGCCGGAGCTACGAAGATAATCGTGAAAACATGTTGAACAGGCAGGAGGCCGCGGCGAACCTGCCTCCCATACTAGATAATGTGCCCGTTATCTTTGCGATGTAAGATCCAAGGCGGAGCAAAAATAACGCGGAGACGTACTGAAGTGCGATCCGAACTCGTGAGGTCTGGTTGCGCGGCCAATAGTGCGAGAAGCTCTTCGTGCTGCTTTTGCGCGCCCTTATCCATTTTTGCTACCGCATCGATTGCGGCCCCGCTGGTGTGCAACTTTGGCACTTATCAGTGGCATGTATATATAAGGAAATGAACCTCCAACCCTGAATTTCTCGACAGAGCTTTGGAGTTCTGCCTGACACTCTTTGAGATGGGTTGCAGTTTCGAACTGCTTGAAGAGTTGCTTGAACTTGTTCATCCCCTGCTGCATCTTCATAAAGCCGTATACTATTTGAAGAGTCCTAAAGCGGAAAAATCAATTGTTTGATCAGAATCACACAAGCTCCGAGCCTACTCCGTGAACTGGGCGATATCATAGAGGACTGGACGAGGAAATGTGCCATCCGTCTCGATGGAATACAGTTGTATTATCGTGCAGAGGATTTCGTGGATTTGCTCGATCATGATTGTGCATTGCTCGCTATAGGAACGGACGCTCTATAATCGATCAGAGGGGTAATATTTGCGAATCAGACAGACATGCCTGAACCGTATTCAAGATCGTCACCGCGAGCGCAGACGTCACTTGGAGGAACGGCACATCTGCATAATTCGCGATCTCGCGCGCAGTGGACGCCGCGACCTTGGCGTATTGGACGCTTTGCTCGAGACGGGTTGGGGGCAACATTGTGGCCACTCGTGCTATGTTCTGCTAGTGGTGCGAGCCTTTTATCTCACGAAATATGCAAAACTCGCCGAAGGAAGTTGCGAAAAAGAAAGGAAGAGATAGTCGACGACGGCGTAAACAAGAGGAAACTTGAAGATGATGCCGTCACTAAGTCACACTGTGTGATCTCTTTTTTGATCATGTCCTTTCACACCGACGTTTGAAATCGGGCTCACCAGCGCCGGGTTGAAACTCGCTCTCAAGCCTTATACGCGGCATTAATTCCCAAGCGCAGCACACTCTTCGGGTACTAGGATGTACTCATAAACTCAGAGTCCGCTGCCTATTATCTCAAGTCCCCGAGGTACAGCGCCTATAAGAAGCCCGCATCGTGCACGACGCCACGGCGGACTCACTTTTTGCTCGTCGCCTGCCGAGCTACCTTCACCACATGGGCATATCACGCCTCATGTGTCGTTCTATGTCCACGCTCCATCAAGTACTAGTGTCCCCGACTTTTTCTGGATGCACGTTGCGATTCTTGCCTGGCAGGCCCATTGCCCCGTTAAGTGCCGCCCTAACTCTCAAAAGTCAACTGTTCTGGGCCGTCGTGGATTCATTTAAAAATGGCTATAATTGGCCCCCGTGCAAACCGTATCGCTCATACGATGTATTTGGAATGCTGTCAAGACGGGGAAAGAGAGCTGTGATATTTGCCCTTTTGTTCTCGACTAACTCGTCATTTCAACTGCGGAGCGTGGACGCTTCCAGAAGTGGTCTATATTTTATTCGCAAGCGTCTGACATTGACCGACGGTTTGAACATGGTAAGAATCGACAGAGCTTTGTTAACCCGCTGCTGTTTGCCGTAATTCCAGAATCGTCTTCGCGGCATCTACTCAGGATACGTTTTGGAGAGCGACAAGGATGCCGATTAAACGGGTCGGTTTTAATACCATCCACAACCGACTGGGATGCATCCTGGGAACATCGCAAGGGAAATTCTCTGTAGCTCAAATGGCACACACGGGTCTGTTCTTTCTTACATTGCGTCCACATTTGTTTACCCATCCACTGCCACAGAAATGCAGGACCCCGTTAACCAAGTATAATTTTGGACGGATCAAGCCCCAGGTACATTAATGTTGCTGTCGATGTCGGCCACTGCATTACAAGTCTTCATCGATAGTCATCAGCTAACGCCCCTAGGCGTTCAAAGAGACGTTTCGTCCTCCCACAGCTGTGCCACTCCCATATAAAACCGGGGTCAGACGACCGCATTCCTTCATAACATGGCCCGCCTCATCTCTATCGTTCTTACCGCCATTCTCGCCAGCGTCGCTGCTGCTGAGAGCCTTGAGACCTGTGGCAGCTCAAACTACTTCCCGTCCCAGGTTTGTTCTAGCTGGTTTTATTCTTCCCGCGGAGTCTGAATTGGGGAAAGTACACCTGCTTCGACGACAATTTCCTCTGTCCAATCCAGAACGGCGACCGATTTATTCGATGCGGGAACGCCTGCTACTCGACTAGCCTCTACAGGTCGATATTTCCGTCTTGGGTTGAATTCTTCGCTAATGGGCCGCAGCTGCTCCAACACCACCCTCGAACCCATCTCTCATACTGGACCCGAGCCCCTCGAGGACTGTGGGAGCTCGCGGTTTTTCCCGTCCCAGGTGAGCGACTCATACTCTGGGTCTCAACATTTCACCGACACGTGTGTAGTATGTATGCCTCGACGGAAACTTCCTCTGTCCCTTCCAGAACGGGGCCGCAACATTGCGATGCAGCGCCTCGTGCTACGCCCCTTCTCAGTATACGTACGCTGCATTCATTTGTCTCCATCGCGTGCAGTTGTGCTGACGAGCGTTTAGCTGCACCAATGGCCAGTTGTCCCCCGTTGGCGTCCCTCCTCCGCCCTGTGTTCCGGAGTTCGGTGACGACGAGGTTTGCAACAGTCAAGGCTGCACGCTGTTGCCATGCTGCCCGGGGTTGATCTCTGTCGCTGATAAGTGTAGGGATCCCTGTCAATTGGCGCCGAGTTCCTGCGCCCGGTAGGGAAGCACGTTCCACAAGCACAATGACAAGTTTGTACATGATTTTTCATTTGCGATATATTGAGTTTCCCTATTGCTATCGTTCATTTTCACCGCCTTTTGTTTCGTAATAGTATCAGTGTTCTCAATATATCTTGAATTCTCGAGAATCTACGCGAGGCGCAGCGATAACTGTCATTTTAAACTTGAGCTGGGATGTTTGCTTGAAGAGTGGAATGTGCACATTTCTGTGCTTAACGAGGACGGTTTGTTTAATGCATGAACAAGGGCCATCGCAAGCAAGCCATTCGTCATTACTGGCTCAAAAAAAACAATTGAATGGTTGAACCACATTTGCACTACACAAATACTTGGCATGCCTTCGGGTGCACGGTATAAGGAGTAACATCCGTTCACGATTCGGTTAAACCGCAAATTCAATCCTGAACGGCATAAATACATTCATTTCTATGAATCGCCCATCCACAACAATTCCATCGTGACCCAAATATTACCCAGAGATCGTTAACTAATTGTGCGAAGAGAACTTCGGAGCGAGAGACAGTCATTGGTTGATTTTCAAATGCAATTAGACCGAGAGCTTGCTGGCGATCGCGGATAGCGAGGGCGAGAAAAAGTATTCTCCACCGCGGGAGGCGACAAAGTCTGGATTGAGTTAGTATGCAATTGCGAATAGATGGAAGAACGAGTTGCCAGTGGTGAGAGTGATCTGCTGGTGGACGAAGCTATGTATCGGAATGAGTTCCTCGGGTCAATAATGCAGGAGAGCCAACTGACCCGGCGTTATCGGCTCACGATTGCTGCAAGAAACGGAAGCCAGCAGAGATATTGATCTGGTACGAGACTGCGTTGCGACGAATTAAATGAACAGTTGAATTTGTAAGATTTTAGAATGAACGAACCGAAAGCGAGCCCACGTTCGGTCGAGGTGGTGTCAGAGGCAGCCTCCTCCGGGGAAACTGGCAGCCATTAGAGGATGTGGCAAATCTTACAGAGATTCAGCAGACCTTCAGGATCGTATGGAATGCCGGCGCGCATTATGTGGTGGGCAGTTTCTTCGGGCTTGGTGGAGGTGGCCAAATCGGCGCGGGGGCGCGTCTTGCAAATGTGTGCTGAGAACGGGCATCTGCGTTCAATGAGTATCTTCAGGACTTCTACAGTAATTGTGGATGAGGCACACCTGGTCTGGTTCGTGGCGAGGACGGAATCCGGGTGCTGGAACGTAAAGTTGTTGTGACGAGTCCGGTCCCGCCCAAGCTCGGGTTCGTCAAACAAAGAGGCGAGGTCAACTGGGGCACCCTGTGTGAGTGAAATAGTCAGCGACGAAAAAAATGGGGTATCACAATGAACATACGCTCAGCCACCTTCCAACCATACGCGCGCCGAGCAGTGCCGAAAACCTTATCGCTCGCGAAGTCACTTATGTTCAAGGCAAGGAGGCCGGACTGAGAGAAAGCGATGTTGACGGCCGTGATGGGTGGTTGAAATTTGAAGTAATTGGGTGGTCGTGGTAATAAGACCGGTCCTCGTCCAGTAAGATCGTGGCGCGGAACTAACGCTGAGGCGAGTCCAGCAAAGAACATAACCGCAGGAACGACGTGATTAAGATGTAGTTTCATGGCGGACGGAAGTTTGAAGACAGGGGACAAAAGGGACAATGAGCTGAACAGTCTTCGAATGAACGTGGGCTTTTATTGATTTTCACTCTTGTCCGGAAACATTGAACCGGGGATAACCGACGGTCAAAAAATTGGGAGGTGGGAAAGTATTTCGGAGTTTTGCAAGACACCTCGCATGTTGCTGGCTGAGCCTGTATGCTGTACTCCGTGGGTTCGGTACCGAGAACGAGGATAGTTTCCGGCGATCCCAAGCCGCAAGAGAGCGAAACACTGCCCGGATTGAGACCACGTAAGGAGGTTGAAAGCAACTAGTCACCGAACAGTTAAGAACTGTCAAACTGTCCTGTCTATGTTTACGGGTTATTCTCCAGGGGATTGGAGCTCGAGTAAGCATTGTTGCCAAGAGACAGACTGTATGGCGGCCTATTGATACAGAGTTTGTGCAAGTCCGCAAGACCCCGGTCCAGGCCATGTCTACATCTAATATCCTTTTAGACCTTCTAAGAATGGTAACTATAGCTCACCCGACCGGCTTCTTCTGTTTAACAACGTCATTCGGACGTCGCAAAGGAATTCATGTCACACTACGCCACAGACGAAGTACAGTACCGATGCCCGCTGAAGCCGCCCTCAGACATTCGCGAGTAATGACGAAAACGGTGCGACTCGCCCATCAGTGCGAGTCGGCTAAGCTCGCGTACCTCAGTCGGCAGTGCGACTCGGCGCCAAGAGTGCGACTCGAACCGGGAGCCGCCGCATCGCATCAGGAAGATTAAAACCCCGCTCCGCACGGCACCACGCGGTGGGCCCCGCGGCGAGCGGAAGCACCCCGCAGTGGGCCGAGCGGCGAGCGCAAGGGGGTACGCGGGGGTCCCCCGCATAAGATGAATTTTCGAGACTGAGATTAAGCTAAAAAAACACCATAAACTTGGAAAAAACCTCAAATTAAATTTTTAAATGTGCCGTCCGGCCAAATGAGGGGGTATGGGGGAGCCACCGTCCCCCAGAACGAATTATGGACAGAAAAGGATCCTTTAGATGCCAATTGACGAATATACTGAGAATCGGCACCACCCCACCGAAGATGATGTATTGATGGTAGCCGATGGGATACCATCAACAGTGCGACTCGCTTAATTAACCGAGTCGCACTGTTAAGCGAGTCACACCCTCCCCGTACCCCCCTATATACTTATATATACTCGACATTCCCATCAAGGACGCACTACGATGTTCGAGGCGTTGGATTTGGGATTATCGATCAGACGATGATCCGCGATCTGACAGCTCGGTGTTCTCTTTCTTGGATCAATGGATAACACGCGTGGTGGGAGCCTCATTGTGTCTACGACCGAAGTTGCCGAGATCGAGACACTCAACAAAAAGGCATTCACGTCTATTCACGTTGCATCCTGCCATTTGAATCAAACGGCATGTTCAATTCAACCGCCCCAGACAACAGTCATCCCTCACCCAAATCGGTTGTTGAGGTCATGGCCGTGTCCGTCGGACGGGCACACGCGAAGGTGTAAGTGAAACCGAGCCAGACCGATGGTGCGGATGCGACGCTTCGATAGCATATAATAGCGGGTAGCCACATGAGAACGCTCAGACGGTGGGAGTATAAAACTTGATGAAGTGATGATTGCCGCTGAAAATTTACAACATCTGCGGGGACATACTGGTATTGACTAAGACCATGCACTCGGCGGATTTCCGGGAACTAGGCGATCCTATGGGCAAACTTGTGCGGATTTCACTTGTGCCACTCAGCAACTATATAAAAACACTTTCGGCATATGTATCAATCACTACAGCAGTTTCAAACTTGAGTCAATTACTTGATGATCCAAATTCTTTGCAACTGGGCCGTGGTTGGCCATGCCCAACGATAATATTCTTGCGGGGCTGTTCCTTGGCAAAAATGATGTCCGAATATCCAGCGGTGCACATCATAGCCACGGCGGTCTCGGACGTCGTTTTACGGCAAGTCTTCCATTGAGAACTGGAACGGCGACAGAAAAGCCGTGGTATGTGTAAAATTGGACTCGAAACCCCAAGCAGAGCTGGTTACGCGGTCGATGTTGGCCCGTGGAGGGAATGAATGAGACAAGAAATCAATCCGATGAGATGGAGGTAACAGGCTTGTCAAAATGAGAATTTGTCTCTGGTCTGACCGCACCGACTGATATTCGTGCCCATAGAAACTCTTTGGGAGAAGCCTGCAGAGCCGCTTCAGAGCGTCAAAAGGCCTCAAGAGGCGGCAGAGCCTCTTAACGCCCTCCAAAGCGCCTCGGAAGTGACTTCTTGCAGCCAGGAGCCCTTCCAAGGGCGGTTAGGGCTCGGAGGCCTCTTAAGGCCTCTTGACGCTCCGGAGGCCTCTTAGCGGCTTTTAAGGCCCTTGTACATATCTCCTTAGGATTTAAATATGCCCGACAAGAGAAAATAAAATCCATTGCTTCTAACTAATACATCGGCGTCATTTAACGAAATGGGACGTACAGTCGAGCGAATTCTGCGGTATGGCAGATTTTCAAGTCCAGCGCAGGAGGCCGACGACGTATCCTGAGTGAACTAGTGGTCAGCGGAGCATAACTGTTGCAAAACAATCACGTACTCAGCAAAAAAGGGAGATAGTGAATCTATAAGATGAGGGCATTAGTTGGGGACGAGCCGAGGCAGAAGAGTACGCATCAAAAGGAAGAGTACATAAGAAAAGGCAGTAAAGCCTATACGACAAGGATATGCATTAGTTACAGACTGCCAGGATCTGAAAGCACGTACGGGAAAGGACTCGAATGACGTAGAGATACGGAGCCAAGCTGCGCAAGAAATCAGCCTGGAAACGGAAGAGAGCGACGCCACGAAACTGAGAATTCATCTACGATACTATTAGCAGAACACATGCAGTGGGGAATGAGACACCAAAGTACAAAATCAGCAACTCACTTGCTGCTCTGCCAGCGACGATAGCGCCTCGGATGGGAAAGTTGCAAGCCAAGCTGAAAGCGAAAGCTGACCTCAGAGGAGTGAAGCAGAAACATTGAAAAGTTAATCACGTACAGCGCTGACAAATGGTCGATATAGCAAATCTATAAAACCAAAACCAAAGGACTAGTCGATTTGGAGGGCAACGACTAGTAAAGGAACTAGGTAGACAAATAAGGGACTGCGAAACAATGACACCATCAGCCGTAATAAAGGACAAAAGTGGCGAAGCTCACCTGGAGAGACAGAAAAACAGACACGAGAACGAAGATGGTCTAACCAATAATTTATTGAACGTCATCGTCAAGAAGCAACGAAGTTTGGAAAAGACCCACATGGGAGGAGGATGGGGCAGTGCTGAATAGTGGCCGGCTGTTACTGGAGGACCCGGGACTGAAAACCTGAAGTTGAAAATACTGTAGAAGGAATGGACTCAGCTCGGTGCCACGCCTCGTCTACCCAAAACGGCCGAGGTTAATGTTGTTCTGCGATGTAGAAGAGTGAATATATGCGCATATGTTCGACTATTGGAAACGTACCGGATGGTCCTTCGAGGAAGAGGAGTCCGAGTCAGGCCGTAGTAGTCCCCGGTGTCGGCGTGTGCACACACGGCGAACCTGGGGTAGGGAGACGAATTTAGTTGGCAGCGAGCGTCAGTACAGGAGAGCAGAGAGATGGAGGAAGTTGGAAGGAAGGAAGGAACACTCGAAGAACGCACGACGGTATACGTTTATGATATCCCAGTCTACAGAAGAAAGGAAAGACGGAGGGTGGGTATACACCGCCGAACAAGCACAAAGGGACCGACTGTACCTTAAGGCGGCTGCGGGGAGGAAAAATCTTAAAAGAGCCGAGCAGATGAAGAACCAAGGCAATAAGAAACAAGACTCGCCTTCTTGAAATGTATCGCCGCGCAGGTCCATCCAATTGAGCGCCACTGCCGCGTCTGCATCATGTTGCTGGCCAGAGGAGACCCGTACCGAGTGGAGATCAAACTCAGTGGGAGCGGTGGACGAACTAGGTGCAGCGCTCAGCTCGCCGAGAACCGTCCTTTCATTCGATTCGTAGATGGCGGCTTGACGGGAGGATGCGGTGGGCAGTGGTGGTACTACGAGCAAGGAGGTTACAAGGGCGGCGGCAGTCGAGATCGGGAGGATGGTGACGGTCGCGGACAAGAAGCGCCTCTCGAGTGCCGTCCCTTTAAAGTCCAATTGATGGCCACGTGCCATAGCTTTGAGAGGGGACATTAAGGCTCTGGTGTGGCTTCGTAGTAGTTGCGCTTGAGACTGGTGAAGACTCGGCAAGTTGAGGGAGCCTCGGAAAATGGCCTCTTAAGCGCCTCGCGCGACGCGTCTGAGCCACATCGGCACTCGGAGCAATAATGGAACCAAAGCCGCACAGAGGAAAGGCCATATATACGAGCGTCGAACTTACTAAGAGTCGCGTCGAAGTCGCTATTGATGGGAAACGTCACGGTGGTTATGGTCGCGCTACGCCGGGCCGAGGTTCCACCCGCGGACATCGTTTCGTAATACCACTGTTCTCTGCTCACTCTCTCGACGGTGTGGCCAACACATGACCTTCAGCTCTTCTCTGCGCTTCACCATGAGGAGCCTAGCCTTTTGCACATTGCTCGCTCTGGCGCACTCCGTGCAAACCCATTTCAGTTGGGAAATCGCCGCAGATGCCAGCTCTCCGTCATCAAGAGGTCTTAAACTTCAGAATGGGTTCGAGCGTGTCTACCTTCAAGTATATATCTCTATTTACCGTAGAAAACGACTGAACAACCTTTATTAGCCGTATGGCGAAAACGGAATTCGAGTGCGGGCCAGCCTCCTTCGGGATCCAACAGGAACAGAGCCCTCCGCTCTCCTCGATCCTCCTATCGAGGGACCAGGCGGGGATGCAGCCCTCACGTTCGACACACTGGTACCGTTCCAGGGCAGTGGCTCCCTCCAAAACGGCAACATTCTCGCCCAAGTTACGGGCGGCGTCATTTCCTTCTTCCGTACATCGACCGCCGAAAACGGCTCTCAAATTCTCGACCTCCTGACCGCGGAGTACACGGACGACAAAACGATTACGGCCCGCTTCTACCGGCAGGACTTTCGCGCGAACAGCTTCGCAGCAGAGTTCTCGTTCTCTGCCGATCCCACGGAACAGTTTTACGGCGGTGGCCAGCAGCCATGCTGCAAGGACAACACTGTTAACAAGAAAGGGCAAGTCGTCGACCTGCTGAACTTCAACTCCCAGGTCACCTTGCCGATCTATATGTCCAACAAGGGCTACTTGCAATTTTTCAATATGCCGAGCCAAGGACGCATCGGTATGCGCACTGTGAATTTTACATACTTTTGGAAACGCATGATGATTGACAGAGTTCACGCCATACAGAACTCGTTATGTCGCAGATCAGGCCACTGTTGTGGATTACTATATGTGCGTCCACCACACTGAAACCCACTCTTTCGTTATTCTCACTCTGTATGGCAGTACTACGGCCGATCCTGGCGATTATGACACGTTACAGAAACAGTACACGTCTGTCACGGGTAATTAACTCTTTGTGCCGTCTAAACCATTCCGTTCATCGTGGGACACAGGCAGGCAACCCACCCCGCCAGACTTCATCCTCGGCTATCAGCAGTCGAAACTACGATATTGGAACCAGTCCCAGGTACTCGATGTCGCACAGAGGTTCCACGATGAGCAGGTGAATGTCTCGCTCATCGTCGTAGGCAAGTTGGACAGTGCTGAGATGTTCGTTCAATTTATGAAACGATCAACTAGATTTCTTTGCCTGGAAATTCCAAGGAGATTGGTACGTGTTTTCTGTCCATTCGGACGTCTACATACCTTTTGAACGGACAGGTCCTTCGATCCCGAGTTCTTCCCTGACCCCGCGGGCATGGCGGCGCAGGTCAAAGCGCTCACAGGAGCACAGATGATGGTGTCCCTCTGGCCTAGCGTCGAGGATCTCTCGGTAAATTATTTGCCGCTGCAAGAGCAGGGACTGCTTGCCACGACGCGCGATGGAACCGGCATCACGGACTCGTTCGCGGGTGTGTATACGAGACTCATTGACTCGACCAACCCGGCGGCGAGGGAGTTCCTTTGTGAGTGTTCGCTTTTATCTGGAAGTGATGAATCCCCTCAAGCGGACAATAGGGAAGCGGTTGAACGAGAGCTATTTCTCGATTGGTATTCATAATTTTTGGATCGACCAGGCTGATGGTATGCGATGTTGTATCACGTTGGGTGGATGGATGATACTGACGTTGTACCAGGCGGCAGCCTGGGAGAGGCTTTTATCAACAGTGAGTACATTCTGGAGCTCCGTGATGCAACTGATGCGGCATCCAGATGGACAAAGCATCGCCTCCCTGCCGTACGCCCGCCCCTTCACGCAATACTTCCTCGGGACGCAGGAGGGCTACGGGAAGATGTACCCGTGGTTGCACCAGCAGGCCATCGACGAGCTCTTCTCTAACGTGACTTCCACGGCGCACACGGGCTCATCCACCTCCTGCGAGCACATGTCCCTCACGCGAAGTACGTTCCTCGGCGGGCAACGATTCTGCAGCTACTTGTGGAGCGGAGATACCGAGTCGCGCTTCGATGTGCTGCTACAGCAGGTGACTGCCGGCGTAAACGTCGGCGCATCGGGCATCTCCAGCTGGACGCTGGACATTGGCGGATTTTCGGGGTTGAACGTGGACAGCGCCTCGGTGAGTCAATGGGAGAGCTGAAAGGCTGATAAAGAGTTTATCTGTCTCACAGGGTCAGGAATTGTTTGTCAAGTGGCTGAGTATGGGTGTGTTTCTGCCTTATGTGAGTTGAATCCTCCTAGCATCCAATGAACTCTTAAATTTGGAATTTATCAGATGCGCGTGCACGGGTGAGTATTTGCTCAATTTTTACCGCCCACGTTTATCTCATGATTGTAATAGAGACCGTTCTTGCAACATCACATCTCCATCGACGCCGCCGTTTGCGAACGACTGTCCAAACGAAGTAGCTAAACCTTTTCTTTTTATTAACCTTTCCATTTATTCTTCTCACTCAGCCCTGGGCGTACGGCGAAGAGAACTTTGAGATCATCAAAAGAGTAGTGCGACCTTCACTCAAGGAACTCCAGAACTGACCAAGTTCCCAGTACATCGCCTTGCGCTACCAGCTAAAACCTTACATCTCGCGCCTCTTTGCACTGCTTCAGGCGTCAGGGAAGACCATCGTCCGCGGACTCTTCTTTGACTTCTCCAACGATCCCCGAGTCGTCAATGGGACAGCAGTGAACGATCCTTCGATCGTGCATCAGTACATGTTTGGTGCGCATACATCCTTGGCCTATATGCTGAGTTAATCCTGGTTTGTATCACATTCATCAGGCCCGAGACTTCTTGTGTCGCCCAATGGCATCGAAGGTGCAACGACGAAGGAAGCCTACTTGCCCCTCCTCAGTGATCAGCTGCTTGCACAGAACTTTACGTGGACGCATTGGTTCGTGTTTTTCCTTAAATTTTTGGTGAGGAGGATTCAATCCGCAAACTGATGGTCTGCTCGGTAGGTGGTCCGATACAAATCTCGGTCAAGGGGGAACCATCGTGAACGTGAGCGCCCCGTTGGATCAGATCCCGGTCTTTTACCTGGGGAGCAAGACTGATATTCTTTCCGGGAACGTATGAGATATTGTATAGGAAAATTTTTATCACGATCGACATTCCAGCTCTGATCATTAAATTAAATGACACCTTGAACAATCCAGTCCGATTCATCAACGGAAGAGTGTGCGCCGGCAACGGTCAAGTCGTACACAGAGTCGCTGAAACTACGGTGGAGTATTCGTACGAGTTGGGTCGGTCAAATGAAAAAATGCAAGCGATAGAGACACCTGCAAAACACGATGAATAAATTATCAGAGACTTAACGACCTTAGCGGGCAAGCCATCAAGCTTGCAACCGTGTATCAAGACCATTGACAATCAAATTAATTGAATTGACCATATTTACAACCAAAATGCTGCCAGACGGTTTCAAGTTAGATGAGGAAATGGAACCTGGCTGAACGAATTGTGTGGTCTTGCTTGTTACGGCGCGTCGAACGAAATTGTCACGTGGCCGCTGGTTGATCGCCGCACAGCACGTTGCTTTTCCTTTAAGTTTCGCCTGCTGCCACCAGCCGTGGCCTCAACGCACAGCGAGAAGTTCCATACATACCATTACTTAATGCATGTTAATTCTATTACTTTTAGGAAATCTTCGCCGACCGTTCCAAAGTTGGTGATCGACTATCTTCGACGGATGTCTGCTACATGTATACACTGAATTATTATCGACACGCTAGCATTCAGACAAGTACTAGTTGTAGGTACTACCGACGGTCGTACGCTGGAGGCCGTTCCTCCACCCCGCCGATGGAACCTCCGCCACTCGTTTCTTCCTCCGTGGCGAGCGCCGTCGGCGCCGAGTTCCTCATCAAGCGGATCCGTTGGGCTTTGGGGTGTTCCTGCGGAGCAGATCCTCTGAAAGCTAAGCACATCATCAGGCATGTCACCACATTCCGACTGATTCATTGGCACTCACCCGTGCTGGGCACAGATCGCGCATCGCCCGACTTCGGTACCCGAATCATCTCAGAAACCTGTGAAACGGTGGGTGCAAAGATCGCGTGGTCAGGACTGAGGTATGCCCGCATCTTCATGGATCTGCGCTGGTGCCAGATGAAAGCCAGGAGCCCAAAGATGATGATGCCGGCGACGGCGCAGATACTGCCAACAACAGGACCCGCTGGAAATACGGTTTTTAAACTGCCTGCCAGCGTAGTGGAGGCTGGAATCGTCGACGAAGACGTGCTTGTGGTGACCGAGAAAGTGGAGTTGGGCGGTGGTGGTTCGACGGATTTACTGGAGGCAATTGAGGACGTTGGCTTTGAACTGCTCAACGGAGGTACATTTCCGACGAATGACGTCGTACTACTGGATGTCGTCGGGGCCGCATTATTTCTCGAAGTCGCGGGCAATGTGGTGGGGTGGGGCGGTTGGACAGTGGGACTCTTCGACTCAGAGAGACAATCGGTCGTCCCAGGCCCCACCTGCATGAGATCGGCTAATGCCGACTTTGAATGCCGTTCCGTACGAAGAATTTCCATACTCACATTGAAATACAGTGAATTGATCTGCGATGGTATTGTACGCGAAGGTAAAATTTTGGCCTGAAGGATATTAGCTAGAAATTGAAAACCCTGAAGACGGCTTGAGAACCTATTGGCAGGTTGACTTGCCACGTCGTGAAGGTTGAGTTTTGAAGTCCCAGATCGACCAGATTTGTGATCGTTATGGAGGTATCCGGTTGAACATGGAGATGCTGGGGATGGTCAATAACGAAATGAGTCGGACAGGGCTCGGCGTACAAGGGGAGGCTATAAGCGAGAGACGCGACGTCAGCTGAAAATTGAAAGGACGTTTTGGATTCAGACGCACGGCTTGTGACCATACTGCCTTCAATGCCGTACATTGTGGGACGATGAACTCGCTAGGGAAAACATCTGGATCCCCGGCGCGGGAGGTGGTCCAGAAAAGGAACAGGAAGAGAAGGAGTGCCAGACGCATTTGACGGCTTCCTGGTGGAAATGAACGAGAACTAAGGGAATGTAGCGGGAAGTAGGGGCAGATTCGTACGCTGCGACGTCTATCCGTGTATTGCGCCATATAACTTAACCGTTTCAGCGCGCTCGTATCTATGATGAGTGTGGCAGTTAAACACTCTGCAGATCATTCTAAATCAGAAAAAGCTACACAGACAGATGAATAACACACACCGTCTGGTATCCCTGAGCTGATCCTGCAGTGCTGTGCGCCACATTGAGACGCATCGAAGCTGGAATCTGAGGCAGAAACTCCGCTGTGAATATATATCCCGAAGACTGGTCAATCAAAGGTAGTAAGAATACTCAGTGGGAAGTGAACTGCCTCATAATCAGCGCGAGCTCTAGAAAGGGCTCGCACCAAACGGACTAGGTGCTATATCAGCGCCGACGTATGATCGGATTGCTCCCGCCACAACAGATACATTGTCATTTTATTTTTACCCTGGTCCGATCCCTTGAAGACGATGAAGCCAACAACAACACGCGCTGAGCGGTGTACATGAGAGTGATCGGTTTTCATTAAGAGTGTTGCCACTCCATAGTCCGCAGGAAGTGTGCTGGGATACGCCCAAGAGCTTCAGTCTAACTTTGGCAATGTCAACATCGGATGTAAGGTTCCTTTTGCGAATGAAAGCCGTATATTTGCGGTAGTTAAAGCGGAGATATTAACTGAATCTGCAGATAGGATCAAAGGGAGGATCCTGAGTATGTACCCCGGACCGCATGAGCGTACATGGAGCAGAATGGGTATGGAGTTGGAAAACAGGTTCGATAATTGCTTTATCGATTATGATAACGCGGCTGGAGAGGAGGTAAGAGTCTTGGGATCCATGGATGCCTATAAGCTTTGTAGCAAGCGCTCGGGTCAATCATGGAACTGCACTCCCACCCATGCAGTCTCGCTACTGCCCATCCGCGTCTGAGCTACGGCCTGAGCAAGGGCAGTTCGCTCCTTCACGGGCACGGAGTCACGGTAAAAGTCCAGCCTCTGGAGTTGAGGAAAGCGTTCAAGCCAGCGCGGGAGGTCCCGCGTATCTGCTGCGCGGTATTTAAACTGCACGACGAGCGTAAGGTGTACTACACCGTGCAAGGCGGATGCGGATTCAACGTCGGGATCTCTGCGCCAGGGGAGCGCCTTCGACATAGGCGAGGGCCGTGTCATGTCCAGTGTCAGCTCGCGTAGGTGTGTATCCTCATGCGGCAATGCGGCCACGGCGGCGAGAGCGATGGAGAGAGCACTCGCATTGGAGGCTGAGGTGATGACCAGACTTTCCACGCAGCGCTCGGTGGGGAGGATGTGTGGGATGTAGGCTGCTGGAGCTCTGAGGAACGTGATCCGTCCCGGGTGCGCACGAACATCTGGGTCCTGCGCCAGAGACGTGGGGTCGATTGTGCCGGGAGAAAGCATGAGTTTGTAGAGGGAGTGATGTCGGCCAACGAACGCCAACAACGCAGGGAGGTTGAGGTCACAGCCAGTCCCCACCGTCAACGAGATAAGGTTCGGTAGATCGAGGGCAGCGAGTAGGGCGGTAGACTGTGTGGGAGCGAGCCCGTGCGGGCGGTCAATGGCGAGGATAATAACCCTTTGAGGAGAAAATGTGACCAGCGTGAACTGAGGAGAGCCAGGGCGTGAAACTGTTTGTATGCGCATCATATCGCCGCCCGCCCCTTTCATATCCGTTGTGATGCGCGCAGCTTGGTCCCAAGGGGACCCCAAAGAGCGGCGGTACAGCCAGCAGAAGATACGATAGACGTTTATGATCATTGTAATGATGCATAGGACCAGGAAGGGAATGCAGAAAATAATAACGGAGCGGACAGTACGGGCCGTACATTCCAGCGATTCCAGTGGGACTGCGGGGACTCCGACCCATCGTATGGGGGGAGATGCTTGAGGCTTTGATACCTGCACAATTCCCATCCCAACGGCTACCACAGGGTCTGCGCCGCTGCGGGATAAAGTGGCCATCAATTCCGCCACTTCAGGGGATCTCTTCACATAAGCAGGACCGCAGATCACGACATCAGGAATCTGCGGCATCGCTCGCAGAATACGGTGAAGAGTACACAGGGATACCTTCCGCCTTGAAAGCAGTGAGACATGTTGTAGCAGCTGTGGAAAAGACTACCTTGAAAGATTTGTTGGAAGAATGGTGAGTTTCTTGATGGAGTGAATACGATAAATGGCCGGTATAAGGAAGTAGGCTCCTTCCGGAAAGCAGACTTCGCCCGAGCGAATGTGAGACATCGAAATGTTGTATCTTGAGAACAAACATAAAAGGGATAGCTGTCGGAAAGCTCGAGAAACTAGAACAAGTATCCGGAGGTCATCGTTTTCTAGATACGAGAGGATGATATCCAGTAGTTCTGGTGGTATAGCAAGCATTTCGAGCAGCGGTTAATAAGCTCAGCAAGCAGCGGAGAACGACCTTGGAACGACCGCAGGTGTGCGTGTCGTGGCAGAGAACAACATGAGACAACAATCAAAGCCGATGATCGCCGACTCGCTGATTCCGCTTACGCAGCTCTTTGGCCTCTGTTTTTAAATTTCGCCGTCATCGTCGCCTTGATTCAATCTCCCAGATTTATCGGGACCCGTTCTGCCCAGGGCAGCTCGGCGGATATGTTTCCCACCAAAAGTGAGTGACTGAGTCTCGAGCTCCTCTGGACGTGTTTCCGAAGAGTCTTCCATGTTACTTCCACTCAGCCGAAACTTTGTCCGTACATGTTTGCTACAAATTACATCGCTCTCGTCTCCATCGCAAGTCCCGCTCCTTTCATCGACTCATGCAACTATGCAGCCCGGATCCGGTTTGGGGTTAGCCTCCTCCACTATCGCATGGGGCTAATCGCATTGGTCAGGAGAATAAAGAAACTTCAGTTGGAAACACAAACGGACCTGGGAACCCTCAAAGTCAATTGGATCAAATGTGTCCGTGGGCGTAACTTCAGCCTAATAGATCGGTGAGTCAACAGCTGCGCTCAATTGACATGAAATATATAAACCGTATTACTGGATTCTAGAGTAGTGACGGGCTTATTTTGTGCTGGAGCAGCGACTACCGCCAAAAGCACGATGGAGAGGGTATGGAAAACTCCGATGAACTTCATAGTCACAGGTGTTGAAATAATTAGCGCTCTGCGTTGAGGGGAAGATGAAAGGAACCAGGCTGGCTGGGAGACGGATTGCTGGTAAAGCTCATTCCTTTGCTTCCATTAAATAGCTATCCTGTTCCAGATCACTGCAAGTGAGGCCGTGCTATTCTGAGAAATCTCGTATCTGCAGATCCGAGCATCTTGTCAATCACGAAGATCATCTTGGGATGGACTGTTGAAAATAAAAGGTATCCCGGCAACGAACTGGATCGGATGGCTGGTATTGAATGACAGAATAGACTTGGCCCTGGTTTCGCGATGGACCTCAAAAGATACGAACGGCGTAGGTTAGGACTTTGGGAAATGTTGTCTTTTGAACCTGCGAGATCTCCATTTGACGCCATCAGTCATCCTGATGACCTCAGTCGCCATACCCACCTAATATCTGCCTGTCTTACGATTCCCAACATGCTATCACTGGGAATTTCGCGGGAGTAGATCTCCACCTATCGTCAGTGACAGATGCCCGTGCCTGGTTGGACGATGTACTACTCACACTACAGATAACCCACAGTCAACTCTCCTTACCTTCAACCATGCCCGGTGCGCTGGCCGCCACGCCGTTCATTGCTTCTGCCCTGGTACTGGTTACATTTCCCCACCACTGGAGGGTGAAAAATTTTGCCACTCTTTCGATTATCGCCTGGTTGTGCGCATATAACTTCATCTATGGCATCGATGCTATAATTTGGGACGGGAACACGGATATCGTAGCTCCCATTTGGTGCGATATTGGTGAGCCGCAGGTTCGTTATTTTGCTTTAGCTAACTCGGTCTGCAGTTACCAAAGCTATGATCGGAGCAGACACTAGCATACCGTGCTGCTGCCTCTGTTTGGCGAGGCAGCTGTACCATATTGCTTGTGGAATGGTGCCCCCACAAGGATGGAAGGAGCGCACAGTTGAAATTACACTGTGCTGGGGATTTCCGACCTTGATTATGGCCCTCCGTGCGTGATCCCCGAGTCGACAGAAATGAGTCTAATGTTATTACAGACTATGTCGTTCAGGGTCACCGGTTTGATCTCTTGGAAAATCTTGGCTGTTGGCCCGCCGTCTATTATTCATGGCCGTCGGTCATTATCCTCACGCTATCCCGCTGGATCCCGGCAGTCGTTGCCCTCTTATATTCGACAATCGCCTTCTTCCACATCTGTCGAAAGCGGCTGGCCTTTCGTTCTATCATGGAGAAGTCAGAATGCTCACTCACACTCCCCCAATACATTCGGCTCATGATTATGGTCGTTTTCCTCGGAACTTACAACGTGGCGCTGATATCCGTCTGTGCAGTGGACGATTACAGCGACGGCCTACAGCCATGGATCAGTTGGTCGTATGTTCATGAGGGCTTCTCTTACGTCGGTCAGTACGGATACGGCGACCCGTCGCTGGGGGCCCGTGATTGGCTTTATGTCTTCGTTTTCTGGTCCGCCATTCCCCTCACAGGTCTCCTGTTCTTCGCGTTATTCGGGATCGGAGAAGAGGCGAGGAATGACTATGTTGCTGGTTGGAAATGGGCCACAGCACTGTTCTGCAGGACTTCACCTCCAGTACTTCCCACCCACGGATGGGAAATGGCTACGTTGCAATTGAATTACATACTCCCCGCTTTGGAGCGGATACCGTCGCTTAGCTGGGATGTCCAATATCCCTGATTTATGATTATATTATCTGTATTTAGTATATTTATTGACCAATGCAAGTTGTATCTGTATTTATATTTATTGACCAATGCAAGTTGGAGACGTAACGATGGATCGGGATAACTTTGATATTCCCCAAAGCGTCGACTGCGTTGGCTAGAAGTAATGTCGACTGCGCACAGTGAGTTCAAAGGTATCAGGTGTATCAACCAACTTCACAACCAATCGACATATTTTCGCCCATCGTCACGGAAGAAGATGAACACCATGATCGCCGGTCCGGCTCCTCTGATTATCTCATGGATTGGCAGTGAGCATCGCAGAATGTACTGTTCGTCTTTGTAACCATTACGAGTGCCGATCTTCTTCACAAGGTCTGACAGTTAGCACCAAGATGGTATCCTCAGTTAGGTCCCTCCCGTCTGTTACTGGAAGCTGGATCTATTATTGAAAGTCGATCCACTGCAGTAGTGTTTATTAGGCCACGTTCGTAGTCAGAGGTATTTAAATGAACCTTCGTCGCATTTCTATCAACATTCATCTTCGAACTCCCCGAAGGCTAGCGCAAGCCGTTACGCCTCCTACAGGACCTTTGGCTCAACCTCGTCGCTGAACCTTTATTCTTTTCACCATGCGCATTACTTCCATTGTATACATCATGTCCGTTATCCTGGCGGCGGTCGCAGTCCCTGTTAAAAGAGAGGTAGACTCTTTTTTCTCAGCCAATATCACAATAATTTTCAAACCCAAATTGTAGGCCCATCCCAGGCCCCCACGCACTAACTTTGAGAGCCCCGAAGTTCAAGGCACGGATCAATCCAACCCAGGGAAAGACATACCACCCTTCAACCTTTGTATGTTGACTGCGGAACTCTGAACGTACCCCTGAATTATCTTTCAGCCAGGGCGGGTGGAGGAAGCACACCCTCAAAAGTATAAACCCAAACCCCACGTCAAGAGAATTTCAATCGCTTCCATGGGGAAAATTTGAATCACAATGAGAGGATCCAATTTCACATAGTTGCTATGTACAGTACATGTATGTATACCTCCAGTTGGCCATTTATGTAAATCCAGGGCTTGCAGATGTTTCTGCTCCCGCATTGATAAAGATGGGCATTGGGAGGATCTCGAACAAGTGCCTGTCAAAGAGATAAGTATGCCGTTCCAAATGCACTTTTAATGTTTCCCACCTTTTTTCGCATTTTCACCAACTTTTGTTGTAAAATTTGCAACTTTCCCCACAACTTTGCACAGTTTTGAAGGTCGAAATAAGGTGGGGATCTCTCATGGTTTTCCCCTACTTTTATTGTCCAAGTTGCATTTCACCAACTTTTTTTTTGAACTTCACCAACTTTTTTTGGTTCAAAAATTTCCCCACAACTTTTGGGCACATTTTTTTATATTGCTCAAATCAACACCTGAAGCCCTTTAAATGCTAGATCTTGATCCCCCACGGGCATAACCATGCTAGTTTCACCCCAGGAGTGGAAATACAGTGAGCATCAAACATTGAACACGATCACGTGTCCCCGGGCCGGCAGGCGTGATGCCTGCTAGTCCAATTCTAGGCGTGCTAGTTGCAACTTGATTGACAAATATATTGAGAAATTAAGCCAAACTTCAGAGGATACAGTGCATATTCATGATGTGAAGCAAATGCAAGGCTAGTGTAACCGGAGTTGGCGTGAACTGAACTAGGAAGCATCATGTTTGCCGGCCCGGGTGACACGTGATCGTGTTTGATGTTTGATACTTGCTGTATTTCCACTTCTGGGGTGAAACTAGCATGGTGAGGCCTGTGGGGGGATCAAGATCTAGCATTTAAAGGGCTTCAGGTGTTGACTAGAGTAATTTAAAAAAATTGTGCCCAAAAGTTGTGGGGAAATTTTGAACCAAAAAAAGTTGGTGAAGTTCAAAAAAAAGTTGGTGAAATGCAACTTGGACAATAAAAGTAGGGGAAAACCATGAGAGATCCCCACCTTATTTCGACCTTCAAAACTGTGCAAAGTTGTGGGGAAAGTTGCAAATTTTACAACAAAAGTTGGTGAAAATGCGAAAAAAGGTGGGAAACATTAAAAGTGCATTTGGAGCGGCATAACTTTTGTTTCAAACTTCACCAACTTTTTCAGTTTGAAAATTTCCCCACAACTTTTGGGTACAAAAAAATTTATTGCTCAAATCAACACCTAAAGCCATTCAAATACTAGATCTTGATCTCCCACAGGCCTAGCTATGCTAGTTTCACTCCAGGAGTGGAAATACGGTGAGCACAAATATCAAACAAGATCACGTGTCACCCGGGCCGGCAAGCGCGATCACTTTGCCGGTCAAACGAATGTGCCATTCGCAGGCTCACTCATTGCACACACTGTTAACTAGCTGAGTCACTATGACTGTCAATTAAATAATTATTTGGGTGTGAGTTAGGCTTCCGGATGAGCACTAGCCCACAAAACCAGGGAACGCAGAGACCAAACAGGTGGAATCCGAGAAGACGCCTCCCCCATACAACCCAAAATTTGTAACCGGGTAGGTATACAGGAAGACCTAAAGGTGTGATCAGGTTTGAGGAACCATGGTCAGTGATTGTCAAGAATTATCCAGAGAGACCTCTTCTCCGCGAGAAAGTAATGACTTGAACGAGTGACCAAGACCGGAAATAACTGTTGACCAAGAGTTACAGGGGTTCCCCTGCCAAAGAGGCGGACAATGACCATCAAGACTCATTCAAGAGATGTCAGGTCACCGAAATTGAGAACCATACAACAGGCGGAAATCAGGGATTGAGGTATAGAGTGAAAACATGAGGAAAAAAAAAAAAAAAAAAAAAAAAGGCACGATCCTGGTTGCCCGCAAATAAAAAAATCCGGCAAACTAGATGTTGAACTGTTGACACTAGCCGGCAATGAACAGGGAATGGAAGCTTCGAGCCAGGATTAAATCACCAGTAAGGACGTGCCAACTGAAAGTTGGTTGAAACCAGGGCAACTATGGTTCCACAAGCTTGATCTCAGTTACAGAATGGAGGGAGAGCCATAAGAAAGCCGCCGATCCATATATAGCACAATCATGATGGAGAGAAAAACACTGGAAAGCCGCCCAAGAAGATACTTCGAGGCATCCACCTTGGTTGAAATTAGAGGGAATGGAGCTGATATGATGTCAATCGAATTAAGGGCAAACCAATCCGAGGAACATTCTCGTGAGAGCCTCAGCCCAGTGCGCCACAGTCTAGATGGACAAGAAAAAGACGGGTAATTTCCCAGAGTTAGATATCTGATTGGGAAAAGTTATATCGGACCCGAGGCCAAGTAGGGGCTGCTGTACACCACTGGGAGTTGTGAGTTCGAAAGGCACCGAGTACATAGCCACAGAATCGCGATGCAAAATGTATGGGCATCAGAAATCTGCCTCTAATCGTCAAATCGGGAAACCAATCAAGAATAACTGGGATCGTCAAATACGGAACGGAAGTCGGGGAAAAGGCAGCAGATATGCAGGCCCGGAGATAAGAGCAATAGCCTGGGCAAATTGACCGATGTGTAATGTGGTCAAAAGCAAGGAACCGGCAAGAGAAAATTGTCTAGATGTCAGTGGTTGTCACGATTTGATACTATCTAATCGTTCCAACGCCTTATGTAAACATGTGCCTATCTAATCTTTGGTGCTTATATTATATGAGCACTTATTAATATCCTCGGAACGTTCTGGACAAACACACGACAAACACACCTTATACATGAGGATACAGGTCGCTTTGTAAGAACACATGGTGGAGGGACGGTTCACATGAGGAACACACATTTAATTAATAGATCTTGACAGATCTCATGGACAACGCATGTACAACACATGGTTACAGACTATTGTAGTATATTTATGTTCTCGTTCACACGGCCCGATAAAACAGTATATATACAGTAGCTAGTCGTCTGTAGTAGTTAACCTTTTATTCCATCCTCTTTCGAGCTATACACATCGCACTCCCCAATCCTTTATCTTTGATATTGGACGCGATTTAGTCTTGACTGTGACATAATAAAAGGTTACCCATCATACCCTCGTACCGCCATCCCCTACCAACCTCCTTTCCCTTTCTCCCCCACTAAGCGCACTATTTGCGTCATCCTTACCTTTTTACTTGGACTCTCGTATTTGAAGATCCATTCTTACCCACCAACATACTACCTCGTCCACAGCGAGTCTAAACAATTGCAGCGCCAATCATTGGCGGTCCACTATAGTGAACAGACGCTTGGCCACGGGAAACGTTGAGTCCGTCCCCAGCCACAAAGCAGTCGTAGGAGCACTGGTCAGATCTTCGGAGAGGACCATCTCGCTATTGTTGGGGGTGTTGTAGAAGACCCGGGATAGTTTCACTCGCAAAAGACCGCATTGACTTCACTCACCGCTTCGTGCGGAATTCGCCACAGTGTCCCGTTTGGCACCTCGTATACACACCAGTCCTGACTCCTCAGACGAATCCCATTCGTGCTCGCCATTATCCTCTTCACCCTCTCCGCAGACTACCACACATCCGTCGTCACCACTATCCCTTCCCTTCCACCTCCTAAGCCTAGACATGTCGTCTAAGGTTATCCTCGCCACCACCCCGCCGTTCTTTAACGGTGACAAGACCAAGTAGAATAACTTCCACGACTCCCTGTCCACCTACATCGCCGCGTATGACGATGAGTTAAACACCAACAAGAAGAAAGTTTTCTTCACCGTGTCGTTCCTCCGAAATGCGGACGGAACAGATTGCACAGCTTCGGACTGGGTCTGAAACTGGAAGAAGAGGACGTTCGTCAATTGCGCCCTCCCGACCACCTACACGTTCGACCAGTTGATTGTCGAACTGGAAGCCGCGTTCAAGGATCAGAACCTTGCGCAGTTGGCCCACCTGAAACTGACGACTACGCGTCAGGGAAAAATGTCGCTGGTGGAGTTTTTCCAGCATTTCGAGCTCTATGCGGAGCAGGCGGGGTATTCCCCGAACTCAACAACAACAGGTTACAATGCCTTTTTGGTTGAGCTATTGGAGGATCTCGTTGGACATGAGATCATTTCGCAAATCTACCTGGGGGGGACAGCCTTGCCCACCACGTACAAGGATTTCAAAGCCCGCTTGATGCAGATCGATGGCAATCTGCAGAGAGACAAGATCCGACAGGGACGAAGGAGACAGTTTTGGTCTCCCCGGGTGGAACAGACAGTACCGCCCACCGCTAACAAAGGGATGACACAAGTGGCCCCACCAGCGAGAGATCCGGACGCCATGGACGTGGACAGGGCACGACAGCAGACGCGAGCCTTTAAATGCTATAACTGCGGCAAGGACGGTCACATGAAGCGGGAGTGCCCAGAGCCTCCCAAGAAAAAATTCAATATTCGATCCATCCAAACCGAGCACTACACGCAGGAAGACCTGCAGGCCCTAGCGGCCATCCTTCGTGAGAAGGGTTTTTAAAGGGGCCCCCGCTTGCGGCCAAAGCGGCGCCCCCTGATACGAAATATGGACGCTTCACAGAATTAAATAATATAGACACTACGGACACGGTAGATACAGATACAGATACAGATGACATGTACACAGAAGAAAATGCCAGCTTACGAAAGAGTATAAACAATTTCTTAGTAGCTAGTGTAGAAAAAGGACAAAAAATACGTATTATGGAGAATCAGAATCGGAAACGTAATTTAAAGAACAAACATATGGATGAAGTAAATAAGAGGTGGAGCGCATTCAAAAAGGCCCCTGGAACCCAAACCAGTGATAAAAATAGTGAGACGAAAAAGGACGGCGATGCCGTGAGGGCTCAATCCGGAAAGACGGAGGAAGCGCCCAAGAGGACAAAAACACCCGATGCCATTCGCATGCGGGAAGCGGCTGCCCGGCAGAAAGGACCAAAGCCGGATCGGTTGGCACAGGAGTTGAAGGAATTCCAGAAACAACGAAAGCATCACGAGATGCTTGTTCCCGTTATGCTTGAAGCGTTAGATACCGGGAAGACGCGTGCAGTCAAGGCTCTTCTTGATAATGGATGCACTACTACATGCATCGATCGAGATTACGCCAAGGCTGAAGGTTTTGAGCAACACGAGCTCGACGTGCACATTGTCGCCCGCAACGCTGATGGAACGGAGAACGCTCGGGGAAAGATCACTCATTACGTAGAGTTGATCATGACCATTGGACCACACAAGGAGCGACAGCGCTTCTTGGTTACAGGGCTCGGGAAAGCCCGTGTATTCATTGGTTACGATTGGTTATTCAAACATAACCCCGAGATTGACTGGAGATCTCAAAGGATCACTTTCAATCGTTGTCCGCCTGAATGCAATATGAAGGGCCAGGAGTTTCGCGCTGGGAGGAAAGAGGAATTCCTCGAGGAGGGTGAATCAATCCTAATGGTTGATTTTGCTGAGGAGATCGATCTACGCCTAAAAGAGACCCAGGCGCAGAAGATGGCAGAAGAAGCCAATCAGGGTAAAGAGAGGATGACAGAGGAAAAGATCCCACTGCAGTACCACGACTATGTAAAAGTCTTTGCGAAGGAATCATTCGATTCATTACCCGAGAAAAGACCATGGGACCACGCAATCGAGCTAAAACCAGATGCAAAGGCCGTAGATTGCAAGATATACCCACTCTCGGTGACTGAACAGGAAAAATTGAATGAGTTCCTGGAGGAGAATTTGAAGAGTGGACGGATCCGCCCATCAAAGTCACCAATGGCTTCGGCATTCTTTTTTATAAAGAAGAAAGATGGCAGCCTGCGACCAGTCCAGGATTATCGGAAGCTCAATGACATGACAATTAAAAACCGTTATCCGCTTCCGTTGATTTCGGAGCTTGTAAATAAGCTTCGTGGTGCCAAGATCTTTACGAAATTGGACATAAGATGGGGCTACAACAATGTGCGGATCAAGGAGGGGGATGAGTGGAAGGCAGCATTCCGCACAAATCGAGGGTTGTTTGAACCGCTCGTAATGTTCTTTGGTCTTACGAACTCGCCTGCGACCTTCCAGACAATGATGAATGACATACTCAGAGAGCTAATCAATGAGGGAAAAGTCATTGTCTATTTGGATGATATCCTGATTTTCACGGAAACATTGGAGGAACATCAGGAGTTGACAAAACGAGTATTGAAAATACTCCAGGACAACAAACTCTTTCTTAAACCCGAAAAGTGCGAGTTCGAACGCACAGAGATTGAGTACCTGGGAGTGATCATCTCGCACAACTCGATGAGGATGGACCCAGTGAAGATTAAAGGAATCATGGAGTGGCCTGAGCCCAAGAACCTAAAACAGACACAAGTGTTTCTAGGGTTTACCAACTTCTACCGGAGATTTGTCCGAGGGTACAGCGAAGTTGCGAGGCCGCTCAGACGGTTGACAGGGAAGGAGGGGTTCTCGTGGGGACCTGAACAAAAAGCCGCGTTCCAGAAACTAAAAGATAGGATCGCGGAGGATGCAGTATTAGCGCTTCCGACTGATGACGGAAAATTCCGAGTCGAAGCAGATGCATCAGAGGGAGCAACAGGAGCGGTGTTGAGTCAGGAACAGGAGGGCGAATGGCGCCCTGTTGCGTTTATGTCACATGGACTAAATGAGACCGAGCGAAATTATGAGATCTACGATAAAGAGATGCTCGCGATAATGCTTGCCTTAGATGAATGGCGACAATTACTCCTTGGGGCTAAACACAAATTCGAGATTCTGACAGATCATCAAAATCTGCAGTATTTCAAATTGCCCCAGAAGGTCAATCGCCGACAAGCACGGTGGATTACGGAGTTGTCGGAGTACAACTTCTCGTTATCACATCGGGCCGGAGCGCTGAACAAAAAAGCAGACCTGTTATCTCGCAGATCAGATCATGATCAAGGAAAAAACGACAACGAAAATGTTGTGCTGCTAAAGCCTGAATATTTCCGAGCACAGGACATAGTGCTAGAGGGACCAGAGGCAGAAATCTGGGATCAGATTATCAAGGAGAAAAAGATAGACAAAAGCGTAAAGCTGGCGCTGGAGAAAAAGATGAAAGGCTGGGAGAAAAAAGATGATGTTATCTATTATGAAGGAAAAATATATGTACCACGAAACGAAGAACTTCGAGATAAGATTATTGGACTACACCATGATCCGCCTCTGCTCGGACATCCTGGAGAAAACCGCACGCAGGAGATCATCGAACGTAATTATTGGTGGCCTAGATTAGGCAACCAAGTATCGAAATATATAAAGGAATGCGAAGCCTGCCAAAGCACACGAGTGCACCGATATAAGCAGGGGAAGCTTAATCCACACAAGATTGCTGAGGGGCCTTGGCAAATCATATCTATGGACTTGATCGGACCATTACCAATCAGCAATGGGTTTAATGCCATTCAGGTTTGGGTGGACACACACACAAAAATGATCCATGCTGAACCAACGAATATGGAAGTTACCTCAGAAGGGGTGGCTCGGTTGACCCGAGATCGCGTGATTAGATATCACGGAGTTCCACGTAAAATTATATCCGATCGAGATACGAGATATGTCTCGATATTCATGAAAGAGTTAAACCGGTTGCTCGGCATAGAAATGAACCCGAGCACAGCCTATCACCCGATCACAGATGGCCAGACTGAACGAATGAACCAGGAGATTGAAAAATATCTCCGTATTTATGTTAATTATCGGCAATCAGATTGGGCTGAATGGCTAGCAATGGCCGAGTTCACTCATAATGATAAAGTCAGCTCGTCGACGAGCATGTCGCCTTTTTATGCGAACACGGGATACCACCCCTGGAAGGGGATAGAAAATAGAGTTGAGTCGCGCAATG
The DNA here is from genome assembly GCA_029204075.1 of Mycena capillaripes. NCBI lineage: Eukaryota > Fungi > Basidiomycota > Agaricomycetes > Agaricales > Mycenaceae > Mycena > Mycena capillaripes. The sequence continues at coordinate 2,533,148 of JARHKZ010000009.1, read as the reverse complement.
AGGCTGCGAACAATTTTGCAGAAAAAATGAAAAAGATTCGTGACGAGGCGGTGGCAGCAATGGAAAAAGCACAGAAAACAATGAAAAAATACTACGATGCAAAGCGTAAAGATGCACCGGAGTTCAAAATCGGTGATAAAGTGTGGTTAGAAGGAACAGACATAACCACTGATCGACCGTCGGAGAAGTTAGAGAAGCTAAGGCTAGGGCCTTAAGAAATTCTGGAAAAAGTCGGAGCTTCCTCTTGGAGACTTAGATTGCCTGAAACGGACCTGTCACATCCAGTATTCAATGAATCGAAGTTAACACCATATGTGGAACCCCCGGAGCATAGAAGGGAAAAACGGCCACCGCCTCAGATTATCAGTGGACAGAAGGAGTATGAGGTGGAGGAGATTTTAAAGCACAGAAAACGTGGCAGTGGTTATCAATGGCTGATAAGATGGAAAGATTATCCGCTTGGAGAACGGACTTGGGAACCAAAAAGGAACTTGACACACGTAAAAAAGCTTCTGAACGAATATAATAAGAAGCACGGCATCAAGATTCGGGAGTTACCGATTCTTCCGGCAGGATTTTGGGACAAAACCATACGCCGATACAAAACAAAGGAGGAGTCCTTACCATACTCGACGAAGAAATTATTTATCCCAGAGACTGGTGTTTTTGTCTCTGTCGACAAGGACGTCGACCCTAGAGGGGGGGTAATGTCACGATTTGATACTATCTAATCGTTCCAACGCCTTATGTAAACATGTGCCTATCTAATCTTTGGTGCTTATATTATATGAGCACTTATTAATATCCTCGGAACGTTCTGGACAAACACACGACAAACACACCTTATACATGAGGATACAGGTCGCTTTGTAAGAACACATGGTGGAGGGACGGTTCACATGAGGAACACACATTTAATTAATAGGTCTTGACAGATCTCATGGACAACGCATGTACAACACATGGTTACAGACTATTGTAGTATATTTATGTTCTCGTTCACACGGCCCGATAAAACAGTATATATACAGTAGCTAGTCGTCTGTAGTAGTTAACCTTTTATTCCATCCTCTTTCGAGCTATACACATCGCACTCCCCAATCCTTTATCTTTGATATTGGACGCGATTTAGTCTTGACTGTGACAGTGGTATTCATATTGCCGTCCATGGGCAAGAGTGCCCGGGTAATTACCAAGCCAATCTCGCCATCAAAGTGCCGCACACTTACCCAGTACAGAATGTGGCCAAAGAAATATGTTTGAAGGCAAGCGCTGTCCAAATCCGTGTGACGTAGCGGAACCCTACAGTCGGGCAGTACTTGATACATGCGGAGACACAAATGCATCCAACCAAGACGGGTTCACAAGTTGTTGTATGTCAGAAATCTTAACCATGTGTTGCAGAGATCTGAAGGCCTACGGCATGTGAACAGAGTGTGACCGAAATTGGTGCACAAGAAATTTGCCACAGAGGTTTGAACACAAAATGTTGACTGTTGGTGAAACACCCAAACGGGCACGGAGGAACATGTCGCATGGCAGTCACACGGTTACAGGGAAAATCCCCCGCCATCCCATGGAACGTATCTGCAAGATCCGCAGCAACATTCTGTATATCGACTCACCGAAGACACCTGCAGATGGACTAGAGTGGAACCGACTGGCACGAAGGCATGTAAAAATGGGCACAAATGCACGAAAGTATGACACAAAGGCACTGTGGCGTCGAGGGCATAATCCCAGAATGAATGTAGAACAAAGATGCAGGTTATTGAAGGAACAGAATAATTCGGCACTGTGGCACGGAATAAAGAAGAAACTCTACTGCTAGAAATGACAGGAGGGAACAGTTAGTAAAGACAGAAAAAATAGTAAGACTCACCCGGAATTCTCAGCAACTAGGGTGTATTGAGGGCATATAAACGTTGGAGGCGGTCGGCCGCGCCAGTCGATATGCCAGAGCCCACGTGTCGGGATGCACAGCAGGGACTACATGGTATGCACGCCGGCAGAGCCCACCTGTCGGGATGCACGAAATGACACCAGTAACCATCGGTATGCGCCGGCAGAGTCCACGTGTTGGGATGCACGAAAGAAGGTGGCAGGGGCAATCGGGTATGCAAGCAGGAATTCTCAAGTGTAAAGCTAAGGCACCAGAAGTTGAGACAGATCTAGATGTACACATTATATCCCAAGAGTAATTCCACCAGCATGTACGGCAGATTTCGTTCGGACGTCTTGCGACCACTCTAGATCAAGCTGAGGACAGAAATGCGACCCAGAGAGAAACCGCGAGGTTATAGAACACAAATACACCTAGTTGTCTTCTGACCCGCAGCGCCATGTCCCAAGATACGAAGAGCATGAACTTGTTGTCGACACCCTAAAGACAATTCTTAGACCATTTTGACGTCGCTACTAGAACATCCTGAGCAGGAGAGCCAGTACTAGTCTTGAGATAATGGGGAAAGTATGCGACAAAGCTTAGGGATCCGAGACGAGAAAAATTCGTACAAGGTATCCCCGGTGTGGCTGCAATGGATAAGAATGTGTAGTGGAGTCTATTTGGAACTGGCAAACGACGACGAAGGAGAAGACTCCCAGGCATCCAAATAGTCAGAGAAGACTGCTCTGGTCGAACCAAGAAAAGCTCGGACTACGCAGATAGTCGTTGCCAAGGACACAGAAGGCTGATTTGGGCTCTTGTTTTACTGCGCCGAAGAAATGTCCATTACCGGACCTATACGGAGTCAAATTATCCCGAGAACAGATCCGAAAACTGCTTGAACTGGCAGGGCGTGAACGACAAGTCTAGACCGAAGGTTTTCTGGATAGGGGTAATTGTAGACCTTGTGCCAAATGAGCGTGGTTCGAAGCATGGGTATCCTTGACTAAGGCGGAAGCCAGAAACAGCAGGAATGACCCAAAACAGCGAAGTTCAGACCCAGAAAAATCGAGAGAGTGAAGGCGGAAGGCAATGTAAGATGATCATTGGTCATAGGGTTGAAACGGTGCCCAACAGCACGTTGGTTTCACAGGTAAAGTGATCGCGCTTGCCGGCCCAGGCAACACGTGATCGTGTTTGATGCTCGTGTTCACTGTATTCTCACTCTTGCGGCGTAAGTAGCATGGCTGGGCCTATGGGTGACGAGAACCTGGTACCTTTATGGCTTTAGGCGTCCATTGGAGCAATAAAAGTTTTTGAGCCAAAAAGTTGTGGGGAAATTTTCGAACCAAAAAAGTTGGTGAAGTTTGAAACAAAAGTTGGTGAAATGCAACTTGGGGCAATAAAAGTAGGGGAAAACCAAGAGGAGTCCCCACCTTATTTTGAGCTTCAAAAGTGTCAAAAGTTGTGGGAAAAGTCGTTGAATTCCCGATAAAAGTTGGGGAAAACACCAAAATAGGTGGGGAACATTAAAAGTGCATTTGGAACGGCATAAAAAGTTGGTGAAATTGCAAGTCCAGTAAAAAACTAGGGGAAAATCATGAGAGATCCCACCTTATTTTGAGCTTCAGAAGTGGGCAAAGTTGTGGGGAAATTTGCGAAATTTACAACAAAAGTTGGTGAAAACACGAAAAAAGATGGGGAACATTAAAAGTGCATTTGGAACGGCATATATTTCGCACCTATTCGCCCTCACGAACGTCTACACGGTCCTTTCTCTCTCTCTCGGGTATAGCGAGCCCTCCTATTTCCACCTACATTCCACTCATTATTATGCATAACACCGTAGTTGAACAGGTTATTCAGCGAGATTAGTTCCACGAGATACCACTGGCCCTCCATTGTTCGCCATCCGTCTGCACGGCGGCTGATCCTTTAGAATAAAAGTAAAACAGACCAAATAATGCGAGTTTGAAATAATATATCTCGAGTGACGGCCGTACATCGCGAGTTCGGGACACGTTATATATAAATTTTGGATGACAGCATATATCTAAAACAAAACTCACCACATCTATATTGACACGGTCGGTGGCGTGTGGTGGGCGTGGCGGCTTCGCGATCAATATTGCTCGGGAAAATGCAGGCGCTCGGATCATCATGAATATATGCCTTTCCCTAGGATGAGCTATCATATTATCTACCTGTCTTGAATCTTTACTGGCAGCCGTCATTGTAATTACTTCAAGAAAAAATGATTACACAGAGCGTTCCCCTTCAGCACTTACTAGTATTCTCCCCCACAATGAAATTGTTGGATATGGAGTTGATATGGGGCGCCCTTCAGCGGTGTTGCGCCGGGCCGGTCAAGTCCGATGCTGATGAATGCCGACGGGCCGGTTTTCCGTGTTTGGTTGACCTACACAGGCTCACTGGGCTTCGCGTAATACTCTTGCCTCGCGCTTTCATGTCTCTCAGCACCATGCCCCTCGATGACGATATCGTGGACCGCACAATGACCTTCTGTCCCACTTTCTCCACGCTGCAATCAATAATTCTCGTCTCAAAGGCCTTCCACGGTGTCTTCCAATCGCACCCAATGTTGACCCAATGGCACGTTACGCGACTTATTATGTTGTCCTCACCCTAATCGACAAATCATAGTCCATCATGCGCGCGGTCGCATACAATATCGTTGGTCCTGCGCTCCCTCAGGCTTTGCGGGTCGTGCGGTATCCGTATCACGAGCACCAGGAGGACCAGAGTACGCCGGAGGAGGAGCTCGATCCCGACACAATGGCGGAGGCGTGCCCAGAGGAGCATGGCGCGAGCGTTATCACGGTGGAGGAGAAAAGAAAGCTGCAGGAAAACTCTGAAGTGATTGACGCGTTGGAAAATATCTACAGTCTGACGTACGTCGAACCATCGTTCCTCATCTACGTCATTCGCATTAACCGCAGTATAACACAAATAGACAGAAGAACCGCAATTCTAGGACGAGCGCTCTCACGTCTGAGGAATCGTAGCGCTTCAGGCGCGCGGCGTACCGAATTATGCTGTACTGCGGAATCTTTCCCGCGATTCGCCATACGTTTGATGAGCTCGTCGATCTGGAGGAAGATACAGTCAAGCATATCCAACGCCAGCGCACAGTTTTGCTGTCCACCTACCCGACCGACGAGCTCCTACAGCTGTACGCCGTCGGGCGCTTTATGCGCGAGACCATCGTGGCTGTGGGTAACGATGAGGATCACTGTGCGTTAGGATTATTTCGTCTCCTGAATTTTCATACAATTCATCTGTTGAATTATGTCCCCAGCGACCGATATCATCGATACATTACTCGGCACTGGGCCGAGTGGCGTCACGCGCGCCTGGAAAAGCCGATCCATAGACGATCCCGAGGACGAGCTGCACTGGCTGTTTACCGAGTGGGAAGACGAGAACACACTGAACATTGGGTACTTCGCGGTTCCTCTCGCCAACATCTGGGACACTCGCAAGGTCAAACCCCCGAAAGACGAAGAGCTTGCGACCAAGTGCATTCTCGATACGGTCATCGGCGCCATCATCGGCGCCAATTACACGTGTGAGTCCGTCCGCTACGACTGGGCGGGTTGCTAATTCCTTAAAATAATGCAGGCTCACAATGCGCAACCCCCGGCGGACTCAAACTGCTTACCGAGGCCAGTGCGTCTTCCCTCTTCCATTTCTCTCTCTCTATCTCTTTGCCGCTAACTACTTGTCCACAGATTGGGATCGCCTCACCGTGGCACCTGTACAATACCCGAGAAGCCGGCTCAAATACAGCCCAACCATCACGGCGCCGCTCTTCCCCATCGCGAACCACTTGCACAACGCCGACGAAATGGGACCCTGGATCGCTGGGATGTTAGCCTTGAAGGAAACGTCCGGCGTATGGGATGGATGGGAGCGGGAGATGTCGTACTGCGAGCCGTGTCTGACGAAGTTCCTGGAGGACCACGTGTGGAGGTGGTTTTTACACGAGCGGATTAAGGGTGAGTATTCGTTGCTCAGTTGTGAATATAAATGAGTTGACGGGCGGTCGTGTGTAGCGGGATGGGTACCCCGGAGAACTGCTGGTGCGTTATTGGATAGTCGATAGTCGATTTGTGAGCTGGCTTATTGATCGGTGGGGCAGGTATGGCTACAACTGCAAGACGATGGTGCACAAGCCGAGCCATGCGCTTGCGAAGAATGTTGGTCTCATTCCATCTAGCATTGAAATGGATCCATACTGATGTGCTTTACACACCAGCATCTCTGCGTCCCGATCAAGGGTGATGCTTAATTGGGTTAGTGGGTGTGCCGCATCCGCCATTCAGATGGGCGTAGTCCACGATTGTGGCTCTAGATGTGTGTTAAGTACTTATGAGCAAAGGCTGTTCGCCGTAATTGGGTTGATATGACTTGAACGTTATAACAGCTGAGATAGAAATTGTGGTGGTTGTAAAAGTACTAAAGCCTCAAGGGCGAATTGCTAATGGACCTTCAGATATGGTGGGTGGAAAGGTTGGTGGTCGTACGCCGACATTAAATCAAGGACAAGTATCATGTGCAGGACACGATGAAAGAGAGTAAGGGAGATAGGCTTAGTTACAAGGACATAGCGGATTGCATGTGCCCGGAATCCAGTGGGAACTTTGTCGCTTTTAGTTTCCCGTGGTCCGAATATATAAATAAATTTTAAGACAACGAAATTTTTTCCAGTGATAGGTGTCGGAGATAATAATTGTACTGATACCATTTCGACCGAAGGTTCACAATTTTTGGATTTTTGGATGTCCGGGATGGCCGATAAATTCATCAAAAAATCTCGGGTGTCACCGTCACCTGAACCTTCGGTCGAAATGGTACAGTAAGCTCGACATCGAAGAAATAACTCGAGTTTGAGGAATAAACGAATCAACGAAGGCTATGCATTCATTCGAAACTGTCGTAAACCGAACCGAACACACCCGTGCCAGTCGGAAGTCGGTGCCGCCGTCTGCGGTATGGGCACGCGGGAGTGCCATACCACATTGATGCCCAGAAAACATCGCGGAGATCCTCCGTAGATGGCGGAGTTTGAAAGCGGCTGCATCTTCAAGATGGCGAAAAAGTCGGCAGATCTAAGGGCTGTGATTCAACTCGGTGCCGCGCTTCATTTACCGTAGCTGGAGAAGTCGTATAGTAACTGCGCAAGTTCCGGGTTCTTTGAACCTTATGGGCAGGAGCATTGTTTTCACGGGCGCGGCAGCCAACAGACTTCGAAATAGATCTGTGGTCGTAAACAACACAGCCGAGTACTAGATGTATGACATTGATTTTATGACGTGGTTCTTCCTCTCACGGACGCCGCGGCAGGGGCATTGGAAATCTCAGGTATGTAGCGTCGCGAATGCGAACTGTTTCCTTCTCGTCAACCTAACCGATCCATGCTCAGTTTTCCAACCAACATTGCAGAACGATGGCATTGACAACATGCGATAATCGACCACTTCCAGCGAGCTTCACCGAACGTTCCCCAAATTCTGATGTTTCTCATTGACTTGAGTCAACAACAAAAATCATCAGCTTCCAGATGATGGCATCTAGCGGACGCGTAGAGGCCGATTATCTAGGGACTGCGTCCGTGGATCCATTTAAATTCATCTGATTCCCCCTAATCCACGATCCTTCACCTTCACACGCATATAGATTGATCACCGCGTTGCGGCAATCATGTCCACCCCAATCATGACAAGGCCGACAAGGCCTAGTCTCGTTCCCATCCGTTATAGGGCAGTCGCTCGCTGCGCTCGCGGGCAGAAACCGTCATCTAAGCGGTCGGAATGTTCCGAGGCAGAAGTTTTGATGAAATTTGATGGGGGAGCACTGCCCTATAACGTCTGGTGCAATTCGTAGAGTAACCATGCGACTGTGTCACGCTGTGATTATCTTCAGTTATCTTTTCCGCATATGGGAGACTTGCCCGCTGTGACCAAACAGTGACCAGACGTGTCGCGTCTGACAGCTCCCTTCTGTCGCGTCCTTCCTGCCTTATTTGCGCGGCTTCTGTGATGCCCGTGCAGTCCCGCCTTGACGGCCACATCAGAGATGCTCGACGATCTGCCAAGCTCCTGCAGAAAGCCCGCGATGACGCCAATAAGACGCGTGAGGGAGGCTACTGCTCGGCCGCGGTACGCGCCAAAATCCGGAACGAGTTCGCCAAACGGAATCCTGGAATGGTGGCGCACCCATGGCAGGTTAACATCGGAGAAGCCCTTGAGCTCGGGATCGACTGCTCGCTTCTCGCCGGAACTGGCAGTGGGAAAACAATGCCCTTCGTGATGCCGCTCTTCACCCATCCGGACAAAATTGTGATAATCATATCTCCTTTCAACGCGCTGGAGGAAGATCAGGTGCGTATCTAAAGACTCGAAGTGGGAAGTCGACGTTGTCGTGGCTGATATTCCATGGAAGTTTGTGTATGAGTTTGCGTACGCTGTGCATTGCGCGGTCAGATAGGACCCCAAAAGCATTTGCTGCCCATTTGTGGCTCATGACAATGCCGAGGACATGCAAAGCATCAAAGGCGCGGGCAGAGAGTCCACATGCTTTTAAATAAACGGCCCAGAGTTTCGGCACTCGTCCACGGCGATGTGATCGTGTGTATTGGATTTGGGAGATGATGTTAAGGACGACCTGCACAGTTATAAATCTCAATTTTGTAAGCAAGAAGACAACTAATGGTTACATACCATGTCTGGATCTTTGTGCTTGTTTCTTGATTCTTGCAGCGGAGAATATGCTGCATGGCGAATTACTTCCCATAGAATGGGATTCGTATTTTTAACTTCGGACTTGAAAGAGCCGAAATTGAAGCTAGTCAAGTTCTCCTCTGAAAGCTCCTCTGGTGGGGACAGAAACAAAGGTGCAGACAGCTTTATTCCACGGTCAATACTGCTGCAAACAGCCTTGACTGCAAATTCTTCCAGCGGTCGGCGGCCCCCTGCGGGTTTTGATCCTCTAGCCCTGGGAGGCTTATGCCAACGCTCCAATATTCCTGGAAGTTCGTCCTTATCCGCAATACATTCGGCATCACCCCAGCTGAGAGCATCAAGAAAGAGTGGGAGCGGAAGCCCCACATCTTGCATGGACTTGAGGACCTCCTTCACTTTCCCAAAAATGTTTGCCCCCTCCAAATTGGCTTTAGCGCGTCGTATATTTGTGAGATGGATGGGATCATTTGGCTCGGGGTCTTCATCATCCGAGAGATCGCCGAAGCAATCATCTGGCTCATCGTCTACATGCTCCAGAATGTCATCGAGCTCAAGTCGGGGTCATCCGTGTAGAAGAAGTCAAAATCGTCGGGGTTGTCGTCGTCCATGGTGGATGAGAATAGGGGAGTTAACGTTAATGGGCTTATCAGGATTGATTATCGCCGTGACAGATGTGACAGATCGTTGCAGTCGCATCACTACTCCACGAGTTACACCAGATGTTACACGGCAGTGCTCCCCCATCAATTTCATCAAAACTTCTGCCTCGGAACAATCCGAGCGGTCCGGTCTGCCCGTGAGCGCAGCGAGCGACTGCCGTGTAACATCTGGAGCCGAGATTAGACAAGGCCGTGCCCAACAGTGTTTCCGAGTCGTCCCGAGCATCTCCCAAGAGCTGCCACGTCCTGAGTCTGACGTGGGACATAACGTCCGGCGAGCGCCGCCCCCGAGTTTCACTGTCAAGGTAACCCAAATCCGGCGAACCGCCCAGCGGAGCGCTGAATCTTGATGCATTTACCGCCTAGGGTTGGTCTAGGGCTTTAGCCCCGGGGCAATAAATAAGTACACGCTATGTGAGTCTAAGATCGGGGCGTGTGTAGAGTCGTTGTGGAATTGGGGGTGTCGGTTGTGTAGCTCTCAAGAGGACGGCGCGCGTACTGTGGGTGGTGTCGATCCATAGAACATATGCCATGACGCATGGGAAAAAGGAATAAATAAATAAATAGAGGCAGGCCGGGTTAAAATTGGCGGGAGTGGGTTTTGTGCTTTGGGCATGGGCGCCTCGTGTCCCAACGGCCTATCTTCCATCGTCGGATTCGCCGTCCGACTCTTCTGGGTCGGGTTCGCCGTCGAAGGACGGGACATCGATTGCTTGTCATGGCTTCTTCGGGCGCTTTCAATGAAGGCGCCCGACTTCTCTAAGAATTCGGCTAGGGCAGAGATGCCCTCTCAAGTTCCCAGCATTTCGGGCAGGGATACATCCCTCGGACTGATTCGAGAATAGGTCGTTGGTCCGCGTATTGCGGGCACTCGCGTATTAGGATATGTTCGCGCCTTTGGAACATTTCGCTACTTGGGCAGTCAACGTTCTCAGAGTGGACGAATTGGTTATAGTACTCGCCTGTGAAACAATCCCCTATGCTGCACTGGCGGACTCAGCCAAAGACCTCGCGCTTCAGAGATTTGAAGTGCGGAGTCGGCTTCAGCAACGGGGGAAGAGGTTCGTCGCCCCGTCTTCGGCGTATGCGTGACGGGTTTAGTATGACCGTGACTTCCTGTCGAGCTCACGAGTCATATGGGACCGGGAACGCGGGCGTCAACGCAGAGCCGTTGGTGGCCGCATGCCGGTCTGGCAGAAATATGGTGTGTGTTGTTTCTGGTAGGATTATGGTAAGGCGAATGAGAAATCCGTGTTGGAAAGTTATTGTGGGTGACTGTAAAAGGGCCAGTACATGATTCAACAATGTTGAAGGACTCGTAAACGAGCATGACTTTATTTAATTCTTTCGCTCAGCAAGACATTGAAGAGGACTGGAACTGGAGGACATCTTAGAGGCAAGCGAAGTGAGTGAAAGTATTCACTGACATCCTGATGATTTGACTTTCAAGTTGCCTCCTGATGGGAGAATTTTTTGAAACACCAAGCCAGAAAGTTCTAACGAAAAAATGTATCCCGACGTATTCCATAGCCTCGAGTCTTTCATGAGTTTTACACTCCTCGACAATACACGGGAAATAAAGTCGATCACTAGTCGGCTTTTACCTATTTTGGCCGCGAGTCTAGCAGAAGATCATGATCAGAGGCTATCATAGGGATCTGCAGCCTAAACTGGGATGACATGGCGAACCGCGATGCATGTTCGCCGAATCGCGATGCATGTTCAGTGAAAGAATATGCCAGATGAAAATCACTATGTATGATACTGATCTCCGTTCGTAGATACATACTCACTGCTTCTAACCCACACAATTTTAACGTCCTGACGTCGTTCAGTGACCGCTTCGCTGGTCAAGTGAGCTAATCTTCCGAATTCATGAAGTAAGAATTTGCCAAATATAGAAATTGCAGTGTTTGCGGAGATTATCTGGGCTGGATGGTTATAATAATTATCAGGGACCCTGATTGAGCTTGACCCGTCTGGTAAGCTTTGACGGTGGAAGAATATATCATACACTCTTCAGATCCGTTCATTCCGGCCAATGACTGAATCAAATCCGTGATTTCGATCGTCGCTGAGGCGTTCAAGATTGAAAGTTGAACGAAACTGAACAAAACTCAGTAGCGAGAGCTCGGGCGATGATAAATTGAACGAGTAGGGTAGCTGGTATATCCACCGACGGACTAATTTGCTTCGCCGGAGAGTATAGCACTGCCTTCAGAACGGGTTCTGGACTTAACATGAACTCTCGCGTCGGAACAGTGGCCTTCGCCAATCATAGCATTCTCAAGGAAAACGGTCACCATCTGGGTATGAACCTTACCATGACCCCTAAGTCACCGCACACAAGCCGCTGTCTCAGGATCCGACGCCCCCCAAACGCATTTACGGCCGCCGACCAGAACGGGAACCGAATAGGCGGTCATTCTTTGCCGACAAGTGAGCCTAAAATTACGCTAACATTGTAGCTGTCGTCTACGGAAAGGTTAACCCAATCTTATATGTCGCTTTCTCTCAATGTCGCGTAACCCGAGTCCACCTGCCGCGGGATTCCCAAAGCATTTACACTCGAGGATCTCCGGCGATATTGTTTCTGCTATGGCCCTGCGTATACTGTCTGGGCCTCGTAAGGAACTTCTAGGGCAACTCCGCAGAAGTTTCATCAACTTCTGGGCCTGTTACAGTTTCCAACATTCCACACTTCAAACCCCAACCTATCAATGTTGTTTTTCGCGTGGCAACGTCCGACAGCGAGGTGTCCTCAGACATGCGCGAGGGCTCAACATCGTTGTGACTCTGAGCGGCACAAGGCGCGACATGCATGCGCACTAACTACTTTCTCGAGCATTTTTGGGGCAAAGCGCGTCAACCTATAGGTCCCTCTGAAGAAAGTTGTGGCGCCGATAGGAAAGGACCCAGGTGTGTCGATCTCTCCGGGGTCTACGGTCTAGGGCGATCATCCCCGGATTTGCGGATTGTCTCATTTCTTCTTCCTTCCTTCCCTCCCTCCCTCCCTGATCCGATGAGCCTGGCGTTCTGCACCTGGACAGCGACTAATGCGCATTACTCGTGGCGGATTTTGTCCTAGTTGAGCTATCTCTCTATCTCGTGTGCCCATTGTCTCCGGTGTTCGTAGCTCTCCGAGAGAAAAATCCCGAATCAGTGACACAGGCACAGGATGGCCCCTCGCATCACTTCTTCCTCCCGCGGACAATCTAACCACCAACAAAGCACGCTCCCACTAGGTCTTGGACGGCACTTCTTTCCCACATTTTGGCACTAGAAGGACACCCGCCCAATGCTTCCTGATGTCTCTGCATCTGCCAATATAACCGTTCTTTGACTGCATTTTATTGGTCTTGCCACCTTTCCCCCGCTCACTTCCTCTCGATGGCGTCGGTTGGATATGTTTGTGATGAGGAACTGATTGTTATCACTACTTGACGTTGCTTGACTTGACAGTTCGGCGCACGCGTTGGCCTGGACAAGCAGTGGCGGTGTCCACTGCGTCAACTTTGACTGAACGCAAGCCCTGCCATCAATACATCGGAAGAGTTCCAGCCCCATCAGTTCCACCTGGATCCGCCATGTCAACTGACCATGTCTATGATGAAGCAGTTTCACTGTGCTCAAGCGGTTTCATTGGCAAAACACAATACAATTCGCTACACAATACAAGTCGCTTCGCCTGTGTATAGAATTCGAACCCGAACTCAACTATGGTTCAATACAATAATAATTACTACGGGCATATCTATGGAACACTGCTCCAGGCATATCAACCATTATTATCTCGAGTGTTTTGTACGCGGCTTGATCTTATTGCGTCGGAGCGACAGTGGCCGCTCCTTGCCCCGCAGACGTTGGTAAACTCCACATGCATTGCAGACCTGCGCGCCGGTCTTGCTCCTCCGCCACACGGACGTCTGCCTTGTTCGGCAGTGCGAGCAAATTGGACCGTGGTACTCTTCGTCGGGAACCTGCGGCGTGTCGTCGTCGTCGATGTCCGCGTCGATCAGTTCCTGGGGGCGCAGCTTGTTCCGCTGCTGGAGGTACAAACCACAAGCGTTGCACAGGGGCCTCTGCGTCGAGGGCTCCCGGCGCCACAGAGGCGTGGAGGTGACATGGCAGTGGAAACACGATTTTTTTGCGCCGGTACCCTGGTCGGTGTTGGCCCGACGGGAAGACGAGGGTGTGGTGGATGTGGGTGTGGATAGGAAGTATGTGGAGGAGGAGGGCGACGATGACGAGGTTGTTGTCGTTGAATACGGCGAAGACGGGACGTATTCATTAAAGTGTTGGGTCAAGGACCCGGAAAGAGGCGAATTCCATTGCTGGGGAGAGAGCTGTCCCTCGGAAGACGATTGCCAGAGCGAGGGTTTATTACGCTGGTACGTAGGGTATTGGGCCATGTTTGAAGTCGGCCATTCCGTTGTGTACGAGAGATCGAGCAGCTGGCCGCGAGAATCCAGGTCCGGCGACCCTGGCTCCCCGTACATCGGGATGAGACCAGAGAAATCGATCGAGGGATTCGACGACTCGGCCTGATGCCCGTACTCATTAGAAGAGCGTGGGAGGTTGAGAGAAGAGCTGTCGAGCGATGGGTACTGCGGATAGGAATAGTCACGGTCTGCGGAACGTCCACTGTGGGGAGAAGGAAGCGTATGCTCTATATTTATCGATGAGCCAATGTCGCTGGACACAATCAGCGGCGCTTTCACCTTCTCTCCGATAGGGATGCGAGTGCCGGAGCAAGGACGACGTAGGAGAATACCTTCTCGACGATTGAATCCCAGACGCGGGGGAGGAGGTGCGAGAATGGTCGTCGCGGTCGACGATAGTATCGAATAGGACGCTGTGCGGGGACATGGGTGGATAATTGGGTGTCGAGCCGCGACATCTGGGCTTCATTTAAGGGCTGTGGACTGTGGGGAAAGATCGGAGAGGTTTCTGATTGGCGCGTCTGGACCAGCATGAGGCAATCGGAGATCTATCCTAACCCCGGAGAGTAGGACCCCGCGCGTTTAAGCGGCAAGTGGCATTTGATGATTTGATGAACACGACCGAACTTTAAAGACCGTGCCGTACAGCCAAGTCAGGTCCCGGGCCAATCGGGGCTCTCTGTCGGGAAAATTTAGTCGCCTTGTTGTGATGTCAACTGGGGATCCATCATCAGTCGGGGGTTTCTACTCTTTACAAAATTATGCTTGTTTATCTATTACAAGAAAGGCAAGTCAAACGATGACCTATGAGATCGGGACGGTTGTCGCCACATCCACCGCAGACGCCGGTGGGTCCAGCTATAACGGGAGAAGACCCCAGACATCACTGCGATTTCGGCCGTCCGGTATCGTGAGGCCGACGTTTGGGGCATGGCTTGGGGCCAAGAGAAAAAAATATTCATAGGAAAAATCGACTGTGCGCGTTCGCTGACATGAGACTTTGAAGACGGAAAGATTAGGCTGGGCGACGACGGCTGGATCCTATTCAGAAGAACGACAGAGACCTCTCATCAAGCGCCACAATTGAATCGAAAGCAGAATAAATTGATACCATGTGATCCCGTGGGCCGAAAGACGGGGATATCCGTGAGAGTTGATAGTGCCTGTAGTACCTGAACAAAATAAGAAGCAGCAATTTTTGTGCAATGTACAGCATTTGGCTTTAACCAGCGAGCGCAGGCCGTCAGGTGTAACCACCACACGGCATCCAGCGCATCATTTCGAGATTTCGACAGTTGACACGAAGACATACCAGAAATCGCGCGCCATGTCGTCCCGCCACACCTGTGACGGAAGGAGTCAGACGGGCGGTGGAACCAGAGCAAAGTAGCAAAGGCAGAGAATATTGTAATGAGAGAACCGGGAAAGCAATCCCAAAAAGTGGAAGAAACTCTGTCCTAGCGACCATCCATTTCTTTGGGGAATGAATGGGATCTCGTCATGGCCTGTGGATAGGTTTACGGCAGCGGTAGAAGAAAGATGAATTGAAAGCGCGCAGGCATTGCCTCGTGTGGCAGGCACGTGCTGTGAAAACCGATCTAAATGGTGTAATGCGAGGCGATGTTGTGCGGCTTCTCAACAGGCTCGCTACCGCTAGCTGGGACAATGCAGGGTGTACGGGCCGCAAAGAAGCGCCGCCGAGTAAAGAACGGAACGCAGGGAGCATCAAGACGGGATTATAGCAGCAGCACGCGGGTTCGAATCGACCTTGTATTCCGCTTAACGGGGAGCTGGGTAAATTAGAGAGTTTCTGATTGAGAACCGGTCTCTGTCGGGATGTCGCAATAATCAGTATATTTAGAACATGCACTTAAATGGCCACTAACGCTGGTATCAATCACGCATCAGTATCCGCTGCATCAATTGAGCGTGTGTGCAGATTTTCGAGACACAGAGAGTGAAACGGGAGACGAAGGTTCGCCAGGCCGGCTCTCGGAGCCCTAGCTCTGTGCGAGAACCTTTGACATCTGGAATGTGGGATATGATGTTCCTTTCCGCGGTAAGCGGAACATGAGAATGGAAAGATATAAATGACTCCATTCGATTTCCGGGGTTATGAATGGGTCGAGAACGGACTGGCGTATAATTTAAAGAGCGGGAAGCTTGTGAGAATATGACATAAGGAAACCAGACACATAATTACTGACGGACTTTGAAGGAGGGTTATACTAAGTCGCCCGTCGATTTGCGGCTGCACTAAGGCACACTACGTGCACCCGCGGTATCAAGTAATTGCCGCGATGAAGGGACAGCCCGCGAATTCTAGTGAATGATTCTCCAAAGATCTAAAATTTCCTGGGCGGCATTAAAAGGGGGATGGCTGATTGCGGTAATCTGGCTTATCAAGCTCTTCGCGAGAGTAGCATATATTTGGCCTCGTACCTGCTTCAATGTAGACGTGTGGTCCATTGAAACCCACCATATTCTGAGGGCACAGACCTTTGAAGACTGTTGACTCTCCAAGACAGGATTGCCGAAGAAGATAAGCCTACGGTCAGCGGGGATAGTTATGTGGCGTCAAAGAGGCGATACAAGGAGCCGCCTGGAGCAAAGATGACGAGAATCCTAGACTGTAACGGACCAGACCGCACAGAATGCACCAAAGATGCCCCACAAAGATGTCGGAGACGTTTCAGGTCCGTGGTACCGCTACATTTGGATTATTTTGCTTTGCTTTTTGTACAGAGGCCGGAGTACTGGAATAGTTCCATGGGCGGCATGACATGACAAGATTCTGATTGTTGAAGCTGTTGAGGCCGCCACTGCGGATGAGGCTGCGCACCCGCGGAAATCGGGCCTTTTGCTGTGGGGGGAGACATCCAGAGTGTCGAGCAGTTGAGGGGGGTTGAAATATGGAAGATCTGCACTGATAGACTTTTGACTGGGTAAACATCGATGACCTCTTCGCTTCGCTTAGATGGTGGACGAAAGAAGAGAGATCGTGTATCACCCTGTATCACGGAGATTTAGAGTTTGTCTATGTTGATTGATGGGGTCAACATCATCGACACGTGGACCTAAGCGCTTCTCCTCACACCACCGTGCTTGTCTCTCAGCAATCAGCGCCCGTGCTCCTGGCTCGAAATGGCGGCCAATGAGACAGGGTATGCTTTCCTTCGTTTTGCACCATAGTTGCGCTCAAGGCTGGCAGGTTTTGGGGCGTAACGCCACCGATTTCGGTGGCAGCATCCTCTGAGCGAGAGCGGGAAATAACGGCGACTCTGATGGAGGAATTACGCCGGCAAAACACGTTTGAGACGGAGGAAGAATCTCGTAGAAGGTGCGAATACATATGGTTATGTGCAGCACTGCATGAATCTTGAGCATTCGGCCTCCGTATAATTGCGACTTACGAGATTTGTTCGTCTTGGCCTTCTTCAGCGGCCGTGCTTGTTACATTGCTGACTCGCCGCGCAACCCGTCTCCAGACGCGCCAGGTGTCAATCATTGCTGATGCCCCATTTGCAGAGAAATCGTCCTGGGTCGGGTAGCAGCGCTCGTTAAGAAGTTCGTCAGGGATGTATCTATCTCAAAGGGTCTCTCTGAGACTGCGGCCAACGCGGCCGGTGGTAAGATATTTACGTTTGGCTCTTATCGGCTTGGCGTGCATAGTCCCGGCTCCGATATCGACACAGTCTGTGTTGTGCCGCGCCATGTAACCCGAGAAGATTTTTTCAGTGTTTTCGAGCCCATGGTGCGCGCTACCGATGGAGCCACCGAGGTCGCGGTGCGTCTAATCTCCTCAACTGTCCCCGAAAATATGTTATGACATGGTATCTAGGGTGTACCCGAGGCCTTTGTCCCAATCATTTCCGCAAAAATTTCCGATGTTTCTTTGGATCTTTTATGCGCGCCGCTGGGGATGTCATCCATTCCGGAAGACTTATCGTTAAATGATAATAACGTCCTCAAAAATTTGGATGAAAGTGTTGTCAGAAGCGTAAACGGCAAGCCGATTTTCCTTCTCCCGCAGCCAGCCTAAGTATAGGCGTTCCCGCAGGCACACGTTTAACAGATGAGCTCCTTCGTCTCGTCCCCAACGTCCAGGTCTTCCGCGATGCTCTGCGCTGTATAAAGCTCTGGGCTCAGCGTGCGTTTTTTTTTTTTTTTTCGTAGTGGATTTACGAGAGCTGATAGTCCCCTTCAGGAAAAGCCATATACTCTAATGTGAACGGATACTTGGGCGGAGTAGCATGGGCCATGCTGGTCGCCCGCATTTGTCAACTGTATCCCAACGCAGTGGCCGGCGCCATTGTGGTGCGCTTCTTCACGGTTATGTCTAAATGGCAGGTCTATCTCAAAGTTTGAGGTACACGTCCCGCTTACCGATTTCCGCAGGCAATGGCCACAGCCCGTCCTGCTTAAGCAGATCGAGGAGGGGCCGCTTCAAGTGCGCGTCTGGAACCCCAAAGTGAGAATGACTCGACCTTGGCTGTTGCTAAGAACTCATTTTACCTCGCTCCACAGCTGTATCCGAGTGATAGGGCTCATCGCATGCCAATCATCACGCCAAACTATCCATCTATGTGTGCCACTCACAATGTCTCTGCCTCGACGATGGCTATACTCACTGAGCAGATCCAAAACGGTCCGTTCGTTCATTTCCGTTTAATCAGCACACTCTAACGGCTACCTCACCCACTACAGGCGCTGATACCGTGAACAAAGTCATTGCCGGCACCGCACCGTGGTCCGAGTTGTTTTCCAAACATGACTTTTTCCACAAATATCGCAATTACATCCAGATTGTCGCCCTCTCGAGCGATCCGCAAATGCAGATTAAATGGTACGTCTCAATTCCCTTGGAATGAATCTCGAACGAATTATTCTCTTTAGGGCGGGCACAGTGGAGTCCCGAGTACGGCATCTCATCATGAAACTCGAGTTTGTGGACAATCTGCGGCTGGCACACCCGTTCGTCAAGGGATTCGAGCGCGTAGTGCGGTGCGCGTCGGAGGAAGAGGCGCGTGCGGTTTTACAGGGCCAACCCCCCTCTTCGCCCGACACGGAGGGCGCAGAGGGGGATGCGGCGAATGCGCTTGCGCCGCATAAGGTCTACTTGACGGCGTTCTTCATCGGGCTCGCGGTGCGGCCCAAGGAGTGTAAGTTACCACCGTTTCTCACTTTCATGATCCGGTCAGTTGACTGTCGCCCATCATAGCTGGCGACGTTGGGCCGCGGCGCCTCGATGTCTCGTATTCCATTACGGAGTTTGTCAAGATGGTCAAAGGAGAGACATTTGACGAGACTACGAAGGGAATTGTGTTGAAGCACATCCGTAGGCACGTATCCTCGGGTTTCACTTGAGAATCCCTGCATTAACAGCATATTTTCCGTGTTCAGTACGGCCCTCCCAGACTACGTCTTTGACCCCGGCGAGCGGGAAGCCAAGGTTACCGGTAAACGCTCCAAGGTGTGCATCACCCTCTCGGGTCATCTGCTGCTCATTTCGTTGATTTTGCTGACGCATTTTGCGTGATAGAGCGGAAAAGGCGGCGATACACCCAACAAAAGGCCACGGTACGTGTCTTACCCTGTTCTCCTGACCACAACGTGTCTGAAGGCGAGAATTCAGCTTGTCGACTTCAAGTCTACCTTAACATGGGTTGTGCAGTACTTTATTAAAAGGACGTTAAAAAAGAGGAGAAGGAAAGGAACAAATTGCGAACGGCGTCGATGATGCTCTTTACTTGCTTTAGCCAAGTATGTAGCCTGCTAAGTAGTATTCTTATAACAACAAAACTTTGGGGATTGAGCGGGGCTGCTATTCGGAGAAGAACCCGCACCATCTGAATTCAACACCGCATTGATCACCGATGTGAGCGGATATTACTCTCTGCGCACGGAGTGGAGGCCCCAGGGAGAAAATACACGGATAGAATACGGAAACTTGGCCCACGCTAACGTAGCTTATCGCCGCATTATTGCCACCAAGGCAATGGACCAAATACAGCCATTCCTGGCCAGCTCTCAGCACGGTACTGGGATGTCTGCATAAATAGTATTCATTCTTGCGGCCGCCCAGCCTAATCAGTGTGCGAAAATATTGCATCTATCACGGGAGAGAGATAGATTGACGCCTGGAAGGACGGCGAATTATGACCTGTGTGTACCTCGCTTTGTAGATGATTTTCCTATATTGTCGCCGTAGGAGAAGCTTCTCCCCGCTCATTCCCGTGGCCACACTTTCTGCCAGAGATGACGTTCATCTGCAAGTATCTCATACAGCCTAGGAAGAACGTCCGACACCACTTCGCGGAAAACATTTAGCCCAGTACTTTGGTCCTCCGAGAGTATCGTGCGTTTATGGCCGGGAACAATGGGATTAAATGCATCTTGGAAGGAGTCATCTCGGAAGGACTCACACAATGCGAAAACTTAGCGTGTTTCTGCGCATATAAAGGCTAAATTTTCGACTTGAGACCCACTCAAGACACTCGCGAATGATGGGCAAGTGTGCGGACATTATGCGTTGTTGCTGTGGCGTAGGTGATGGTAGGAGGGTGATATTACCGAATTGGGGTAGCCTCTAAATAGCTTGTTATTTCGGGAGCAGTCAATGAACGCTAATGAAGGCACATGTATGGTACGCAGCGCTTGGCAGTTTACTTAGGAAACATTCAAAAGGTCAACGTGGGGGGTGCTGCTGGCGATCGTGCCCCTGAGCTTGGGACTTGAGCATCACACTTGACTTCATGGTCGCGTACTAGTCCCGCAAGACAAATATTGTCCGTGGGCATGGCATCGACGCCTGCGCCGCATGTGAGTTAGATTATGTTCAGGCGGGAATTCGGGTACTGTCTCACCCGAGTCTTGTGCCAATGTATCACAGTTTACAAACTCTTTCACAGAAGGGTAATGTCCAACAAGATGGCTATGTGAAAATCCTATAAAATACGTCGGTGCAACATCTGAGCCTTACACACTCGAAGGGGTTCTTATTCGTAACTCGCGTGTTGAAGAAAGGGGTCTAATTTTGAACACGTGAACTCCTCTATCAACGATTGATGTATGGAGCGGCGTTGAGTCAGATTTGTATGGCCCGCGGTAACAATAAAATTCTCACCACTTCACGGCAGTTTCCGCACTACGCAACGCGCCACCCCCTCCTGGATACTGAGCGTCCTGTCTTTGTCCATTTGCAGAATTCAACATCAGCAAGGTCTCATGCAACCAGCGCCGCTGTTCAAGTTTTTGTTACCTGTGAGTCTGCTGACTGCACTGTACCTCGGACACCGCAGGCGACGGTGTGCCGCGAAAGCGCCGGTGAACAAGCCTTCTACAGTAATTACACGCGATCAGCGAAAGCCCGAAATGAAGAAGTACGTATCCGAATTTCCGAGCTTTCCCAAGCTGACAGCTAAAACTCTGCGGATGATGGTGATCACTCAGGCCTTCAGGCTCGACAGTAGCCATACGAACTTGGTATAAGCTGCGGCATCGGGTTTTCAATACCTTGGAGATCGGTGTGTGGGTAGAGTTGTTTTCGTTGGAATGAAAGGAATTTACATTCCATTCAGCAAGGCGAAATGAAAAGGCAGCACACACACAAGAAAAAAATGACGTCGGATCACAAGCGCCCCCAGATATTGAGTCTGGCTGAATTTATTCGAAAACCTCATTTACCGGAGGCCGAGATGCACCATGCGCTGTCGGAGCTGGACACCTGTGAATCACTGCGTTCAGACCCCCCTTAGGCACAGGTCTGCCGGATCCCCGTAGGCAGATGCGTAGGTCGACCAGTGCGCCGACGTCTGCCTATGCATCTGTCGATCTTTTGCCCAGCGTGGTCTGTGTGTTCCTGCATGGATAGGCACAGGTAGAGCCACTGCATCGACTGATATGGCTAGCTATGCAATCTCAAGAAACCATACCTTCTTCAATCTCAAACACAAGTTTTGACTCTTCGTCAGTCTCGGACACCCTTGCTGGTTTATCAAGGTTTACCAGTTGCTTATCAGCCTCCAAATAACTGTCAGAAGTCACTTGCACGCCGTAATACTTGGCTAAGGCAGCGCATCATCCCGACGGCTGCCCACGCTCACCGCAGTAACCCGCACTACAACTGGGGCAAATCCGGGATCTAACTTCGACGGCCAACGACCTGGACTTAGCTAGACCAGGGTCGGCCACGATCGGCATACCACCGTCGGCCGAGATCGGCGAACGTGGACCGACCTCGCATAGGCCGAGGTGATAGACTAAGGTCGGCAGAGATCGACTGGGGTAGACATGCCTCGGCGGATATCGGCGAGCGTAGGCAGACCTGTGCCTACGGAGGGGGGGTCTGAAGGCAGTGAATAACCTTGAATAAACCACATCTGTAAAGAGTGAGCATATACTTTTTTTTCAAATAGACCATGGCACAGATTTCCGGTGTAGCATTAAACCAAAAATCTCGTGTAACGGCATGGGCCGATATATTGTTGGATTGTTGGCGCGACGTGCGTACTAGGCGCTTTCAGACATGATGAACCTCTAGTCGCAGAAATTACAGTTTCGCTTCAGCAAATGAAGAGCATGCGAACAAGAAAAGAGGCAGGTACCGCATGCGCCGAACGGGAATGTCAACTCGATCAAGTCGACATTTCCGGAGAACGCAAGATATTTAATGCTTAAATAAGTCTGACTATGCATCAACACTGAAGAGAGCTCTTGGAATCCCGCGCACATTTTTTTCAATTTCGGGACAACGGCGGGGTGAAATTTCCTCTCGCTCGGATAAGCAGACTGAGAACGGACCAAAAAGGATGAGCCGACCCCGGGTCGAACGGGCTCCCTGCTCTCGATACAACCATCCATAAAGCACCCCCGGAGGCAGGTTCGCGCCATGCGCCGTCGGCTGTATAATGAGTGTGGACGAGGTTGAATAAACCAGACGAATTTGTCGGTTTGGAATAACGACTGTTGCGGCAAAGCTATATCGTGAATCAAAGGTTGGAGCGCGCGCGGTGCAAGGAAGGACGCTTTAATGAAGCGGTATTCATGGATCCTATATCGCCTAAAGTATGTAATCCCGGTTGCTGAAAGAGAATTCATTGTTGCAAAGCAATTTGATAGGGATAAGGGAGTTTGGGCTTTGCCACGGAAAGGTAGTTGTGAATGTCGGTTCGTTTAGGAAGGCATACCCTGAAGGACAGCCTACACACTTTTCGGCCAAAGGTGGTGCATGGAGTATGAGGATGGTCGGTGGGTTGGGATGCACAGCGCAATGCAGGTCAGATGTGGTTTTCCCAATGGTGCTACGCTTCGATATGGGAGGAAGGCTGGTCCCCAGCTAGGTCGTCGCTTAACTCCTCCCTTCTCGGATTCAATACCCAAAAAGAGGACAGTAGGGCACAAGAAAAAAAAGAAGCCATGGCAGAGACAAACGAGAGACTCCAAATATGGTCATGAACCGGACACTGCACAATAGTATGGTGAATATGTAGCGAATCATATGGCAAGCAGCCGCGCGAATGACCGTCTCTGCTCATCTTGTCAGTCGGTCGTGACAACACCACTTGGCCAGATTATGACCCGAAGGGGTGTCCTCACCGGGCGCGGACGGGTGAATGCTATTGATCCAACCCTCAGGGCTCGAATGCCCACATGGACCGCCTCTGGTGCCTTCACAATTCAAGTCCTCTCCCGCTTCGCCATCGCGTATCTCCTCACCAAGCGTGGGGTCTTCACACCCGACGTCACCGTCATTTCTATTGTCCGCCCAGGGTAATCCTCGGACGACCCGAGTGTGTACGATCTCTCCCTGAAGGGTCCAATCGCAGCCGGCCGGAGCAAGACCACGTTGTTCATGCAGTGGAAGTGACACAGTTCGGTGTGGGATTCCTTCCTGAAGGCGAGTCTTCACGTGTGTGGGCTTCGTTTCGGGGGCAATAACTCCCTTCGACACAAGAACCGAATATTCGCTACCCTGCATATCGTTACCTTCACTCGTACCCCCACCGTTGTTCACAATGCATAATTTTCACATTTTATGATAAGGGCTTGTGAAGAGCGAGCAATTCAGCCTGAGTAAGTTCCCCGGGATCTTCACGGGTCGGCCCAAAGCTCATCGGCACCCCCCGATCAGTTTGCCAACTTCCCAGGTTACGTGGGCCGAATTCCTGAACCTTGTAGTGTGGCTAATGATTCGCCATTTCACACAAATTCCCGCTTCCTCAGATGGGGCGCGCACCCTCAGGCCGGGGAGGTAATTCCTACAAGCTCAATGCCATGCAGCCGGGCAAGTGGGCGCAGGACCCGCGCAACGGAAGGTGGTGTGGTAAAGTTGAAGGAGATCATCGGAGAGGCTGCGTCGTAATCGAGGTCGTAGGTATTTATAAGATTATCCATGCGTGGAATCTGAAGGTTTTAAACTCCGCTTTTAGGAGATCAGCCCCTATTCTTGGAATATCAGTGTTAACTTTGGGGACTTCGCCAATTCAAGTACTAATCCCTTAACGAAGTGGTGGGCCGCGAAGCGACTCACCGCGCTCTTGTTAAATTTGCAGATGGTTAGATCGAACAATAACGCTTGCCTCGTTCGGTATCCTTCCAGTTTGAGTTGATAGATCTTGCGAAATTCTTTGTCCAGCCATGCAGGATTCTGACATATTGTGAATTTTAACTCGCAGCGGTTTAATTGCTGATATGTTTGGCCCCCTCCAGAATTCCTGGTAAACTGCCTGGCACCCACCTTCCTGCCCTGATCTCTTCGATTAGCATCGCCACATCCTCAACACCAATTGCACAGGTTCTCCATCTCCAATTGATGGTCCAGTAACTGTCCGAGAAATTTTGCACTTGCCCATGCGTGTCTCCTCTGATATATTCCCGATCAACGACATCATTTCCCGATGAACTGTTCAAGACGACAAGCTGAATGATTTGTGCTATTCGAGAACTGGATACCAATGCTCCTGTGAGAAAAGAAAACCGACCATGGAGGTCACGGCATTGAGAAGTTTGTACGCAACCCTTCAACCACTCTTTTCTAAATTCTGGCGAATCTGGGGTTAGGCCACCGCAGAATGTCTAGTGCGATTTGACGGAATCTGTCATCGAGATGGTTGCAGAGAGCGGGTGTCCATCTGTTTCCTGCTATAAACAATGAATACCCCTGGAGAAGTAGATCTTCGTTCACATGCAACATTGGTAGCAAATCTTCATATTTAACTGGCGCTGGCCAATTATCCGAACCACAGATAACCCACCAAGTTCGTTCTTGTCCTCCGCCAAACATGGCGAACCCTCTGGTCGGCCCGCCATTAATTGCTACTGCCCTGATACTCGTTACGCTTCTTCACCACTGGAAGGCAAAAAATCTTGCCACACTCTCACTTATTGCCTGGCTCTGCGTGTATAACTTGATTTACGGCGGGAAACGTAGAAATTGTGGCTCCCGTGTGGTGCGATATTGGTGTGCCGCATGCTGTTATTGTTGTTTTAGCTAACTCGGTCTGCAGCTACCAAAACGATGATAGGATAAGACACTAGCATACCGGGCTGCTGCCTCTGTTTGACCAGGCAGCTCTATCATATTGCTTGCGGTGTTGTGCCCCCACACGGATGGAAGGAGCGTACACTTGAGATCACACTCTGCTGGGGATTTCCGACCTTGGTTATGGCCCTCCTTGAGTGAGCCCCGAGTCGACAGAAATGAGTGTAATATTATTCCAGACTATGTCGCTCAGAGTCACCGGTTTGATCTCTTGGAAAATGTCGGCTGCTGGCCCGCCGTCTATTATTCATGGCCGTCGCTCATTATCCTCACCCTGTCTCGTCTCCTTCCCGCCGTTGTCGCACTCATCTATTCCGTTCTCGCTGTTTTCAACCTTTGCCGACGGCGGCTGGCCCTCCGCTCCATGCTGGCCAAATCTAGATCAGAATGCTCCATCAGTCTCTTCCAGCTTATTCGCCTCATGGTCATGGTACTTTTCCTCGGAGCCTACCACGTGGTGTTCATCTCTCTCCCTCTAATACCCAATCATATCATTGATGACATAGAACCATGGATCAATTGGTCGTTTGTGCATGCGGATTTTTCGTTCGTAGGCCAATACACACAAATGGACCTCTCTCAGCAAGACTTCCTCTGGATCTACGCTGGCTGGTCATTCATCCCTCTCACTGGCCTCATCTTCTTTGCGTTATTTGGGATGGGAGAAGAAGCGAGAAGAGATTATGTCTCTTGTTGGAAATTGGCGATTGGGCGATTCTGCAGAACTCCTCCATTACCTCCAATACGTACTGCCCACAGTTGGGACATGCCTACCTTACAACCAACTTACATACTTCTTTCCTTGGAGCGGATACCAACGTTCACCCTGGACGTGTAAAACATCCTCAATATATTATCGCACGATGTAGAATAATTCACTTATCCGTCTGTTCAAGCTGTAAACATACGCTTCGGCGACAAAGGACAAAATAAATCATTCTCATGGAGAATTCAAAAGGCTTTTGGTACATGATTCCTCGATGCATCGTACGTTCTATTTGGGTTCTCATTTGAGGGCCGTCTTGCTTGTTTTTCATTTCATGGCTACGGCATTGACCCGTCCTGCGCATGGCACATACATTTCGTCCGCGACTCGACCAAGAAATTATTGTTATCTGCCTGTGAACGGATCAGTGGGAGAGATCTTTCGATACATGCTGAGGACTGCCGCACGCGAAAGACGGCTCGTATACGGGCAGAGAATCCGTTAGAGTATGGCCGAATTACCTCTTGAGCGATGAAGCACCGCCGTATGCGATAGATATGCGTGCGGAATGTGGAGTCTCATATTGAGGTGTCTGGATGTAACGGTGAAGCCCAAGGATAATAATTGATAGCACGAGCGGTCAGTGATCACACAAAGTCCGGAAAGGGATCCCGAACTATTTGTCTCAGTTGTTATAGCACCCTCACAAATGTGGATGGCGGGGGTTGGATTCCCACCAGTGGTATTGACTAGTCGTAGTCGCTCCTCACTTATCTGTTCAACCTTGATTTTTTTTTTTTTTTTTGCTCTCATATGGTGCAAAAAGAAGAACTTCAAGTATTTGCTCCCTGTCCCATGTACTCCATTGTGGGTACCACGAACTTGATCCGCCTGTTAAGGAAATGGGAATCGGCGCCTTTGCCACTTGTCAATTATGCAGGATAGCTGCTGGAGCTTAGTTCGTCGAGTCTCCTCTCTAGATATTGTCGTTGTA
Source organism: Mycena capillaripes (assembly GCA_029204075.1). NCBI lineage: Eukaryota > Fungi > Basidiomycota > Agaricomycetes > Agaricales > Mycenaceae > Mycena > Mycena capillaripes. Next base: position 2,506,156 of record JARHKZ010000009.1, on the reverse strand, counting down.
ACACTGTTCATGAGGAGTGTGTAGGTTCAATTCCCACCAGTGGCTTTTTTCTTGAGCATCACAATGTTTTGTTTCGAGGAACACGAATAAATCCACGATCTCAATCAAACAGGCCGCTGTAGCTCACTTGGTTGAGCATCCTCTGATTGTGGCTGTTTTTTTTTTTTCTTTTCCATTGCTCTGTATTTTACCCTTAGCTGTCTTGTTTGTTTGTGCGAGATGGGATCCTACCAGCGCCTGTTCCATAAACAGGCTTTCTCTTCTTTTTATATTCTTTCTTCATCTTTACTACTTCCGGTCTTATTTGGCTATTCTAAATTTATACAGCGTGGCGCGGTGGCATTGCGATGGCATCTTGGTTGGGTATGAACTTTAGTTCGAGACCGGAACAATGAAGAAGGATCATTGAATTAAAACACAGCGGTCCTGGCTGTGAAACCGGAGGAAAGGAAAGAGACCAACCTGCTTTGCTCAATGCAGAGCATCCTCCCCCCGCCGTATCAGAACGAACTTTGCGAGGATGACCTGGGCTCGACTCTCACCAACGGCGTAGCTTTGTTTTCTGGCTCTTTTCTCCTTCTTCTTCTTATTCGGTCCGCTTTCATCTCCAAACCTTCCCACACAGTGCACACCAACCACCGACAATTCAACATCACGATCGGCCCGGCGCGCACGTGCATGTATTTACATTTGTCGCATTGACGTAAGGGGAAATCAAATCCGCTTGTCCTCGTCAGCCACCTCTCTCTCGAGACGAAATATTGCGACGAGACGATCATGGGCAGCACGCCGCATGTGATGGTAGAGTACATCTACGGACCCCTCCCCAACACTTCCATCTTCGCCAACGACACCAGTGATCACCGCGCCCCGCCTTCTCCGAGCCCTCCCCCACTCCCTAACCTGTTCGTTGCTCACAATAGGAATATATTCCTTCGTGCAGTCCACTCCCCATTTCGCTCGTACTAATTCAGGTCCTCCTCGCCAAGCATGCCAAGAAAGAGCGCAAGGAGCAGAGGGGCCTCGACCCGGCGAAGACGCGACTCGGGCACAGATGGCTTTTTCAAGGACGGTGCTTGGTGCGTTTTTTCTTTCTTTTCGCTTCTCTTGACTCCCATCTGCATGGTTTTGCGCCTTGGACGCGTTCGAGCCACGTTTCCCAGCACAGGTCCAGTGTTTAGACTGGCCTTGGGTGCTTTCTTTTCTACTGCTTATTACGTTTGGCCATATTCTGTCATATGGTGGTGGTGGTGGTCTGTATCCCTTCCGCAGGTGCGCGCCGCGTGTGCAGTGGCTTCGGGAGACGCTGGTGTTCGGTTTGGGGTACGACGCGCATTTGCATGCTGAGGGTCTAATCTTGACTTGTGCTGCAGCCTTCGGGCAATTCCTTTGAGTTTGGCTATACTTTGTGGCACAAGGACATTGGTCATCGTGATCACCCTCCCTGATTTCGATATTCCACTAAAACACTGCACGACCTTTCTGCTGTATTCCCCATCCCACAGACCCACCTTTTATCTGATCCCGCATAATAATAATTCGTGCTAATACAAATCCCCATCCATGAAGTCAGCGCAGGCGTGAAAACCGAGAGCGGCGGGGCGCCGGCGAAGCTGGACGTGCATGGTGGGGTGTCTTGTCTCTGTTATTCCCGCACTTTCCCCCTCTTCTTCGCCGTCAGCATCGGGTTCTGGATTCCGTTTTATGCCACATCTTCTACTCCATCTGGTCTGCCCTGTCCCGCAGAGGCGAAGACGCGCGCTCAAGAGCCCGGCCCCGTGCTCATGCTTTCGCTAACGGCGAGCCAACGGGCGCTTGGGTTGATACTGGGCCCGGCGTGCATTTCTTGATGTCTGGCACACAGCGCGGATGGCGCGCGCTTCATGCGTGCGATCGCCATTCCACGACGAGCGCTTCGATCCGTAAAGCGCTCATGTGGACTGCAAAGGGCTACTTCCCCTCCACGCGCTTCATTTTTTTCGCCGCTCAAACAGGGGGACAGCCTGCCGTTCATGTCCCTGGCGGCATATACTTACCATCGAATATATGGTTTTACCCCGTATGCATGATTTTCGTTCTGCGGCTTGGACCTTCCATGCGCCGCGGCGCGAGACAGCCGCCAATACAGCTTTTCGCTTGTTCCGCATAATTATGAACAGAGCTGTGAAAAAGGATGCCACAGCTCTGGTGTGGGAGTTCATCACGCTACAGACTTATTCATCTAGGTGCTGTATGGGCGCCTTTTGAAGCGCCTCATCTGTAAGCGCCTTTGTGCTTCTCCTCCATTGCACCGCAACTATCTCACTGGTGCCATCTCAGGGTTAATGCACACGAAATTTGACGTTTCATTCCAAATCGTTCAGGGTCATAGAGCTCGTATAGACTGCTGTACGTCTCGAGAGAACGACAACCTGGGATTTGTGAGTGGAATTATTTATGTGACTCTGCTCCAAATGTAAGACCTAATCACATCGATTAGCGGTAGTACGGTCCGGTGGTGATTCGCAGATGCTGTTGCACTGCCTCGTGAGGAAGAGTCCACCATACATCTTGTCCTTTTCCTCCCTCGCGCTGCGACAATGCCCTTCGAACTCACTGAGGTCATCTCAGGAGGAAATTTCAACAATGTAGCCGGCAATATGACTCAAGTTCACAACTGGCATGCCAGCGATCTCTCGGCCCAAGGACAGGGAGAGAAGGACGAGAGTTCGACAGCGCTACTGCGCACGCACGGTACGTTACGGCGACCGTTCGGAAAGAACACCCGCTGAGGTCTCCGGTCTCTGTGTTCCCAGAGCCAATTGTGCAAGGCCGATCGATTGCGGGCGTGGGCAGGCAAAGAGTGCGACCTTCTATCCGGCATCCTTATCGTGGGTCCTTTCAATTCAAATCCGGAAAAGATTCACTGAATTAGGATGAGATTCGCATATAGACAGTGGGCACATATCCCGAAATATAGGCACAAACTCAAATCAGTGGATTGGACACGATGTTGGCCCACAGAGTGATCGTCATCCGCCGATTGAGCGCTTCGAGCCTTTAAACCACACTTACAACAGTGTTGGAGGGAATATGACACAGGTCACCGCGATCTCGTACGGAGAATCAGGTGTGTCGTCCGATTCCTTGTCCAAACCCTAGCATTGATCTGTTCATCTCAGGAATTGATCTTCTCCACCGAAATGTTATCACGGAGGCCTTGCATGACTCGGTGGAGCGATTTCCAGAGCCAGCATGCCACCCTGGGACGCGGACAGAGGTGCTCGAAGAGCTGCGCTCTTGGTCCACCGAGACAAACACTGAGAGCACGCTGCTCTGGATGCATGGATCAGCTGGGATGGGCAAGTCTGCTATCGCGCAGATGTTTGCTGGAGACTGCGAAAGCCATGGTCGACTGGGAGCGTCGTTCTTTTTCCGACGCAACCACCCACGGCGGGGAAAGTGGAATGGTTTGATCGCAACGATTGCGTATCAACTAGCGAATACACTACCCAGATTTCTCCTACCGCTTCAGCAGGCCGTGGAACGTGATAAACTGGTCATCGGGCGCTCCATGACTGTGCAATTTCAACGCCTTCTGCTGGAGCCTTTCACGCAAGTGACAAGTCTTCCATTTATGCCAGTGGTCATTATAGACGGACTCGATGAATGCGAGGACCACAAAACTCAGCAACAAATTCTTCGGCTGTTCATCGACGCGGTTCAAAATAGCCAGCTACCCATACACTTGTTGATCACCAGTCGGCCAGAGCCTCACCTTCGGGAAGCTCTGGAGACAGCGGAGACATTCGCCATATGTCACCAATTGGTTCTATCGGCAGACAATGCTGCATACGAGGACATTCGAACTTATTTTCGAGCCGAATTCTCTCGGATTCATTCGGCCTATGGGTCCAGGGGAATAGACCTCGGCACCCCATGGCCCTCGACAGAAGCCCTTGACCACTTGGTCGCCAAGTCCACCGGCATTTTTGTGTATGCAACCACAGTCACAGGTTTCATTAACGACGAATACAGTCATCCAGAAGATCGGCTAGCCTCTGTTTTGCGTCTCGACCCACACAGTACTACCACCCTTGACGATCTCTATACCGAGATCCTGTCGATCCTGTCGCCGGAGCCCCAAAACCTTCGTATTCTACACAGCATTTGCCGTCTCTACGTAGATCCGGAAGAAACCGATACAATTTTGAGACTGCGCCCAGGGACATGTCGTCTCATACTGCGAGGCCTCCATTCACTGCTCGTAGTCCCCCGGATCCGAACTTGGTATGGTTTCCGGGAGCATGTTAAGCTTCTGCATGCATCATTCGCTGATTATCTCGCGGATCCACATCGATCTGGCTCTTGGTGCTTCTCCATACCTTGGCTACACTTCGACTGTCTTGAGTCCGTTATTCGGCTGCTCTTTTCACCACCTCTGACATTCTCCGCACGGGTGTTCCATAGGTAACATACCTTTCCACCACAATTCCCAAATTCACACACACTACTTTGCAGCGCAATGGTGGCAAACTTGTCGAAGTTTTTGAGTTGTACTCCGTCCATGGCCCTTGTCTGTCTCATGCGCAGTCTACACTTTCAAGACTCTATCTTTCTCAATGAAGACACCGCCCAATGGCCTCAGGTGCTTCTCGATTGATTGCCATTCATCAGTCGTTTTCTGATACCTGACGTAGGACCAGTCCCAATGGCCCCCTGATTTGGTTCAACTCTGGGAAGATAACGGATTTATTTGTGCCCTCACCTCCCATCTGGAGTTGAGTGGCCCTGGAACCTCCCCAACATACGAGTACGATTCAATTTATGCAAATATCCTTTCAAAACACGCCGCTCTTCTCTTCGTCCTGAAGGCTATATTGATAGGATATAAAGACGTTACGATGATCCTGTGTCTTGACTTGACATGGAGTATCTTTAAACCGCTTCTCGTGCTTAGCACCCTCATAGATCTACCATTCCCTCATGGTGACTCGCCGCTGGACTTCCTAGTGGATCCACGTAGGTCCGGGATCCTGTATTCCAGCGAAGAAGAAATAGCCGAAGAAGTGATGCTTTTTTGGATACAGCAGGTCAAAGGGATGATTATGAGAAGTGACATCTACCACTATATGCCATTATCGTGCGTGGTGCCTTATGTGACGTTTTCTGCATTAATAATGTATTCCAGGCTCATTGATAAATGCCAACCCAATCAAAAAATACTGGGAGAGCTCCAAAATTTGAATCTCTCTCATCTTTGCACATTAATGCGCGAAGATCGCGATGCCCACCAGGAAGCCCACACACTGAGCATATTGAGACTGAGAGTCTTTCAGGATGTCCTGGATTGGCTTTGGGTGCGGTACACGATGGAACCCGTGACGAATCGTATTGATTGACACCCGCAGAAATTCCCCGACCCTCCACTTGCAATAATCGCGTTCTGGGAGCGGCAGAGAGAGGATATACAACGATGTATAGATGAATCTGGTTTTTGATAGTGATGGGGATTGATGTGTCGACCTCAGTGGCCACCTGAACAGCAAATGCATTACTATTTAGTCACTTCTACATTTGATTCGATTCGGATTCACATTTTAGGTGAGTAATCCAATTTGACGGGGGTTCATAATTGCTCAAATAACAGTGACACTGTTAGAGCATGGGGCCAAAGATAAATTCGACGCGGTCTGGTGGTCCTCAAGGATAGCGACGCTCTATGAAGACCTTCATGTATTACAAAGGCCGACGCGCCGTCGCTTCTCCCCGTCTCGGAATGCCCTGTTCCAAAGGGAAGATCTGCCCTCTGAAAGGAGTAAGCCGGTTTGCCTTGAGCCAAGCACAAGTTGATATCAAATTTATTCACTCGGAGCTCAAAAGTTATGCATTCTATCTGGGTCTGCGGCGATCATTTGAGGCCGGCAAATTTAAAGCTCGAATATCAACCCGATCCCAGGCATAGACGAAGATTGCTTCCTCCTTTTATTAACGTCCAGCTGCGGGCGGCGGGGGGGTCAACTGCCATCGGTTGCACTGCTGAGTTGAACATGTGCTTCAAGTTGATATTTTATTTCTTTTCTCTTCTTACAAGCTCAGTGGAAGCTTTACATTGTCTCCGGCAGTGCATGCTGTTTGACATGATCGTTCATTCAAGGCACGAATAAGTTAGTCTCATAGATAAACATTTTAATAATAGAACTCGTACCAGGTCGAGGGGACGTTTGTTACGAATAAGAGGAATAAAATGCTCGGATGCATTGGAACGGTTCACGTTGCAAGGACACCAAAGCAGCCAACCTTGGAGATACAGTAGAATCCGCCCTCACAACTTTGTAAAGTAGGAGAATGCTCTACCGGATGAGCTTGAGCATCTCCAGTTGAGCATCTTCGGTTATAGGGAGCCATTCATTTCCTGAGGCTGGAACAACAGAACTTTGAGAAGGGGGTTTAGCCTGAGACGGTCCGCAGGCAGCTGGCAGCTGGCAGCAACGAAACGGTGCAGACGCAGAAACTAGGCGCAAGGAGAGAAGATGGGGACCAGGCTGCTGTAGCTCAAATGGGAGAGCTTCCTCTCCTTATTCATCATGGAGGAGGAGTCTGAGGATGATGTGGGTTCGATTCCTGCCAGCAGCATAGTTTCATTTTATTTCTTTCTCCTTGATATTTTTGACTTCTCTCTTCAGCGTACAGCCATTCCGAACACCTGTCTCCAAATCCACACAAAAACGAACTACCACCAATTCAGTATCCTCGCGATCGGCCCGCCGCGCACATGCAATGTGTCGAATTGACGTAAGGGACATCAAAGTCGCTTCTCCTTTGCGTGCTTTTGCTTTTGTCACCCACCTCGACCGAGACCAAACATCAAGACGACGAGTATGGAGTACAACGTCGCCGCCAGCGTTGACGGTAGAGGCGGTTGAGGCAGAGGTAGCTGGAGGAAAGGGAGAACAGGCAGCGAGTAGTACACGGCAGCGGTAATCGCGACGCCAGCTCGTCGTCAGCCTCACCTGCACCCTCAATCGTATCACCGCCTCCCTCGTCTGTCCCAACGCCCTCGCCCGCCTTCTCTCCGCCTCCTCCCTCCCCCTCCGCTTCCCTCCTCGACCTTGGCGTGTGCGCGTTTCTCCGACCTCGAGGCCGCGTCGGGATGCGGCGATGCTGTTAGCGAGGACGCCGGGGAGAACGCACCACGGAAGGGCCAAAGCAAACGATGATTATTGCACTTGATTTCAAAAATTCTCGATGGCGCGTCTTGATTTTTTCATGAGCCGTTTTCTGCTTCTCGTGCTCTGTGGCGGCCTTGTCCTTATAGATTTTTGAAATAAACTAGTATGTTTTTTTCACTGGGGACCGCGTTTTCTATGCCCAATGCTGGTAGTTTCGCTGGTGCCTCTATGATCACTTGAAGTAGTGTCCGATGCGGGACGGCGCCAGAGCGGCGCGCCATTCTGTTTTCCGCATCCCCATCTTTATCCTCGTGGTGCAGGACCCCGATGCCTCTCGCTCTGGTCCTCTCCCTTCGATGCGTCCCGTGTCGGTCATCCCCGACGTGTCTACATCTCTCTCTACGTATATTATGCTGCTCGTGCAGGGAGCCTACTTCACCGCTTCAATTTTTCTTCTTCTCTTCATACGAACATTACCATTTCAAATGTCTTCGCCGCCTTCGACACCTCAATGACGCGAAAATCGTCGGCCGGAGTCGTGGATGATGTGCGGGCGTTGTCCAATGGGGCTGCCACGCGCCGTTCTTTAACTCTTCACACCGCATTGGGATTCACACAACAGCAGCACACCCTGCGGGCCTGCGCTCGTGCGCCTCCTCGGCTTCAGGCACGACCGCACGCTCGCGGTGCGTTCTTCTTTTTTATTTTTTTAAAAACAGGTCTTGCTGTCTTTCTCTTATGTCGGGTTTAATTTTGGGATGTGAGCGCATCGGGCAATTCGTTGCGTTTGGCTATGCTGTGCCATAAAATGGTGGTTGTGGTCTATCTCCTTTCCGGATGCGCACCCCTTGTGGGTAGTGGCGTCGGACTATTCATTCTCGCCCCGCCTCGTGATATGGTGGTAGTGTCGGTGTTTGGACTTGGACGCGGGTCTGCCTACGGACGGGTCTGGTTTCAGGATGGAGAGTTCCTTTGCGTTTCGATGTCGGACAGAGATGCCGGCCCATCGTTGTCGCCTTCTCGGATGCGCGTACGGTTCGTTACCCCGAGTGCAGGGTGTGCCTCATCGTGGTCTTGGTGTTCAGCATCATCTTCGGTTTGTTTTGTTTTGTTTTCGACATTCTTCCACTCCATCTTGTCTGCCTTTTTCCACTCACACTTTCGCGCTCGCTTCCTGTTGCAGGCGTTTATCCCTTTCCCTCCCATTTCGTTGCAGTTACAGTTCTATTTAATGCAAATGGTATGCTGATGCACTTCTAGTTCGACTGTGTGTCTGGCGCACAATGTGGACGACGCGCGCTCCATGCGCGCGATCGCTCGACGCTATGTCAGCGTATCTATTTTTGCGGCGAACGTGCAGGGGCTACTTCCCGTGCCCATCCATGAGCTTGGCTGCGCGTTACGCGTTATTCTCGTTCCGACAGGTGTTCTCTTCTGAACTAGTTTGACACTATTGGCAGTACAGCTTTTACTTGTTCCGTATAATTGTAGATTCAGATAGAATGAACAAGGATGCTACAGCTCTGTTTTGGCAATTCATTGCGCTACATCCCAGGTGCCGTATGGGCGCCGCGGCTTCGAGCGCACCAATCCTTTCTCATGGACACCACCGCATTCGGAAGTGCCTTTTTCATTCTCCTCCATCGCCCCGCCACGATGTTACTGGTGTCATCCCAGGGTTGCGCCCACTGCCAGACGCATGGGATGGTACCATTGTGATTTTGAAGTTGTTATCTGTGCCTTTCTGTCCACTTACCTCTTGACATGTCATACAATGTCCTTTCTAAATTCTCACAACGCTCATCCACTCAGAAATTGACGCGGTGTCAATGGCACCGGTCCGAATCCACTCTCTTCGTGTTAGCCATAATTTTGGTAATGTGCGACTATTTTGTTTTCATAAATTATGGCGGCGATCTCACTTCAGCGGTACTCCCGACGCGACTGCATCATCACTTGGTGGAGCACTTCGGAGCAAGTCCACCATGGCATTCCTTTGTCGGCCAGTCTTTCTAGAACTGAAACATGGGAATACTTCGAAAGGTTCTCGCATAAGTATGGTGTTATAATTCCGTATCACATCCTTGTGCATTAAATCTGGTTCCAGAGTCAATTGTGGGGCGGGTCTCACCGATTCACAGGAAACGATTTCATTTCTCCTGAGCCTGCGTCTCTTGATCTATTCATTTGAAACGACTTCTCATCGACGGCAAGCATCACGCATGCCAGTCTGCCTCGGAGATGTATCTCGGCGTCAGCCCCGGCCCCTAACACTACGCGCTTTGAGCGGCCACTGCGCCTGGTATGTGTCGTCTTCGCCCGCGACAAACGCCAGGTGCGACGCGTCGCGCAAGCTGTACGATGCGTTCGGGAGCGCATTCGAGTTTCTCCATCTTCCGAGTAGAGCACTCTTCCTCGTCGCCCCGTCGTCCACCCGTCTTTGCCCACTCTCCCTGCTGCAAGCTCACGTCGAATACGGAAGGCCTCGAATCCTCAAGACGTCCATCCGAAGAACAGTGAATGTGGTCATCAACGCGATAACCGAACCGTGCGTGTGGTATAAGAAATTATCCACCTGTACGCATCCCTTCTATTCGTTGTACCAAACCTCTCACTCTAGTTCCCGGCTTTCCCGCTGTGTGCCCGAGTCACTTCCCTTCTCTCAACCTATGAGAAGTGAGTGCAACTCTAACACGCATACATCATACTAATTTCGACTCTTTTCTAACAGTACCTTCTTGGGAAGTGCGAGAAGTGAGTGTCTTTCAATGTGCATATATCTCGAGGATCGCTGATGCAGTTTACACCCCAGGGCCTTATTGACTTGACGACTTGATGATCTTTGGGTACGTTTCCACAATCGTTTTCTTCTCGCTCCAGCTCATTCTTACCAAATTCTACAGCTGGTCCAGATGCATACACAGTTTCAACTCGCCTTTCAGTGAGCACTCCTTACTCATTCTAGTCAATTTCACTTTCTCGTTCATTATTTGTATGCTTAATTTATTTCCCCCAGGTTTCCCTTGCGACGCTGCTGCTCGAGGTAAGCAATCTAGTTATAGTTCGCAGGTTCAAGGACCGACTTCATGAATTTTTCTGCAGGCGAGGCGACGTGTTATATTTCTTCCAGGTGAGCACTTTTCCCCTCCATTATTCACGATACTTATACTGTTTCTTCTAGTTTATACTTCGAGATTTTGTGCCTAACTTACAGGCGATGGGATACTTCTTTCTGGTAAGCCCTTTCTTTCGTTTATTATTCCTGAAACCATAATGTGATCATATCTGCCGCTATAAAATCGATCAAATAATTGTAAATCTGCTGTGATAATTACATTATGTTCATCATACTCACACGATTGAGCATGAGAATGCATACATTCACTGGTGTTGTAGAAAACTCCTACTCAAACGGGCGCTATACTCTTGTGACAAGGATACCAGTAGATTCCATCAGTCTGCTATCTCCATTGCCTCGGAAATAGGGTGTCCATTTCAGTTTAAATAACTGAAAACCAGGTCCATTAACCACCTATGGGGATACCAGGTTCGGGGTTTCATTTAGGATGATGTAGGTCCGATCAATTCCCCGTGGCGCTTGATTATGATCCAAAGCTTATGGAATTCCTTCTGTAGGAATTATAAGCCCCGCACCCGCAGTGGCCACACCAACGGCAATGCGATATGTGTCCATCGTGTTGCATTCATTTCCCATATTACACTGGTGCCCTACTTGATGCAGTGAGTAGTGTGCCCAGTCTGGTTAGTGTGCCCAGTCTGGTTTAATTTGTTCCTGTCCAGATATAGAGTTGTGTATTTGGAGCCGGTGGGCATAGCATATCTACTAAATTACGACAAGGATAACTGCCAATGAAAGCCGGAACTCCGATGGATAAAATAGGAGCATCTAATCGATCAATGGTCCCCAATGAAGATGCCCCTCAAACAGACTGCTGCTGATATTCGAGTCCTGGACATTGCGACTTGCATGACTGTGACCGTGAATACAGTCGAAGCCCTTGCTATTGCGCTCAGAGCCCCCTTCCTGGAGGCTATTGCCAACACAACTCGGTCTCTCCTGAAAAATATCCAAGTGAGTTTGTCCCCTCAATTCAACTTCACAATCAGTCTCAGGGGGGCATTTTAGATTACAAAACGAAACAAGGACACCTGTGTCCAGCTGACGGAGCAAATACATGGCTTGCTGAACGCAATTATTGCTGTCCACATTGAGTCAGACATAGGGGGAGAGCTACCCCCAGATGTGTTGAATCATATTGGGAGATTTACACTGTATGCAACTTGTTGTAAATTCCTCTGGTCACTGACCACAAGTATTCAGGACTCTTCACAAAATCCATACATTTGTTGAAGCCCAACAAAATGGAAGCAAAGTCAAGATGTTTTTCCGTCAGAGTGAAATGAGCACTCTGCTCAAGGACTGTAAAACTGGATTGCAACAAGGCTTTGATTTCTTTCAGGTAGGTGGGCTATCTGAGAATGCAGCAATTTACTGAAAGATACATGTATAGATCAAGACAACCAATCTTATGATAGCTATCACAGAGATGCAAGAGAATGGACACAGGATGCAACAAGAAGTCCTTAACATGATTGAAGCTCTCTCCGAGGCCTCCAATTCAGACAGAGCATCTTCTGTATAGGCATTCTATGAATTATATGGAGACAAATGCTAACCTGTACACAGATAAGCGGGCTGTATTCAAATGCCAGGTATATCATCTCACGGTGCCTCTGTAACCGGACTGACCTATTGATGAAGCTCCACCTCAATTTCGATGTTACCCTCAGAGCCTGGGATATTCCATGGTCGTGAATCAGAACTATCAGATGTCCTTGAACTTTTTAGCCAAGGAATTCCCAGGATAGCCATCTTGGGTGCTGGTGGGATGGGTAAAACCAGCCTAGCAAGAGCAATCATCCACCATGCAGAAATTGTGTCAAGATATGGGCAGTACCGATATTTTGTTGCATGTGACTCTGCAGCAAACAAAGTCGAACTTGCTGCACTCATTGGAGCACATCTGGGTCTGAAGCCAAGCAAAGATATCACACAAGCAGTTGTGCACCACTTATCAAATGGCCCACAAAGTCTCTTAATTTTAGATAATCTTGAGACAGTCTGGGAGCCAACTCAGTCTCGATATATGATTGAAGAATTTCTGTCGCTCCTCACAGATGTGCAACATCTTGCACTGATAGTAAGTGCACATTTGTTTCCATTTCATGCTCTACTTACACTCAGAAGATCACCATGCGTGGAGCAGAAAGACCATTTAAAGTACACTGGACTCGACCATTTCTACCTCTCTTAGAGCCTCTGGACCCAGATGCAGCTCGGAGAACATTTATTGATATTGCAGATGGCACACATGAGCCTACGGAGGTGGACAACATTCTTGTGTTGACTGACAACATGCCTCTTGCTATCAGTCTCCTTGCCTATTTGGTGAATGCTGAAGGTTGTGCCAGAGTACTGTCCCGTTGGAAAGGGGAGAAGACATCCCTGATCTCAGATGGAAATGACAAGAGATCCAATCTTGATCTATCCATTGCATTGTCTCTGTCAAGCCCGAGGCTTAACTCCCTCCCCCATGCCAAAGATCTTCTGAGTCTCTTGTCAATGCTCCCTGATGGGCTTTCAGATGTGGACTTGGTGCAAAGCAAACTTCCCCTCAATGAAATTCTTGGATGCAAAGCAGCATTAATTTGTACCACTCTGGCTTACAGTGATGAGCACAAGCGACTTAAAGTACTTATGCCAATCAGGGAATACATGCAGAAGAATCAACCCCCTGACGATGACCTGGTTCGACCTCTCCTCAAGTATTTCCAAAAGCTGCTTGAGTTTCATGAAGATTATCATGGAACTCTATCTGGGTCAAACACAGTTTCTCAGATATCATCAAATTTTGCAAACATTCAGAATGTCCTCCAAAATGGGCTCCAACAGGGCCATCCAGACTTGAAGGATAGCATTTACAGCACATGTACTCTGAATGCATTCAGTTGGCTCACTAGGCGACAAATGATCCCACTGATTCGGGACATTTATTATGTTCTTCCGCTGCCACCTGACCATCAGTTGGAAGTCTATTTTATGACTGAAATAGTGAATTCATCGCAATATTATCCAATATCTAGTTCACGGACACGAATTTCAGAACTGTTAGAGCAGCTTGTATGTGTTGTGGACACAGATATTAAATGTATGCTCAAACAAATATTGTGGGGTGGAACTCACAAATCTTATAGGCAAATTCTATCTTGCCATTTCCCAGTATTATGCTGACTGCGAAGTGGACTTTCCCATGGCCACCAAGTTTTGTCACAGCGCCATATCCCTGGCAATGTTGACTGGAAATACCACAAGACATGCCCTAGCACTGTACAGCCTTGCCTGGATCAAGTTGCGACTTGGTGATTACTCTGCAGCCCAACTGCATACATATGAGTCCCAGCAGCTTGCCAGGCTTTCTGGAAATTTACTCAGTGAAGCATCATCATTGCACATAATAGCCATCTGCTCGCATAGATCGGGTAACTACAGTCAAAGCATCACCCTTTCTAATCGGGCGATGCATCTCTTGAGTCTTTGTGGCATATCTTGTGGAAGTTTGAAGCATGCCATGTTGAGCTCTCAGGCAGAGGTTCAGAAGTCGAAATCTGAATATATTGAGGCTCTTAATATCCAGACTCTAATTCTTGATGAAAACTCAGCTGGCCAGGATCCCTATCTTTGTGGCTTTGCTACTCTCAATATTGCTGAAATTGATATTGCAATGGATGCTCCAAAGGAGAAAATACAGAAAAATATTGATGCAGCCAAAGTAATATTCACAGCCCTTGGGATCCATACCCTGATCATGTGGTGTGAATGTGTGCAAGGAGATCTCAATTTAAGAGAAGGAGATAAATCAGGTGCAAACACTTTATTTTGCAAAAGCCTCTCAGGATCGTGGGGGAAACGATCTGAGACTGTAACCTATTGCCTGGAGCGACTTGCAGATCTCAGTCAGTGGAATGGTCATTACAGTTTATCACCTTGGCCAGCAGTTCTTCTTGGACATTCCCTGAAGTCAAAAGAGAAGCTTGGACTTCATAAAGCTCTCCAATACCTAGCAGATGTGTTCCATGCTGAAGATGATGAGGATACAGCAGTCTCCTTGTTCACAGTTACTCTGGAGGGATTTACGTGTATGGATGTCCATCGGAGTAGAGCAGAATGCATGCTCCAGCTTGGAGACATTTTCAAAGGGCTTGGTGACTCTCTTACAGCAGTTGAGCTTTGGAAAACAGCTATACCACTATTTGTTCGCTCCTCACAGGCCAAGCAGGTGAAAAATATTGATGAAAGGCTGGTCAGTGTTGGTGGAAATGTGTGAGAGCAATACAGAGCTAATTTACCATGCCTGGCAGAGCTCATCACACCTTCTGGGGGTGCTTTCGAAATGGACGATAATCTCTTGAGCATTGACGAGAACCTCGAGGTTCTGAACTTGGATGATGAAAAGCTTAATCTGGTTGCCACCTGAATTCCCAGAAATTATGTAGTATTCATGTTTGTGTTTCTAAGGGGAATGTCTGTCTGTACATAGTGTATTGTCATGAGCTTTGAAATGCATGAGTTTAGTTATTCAATGACCCAATTTTAGTATATCTTGCCTTTGGGAGTGTAATCAAAGGCCTGCAATGCTTCCAATGTGACCGTTTCTTCAAATCTATTTTACATCTGGCCTGGGGCAAATTTCTCCACTAAATTACTCATATCTTAAGCATGTCTCAAGTCAAAATGTAACTGTTTGTTATTGCTGAACCTTTAGGTTTGGCTACCCAGGAGAACATGTGTTTTGTCCTTTTTGCTACAATGACAAACAAAGATTTATCATACAAAATTGGACATCATACACAATTTCAAATTCCAAGAAATTGGAAGCTTTGGTTGCTGGCTGCTAATTCAATCCTTACCTCCATAGTCTCTGGTGTTCAAATTTCTTTTACCACCATTTGTCATCTGTCATTTGTCATTCTCGGCTTGTGTGCAGTGCGCTGATAGGACTGTACATGAATAGGCTGGCAGTGGGTACAACTCCGATGTGGAGTTTGAAATGCAGTGTTTTGTTCTTTTGTTTCATTCAAATCTCCATCATGTGATTACTGTCCCCAATATTAATCCCTGGCATGGGCTCTACATTACGATGAGCAACTTTAGTGATCACTGTCCTGTAAACGGTGATGGCCACAAAATGGTTGGAGGCCCAGACATCAACGGTGAAATGATTGCTCAGTGTCTACAACAGAAGTACTAGTACGTCGAAATCCAACAAGCAGAGTGCAACCAACACTTATTCAGGATCAATGAGTATATAATCACAACTACTAACCAAACCTCAAAACCTATCCAACCCTGAAAGTGTAGACTTCTTCCCGACAGTTCAATGCTTTGTTTTGAGTCTTAGGAAAGACTCGAGGGAACACAATTGAACTTAGTTCTAGAAGGGTGCTGATTTGAATAACACTCTAATGATCAGAGTGCTCCAAACATGCTTGTGTCTTGGTTACAGCTAATGTCGGAACCGAAGGCACAGATAAAATTTTCTTGTTTTGGCACATTTTCCAAGTCCAGATATCTCGCTCAGTTTTCCACCGATTCAAATGAAAACTAGATGAATCTGTCAGGCTAATTTGTGCGGTTAGTGACAGAGTGGGATTTACGAAAATATTATGCATTGACTTCCATTTATCCGTGTGACTAACAGTATATTTAGGTTTGTATTTCCTTATTAGGGTTCTCGAAAACATATATAAGGATGTAGGTTTCGCGTGGTACTCTAGAGTGGACCCTTACCCTTTCTGTACTAGACCTAGGCTATCACTTGGTGTCATCATAGAAAGATTGGTATCCATTAGAAGCACCTCTAGAAGCTATTAGTTTCTTTTGTTGTTTCCGGTTCCTGACTCTCTACCGCGACTGCGACAACTGAAAGCGCGATACGACGACATGGCAAAGTTTGTAAATCAGCGTGGGCTTACTGGCATGTGGTTCTGGCGGGGACGACCCAATGGAGGCCAACCCTTCAAGACGCGCGACATCGTTCGCTTCTCATCGTCCCCCGTACGCCCCGAGACCATGCGGCTGAATGGACCGCAGATTATCGCGCTGCTCGAGCACGCACCGGCGCTCTTGTCGACTCTACAACATCTGGTGCTCGACGAGGATCGCGCCTGGGCTCAATTTGATGAAAATGTGAGTCTTTTGTGCGCGCACCGTGTTTTTCTGACTTGTGGAATCAGTCCGGAATAACGAGGGTTATGAAGATGCTCGACCGTACCCCGCTTCTCCGGATTTTCACCATGGTCTGCTCCAAGGAGTGGCGCGGACGCCTGGATCCGCCTGTGAAGGTGGGTATGGGCACTTTCTTTGCACGTGAAATGGCTGAAGTGTGCAACGCGCCGCTGCTCCGCACTTTCCATTTCTGCGGTGTGGACGGGTGCGCAACATGGCAATATTGGGGGCAGTCAAACCAGGCGGCATCGTTGACGGGCCCGGCGGATCATGCGCCTTGGGAATCTAATCCGAAGTATTGCTAGCCTAGACACTAGCTGACCGTTTTAAATTGATCAATTATTTTCCTTACACGAGGCAGCAGAAAAACTATGAAAGCACCGCAGTATTCCTCAGTGCAATTCCGCCTTTCCTCCTCCCCTGTGAACGCATGTGAGTTGTCCAATTGCGCTACTATTACAATCCTAGTACAATCTGACAATCGCACAGTCGATTTAGCGCTGCCCGCACTTCCCCGAAAACATTGAAACATCAGTAAAGTGACTCATGTGTATACTTCTGATGAACGTTGTCTGATGGCCACATTTTAGATGTCCGAACTGCCGTCCCTGATGCGGCTGCACACCTTTTTGTGCGCGAAGAGGGACCGAGAGGCCCGAGGGGTGAAGGAAAACCAACTTTTTGACAGACGAATTCGCCGGGTCGAAGCCCGGATTCAGTGTTTGCTGAAGGCAGCAGAGGCTGCGAGAGCGGAATTGGACGTGGTCAATTAGCCGGGTTTCCGCCAGGTCTCTCAATGCGGAATATCACGCTGTTTTTAACCGGTTGAACTTGGTGCGGTCCCTTCCCACGAAGAGAAACCTAATCAACATTAAAGATTCGCAAGCGGCCTCCGGATGCGGAATATAATGCAACCGGTTTGAACTTGGCGCGGTCACTTCCCACGAAGAGAAACCTAATCAATATCAAAGATTCGTGCTCGGTCTATACTTACACACCAGGTAAGAAGTAATGGTTGTCTTCCCCTTCAGGATCAATGTACTAATCAGCACCTGTTTAACTTAAATATGTGCTGTAGAACATCCCGCTTGATCATGAATCAACCAAACCCTCTGCGCCATTCAAATCTTTCGAAGACCTCACCCTCGAGGTGCGTTGTGCGACGCAAACTCACAGAATCATTCTAAATAGGGTGGGATTGCGACATCAATGCGACACATGCGTGATTGTCGAGTGCGAGCCGTGCATCGCAGCCAGTCATGCGGAGCTCCCGTTGCATCAAATAAAGGTACGTTTCCGCATTCCGCATTCCGCATTCCAGATACGGTCCTGAAATCCTGTGATAGCGATGGACCGGAACCTCCTTTGAGCCCGGCAGCCTCAGTAATAGTTCCGCCTGAATAAAATTTTCGTTTCGTTGAGCTGAATTCGTCATCACTTTACCTCCTTCCCCTATGAAGTTGCGCCAGACTCCGGACGGCAGCGCCATGAATTTTCATCAGAAATGCAGGCTCTCTGAAAGTGCGAGAAGGATCCGAGGGACCCGACGCCGGTCACGTACAGAATCTTTTGCTCATAATTAATCTGCACGCTGACTTCACTTGGACTTGATCAGGGAGCCCGCCGCGCGTCACGCCAACAGAGCCACTAGTCAGACGTCGCTCTCTTCCCGTTGCCCAGGAGCTGCGCAAGAGCCGCAAGGAGTACGCGGATGCCGCCTGGGAAACCGACTGGCAAACTAAAATGCAAGATCTTGCGGCGTGGGCTGAGGAATGGCGGGATCCACCTAACCCCAAGTCAGTTGTTGTCTGTGCCCGTTCCTTTTCGTTGACGATGATAGGACATCTGTGCGAGCTGGGGAGACAGAACTTGAAGGTCTTCCGACTTGGGCTGAAGAGTAAGTTGTTTGTTGTGCCGGTTGTTTTTGGCTGAAGAAAAACATATTAGATTTGTCCAACACGACACAGAAACTGTGGAACGGCGCTGGAGCGATGCCCCGTGGGTAATCCAGGACGTCGCCATGCAAGAGGCCGCAGCTCGTGCCGCAGCGCACGCTGTGGCCGCCGAAGAACAAAATGGTGCGGCTGTTCTCCCCGATGACGTGCAAACCCTTTCGACGACGGAGGAAGCGGAGAGGGCGGCGCAGTGGGATACCGTCGTGCGGCTCGCAACAGAGGCGATGCGTGAGCCAGACGGACAGGATATGCTTCGCGATCAGTATCGCGAGGAGAGGCGGGAGCAAACACGGGAGCGACTGCGGGAGCGAGTACGGCGGGAGCGGAGCCATCGTGAGATGGGGGCTGGGGATCGAAGGAACGTCTTGGACGACGGGCAGTGGCTCGATTGGTCCACTAGGGATGGGGAGCGCCACTATGTCGACTAGTTTGTTACATTTCTTCAAATCTGCTTCTTGCATCTACCACTCGCGTACTTATTTTTGGCTGAAGCTGTTATAAATGTGACTCTCATTTCTATGGAATCTGTGAATAGCTTGTAAAAATTAAAGCTTCGCCTTGAGCAACACCACAGGCCACTTCGCCGGGAGTTGAATGTGGTAGCAGTGTGGACAACGGGGTTGGTCGTCGTAGCCATCCAGCAACTCTGGTAATGCGTCGTCATCGTCGTCGTCTTCGCCATCAGCTTCAACGGCGGGGCCGCCAGAAATAAGACCGTCCATCCTGCAGCTAAGCTAAGTCGCGCAAAGGAGAGTGAACTTATATATATAAACGGACGTACGTGAAGTAGATCACGGCTTCATCGTAAAAAAAAACGTGAAGTATCTCTCGCCTTTCTGTAAGTCATAGCTCACTATATGGAATAAGCAAACCAGCTGGATGAGACATTAAAAGACTTACTAGTGGACATAGTAGTTCAGGATAAGATTAGCAACTCGACATCGCACGGGCTGTGCTGTGGGCTGTGCAAGCCGTGGCGTTGGTCAACAAGACCAAAGATTGATATGTTTCGCGAGGTGCACCCGTTGCGATGCAGGTGCACCTCGCGCCGCTGTCAGGGGAACCCCCGTCCCGACCCCCATCCAATGTCCTTCCGACCCCTCCGATCCTCCCGGTCGCTCTCCCGGTCACCGGTCTACCGGTACCGGTACCGGAAACCGGCACGTGACCCGATGGCACCTTGCGTGTGATCAAGCCCGGGACATCTGCCGATCACTCCGGTCACATGGTCTTAGCTAGTAGCTTACTTATACCCACGGCTGACGTGGGAATCCTCAGAGTTTCTTCTTTTTGGATCCCCCACGTCAGGTATGCTTCTCTGTATATTTAGCTACTGTCAGTTAACCTTTGGATCCCCCACGTCAGTCCCTGAGTACCTCGGGCCTTCGTGGTTGCCCTTACAGCCGCTCCTACCTCTCCATGGGCAAGAACAAGCGCGTACACCACCGTGATCTAGGCCCCGACCCACTCCGGCTGGACGAGCCCTCAATAGCCGGGTCGTCAACATGCGCGACTGAGTTGGCTCCGAAGATCCACATCCTGCGAGAGAAGACCAAGATTCATCTCGATGGGTTGATTCACCAGGAGAGATCTGTGGTTGCCATCGCCGCTGGGGATGAGCCGCCCGCTCCCAAATTACGACCCGATGTGCCAAGGGTGTGCGAACCCGTCTTCGACGTATTCAGCGCGGGTGACGAGGGCGGGGATGGTGGTGGTGACAGCGATGATGGCGGAGATGGCGGAGATGAGGGCGGACGGGAGTTGCGCAATTCAGTAAGTCGCCAGGTTATTCATCTTCGAACTTGTTTACTCATTTAATCGCAGGACAATCCATTGCGACAGTGGGCTGAAGATCATCGGAATACATTTTTAGCAGAATTGCTGTGCTTGGAGGGGTGCACGGATGCAGAGTTGAACGGTTGCGCCAGCTGTCTGAAGCAGTTTGAGCTCAAGCAGCCTGGCACACCCTCGGTGCCTGTTGCGCCGGGAGATCACCACTGCGTCGATTGCACAGGGGGTGGCGAGCTCCTGTGTGGTGACTGTATACTGAAGCGCCACCTTCAGCTCCCTTTCCACCGTATTCAGGTACGCAAATCTTCCTTCTGCTGGAGACATTGTGGCTGACAAGGCGTCTGACAGCACTGGGACGGAAAGATGTTTGTGCGCAAATCATTAAGGAGCCTAGGGCTACGCATCCAGCTCGGGCACTGGTTTGGGCCAAATCGTACCTGCCCTGCCCCCACACCCGGCACCAACTTTGTAATAATCGACACCAACGGCGTCCACGAGGTGGCGCTGGATTTTTGCGGCTGTAGAAGTGGAGGCTTGCATACCGTCCAATTGTTACGTGCACGACTATTCCCGGCTACCACTACTACCCCGCGGACGGCTGCGACCTTCAATGTGCTGCGCAGGTATCACCTACTATCCTTCGAGTCAAAATGTGCGGCATATGAGTTCTACCAAAGTCTGGCTCGCGAGTCAGATAACTTGCGGCATAAGAAGAACAAGGTACGCATTGCGTTTCCCTGCAATGCTGCATTACAGTAGACTTACTGCGAGGCATTTTCAGGACCGATATAACGAGTTCTTGAGGATGACGAGGGAATGGCGACACCTTCAGATGCTGAAACGCTCAGCACGCGGTCACGACCCGCTGGGTATTGCAAATACTGCACAGGGCGAGTGTGCGTTGCTGTGTCCCGCGTGTCCGCAGCCAGGCATGAACTTGCCGCCGGATTGGATTAATGCGCCGAAGGAGAAGCAGTGAGTCGCTACTACATGTATTGCCACGAATCCCCACGCGAGAATGCTTATAGATTTCTGTATGCTTTGTTCCTTGCGATGGATGCGAATTTTCGGCTGAAACGGAAAGATGTGTCGACGGAGGAGAAGGATCCAGGACTAGGGTTAGGGTGGGCTTTTTTCTGTGAAGTGAAAGCGTATATGAAGCACGTCGTGACGCACTGGAATGATAAGCAAGAGGTACGTTCAGCCCTCACTCAACGTGGGCGACATGGACTAACGAAAGTTGCAGCGTAGTCACTGTGTGGCGCACGATGCAGGGGACAAGCCAGATCGGGAGGCGCGCGGGACGGCATCGTCGGGTGTAGGTGCAGTCGATTGCGCTCGCCACAATATGAAGCGTCCGAACGCCGTTGGAGACCTGCAGCTCGGGGAGCGGTGAGTCTCCATTTTCTTTTGACTTTCGCAAAGCAGCTGAACAAAGCGCCTAGGTACATGAATATGGACTATATGTTCTTCAAGAGCATCGCCGGGACGGAGTTAGTCCGGTTGTTCGTTTCGTACAACATCGCGTGCCAATGGCACACTAATATTTGGATCCGGATGAGCAAATACCAGAATGAAGAGCTCACTATCGACGGCAAGGGCAGATTCATCACCTTCTTGGTCCCCAAATTCCACCTCCCTGCTCACATCGAGGCTTGCAACCTCCGATTTTCCTTCAATTTGACACGCGATGTCGGTCAGACAGACTGTGAGGCGCCGGAGCGCGGGTGGTCGAACGCAAACCCTCTCGCACAGAGCACTAAAGAGATGGGGCCGGGATCGAGACGCGACACCCTTGATGATCACTTCAACGACTGGAATCACAAGAAAATTGTCTCGCTAGGTGAGTTTTTCGTGTATCAGGGTGGTGCGGTACTAATCGATGGCCCAGGGTACATGCTACGCAAGAAAACCCTGAACGCGGTGCCCGAGATGGTCAAGACCAGGTTGGCGCTGTCAGACTTGGAGGAATCGCTGGGGTCGGGGCCGGTCGAGAAATGGACAGCGATGGCAGAGGCATGGGAGGAGGACCCCGATGCGCCCACTGGCAACCCGTTTGAGACGCTACGGAAGGACGAGCACCTGGCGAAGGTGCACGGGGAGCTTGCGGCGGAGGCCGCAGCGAGGGAGGCGGCGGGGAGGGAGGACGCGGGGGCCGTGAAGGGAGAGATGCACATCACGGAACTGCTAGCGATGGGGCTTCAGCTCGAGGACCAACAGTAAGCGAAGCGAGAACGGATATATGCGTGCACTGACACAAAGACAGGCGTACTTTGGGATTCGACATGGCGGCGACGGGCCTACATCCGACGCACGACCAGCGCCGGGCGATGATCGAGCGCACGAGCAAATTGCAGCGCAAGATCTTTGCCTGGATAGACATCCAAACGAAGTTCTTCCCCTCCCTCGTCTCCGTGAGGGAGCTTGAAGACGACGCCCGCGCTCGTGCCGCTGCGGGGAAGCCGGTGCCAGGTATCAAGGTATCGATGATGGCACTGTGGCTTCCGTCGTCAATTGTGGGTGCCGCGGGATCGATCGCAAAGGACGTGCCGTGCAAGGAGGAGGTGCTCCTGCACGAGTATCGTCTGCGCGTCGGCCAAGCAAACGAGGCCTTGCACGAGGTGCGACGGCTGTTGCTGGTGCGCACGCACCTGTACAAGCTCAAGGACACATACGCAAGGGGCGTGAGGGCGAACACGCGTTCCGGCGACAAAATTGCGGCGCTCAACGACCGGATTAAACGGACGGCGACAGGGTATCGGGTAGCACAGACCGCACTGCAGACGTTGAGGCGGGTTCTGAAGCGCAACGAATGGCAGTGGGCATTGCAGGAGCTGAAGGAGGAGGATGTGAGAGGGTTGCCCCGTGCACAGTTCGGCGACCCAGAGCGACAGAAGAAGCGGAAAGGTCCGGGTCAAAGAGGGCGAAGATTGTAAGAGAGCAGCGGGCGCTCTCGTGGATCTGGGTTGCGAGGGGGGCGCAGCAGGAACCGGGGACCGACGCAGCGATGAACGAGGGTATGTTCGTACATACCAGAGTTCCATCGCGCTTGCTAACAACGAGGATTAGCGGTGCGGATAGAGTGGGCGAAAGCCCGTGCGCGCGCAATGCGCTGGAGGGAGGAGGTCGATCTCCTAGAGGAAGAGATGCGCCGAGTACTGCAGTTCCTACGCTGGCGTTCGCAGTGGTGGGCGAAGCAGGTGGGGCGTAAGCCGGGGCTTGACGGGCCCCAGCTGGAGGGGGAAATGGTGTATGCGATCCGGCAAGAGCGGCTGCAGATCGAGCCACATGATCTCTTCAAGATGGATTGGGAGACCGCTAAGCTGCCTGCCCTGATTGCGCAGGGGAGGCTGGGCGTGCTTTCGGAGGATTTGGAGGGTGGAGGCGACGATGGAAGAAGCGAGGAGGGCGAGGGGGAGAGTAGCGGGGAGGAGGAGGAGGCCGTCGATTTACTACCTCAGCGCGAGGTAAAATCGACCTATGTAGACGAGGTTTTGACTTATACGGACGACTAGCGTATGACCCCATCGCCCCCTTTTTTTTTTTTTGTATTTTCCTTGAATATTTTCTACTTTTTTTCTGCTCACCACGGGCCGCGACGTCGAGCATGCCTTGACGCCGCCGCTAAATTGGGACGTCTTGTGATGCAAACAAGGATATACATTTAATCAATGCCCACAACGACGACGCTGTACTGTAGAACGTATGGCCCAACGGCAGCGAGTATTATACACAGGGTACGTAGAAGCTGCGATGATATATCAGACGGAGCTCTAACCCTCCGGCGTTGATATATCGTCGCATCTCGACCATTAGCGGTGGATGATATATCACACCCCCAGGCTAAGGTGCCACAGGAGCGGATGGTGCCGAGCCGGTGTCCATATCAATGGTAGCATCAGCGCCCATGTCTGGGGAAACTGGGGAAGCGGAAAAATCGGAGGCTGGACGCAAAGGAGAATCGGCCGTATCTACAAGAAACAATATCAACTCAAGATTTCAGCCTAAAATTGCAAGTCCTACCATGCCTAGCTGGTTTACGTGGTGGCGTACTGTCTCCATTTTCATCCTCCTCTGCCCTCTTGCGCTTCCTGTATCTGTCAAAGACGCGCGATGTGAGATTAACAGCCTCGCGAAAGATTTTGACACGTTGACGGCTTCCGCCGCGCAGATGGCTTTGGTGTGTTCTGGACGAGACATCTGTCTTGCAGCATGAACAGTAGACCATGTTGATGGTGACGGGGATGTTTTACGTCAAGTTGGGAGCGCGTTGACACAGAATAGCGCGAAGTTAGGTGTCACATGGTGTGACAGAAGTATGACATCACTGCCACGGCTCTTCCTCCTTCCTTCTTCTTCTCCTCTAACATCTGTTCCTCGACATCCTCCGCACTTCAGGCCTGCCAGTTCTTGTTCCTGGGCTCATTGCCCCTCCGGTCTACTCAAGAACTTCAATCCTCATCATCGATGGGAGGGCTGCTCGATGAGACGGCCTCGGTGGAGCGCTCCACCGCTCCAACGCTTAGCGTCTCCGCAGTCGAGAGCTCATAAAGGTGAGTCGTGCTGTGTCCGCTTTTCATACCCCGCACCAAGAACATGCCATCGCACAGGAACTCTAGCTCCTCCTCGAAGGAGAATCCCCGTCAGTCGGGTTCTCGAACGAAAGCCTCTCATTCCACGCGGGCGCCGCTGCAGGATCACAATCGCGATGCATCCGAGTCATCTCCTGGATCCAAAGACGATGCCGTTCGTATCCGCGAGCTCGAAGGTGCGTTATACAGAGCATTTCAAGTGATAACTGTTGATACTTTGTCAGAACTACTCTGTGAAACACAGTCGCAACTTCGCACAACAGAGTCTCGCCTTCAAGACGCCGGCAACACCGAGAAACAGCCTCCAGTCCGCAGGAACGAGGCCCAAAATGGCCCTATTGATGTCCCGTCGCGGCTTTCCGACGTCACCATGCGTGAAATTCGTACACACCTGAGGTACGACAAGTCGGAGTGGAGGGCTCTTCGGGTGCGTCACCTACACTCTTACTCGTTTGACCTGACTAACCCACCTCCAGTCGTGTGTTCGAGACTCCCTTCGAGCTGCTCGACTGAACTGGAGCCTTGACTGGAAGTCTCAGTCGACAACCAAGCTCGGTTACGCTTATAATGCTGTATGTTTTTTACTTTGTTTCGTTCTATCCCGCATTGACACTAACACAGATCGAGGATGATTTTCCCGAGCTTCGCCGCTTTACTGGACAGTGGGCCGTCAACCGCATCTCCAAAGACGTGTGGGATAACCGTAAGACGTACCTGAACTGCGTTGACAAACCGTCAACGTATATCGGGCGTCGCGCGGCTCGCCGTCACGGTGCTGGCGGCTCATCCACTACTCGCTCGTCCTCCCCCTTGCCCTCGCGTGCACATTCTCCCCAGAACCCCTCTCCACCTCGTTCTCACAGCGGTTCCCCATCCCCTGGCCCGTCAAGGCCACGCCTGTACCATCGCCGCAAGGTCCTGTCGTCGTCCAGCGACTCTGGCGACGATCTAGTGCAGTTTTCCAACGACATGCAGCACAAGGACGACGACGACGACGACGACGAGCAGGAAGAGGAGGAGGATCCAAGTGGAAAGGGAAAGAAGCGCGCTAAGTCCAGTGGCGGATCGGCTCCCAAGCGGGCCAAGCATTAGTTAGCCATGTAAAACATTATTAATTACATTGACCTTCCCTCTCTTTTGGCTTGAAAGTCAATAAGTTTCAACCTGGATTCGAGTGCCCAATACCTGATTCAGCGTGGTTCGGACTGAGAATCAAGTCAAAACACCCTGAACTCACACCTTGGAATCTTTACTTTTGTACCTGAATCTTCGCTACTGGAATTTCAATATTTTGTAGTGAAATACAAGGTATTTCTACGGGTAATACAAGTTGAAACATCCTGACTTGACTCCCGAAATTCCAGGTTGTCTGAAACCCCCAGTGCATGGCTTTTCGTCTGTGGGCGAGTCGTACGGTAATTCTTCGAGGATGTTACCCCCATTGTTGTTTGCTTCTTCTAACGTTTCGAAAAGTCAGAATGATGAAATAGTCGGTTCCTTTTCATGTCCTTAACATTGAATTACTAAATATATTTTCAGCTATCCTCGCTCTCACACGGACGAGCTTAAGACGAAAAATGTTTGGCTCAAGGGACACACTGGTGACTACCTCTTTCAAGATCGTTCTATTTTTCTTGTTATACTGATTCAGTTGGAGACATGGGTAGTATCACTATACTTTGCAGCCAGCCGATATCAGCGCTGCAAGTTCTTGGACGGGACGGTCAATGGAAATGGATCAAGCACATTGAGAATGCCTGGGTATGTGCCGTTCTCTATTTGGAATATAACTAGCCTAATGTTCGCCTCAGGTTATCAATACTGGTGACGCGATGGAGTTTCTTTCAGGCGGATATTACAAAGCCACAATTCACAGGTGCGCTCGCCTACTCTCGTGAAATCTCATTAAATATCCCCCGCGACGATAGAGTCGTGCAGCCTCCCATCGATCAACAAAACCACCCTCGTCTGGGGCTCTTCTACTTCGCGATGACGGGTGAGACAACGTGAAGCTCGTGCCACTTGCCGACAGTCCGGTTCTGAAGCGTGTCGGGATAGTTCGCGGTTCTGATGATGACGACGCCCCGACGATAGAAGCTTGGCGGAAAGGGAGAACTAGCGCTTATGGGCAGACCCAGCTCAAAGCCGCCACGGAGGACAAGGTGGAGGAGGAATTGATTAATGGGGTGGTCGTCAAGCACTACAACTAATTGGTTCCAGGTATCTGTACGCAACTGTAATGCAATCTCCAGTTTTCGTTGCTGAAGTAAATCCTTATCTTGCATTGCGCTTTTTCCTTGTACGCAACTGGGCAACGACTGCACACCTGCGTAATCCGTTACTTTTCAGTGCGCTCCACCGCCCGCACGGCCACTTGTCGTATAGTTGGGCCTAGCGCTGTCCACATATGATATTAATACAAGATTTGGTGTATCATATTATATTAATATCGTATCGCGCTTCCAAGTGCCGTATCGTGTCCGTAATATATTGTCTGCGTATGCGTTAATACGTATTATGATATGTTCAGAATATATTAATAATACGCCTCGACCAGCCTAAATCTCGGCTTTTGGCGTGTTGGAGGGCGTGCAACTGCTTCTCAGTGATTACCTCTCGTTCTGTCGTGCTCCCGCTCAATACAGAGACGCAGAATGTCAAAATAAGGGATTCCTGGACTCCTCCCATTTTCCCGTGAGTTCTTGGCACCGGAAGATATCACTTGGTACAATATTACCTGGTTTTGGTGCTGTGGGGGACTCATAGGTGAGCACCGCTCGCCTCTGCAGTCCGCCTGCTCAATATCGAAGGCAAGAAAGCCAGAAGGTGAGATTTCTCGAAAATTCAACCAAGATTCCCAGGATTAAATTTCTCAGCAAGTTCCTGGCATCCAAACGTGAGATCAATTGGTTTTCCGTAGGTCCAGATCTAGTGGGACATTACTTTGACCGGTGCTGAGGTGGAAAAAATGCAGCAGTAATCGCTTTTAGATCACTGTTGTGGGACGCATAATACGAGGATGATACAATAATACGGATGTCGGTGTATCGTATTATATCCATATCGTATCGTATTATATACTTCGTATATTAAAGAGATCCCTCGAATCACATTGTACATGTTTATTATTTCCAAATTCACACCTTTTTTCCCTAGGCGCGTGCTTTTCCATTGTCTTGGTTGCCTCGAGGCGTTTATATTTAACATCACACGTTATCTTTGGGCGCCTTTAGTAGGCGCTGTGCTATGACGCGTGGATTTCGTGATTCCATCAATGGCGCGTTCAAGCCCCACTTATAGAGCAGCCGGCTGTCCAATCAATCACTTTCCCTTCCTCCTCCCGTCATGTCACTACGACGCCGCTGTTTTTCTTCGCGCCCTCTGCTGCAAGTTTGATTCTGCTCGCAAACAGATCTATCTCTAAGATCTCGCAAGCGCCAACCGTCGAGACCTAGCTCACAAGCGCCGAACGTCAAAACCTGAAACCATGTGAGCGGCCAATCGAGCGGCGAGCCTAGGATTAAGAGGAAAACTCTACTCATAGCAGAAGACTTTTAAGATTTGAACACAACCGCCACTAGTGGTACCACTTCAATGCTTTGCATGCACGGATGCAAGTTCCACTGACTTCTGCTGACTGTAAAATCGTGGCCGTGGTCAAGACAGAGGTGCGCAAGATATCTCAAACGTATTCAACTTGACTTGGGCTCTGATCAAAACTGTCTGCTACCCTGCTGCCGCTGACTCTGAGCTTTTAATCTTCCCACCGGCATGTCGCATGTTCTGTGATCTCATTCTAAGTCCATTCCATTAGGGGAGTATAGAAATTTATCTACTTCGTAATTACAGGGCGACAAACGGAGCGTGAATATCAAGGGATTGGTCAACATATCTGGCGGGCATTTCAGCATTCCGTACGTCTGTTCTCATGTCGCTTCCCCGTGTATCGCTCATTGTCATTCTATTTCTGTTATATCATCCATTCCATTCATTTACCCGCTGCCCGTCGCACGCCGTGCGCCGCATCGATGTCATCTCCACGCCCGTAGCCGCGATTGAGGCGCATCCCCCACACGATACACCCTTGCGCGCAACCCCTTTTTCGAAATGTGTGATTTCTTTGGCGGACTAGGGGCCGATTGACAACGAGCTCAAGTGCGCGCTCGCGCACGAGCGGCTGCTGTCTGTCGCTGTGAGGCTTCTACTGCCAGCGGAGCAATGTCCGGGCAATGTGGTGTGTGTATTGCTGTGCGCGATCTCTGAGGTATTATTCATTATTGATTTTTTCTGGGGCAGCCACCTCTTGATGGCGCAGGCAGTCGATATTATGTGTGGGTATGTATATTGCTCATTCTTATTCGTGCATGCCCTGAATTGATATTTGTCATTTCCTTCTAGAGGCATCAAGGTTAAATGGCTCCCGGAGGAGGCACACGCGATCGTGAGCCATCGGGTTGTGCACCATCATTTGATTAAAGGTTCGTTTCGTGGCCGCCACTCAGAAACGGGCTCGATCCGTTGCCAGTGGTATCTGTGTATGTCAGCTTGGATTTGAACTTTATGTAGGGTGCAACAACGGTACTTGAGTGTTCTCATGTCCGAGGCAGCAAACCCCAACCCGAGTGTCATCGGTGCGAACTAGTGTTAGCGATCTAAATATTGTTTCTCAGGTGAGTATGTAGGATTTGGTGACGAGCCGCCTGCGGACACAGCGAACTAGGTTCTGTTCGAGAGTCCTGGTGGCACTGGTAGCTCGATTCTTGCAGTTGTACAGTCATTGTATCATTAAATCTCATTTCACACCATTGACCAGAATGTCGTCTACGCACCTGCCGGAGCGAAGCGACGGCATGTCTTGTTCTTCTGTATTAATATTGTCAGGTCTGCCTCCCTGGCGTATCGTATCTGTATTGTTGTTAATATATTGTATTATATTTATGGACTGCACTACCCAACTTGGGCCACCGCCGAAAAGGCTAGCGAAATCGAGAATCTTCTGGCCGATGGATTTCTGGCTGTCCCTTATTTCTTGGATTTCGGGAAATTGATCGGCAATGAACTGAGATCTTTCTTACAACACACGAGGCACGAATGAGGGTCTGTTTAGAAGAGACTAGGTCTGTGTGCGAGTCAAGGGCTTCGTTATGACCCTTGTAAATTCTATGCTTTTATTAGTTCCTACAAACACTGACCGCTACTGACTTCACTCGCAATAATATCGAAAGGTAGACTCGTAACCAGTCTGCCAGGTACGGCAATTCTTAGTGCAAGCACTATGCCGTAGCACAGTGCTTGCACTGAGTATTGCCGTTCTTTGGCAGGCTGGTCACGAGCCTAATCGAAAGGACTTTGATTCTGCCTTCCCAACCTTGCGAGTGACGTGGTACAGGTCCACACAGCCTTCCTCTCTTCCAACGCCGCTGTTACGACCCGAATGGACTCGGGGATACCATCATCATCACCAACTATTATGATTTATCGTCTAATTTTACTGTATTTTTACAGTAAACAGCCGTCCTGTACATCAGGAAAAAGCCAAATTGCTATGGGCTGCCAGGGCCCAGCAGCCACATAGACACCCATAGACACCATAGAGGCCATAGCAGCCATAGCAACGTTGCTATGGCGGCTATGAGTGTCCATGTGGGTCTATTTAACTGCCCATAGAACCCATACTTAGCATTTGGGATTTTCGTGATGTATCCAGTTTTCTTTTTTCGCGTCAAGTTTGTTTGTTGCAGCGTCCTCATTACTTTGCCGACGCGACTGGCACATGATCACTTCTTTCACAACGCTCGTCTGACTTTCCTGCAGAATCTCTTCATCCCCGCCTCCATTTCCATCATCGGCTCCTTCGCTGTCGCACTCCGAGTCGCGCCGCCGCTGAAAGCTCTCATCGTCCCTGGGGTGCCGGGAACCCACATTCACACCACTCTAGATGGCCAACGCCACTCGCATTCGTGTTGGACGCGGCGAACTTCATTGGTGCGGCCTCCGTGCCGATGGGCCACGTGTGTCTCGGCTCTGCGCTCGCCCGTTTACACGTTCCCCATGGGTCCTGGAACACACTCCCCGTCGGCGCCATTCTCAGTTTCAGCATCGGCAATCTGCTCGTATCTCCTTTGATCGGTGTGTTCATTACCAAAAGTTTCGTCGTTATCGCACTAGATGACAAAATTCTCCAGTTTATCTGTATGTGCGTCTTGTTTCTACGCTTGAAATGTCGATCTCACGTCCACGACAGGTTCTTCGCTTGCCTGCTCACAGCGACGACGCAGGTCGCGAGTGGGACTTGGAGTGCGGAGCATCTGTCCGCGTTCCTCATCCCGCAATACGCGCTCATGCTTGTTTCAATGACGGCATGCGTTGCAAACTTTATTCTAATCCTGTTTCGTCTGGGTTGGAACATGGTTGAAGTTGATATGGCACGACACCTTCAACGGTGTCCTTGCAGTTTATGCCGATTCGAGTCACTTCTGATCGGGGAAAACACCAGAAAAACATGGCGAAGACGAATATGTCAGAACCAGCATGCTCCTCCTCCTCGTTGCACCAGGATTGTCAGACTTATGGAATGAGTCTATCCTTCGGTGATAATCGGTGATAACTGTCCGAAGCTTCAATGGATCACAAACTGGCCTTCAGACAGCGATGCGCGTCGTATATAATTGCCATCTCTTGCCTGCATTTGGAATGGTGGCTGAGCAGCCCACGCATTTACTGAACTCTACCATTGGAATCGACCAACATACTCCTTCCTATTCTCCCGGTCTGAGTACTCATCGTTACAGGTACTGCAGCCATAGCTATCGTCATTCTGCATCTGGAAACAAACCATTTCCAAGCCCTTCGTCGAATTCGCAGGTTATGCTCTTGATACTGGAACGGAGGGTGTCCGGAGTCCTGATAGAATGTGTATCATTACTCAAGGCACTTACAGGAATGAACCGCAGACCTATATTGAGGAAGGTGCGAGTGCGCAGATCACGATGAACAAATTCAATGTTGTGCATTATCGAGGTTCAAAATGAGTGATTGGGGTTCAAAATCGAGGTTGATGCAGCCCAACGGGTCGATTACGGGGCCCCCAGGACGGCTGTTAAGGGGAACACAATCTCCTGTGCCGTTGACACCGGAGCACGCAAGAGGCAAGAAGTCGCCTGTGGTAACGCAACGTTTCGGGGTACCTGATCATTGTCCATCAGCACATTATGCAGTTGGCGAACGTTCCCACGCACGAGAGGTGCACTACGCACAGCGAGCAGTGAGAGGACAGAGGTGAGTGCTATCGACGGAGCGAAGAACATGATGATCAAATCAAAAGGAACAGTAGTGAAGAAGAGTGAAAAGAGGAAAGAAGAAGAAGAATGCTGTTTGCCTAACAGCTGGGGCAATTTATAGCGCCTCTTTCTATTGACAATCTCCGAGCTTGGAGGTCAATGATCGGTGAGAAAAGCGGGTCGCAAGCGAAGTGTTGACAGACCCGCTTTTTCGGTCTGCCGGTGAAACCTGTTGAAGCCCGCCAAAAAAACGGGATCTTCGCCTATACCAAGCTACTAGTCACGAAAGCGCGGCGAATTGATGCGTGGCATGGCGGAAGTCTCATCTTGAAGAGTCTACTTAGTTGTGACCGCGGGGGGGGCCCCAAAAAGAGAGAACAGAAAGAGAAAGAAAGGAACGCAAGAGAAAGAGCAACTCACTGCACCTTCTTCGGCAGCAACGAAAACCCGAGGTTGAAGGGGCCGAATCCTGTGTGCACGTCAGCATATCCGTTTTTTAAAAAGAAATGAGGCTGGCCTAGAATGCGGAATCGGAGAGAAAAAAAAAAAAAAAAAAAAAAGAGACAAAGAACGCACCAAACGCAGTCCCGGCAACAACCATTTCCTCCATCTTGCCCTCCGCGGGATGGTACGTGGGTATCTCCTTTTCGGTTTTTTCTCGCGCGGCTTTGTCGCGTGCCTGGTTATTTGTCAATGAGGAAAGCGAGGGGATGAGGATGGGGATCAAGTGAGGATCAAGTGAAGAGGATGGGATGAGGAGAAGAGAAGGAGTAAGGGAGGGGAGGAAAATGCAATATGAGAACCAGGACGAGGGAGGATCAAGTACGGAGGATGAAGAATAGTTAGGTTGAGTATGAGGACGAGAAGGATAGGAGCAAGAGAAGGGGCATGAATGAAACGAGGACGAATGGATGGGCAAACATTAACCTCCCTCTCGACCCTCTCCTTCTCCTTCGGGTCCGCCTTGACTTTCTCCTCCTCTTACGCCTTCCACGAAACGAGATTCAACTTGGACGCGGACGCGCCCCACCTTTGCTGATTTTGGGGCGGGTACAATTATCGAGGGCGAAGGAGAGGGACTCCCGTATTTGAGGTCGCGGTGGTGGGTGTAGGATGTGCGGACGAAAGGGAGGATACGGACGGTGTCGAAGTAGCGAGTTGGCTGCCTGTAGAAAGACAAGGTGGGTTGGTCGTCCGGAAATGGGGTGCACATATGAACGAGAAAGGCGGTGGGGTGGTCCCGAGAAGTCGTAGAGGCGTAGAGTAGAAATCTGGTAAAAATAACAGATGTGCGGTGTGGGCGTGAATTACGGATGAAGCTCGTAAGGACTCGATGTGTAAGGAAATCGGTTGCTCGGTTGCTCGGGGCTTACTGACGGCGTACTCACGTTGGAGTACTTTAGTCACTGGCCGCGTTGATGCTTGTGGTTCGGGATCAAGAGGGTAATATCTGGCCATATGTACGTACAAAACAAATAATCGATCCGAAGATCAATGTATCGTAAGGTACGCGACAAATGGTAGAAAGGGGGAAAGGCAATGAGCGGGTCATCCACCCCTTCCACAACGGGGAGGTGGAGGCGAAGGCGAAGTACGCGGCCAACGATGTGCTCGAGGCTGCGTGTGAGAGGTGCCATTACCATCCAGTTTCAGAGTCGCAGAGGGGCGGCGAGGGCGCGCGAGACAAGGAAGACTGGTACGCGTCGAGACCAGCGGGAAGCACCGGCTTGTAGAGTTTCGTGAACTTTAAATTTGCGGCGTTGAGGGAGTACATGCATTGGAAGTAGCGCACGTAGGACTCCCTGGGGTGTGTATATCAGTACTATAAAAGAGAAGGGAAAAGAACACACGAAAGCGCATGTGTAATCTCCAACAGCACCACCGCGTCCGCCTGCATAATTTCGTACTCCAGCCCAGCCGCGAACCGGCCTCCTCCATCGCCCTTCTTGTTACTACCACAGCAGCATTCGCATTCCCCTTCCTTGCCTCCCCCGCAGCCCTCTTCGTGCCCTCTCGCTCGCCGCAGGCAACCTCACCGCCTCTCCCATCAGCCCGCTCTCCATCCCAGGCGCGGCCTCGAGGAGCGCGCAGACGCCGAGGCAGATGAGGTGAAAGGGCAAGTCGGCGTGGAGTCTGAGTGGAGAGAGGAAGGGGAGAAGGCGAGGCAGGCGAGGGCGAGGGCGGTGGGGTCCGAGGGTGCGATGGAGGGCGCGGGTGATGCAGACGATGAAGAGCTGGAGGTTGCGACTGCCGCTGCCGCACCTAGTTTACAGGCAATGCGATAGAGCCTAAATCACATATTTCTTCATTGCGTAGGTACTAGTTTAGTTCACTGGGAGTGATTTTTCAGTTTGAAAGGTTAAAATCATCGTAGCTCCTTCAGTTTTCAATGAAATTCCTTGTAAACTATGCGAGTCTGCCCTCTCGGAAAATCAGCTTGTTTGTGCAGGATCTGAAGCCAGTAGAATGTATTGAACTCAGACCAGGCCACCTCTGTGAGATGGCCCAAAATATAAATCTTTGCAGCTTTCTTTCTATCAATAATTGTGCACGAATTAGCCTGAATTATCTAGCTATGTTTCATCTGAATCTATGCAGAATCCATTGATATCTGGGCAAATCGGTCGCGAGAACCATAAACTGTCCAAAATGGCAATTTTCTGATCCACACCTCCGGTTCTGCAATTGGCTGTGAAATGGCCTGGCTCTGTGAGAGAAAAAAACTTATGGGGATTATGAATGAATTTCATAAAATTCATGGTTGCATTCAATTCTCACATAAATGTATGTTAGTACACTGTTGCAAAGAATCAGCTCATTTGAACGTTTGGGCTATTGCTAGACATCATTTATGGTGAAAATAGACCGAAATCACAGACCAATACAAGGTATTTTTGCAAGTTTCTTTCTATTACTAATTGCATATGAATTAGTCCAGAAGATCTAGCTAGGTTTTATCTGAAAGCGGGAAGTGGTCACCGAAGCGGTTTTGTGTGATAGAGATGTGGTTTGAGCGCGCATGGGTAAAGTTTTAGTGTCACAGTGTTGCATTTGGATAAATTAAGGGCATGGAAAGGTTTGGCTAGTAATTTGGACACCATCTGTCGCTTGAAAAGTCGCGGGAGAGTGTTTAACAAGACAATTTCTTTTTGTGATCGAGATGCCAATAAGCGCCCATTAGGCGCCCTTTGGCCGAACAGGCCGGCGGCAAGACCGTAACTCTGTCTCTGTTAAACGCCGCGAAACCAACTGTAATTGAACGATTGGATTAAATTATCTCTATCAGCAGGCTGAATTCCCGTGGATTAAGCAAGTTCCAACGATATTACATTGTTTTACAACAAAAAATGTGAATTAGGTAGTGAAAACAGGATGGCATGAAGCAGGGACGAAAAGCGGCGGTCCAACGGGCAATGGGACACGCATGAGACAGTCGCGACCACATCCGGATGCATATAAGGACCATCCAAACGCGCCAAAGAACTCGCAGCGGAGAACGATCGTGAAATATGGGCGGAGCGGCGAAAAGCAGGTGGGTAGGAAGTGAAAAGCGGGCGAGCGCCCTACCCAGAATTCCACCCTGCCGATGGGGCAACACATGGAGCGCCGAACAACGGAAAGGCTGGGCTCCCGCAACGCACGCCAGCTGCCAAGGGACGGGGGCAGAGGGATTTGACAATAATACCGCAGATGTGGTGCTCCAAGCGCCACCTGTATAGCATGATGTTCGCCGGGGCACGTGTCATATGCAGAAGCAGGGAAATGGAGCCTCAGCGAGCGGTGAAAGCAGCCAGGCCAGCGAATTGCCGGCGTGCAGCATCCCAAAAAGGTCCTGAGGCGCGCAAATGCAGCAGGAGACCGCAGGGGAAGGACAATTCACCTTATACACGACGTCCTTCAAAGTTCACAGCATGACCATGAAAAAAGGAGGAGAGCAGCCAAGCTTGCTGAATCTCATCAAAATTACCCAAATCTGGCACCCATCGCTTGAACGCCGGGCACGTTGCAGGCGTTCCCAGTGGTCCACTGGGCTGTTTCAGCAGCACTTGAAATCCGCTCCCCAAAGCTCGAGCCGTGTGCGGAAATTTCGGTCCGGCATCCGCCGGACTACCATATATAGTAATTTTCTTGTGATTGCCGAGGAGTGCCCAGTGAACACTTGGTCGGATTACTACAGTACTAGACACGTTGACTCATGGCACGCGTGTTTAAACTGGTTGCAGGTCCTTTCTTTCCATCCTTCACAGGTCATGGCAGTCATGGAGAGGAATTGCGACAACACTAACTTTCATGAATTCAAGGAAGTCACTCTGTCGGAGTTGAAAGAGACATAACTCTT
Organism: Mycena capillaripes; assembly: GCA_029204075.1. Classification (NCBI taxonomy): domain Eukaryota; kingdom Fungi; phylum Basidiomycota; class Agaricomycetes; order Agaricales; family Mycenaceae; genus Mycena; species Mycena capillaripes. Next base: position 2,469,741 of record JARHKZ010000009.1, on the reverse strand, counting down.
CGCGAATGAGCTTAGCGGAATGGTCCACACCCTTACCACAGAGAGAAAAAATCCATCCCCCCAAATATTCTGTCGAGATCGGTTGCATGGAAGATCAGAATCCCTGTCGAGCTGGCTGGCCTTCCCCGACGGTTCCGAACTACCCTCTTTATAAAATTACGCCTGTCCGTCTGTCTGAAGCTTTTTATACTTTGTTCACGCTGATTCCTCAATGACGGCACGATCCCCGAGCTCGGCTCTTAGGCCAATCTCTTCGGGCATGAATCGGAACGCTTGCCGCCGCTCCCCACAATCACCCTCCATCACTTCTCTGTCCGATATACTCACAAGTGTCCGCAGATTCCCCGATGAATGGCCATGAATATGAACTCAGCTCAACTACTTAAGTGCCCAGTAATTAAATATCAATTTCAACCCCAGTCAACTAAAATGCTCAGTAAAAAAATGTGAACACTCCGAAACAAACTAGGCAATTGAAAATGAGGTTGACAAAAGAGGATCGGAGGCCGCGAAGCGGCTGACCAGCCCCCTGTATAACTGAAGCTTCTTGATACTAATAATCAGATTCTTGTTATGCCCGACCAAGTTCAAATTCAAATTTAATCGGAGTTAGTGTGGCTGACTCGTATCCTCCCTCTCCTCGGAAAACTCTGTTCGCCCCCGACTCGGAGTCTGTATGATGTGCAAATACGTTGCGTAAGTAAATGCTCACCGGTGCCCTTGACTGGCAGCCGGCACTGCAGCTGCAGACAATTCATGTCGGTTCGCTACTGGAAGCCTCGGAGAACATGCGGAATGGATGGAGATGGTATCCATATTCTGAAGTCTTTCTTTACCAGCGCCCCTCGCGCAGCTGCGGTGATCCTCTCTTTGAAATGAGACCCACAGCGCCTGTAGCCGTTAACGCGGTCTTACGTACATCCCACCCAGCATAATTTTCGCGCTGGCTTCAATTGACGTCACGACGTTTCAACTTACTCGGTCCCGTTATACTGGTTCAGTGGTAATTAGTAGTAGCCCATTTGAACTGATGCAGGACACGTATAAAGCTCCTAAGTACTCTTCGCTCTCTCATTCGTTGATCCACCCACTTCTACCCACGATGTTCTTTAAACTTGTCCCTTTCGCCCTCTGGGCGCTCTCCATCGTGAACGCCTTACCAACTTCTACGGGATGCGGTAGCGCTCTCGAGGTGCAGGTGTATATTTCCACACTGTTCTCCCCGCTTGACTTATTCTAATCTAGTGTTATCTACCTGCAGGGACTGCCTCAGATTGATTTCTCCATGACGGTTCACGTTCAGGTTTGTCGGCGCGTTTATTCGGAACCACAGCATCGATTTTATTATTTGGGTTTCAAAAGACCGCCCCTCAGCCCTATAAGATTGTCAACCTCGGCGTGAGCGGCTCCGCCTTCGTCTTAGGCGAGAACGTGGTCACCCATATCGGGGACACAGATCACGGCAAGGATGGCCTGGTAAGTTAGGAAGCCGCCGAGCTCTATTTCATATACAGTGGCTAAAGACGGTTCTTTCCGATCCTTTAGTGGCAATTTTACCAGGTGAAGGCCGGAGAAAATCTGTATCTTATCAAGAATGTTGGAAAGGATGCCTTTGTCAGCGTCGGAGAAAATGTAAGTTTTGTCTGTCTAATAGTGATGCGCAGTCCTCTCCGCAGGCCAGCGTATTAATTAATCTCAGGGCCGCCTCGTCGTCATTCCCGGCACTCGGGGCGTCGAATTCGCAATCGAGACCGCCGGAAAGAACATTCGGCAGGTGAGAGCACCATCAAATTTTCCACCCGCACGCATTCTCACCTATTGTTCGGTCCAGATCAAGAAAATAAATTCAGACGGCTCGGAAGACTTGTACTGGGAGGCCGTTTACGACGGAAGCAGCATGATATACGGTTATGTGAGTTCAGATGGTTGCTTGGAACTTTCCGAGTGCTCATGTATGGTTGAAATTGTATTTAGGTTACCTTGCACGAGTCACAGGGCAGTCGGCCGGGATACCAGCAATGGACCATCTCGAAATAAATGAACTGGTACGGAGGATATGTACTAGGCGGTGGGAGAGAGTGTGCGTGCTTTCGGCCGGAAAATAGTGGCAAATGACTGTTGAAAAACGTGATGCGGTTTTGTTTCAATGTTTGAATCGTGATCTTGTCCATCCTGAGAGCCGTACCGACACAGCATGTGAAGTCTTAGACGCCAGGATCCGAGCGGCCCGAGGGTATTCATTTTTTAGCAAAAGCTTGCCGATTGCGGCATGAACCCACAAAGCACCGCAAGTTATTATTTGAGAGGGTTCTGGTAGTGTTATGGGATTTTTTTCTAGTAAAAATGGTAAGAGAACATGAAGAATTTCGGCCATGATTATGTTATATCGCTTCAACCTAATTTACTTCTATCTGACCTATTCTTCGAATTTTGGGGCGAGAAAAAGAGCTAGGGTAATGTCCCGAGGTATTATGAACCAGTGTATGCCAAAGTTTAATTCATTTGTGTTGTATAGAGTGCTCACCGACAGGTGCATAGGTGTGAGAGACTAAGATCCCTTTTATGGTCAAGCGGCCCGAGGCCCGCGTTGGAGGTCGGCTGAGGTTGATAGCCCATCACCTCGAGGTGCCCCAACCTCACCTCGGGGCAGCACTACAAGTCTGACAGATCGATCAGATTCAACACAGTCGAGGATCGTTTCGGATTGACACAAACTCGACTTCCCTGTTGAAGACTTGTGTTTGTCGACATTGAGGATCGAGCATCCCCTTCTTGTTACAATTAAACAAGATGCGCCGACACTTCGCTCCGGCGTTCGGGAACTTGGAAGTAAAGAAAGTGAAAATTGTGTTCCGGGACATCACAGGATAAAGTATATTAATATTTTTCACCTTACTATTAACCGAGCGCCTGCAGGAGACGAATTTCATGGTGCGGAAATATACGACGGTTGGTCGTCGCGGCGTGGTAAGGATCGAGCTTCTAGTGGCCTGCTGGGAATCTTCTTGGGGGATAATTCTTTTTGAAGAACAGCACACCCTGAGAGCTTGGTTGCGATGCATTACGAGATGCTGGAAATAATTGAGAAATAGCACGTTGGGGGATTTGCACCGGGGAATAATACAATCTTGAGGGGCAACCAAGGAAATGATGTGTAATAAATAGCGCAGAGATCCAAAAGTTATGCCCCGTTTGGGGAGACCCAAAAATATTTGAAACCAAAGTGAAGGAGCTATTAAAGCTTCAAGAGGTTGCATCAGGCGTCAAAAAGGATGGATCCGAGATTGAGAGCTTGAATATCGAGGCCTGGAGCAAAAGCAAAGCATGGGCCACGCAATCGCTACGGTTCATGGAGAAAGGATGTGTGGAAGGGGGCTTCGAGACGTCGGTTTATATGAAAGGAGTGTTTGACAGTTCGCAGTTCTTCCGGAGCTCGGAAATGAAGTGCGTAGTTTGTCAGGGGCAGGCAGTGCGGTAGACCGTGGACCTACGGAGTAAAAAGCGTAAAAACAACAGACGAACCTTGAACGGGTATGAATATTTGGGGAAACAGCACAGGTTTCGTAGGATTTCGTGAAAGAACGGTTAATCTCGGCTGTCTCCCATCAATGCCCGAAATTTGTCGCAGCAGATCCCAGACTCACGTGCCAATTCGGAACGCGTTTGACTGCTTCTAATGAATTCTGTCTTCTGTTGCTTGGCGCGGTTTCCGGAGGAACAAACCGATGTCATCATCGTGATTTTTTCACGGGCAACGATATAATAGGTGTGTCCAATGGGTATACACAGAAAATCGAGGATTTGGTAGCCATGATGGCTCTGGAAAAGAAGTGGAAGCACAGAGAGTGTGGAAGGCTTTTGTGACTGTGAAAAGAAAGTGCATCAAACTCACTCGGAGGTACCTCGAGCCGAGCTGAGGTGATGCTACCTCGAGGTGCCATGTATGGTAATGGTCCGAGGCAATGTGAAACTCACCTCGGAGGGCTCCACCTCGCGGCAGCACCGCAGACTTGAAAATAACATCGGAGCTCAACAACCGCCAAGACACGACCTCACACATCTCTCTTTTGCCTACCATCCACCATGGAATTTGTCGAAATACCTCTGGACGCCATTCTCGAGATTAGTTGCTTTCTGGATTTCCGTGATGCTTTCCATCTTCTTGTGGTAAGCCCGTGTTGGAATTCCCTTTGTAAACACAAATTGCTGGATTTGACTGTGATAGTAGACGTGCTCCTCCCTTGAATCGTTATTGTCATTGAAAGATTTCTGGCTGAAGACCTTGGTCAGGTTCCAAACCGTTCATCTGCTACCGCTACCATGCCCGATAGGTGCCAATATATTTGACATGCCCGTCGATGCACTTCGGAAATTGGCCATCCACGCATATACCCTGAAGAAAAACTGGACCACGGAGCGCGCGACTCCTGTCTCTATCCGTACGATTACGCTGGACGGTGAATGCCGGCGGATCTTTGTTATTCCTGGTTCGAATCTAGTCGTCACCAGCGACCATCAGCGACTTGTGTGCTGGGATACACAGTCCGGCGCTTGCATCAGAGTGATACAGCTGTGTCCGGATGATGAGGATAGGACTTACTTCAGTGTACAATCTCCTCCATTCCACCTCCCCGGGCAGTCGTTTATTGCTTTAACGTCCAGAAGTTGGTAATTGTGTTCCATTCGAATGATTCATCAATGACGTTCAACTCCTTTGACTAGGCCGGATGTCGAACTAATGGTCGTCAAACTCGACTATGGAAATTCAAATGATATCACCTTCTGCAAAATATACTCGAACGTGTGGCCGATAGATGACTTCCAACCGATCTCATTCCCGGACGCTGCGTTTAATGATCAAATGATTGGCATGGTCTTCACCAGCAAGATCGACGAATTCTCCACGCTTGTGTACAACAATTTTGGAGACGGTAACACTCGTCGTCGTGTTCCTCTTGGAATTCGCCTGGGAACCGCTCCAGTTTGCGTGCTGAAAGATGGGCACTTTTACATCAACGGCCAGGAGAAGGACGAACCCTCCGCCGTGGTCCGCGTTTGCATTCAGTCTTCGCGTTACTTGGAGCGAACCACACTGGATAACCCATCCTCCGTCCACACAATCTATTTTTCATCTCACCCATGCTGTAATCCCCAGCTCCTGACGACGCCTCACGGTGTTGTCCCCGTCACGAGCACAGTCTTCAGAACGTTCCTATCTCGCCCCGGCCCTGCGCAGTTCATCCCGAGGGTCCAGTTCAGCTCCATGTCGGACAAAGTGGCGCAATTCGAGTTCGACGACCTCGCCTCATACGAACATCACTTCGATATCGTAAGACTCGCCGTTGGGATCTTCAATCGCTGCGCCGCCGTGGTTGACATAGAGCCGCGCCTCGTCGCCTTGAAGCCGAAGAATAATTTAGGAGTTGTACACTATGTGGGGGCCAGACGCCCGGCACCTCCGTCCATGTGCTGGACACTGGCGAGCTAGAACTCAACTATTTTACCGTCGTGGTCGCGCTGGATGACGCCCTCGGCGTCGTGTACGTTACGCACATTGGCACGGGCGCGGATTCGACCCTGTACATTCTGTCCTATGCTTAGGAGTTTTTCTTGGTGACTACCCATGTACGACCCCACTCTCAAGCTACCTCGGACACGGCCGGCATTCTCGGTGCTGTTAACGTCCGCACACTTCTGAATTATTCCGCGCTCCTCAAACCATCGATTTTATTACCCAGACTGGCAGATTTAACTAAGTTACCTATGATTGTTTCTCTTCTACCTACAATAGTTTACTCATAGCTCTCTCGCCTCAGTAGATAAAATATTTACCATCTCGGCTCCACCCTTTATTTCTCAGTACCCACTTCCATTATACCCCCGCCTACAAGTTTCCCCGATCGACACCTTTTTTTCTCTCTCACATATTACACGTATTCTCAACTTCCCCAGACAAGTGCCTATCAGAACCCCGTCCCGATTACATACTTAGTTACTCGTCGTACTACTGCGTAGCATTCGGGCCAGGTACAGCTACTAAATAAAAATTCAGTTCAGTTCAGATATGATTGCAGCCAGCAGCTCTGCATCTGGATACTCGGACACGCGAACGACGCTGACTGTCCCAAATATGCCGATCTGCTGAAAACGGAACATGAGCCACTTTGTAGTTAAGGAGTCATAAGCCGAATTGAGAAACCTTATCACCGCTCATGACACAAAGAGATATTGCTATTGAAAAAAAAATTGGATACAAAAATTTGTTACATATCGTCGGTGCCTTCGTCACCAGAGACAACGGGCATATCCACGAGCGGTTGTTGCGGCGGCCAGCTCTTCCCGACCACTCTCGTCCTCCGCCTGCACCCCACCACCAAACTTGGAGCCGTCAGTCTCGGGGAAGAGGTAACTGTCCTAAAAGAAGTCCTGGGCCCATTTTTTGCCGACACCGAAGGCCTTTGAGGATCTTGTCGAGATATTCGTTGAAACGGTGGTAATAATTGATGCCAGTGACATCACCGGTTTCACTAAATGTCTCGTCGCCGGAGAACTGCCAAATGGCCTGCGCCGTGTTGAGTCATCAACCCAAAATCATATTTGAAAGCAACGTACCTAGACGACTGCGGCAAAAACGAGGGCAAGCACCTTTAAGTAAGCAAAGAACTCACTTTGAGCACTGTATGGGAGGGAAGTTCAAATCAACCTTGGTAAGGCTTATCAATTTGGCAGTGACGGCGACAGCGACAGCGACGGCAACGCGAAGGAAAACAATGAGGATACTGCGGGGGTGAGATGGTGGTGGTATGGGCGAGAGAGAGGTTGTGGAGCTCGTCCGCAGTCCATGGGTGCATTTATGGAGCCCGTGGAGCAAATGCCGTAAGACTTTAGGGCGAGCCTCGGCTACAGCTTGGCGAGTCGGTAACTGCCCTGAAATATCACGACGATAGTTCATGACGAAAGACTGGAATCCGTTGCCGAAAAAATGGGTAAGACGTTGCAACAAAGCCATCATCTGCACTCTCTACAATGCCAAGCCCGACTCACTTTCCCTTGCTCGATTGGTCGGGCTTCTGCGCTGCACAATTCCGGGCAACTCGATTTTGCATTTGTCTATCACCTCAAAAACTCGAAGTGAATGCCCCTAACAATTTGGAAATGGTGCCGAGTGGTTGAGGAGTGCGGACGGCCCGTCTATTTTTGCCGTTAGAGCGTTGCACGCGCGTGGGGATCTGAACGAATGAACCTGTGTTTTTCCACAGACACGATCGACGATGATATGTTCTCGAGGCTGAGGAACATTGAGTAGATTATTATTATTATTATTATTATTTTCATTTGGACTGAAGTAGTCTGCCATAACTACTTACGCCTCCTCATAACTGCCTTTGCTGTTAGCTTGTGAGTACTGAAGACCGCTTTTGATGATCCGGCCGGTGTTACAATCGCTTATGAACACCGTAAGGGGTCTGAATCCCTTATGAGCAAATCAGTGGTTTTGGGACATGTGCGACAATCGAGTCTGGTGGGTTCCGTGGACTGTGCCACGGTAAAGTGGGTCTGTTCCCCGCATAGCGAGGATGGAATGGAGTGTTTCTGCTCTTCTTTAAGCAGTGAAATCCGCACTGCAGCCCTCAAGGAATTCGGCCACAAGAACTATTTTGGTCTCCATGAGTCCATGGTGCAGGCGAGCAGAATCGATCTCAGAGCCTCGGTGGGCATTTTGTTGGCGGAAGGTTCATCGGGAACCAAGGGCGATATCTTTTGGGAGCAGCCAATGCTGACCCTGTTTTTGCGCGGATCCGCTCGGATCCTAAATGCTGCCCTGTCAGGTAGCGACATTACGAAAGGCTCACTGCATTCAGACCCCCCGTAGGCACAGATGTGCCTACTTTTGCCGATCTCCGCCTAGGGGTGCCTACCCGAGCCCACGTTGGCCTAAGTTGGTCTATCACCCCAGCCGAGGCAAGGTGTGCCCACCTTGGTCGATCTTCGCCGACGGTGGTTCGCCTATCGTGGCCGACCTTGGCCAACCTTGGCCAACCTTGGTCCAGGTTGGTGGCGGCTGAAATGAGGCCGCCAATTAGCCCCAGTTGTATTGAAAGTTACTATTTCGACTCTCCTGTTAGTCTTCGGGCACATTGGAGACCGCTCGGGGTCTCTGCGAGCTGAAACGAGCCGAAGTCGTCTTGAGAATTGATTAGATGAGACCTGGGCCTTGAAATGGGCCAGGCGACGGAAAAAGTGGAGGTGAAAGTGTATGACAACTATGTACAAACATCCCAATGTGGTTTCTAGCACAGCCACAGGCACCCCCCTCCAACTGATGTCCGACCCGGATATCGAACTACAACTCCTGCGTCGAAATGCTCCTTGTGAGCACCACCTAATCGAACCGCCACGCCTTGGGCTAGCTTCTGTAGCTGCCCTACTTGCCCGGCGGAACTCTGACGGCCAGCCAGTTTAGAAGGTGTCCCGCGGCGTCGCCTCGTTAGAGCTGAGGGTTTCCGCCATCCTTTCTTCGGCTTCAGCAATTTCCAAATCTTTTGTAGTGGGTATATACTCCCCTTCGTCACGGGGGTGTTTTTGGTCAAGGGTTGAGCCCCGAAGTGGGATGAAATGTCTTAATCTCCTAGAATGTATAAAACTTTGATTTTTCAGTGGGATGCCGTTCATATCACAGAGAGAAAATGAGTTAAGGAAACATGCGTGGATTTGCGCAGGTGCAGACCAGCGCGGGGCAAGTTTGTTGATGGACTTCCGGTTGCCGTCAGCCAGAGAGTTGTACCATTGGACAACATCGCCGACACGGAATTCGACGATTCTGGCGTTCGCATCGAAGCTTGCTTTTTGTTGTGCGGCGCGCTGCAGTGACCGAAGGTGAGCACTCCAACGCAACGAGTCTGCGAGGGCGAAATGGATGTCTGCATCGGAAGCGGTGGTGGGCTGCATGTCGGACGGTGTAAGGGTTTCCGGTGTGAACCGTCTACCGAAGAGGAGCTCGCGTGGTTTCGCCTTGAGTGCGAGGAGAATCCGGTCGTTCATCTGACGTATGGCCTCGTCAAGATGCTCGGGCCAGTTGGATGGGATGTCTTCCGGTTTTACAGTGCCTTCTTCCGAATCGTGGTCTGGGGCACAAAGACGTTTGAGTATGCTTAAGAGAATTTTATTACTCCCCTCGATCAGGCCATTAACCCAAGGTGAATACGACGGTGTTGTTGTGTGCTTGACATTGTTGGCTTTGCAAAACGCGTCGACTTCTTTGTTGTCGAAATGGCTGCCGCCGTCGGCCGTGAATGTGTCGGGGACAGCAAAATCATGGAAGATGCGGTGGAGGGAACTGATGGTTGTCTTCGCGCTGCCGGCGTACTTCAGTTTCGTGGCCCAAACAAAATGCGAAAATACGTCGATATATAAGCCAACGTTCTTGAAGCCGCCCTTCCCGAGAGGGAGTGATAGATAATCTCCCGCGATCAACGCGAAGGGTTGCGTTCGGCGTATCGGTTGTAAAAGCGAATTGAGGGTTGTCGGCCCGAAGCTTTTACATCGTGGGCATTCCAGCATGACCTGGCGGCAGTCAGTGTCCATACCCGGCCAGAAGTACTGGTCTGATAATTTGAGCTTCGTGCTGTCGACGCTGAAGTGTCCGTTTGTGGCATGAACCTGTAATGCAATGTCAAAGCCTTGTGCCGCTGGAACGCACTCTGTTTTGGCCACGCGTCTAGTGGCCAAGTCGGCGATGCGCCACAATTTACCCTCTTCTATCATGAAGCCTTCAGCGCGATGAGCAGCGCGTTTGCGTTCGCTGATAGTTGCACCCGCTTTATGGCCGAGAAGGTATTCGACTACGGGAGCAAAGAAAATGTCGTCAGCAAACTGGATCTGTAACGGATGGCTCATCGTGTTCGAGTCCGAAACTGCGAAGATGTCGCGTACGATTCCCTTCCTTGCTTCCCAGTCAGCTAGGACAGACCAGTCGGAGCCATCTGCTGATGTGCGCTTGCGTGCAGACCACATTCGGCTGAGTCCGTCTGCAACAGGATTCTCCACGCCGGGACGATGCCGAATGTCGATGATGTTGCGCGATAAAATTGATTCCTTCCACCGGCTGTGATGGGTGTTGAGGCGTTCGCGAACGAGGCAGTCGCGGAGTGCTTGGCAATCAGTTTCAATCTCGATGGGTGAGCCATATGTGTACGGTTCAAATTCGTCCAGAGAATATTTCAGTGCAGCAAATTCCAGAAGGAATGGCTCATACTTAGCTTCGCTGGTAGATGTACGTTTCGAGCAGTAGGCAATCGGATGCCATTGAAGGACTTCCTTCCCTTCCTTGTTGACGAAAGGGAATTGTTGCGATAGAAACCCGGCGAAGCCCTCGCCTGAACCGTCTGTTGTCACGCGGAATACACGGCCATCATATTGAGGAGTCTTCAATAATGGTTCCTGTGAAAGCAAACATTTCAGTGTGACGAATGCTCTTTGTTGATCCTCGCCCCATTTGTGTTTGATTGACGTTGTCTTCAGCGCTCGCTTATAAGCGCCTTTCCGAGCTCTCCAATTGCTACTCGGTGACTGAACTTCCACGTTGCGAGTGAGGTCCGTGAGGGGGGCTGCGATTCGCGCGTAATCAGCGATCATCCGACGGAAGTAATTCGTCAAGCCCAAGAATCCCATGAGGTCCGAGACGTTCTCGGGTGCCGGCCAGTTTGCCACAGCACCGACTTTGTCCAGATTAGGCTTAAGACCGTTCGGCCCAACCATTGCGCCTGCGAACAAGACGTCGGTAAAGAATAGCTTCGTCTTGGATGGGGATAAAGATAATCCCTTGTCCCGGCAGCGCTGAAAGAACTTTGTCAAGTTGGCCAGCTTCGTTTCGAACACGTCACCTGGTAGGCAAATATCGTCCATCCAATTCACGAGCTCCCTTCCGATCATATCGTCCAACGCCACCGCTACCATTTCGCAAAAAGTTGATGGTGCGCCGGTAAGTCCAAACGGCATCCGGAGGTAGACAAAATATCCGCGGCCCTCCACGTAGAATGCCGTATAAGGCACAGACTCGTCGTCTAGAGGAACGGCATAGTAACCTGCGGCGAAATCGATAACGCTGGCCCACCTATGACCAGCCGCGAACTCGTGTTTGGACTTGAGGTCCCCGTGCGGGAATGGTGGAACTTGGGTAGCCTTATTGACCGCTGTGAAAGCGTGACAAACGCGCCATTTTGTCGTTATTGGTGGCTCCCCAGGCTTGTTTTCCACGGCGTCAAGCAGTGCTTCGTCGGTTTCGCCGGGTTCGCGGACTTCTTCCCAAAATGAAGGTAAGCCGTTTTTGATACATTCGGCGTTGACCTTCCGCAAGACTTCCGTTCGAGTAATACCTGTTTTTCCAGCCTCTTTCGGTGCGAGATTTGTACTATTCAGGCATTTTAAGAACTCGCCTGGGACCCGTTGAATTACATGTGCTTCTTCCATCTCGTCGAGGATATCGTAAAACCAGTCCTTCTGCTTCTCGGTAAGCGGTCGCTGAGACATTCGTGTGGGCAGTTTGATTGTCGGGTCGATATTCAGATGATGCTTCCACCAGTCCACGTAGAATACTTCTGACATTGACAGTGCGAACACATCAGCATATTCGCGTATTAGAGATGTAAGCTTAGCTCGTTGTTCCGCTGTGAGATCTGTGCCAATTTGAATCTTGCTGAGGATGTCTTGGACGCGGGCTTCGTTGAATGGATCCGTCGCGCGCATCGTCCTGTTGGTACCGCGATCAAGTGCGAATTCGGAAGTGCTGACATCGCCGATTACGTTCACGTCGGCCGTATCGGATGTATCGGCCGCCATGCTTTCTCTCGCCATCGCCCTCATCTCGTCCAGCTTATTCCTCAACCGTTTTATCCGCACCTCCGAGGTCACAAGCGATCGTAGCTGCTCCTCTGTGCCCGCCGTTCTCGCGTCCACCTGCAAGATCTCTCTCACGGCTTTCAAGCGCCGGTGAAGCGCCCATTTCCTGGCGCCCTCCTTGTCCTGCTGGCGACGTAGTTCCGCAGCTGCACTCTGTGGTTCCTGCGCAACCGTGGCGTCCTTCCCGTTTGCACGCTGGGCTGCCGCTAACGTCTCGTCCCACAGCCGATCCGCTGTTTCTTGCTGACATTTCCCGTACTGCCGCTGATCTAGGAACTCCTTCGCTGTGGTCTCCTGGTCGTCGGTTTCGCTTTGGAAAAGGTTATCAGCGTCGGCCATCGAATCTACCGAGAGGTACTTAGCAAATCTCGACTCCGCCCAAGGTGCGCAGGCCTGCACGAGGCTGATCCGTGCATATTCCTCATCCAATTGACACTCTTCGTCGTCTAGAGCTCTTGGGTACGTCGTTTTGCGTATGGGAGTGTTCTTTACAGTTGTCTCGCAGTTCCCGTGGGGTGTAGCTGCCTTCGGGGTTGGAAAGGGTCGCGGCGCGGTGGGCTTATGATGCACTTCGGGTGAAGGTGAGTATCCGAGACCAGGGAATGGGAAGGGTTGCTCAGCTCGTCTTTCTAGCTGCGCTGCCTTCCGGGAACGCTCCTTCGCCGTCTTCCTCGTGATGCGGTCGAGCTCTCCCTTAAACCACCGCGCCTCCGCGTCCCCCATTCGCCCCCATGTCTCTGTATGTAGCTTTGCTGTCCCTTCAGCCTCCTGTCCCTCAATGACCGCTACTCCTGCCTCCTCGGCTTCGGTACCCTCGTTGATTGCCTCCTTCGCATCTGTTGGTTCCCGTTTGTATGCCCCCGGTGCCTCGTTATGAAGGACCGCCTCTTGGCTACCAGCACGGATCAAGATCGCATCCGTCTCGTAATCGTGGATTGCGCGGACGCTGTGGAGCCATGGCTTGCCGAGGAGGAGATCGAACGAGTCTCCGCCGTCAAAGACCTCGAACCACGCTGCTGCGCGCACACCGCCCACTGCGACTTCTCCCCACCACCTTCCGTATGGCCAGATTCGCTCTCCGCTTGCCACGCTGAGACGTGTTTTGGATGGTCTTAGCTTTCCCAAGCAATGCCCATACCGCTTCCACCGCGCGAGCGAGATGCAGTTCCGCATCGCTCCGTTGTCGACCTGCGCAGTGAGGCGTACTGTTGCGTTGTCGGGGCCAAAGAGTTGTGCCCGTTGGTGGAATGGTGCCACTGACTCCTGGTCGGTTTCGTCGAGACTCAGGATCGCTGGTGGTAGGGACGTCGCATACTGGATAACCGGTGTATTGATATGACTGATTAATACATCTGGTCTGTATCTAGCAACGTCCCGGCGAGCTGAGTAACTGTGCTCTCTTTCCGGGGAATTTGGATTAGGAACCGCGCCACCCCTTAAACGGCGGGTTCCTCTCCATTTTCCGACTCCGAGCCTTCGAAGAGGGGTTCGTCGGCGTCATAGCCTCCGAATGGGTCGTACACGACCTCGGTCACTTGATGAACGCGGGCCGGGGTGCGCTGACCGCGGGGGTGGATAATCGCGCCCACCAGATTGCGCACATTCTGCTCGCGGATCGGGACTTCGCGGCCATTCTGCGCGATGCACGCCTGCTGGCCAAAGTGGGGAGGGTTGGTGACCATCCCGCACCGAAAGCACTCTCTGGATCCTGCCGCGGCTGTCCCTGGAGTAAGAGGGTAGGTGGCGTAGTCTGGTGACGGACTATTTCCATTTTGGGAAGTCCATGTCGCGAGGTCAGTGGTGTAACGCTGAAGACCTGCCGCATCAGCGGTGTAGGTGCGGGGGTTCTGGGTGATGGTCTGCGCGAGATTGACGTCACGCATAGGGTCGCCGCTGAGGGAAGACAAGCGACCCCGAGCCGCCAGGGGACTGATCTGCGTCAACGACTTGGTGAAGGAATTCGGTGCGCCGGGTCTCACAGTCGAGCCGCCAAAACATCTGTGGATCCACGATTCGCCCAGGGGGTGCGTGCATCGCTGTATGGCGTCCGGTATGCACGGGGGCCTGTTGCTGGAGGCGGCGCCGATGGACCAATCGACGGGGCAGGTGGGGGCTGCGACTGTCTGGCTGCTGGGGGGGTGTAGCGCGGGCTGCGTGCCATCCTTTGGGGGCTCAGGAGGGTGTCTGCAAGGTGCTCGAGCCCGAGCTCCCTCATCATCTTCAACGCAAACTCCTGCTCGTGGACGGCGCGTTGGGCAGCCGAGGGGTTTGGGTTGCTGTTGTAGAAGGACATCGCGTCTGAGGTGATTGCAGCCTGGTACCCTCCGCGCGCCTCCACTGCATCGTTGATTCGGTCCACGCCAATGGCGGCGACGGCAGTGAGGTATTTCTCCCAGGTGTCGATCCCGAAATCGGGGATGAGGTGCCTGAATTCCACGGGGAGGGTTGGGCGTACAGTGGACATAAGTATCATCTGCTCATCGCCCCCAGGCAACTCGTTGAGCAGTTTGCGTGTCACTTCCGTCCAGGCAACATGTGAGAGGACTTCGATGCCGTCCTCATCCTTGACCGATTTTCCTAGTGCATTGCGCTCTAGGAAGTTAGTTGCGAGCTCATGGATGATGACATCCTTTTGCCGGCGTGCAGCCTTGGGTTTCGCCCACTTCGCCTCGAAGGCGATCATCAAGCTAGCCCAATCTGCTCTCTCCGCAGGCTTCAACTCTCCCCACCACTCCTCTGCCTGCCCTCCCGGGTGCAGGCCCTTCTCGAATCTATACATCTTCTCCTTGTCCTCCGAATCATACTTCCACGTTTGCTCGAGTGTGCGCAGCCATGTATGCGCCTTCTCTGCGGTGCCATTTCCGCGGAAGAGCTCCGTGGTATTGCTGGGTGCCATGTCGTCGTCTGAGACGTTGGCTTTTGGGTTCGTTGTCTGGGTACTGGGCGGTAAGGGTCTCTGTACTCGGGGAGTGAAAACAGCCGGCAAAAGTGCCGCGGGTGACTCCGGCGATGGGGTGAGGTCGGAGGGGGTGGATATCGTTGGGGTGCTGGGGAATGACCAGCCAATGGGTGAGGCCGACGCGCTCGTCGAGTTTTCGGGGTTGGCCACGCTGGGCGCTGGTGAGATACTGCGGCGTATACTCCGTGCCGTACGGGCTTCTGCTTGGAGTGCTCTGTTGTGGGTTTGTTCTAAGAGCCGCTGGTCTCTGCGATATCGGAAATCGCGGTCTGCCTGGCTGAGGTGGAGATTATTTCCCGAGGCCAGTGTGCGTAAATTTCTAAAAAAAAGAATTCGTGGGTGCGCGAATCCGCTCCAATCACCAAGATGGAGACCGCTCGGGGTCTCTGCGAGCTGAAACGAGCCGAAGTCGTCTTGAGAATTGATTAGATGAGACCTGGGCCTTGAAATGGGCCAGGCGACGGAAAAAGTGGAGGTGAAAGTGTATGACAACTATGTACAAACATCCCAATGTGGTTTCTAGCACAGCCACAACATATCTTGGCATATCTTTGATTGATTTTCGTGATAATCACTCAGTAATTATTCGGCAATCACGCACTAAGACATGGTCGGGGAAGTTAGATTTGAAGGCGGACTGATGGACTCTAATAAACTAACAAGGTGCGTATACGGGAGAATGAATTAAAACTGGTGTTCACATTGAGAATGATCACGAACCATGCCGGTTATCGAATTCACCTAGATAGGCACATCGGCCCACATGAGTCTATGTGTGCCTATTCTGGTCGGAATACCGAGACCAACCTCGGCAGGGATGGGCAGACCTATCGGCAAGGGTAGGCACACTGGTCTGCCTACGCATCTGCCTATTGGGATCCGGCAGACCTGTGCCTACGGGGGGTCTGAATGCAGTGGCTGTTTTCCCTGAATTTCCCCAAACCTGTGCTCGAGCTGAGTTAGCTAACATTGTCTCGCTGTTTACTAGGTGCTGCAGACCTCCTCCCATGAATTCAGGCAGAAAATTTGGCTTAAACAATTACATAAATGCCTGTCACCCTCTGTCTCAAGCCGTATCTCCATATGTACTTTGCAAATCAGCAGGATCACAATTTGGGGCTCTTTCCACAACTTTGCCTGCAGCAACCTCGCAGCATTTAACCACAGCACCTCCATTTCAAACTCCGCCTTATTAGCGCACGCATAAGCACCCATACTGGCCCGAATTTCCTCATAAGGTGGGTAGGGCCGACAAGCGGCAGAGCCCGCTACCGTGGAAGTATTCCCGTCGTCCTTCTCCATCAAGCATAAACTAAAAATTCTGAGGCGGCCCAAGACTCGCTCAGTCGACGCGGCAGCGTCGGCAAGCTCGCATTGGGCCACCGCAAAAAAGTATCTCCGGGTTGCAAGTCCATCTATTTGTACTAGCCATGGTAGTGAGAACGTCCTGGACTCGACAGAGAGTCCAAAAAGTTGAAAATGGGCTAGAGCACTTAGTGTTCATAATGACAGATACAGCAATGGCCGGACTCTTCCCTAGAAAAAATTACCTAGCACAAATGACTGAAAGAAGAGCATGCAATTGCAGCAGTTGTGCCGGCCATACGAGGGTGGGAGACTCGGAGGGCGAGGTCCTGAGCATTGAAGGTTCAATGATCCCCAAATCCGGAAAGAAAAGGTTGAGGATGGGTGGAACATTGTGATTCCGTTACAACCCTAAATTACTCCCAATCTAGAAATTCAGACAGTGGTACATATTATAGAATGGAGAAAGGAGATTGTACCCTACACTAACCACTGAGATGTTCTCATTCTGCGAGCGTGTTTGGAAGCAGGTACCGTCAACCCTGGTTGTTGCTGGTATCGGCTTATCAAAGAGTGCAGAACAACCCGCAGATGATCAAGACAAATCGGATGCGGGACTCGAGCCTGAGAGGCACATAAACATGATTAAGTACCAGGGCGCACCCGCCGTAAACAAACCCTCATGAGTGTTCGAAGAGGCTAACCATAGATGTCGAGGCCCCAAGATGAACGGTGCACGCCCACATGCGGAGCAAAAACGACGACATCTTAGCGAGGTAAAGGGTGGTTGACGAAATACTTGTGCGGTAGTTCAGAGAGCTAATATGTCTTATTACGACAAATCTTGAATTTCCATGAACTCATGTAAGTAGCAACGTACATAGTTAACTCCAATGTCTAAAGAAAGAAGGGGCTCGAATCCCATTGGCTCCGCGTGCGTGTACACACCATTGTGCTCCTCAACATGCGGAGCCACTGCCTGCGCGGGAAGAAAGCGAGCAGCAAGCTGAGGGACGATTAACCGACTGTGCAAGGATAATAAGGATGATCAATATACATCTTGCGCCCTCCCCACGAGTGATCGCGAAAACTCTTGAGATCGTGAGCCCAAGTCAGCCCCGAGAAGGACCGCTTGAGAACCTAGGAAATAGAATGATGTTAGCTAAGGCACGTAGACGAAGAGGAGGTGGGTGCTTACAGTGCATTTGGACAAAGCTTATGTCGTGGAATCTGAAATGTAGACCTCAGTGCGAAGCCAATATTCTACATGTGTCACAGGCCGCGGAGTGTGAACATGCTCCAGCAGGTAAAGAATAGGGTAGCCAGGGCAGTTTTTGCACAGAGAAGACGCAGAGACTAGACGCTGACCGAGAGACTTGACACAGAAAGTTCTTGGGGTACAGAGGAAGCAAATGCTGTGGCACAGAAAAGTCAAAACTAAGCCAGCGGTGAGAGTTACAAGTTTGGTCTTAAAGCTGAAGAGGTAAAATTGGAAGGGCAGAGTACTGGATGCAGTCCGAACTTTGCGGGTGGAGGGAAGGTGGAGGGAGGAAGAGACGTGGCACGGATGGCCATCAAATCACGCAAGACACTTGCCCAACGGCGTTAAGTCCCCTTGTGCGACAGGAGCGGAGTAAAGTCTCAGCAAGATTATGAGTGCGCATCAACAATCATTCAGCTTTTGTGCCGTCCACAGATTTTTGCGGAGGGATCAGTGCTTATGCGAAAAGAGATGACGAAAATGTGATGCTCTGCAAGTGGCTGAAGTTAGGGCCCCTAAGAACCCGTACCTTACGGTAGCGGGAATTTCATTAAACCTTTTCCGCGCCTTTGCCCACTGCAACTATGCAGTGTTTAACCACGGCATGTTCATCTCAAACTCCACCTGAATAGCACATGTATAAGCATGCCAATACCCAGCCCGAGTTTTGTCATTTCATACACCTCTTTTGTCGGTGTTTTTCCATCTCTTACTCTGCCCTGAGATAATAGAGAGTTTGCGGTGAGCCACCGGTAGCCACCCGGTGGCTGCCGAGGCATGCGGTGGCGAGTGGCTCCACCCCAATGACGCAGAGCGACGTCATCCAGTGGCTGACCCGGTGGCGTCCGGTGGCTAATTTTGGGTGTGGTGCGCATCATTTGAGGCGCCACTGGTACCGCATGGCTCGGGAGCCACCGGGTGGCTACCAGTGGCTCACCGCAAACTCTCTAATTCTTTGCCAACTCAGAAATTAGATTTCCCTCTTTACAATTATTTTCTATGTAATATATAAACCTAAGCTAGAATCCCTGTACAGACAGTAGATTCTGCCACATCTAATCTTAGGCATTACCTTGGCTTGCCTATGCGTTATTTCTCAACTGATTCCTTCTGGCTTGCAACATTCAATGTGACCTGCAATCTGCATACCAGCTTCCTCTGCAGATATCACATTTGTGCAACAATAGTGTTGTTCCAAAGTGTGTAGTGTGTGTTGTATTGATTCCAAATTCAAGTCCAAGTTAATTCTCAAGTCCAATTCCAGTTCCAAGCCAAGCCAAATCCAGTATCCTAATCCCAATATCCAAAAACACTTCTGCCACTTGTTGTTTCTCTATTCAAGTCCCAAAATCACTTCCGCCAGTCTCGATCACACAAGTTTCCGAGTCCAAAACCAGATATCCAATTCAATCACAAACTCCAGACTGTTATTCCTTCCAGGTTATACAATATTTCTCCCTTCACAAGTATCTAGGACTTGTAAAGCTTGAAAGACTTTGAGTTGCTCCCCTTTAGGCACAAGTATTGCTACCTGCTAGTTGAAGAAATTCCTCCTGCCTTCTACCTAAACTACTCTGACTATTTATACAAACATGATATGACTATGAGAATAAAGAAATGTGTAAAGTGTCTGTTTATCTGCCCTGTTTCCTGTGTTTTTGGAGTATTATAAAGACTACAAAGCATCCCATTGGTTGGTGAAGTCGGATTTGTCATTCCGGGTATATTCCAACTGTTCCTTGGTAATTTATTGCACGTGGTGGAGTGATGGGCACTTGAATGAGCAACCACCAAGTGTTCCCTGAGTTGTAGAACTTCTGTTCCTGAAGTACCCCTTGAATTGGTGTAGTCAGACTTTGTAGCCCCTGTTTATTTATAGCTTTCAAATGATACCCCACTTTGAAGAGACCATGAAAAGAGACCGACAGGAATGAGAGTTGACTATCCCCATTGATATCTTGTATGGTTCTGAGATCGCTGATCAAAAGATCCTGCAGTTTTTATCCCCTTGCACCCATATCCAACCTAGCCGATCAATAGAAACAAACAGAACAGCAGTCCAGTGCCTCATTCAACTATGATTGGCATGTTTCCTTCAATGATCCACACTCTGGAACACCAGATAAGTCTGAAACCGCTTGAACCGTTTTACAGAAATGGCAGAAACAAATGATATGACTTATATGTTTGGTTGGACTACACCTTTTCCTACATGTTTCAGAGCGAGCACTTGCCAGAGACGTTGCTGATTCCCCAGAAACAGCATCTCATTACTCAGGTGATAATGGCTTTAGGTGGGAGGTCAGTCTATGACTCTGATACATGATATACAAGATATTGAACATAAGAAAACCGAAAAATCTATTGATTTCATTGGTGGTTCAATATCCTGCTTATCAGTGTTGTGATAAGGACCATGGTGCCGCTGTGACCCCATGTTTCAGGGTGCTTTTATGTGCTGCAGAGGATGTGTACAGTGTTTTGGGGGTGCATTTTGGGAACCGGAGGAATTTCCTGCTGTGCATGAAGATTTCATTGGTGCAAATATTTCATTGATTTGGGGGTATGTATGGGTAGTGTTGTTGCAAGAGCATGTGGTGAGGCTCGCTCGAGGCAGCTGCTAGAGGCTTGCAGGCATGGAGTCGTGGGATGTGGCCAGCATGGGTGAGTGAGACAGCACAAGTGCTGACTGGGCATGAAGGGGCAGCTGCCAAGAAATCGGCATGGAGGACAAGTTCCTCCAACTCCGCTTGCATCGCGATAAAGGCAACCCACGGACCAATAATCACCGAGAATGCAGTGAACGAGGTGAGGCGGAAGGTGATTTGCGGGACTATATGCGACTCCAGCGGGACGTAATAGGAAGTAACGAGCCTGCGGAGATTTTTTAGCGCCGGGAGTACCTGTGCCCACTCTGCGGAGTCGACGCGCGCACACAAGCTCGAGCAAAACTCTAGAGATTGCACCTGGACCATGAGGTTAGTCAACCGTGTCAATTGTGTTACAGTTTCTTGTTTCTTACCAGGTGAGGCAGCTCGGGTCGTGAAGCAAGGGTGCGTACAAGTCGATTAGCACGATCACCAACTGAGACCCGGGAGTATACCAGAGGGACGATCAAGGTGTAGGCGGTGCGGCAGAGTGACAGCAGTAGCGCGCGAGTCCCAGGGGTGCTGAGGAGTGCGATCTCCCAGCAAAGGTCCGGGGGAGAGGTCGACGCATGGTAGAGAAAAGGGAGGTTTGTGGCCAGCATTAAGAAGGTGGAGTCAACAACAGCAAAGTTCGGCAGAGCCACCGGAAAGAAGTTGCCGGCACTTGTTTCGTGGTGATCTCAGATTTATGATATCCGAAAATAAGTCAGATTATCCAGACTGAGCATTTTAGGGATAAAATTGTAAGTAAAATTTACGGGGCCCGTTCCCACGCAGGCGCATCAACGTCGATACGCGAGCTTCCGCCGCAGCCCGCAACTCCTTGGCCACAAGCACCTCCTTCGCCGCCGCACGCACTGCTTCTGCCTCCGCTTGCTTCTGCTGGTCCGCCCGCATTGCGTTCTCCTTGTCGTACTCGCGCGCCTCCCGAAGTTTCGGCCAGCGTCGCGCTCCCGATTTCAAAGCGCGTGTGCGCGCCTCCATCAACGCGTCGGCGCGTGCTTTCTTGACGGCGAGCTCGCCTCGCCTGCGTTCGTAGTAGGTGGTTTTGGGTGGATCGCGCCCTTGTAGAGCATAGGTGTCAATCCAGCGCTGAACGTGCGGCTTGAAAGGCCCGCCCTTGTGGCGTATTGCCTCTGTAATAAACAGTAAGCAGTGTTATGGGTCTTCAGTGCGAGGATTCACCTTGTTTCATGGCCTTGTCAGGCTCGCTGCTCAACACTGGCATTTTGTCCAAGATTCGGTTTTGGTGGGTGGGTGGGTGGGTGATGAAAGAGATGTTTGAATGTGGAAAGCAAGCCGGAAAATGATGGCACGCGGAAAAGAAATCATTTGATCGTGCTTGAAAACACACCGGCAGGGGTCCGAGGTTGACTGATAATTGGGACACATTAGACGGGGGAATGCTGCTGAACAGACCGCCTGTTGGGACTGGCCTACCGGTGTACAAAGATCTTGTGAAGCGGGCATCGCGCACGCGCACTGCGGCACTGGGTAGCAAGTGCGCCTGACGGGAGAAACGGCGCGTGGGGAGGCTATTTGAACGTTGAAAGGCATTTGCGCCGACGCAGTCAGCTGTTTCATACAGGTAGCAAAGCGGGAGGAGGAGGGTTGGCGGAGGCAATGGAGGTGTGACATATGCTACACTGCGGATGCTGAGAGTAATTAAACATCCGTGACATGTGTCACAGCATTGCCGTTTCAGTCCTGTAACATAAAAAAACCTATTTTGCTGGGGCTACGGTCAGCCCCGTGGAATTTGGAAACTAGACGTATATCTTGAAATTTCAAACCGATCCTGATGCGCATGTTATTGGAGGATTTTGGTGAGGGTCAAAGATCCTGTAACAGCGACATCGACGTGATATGGGGTGAGGAGGAGTTGGAGATTGGTTGAAAATGATTAAGGAAGTCAGGGTAAGTAACACAAGTCAGAAATAAGTGAAATTCCCGGTGCTGGAAGCAATATATAAAAAATGTGTCGCGGAGTGGGCAACAGTTGATCTATATTCCTATAGCCCATCTCGACCGTCTTCCCCACCAAACACTGACCGGTTTTCATGTATGCCCGTTATTTTTCCCAAGATCTTAGACTAGTCCGATTGCACTATTAGACTGTTTCAGGGGCATGAAACCGCTGAGGTACGTGGGCTGGCCAAAATGGTCTCAACAACACTCATGAATCAATTTGGTATACTTAGATATTTGGATGAAGTTGGGCTGGGGAAGAGGAACATTCCGAGCATTATAAAATTAAACCCATATTTCCATGCCCTCTTGCAGGCTTTGGACCGAAGATGCCGCGTTTGACGTACTTGCGAGGAAGATGGTGCTGGGTCAGGTGACCGTGATGTCTATCAAACACTTGCTTTCCACTTCCATGGCACCTCGCAAACCAAAGCTCAAAGATGATGATTTGTATGATCCAAAGGGAGAGCGGTGAGTTGTTATTGTACGCTCGCTCTGCTTCCACGCTCAAACGCGTGTTAAGCCGAGGTAAGATGACCAACGAAGAAAAGGTGGAAAAGCGCCGCCACAGCTGGGCGAGGTACTACACAACGTAGAGATTCAACTTCTCCTCTGGTAAAAAGTCTCACTTCAGAACTATAGGCACCCTGAGATTCGCGAAAAGAAGAGGCTTCAGATGGCCCAGAGACGGTGCGTCTCATGTCAAATAGATTGTGCTAACTCTAATTATCTCGTTCCACAAACATTCAAATCTAGTGCCGCGAAGAAAGCTGACCGGCGTAGATGGGATCTTCCCAAGAAATATCATAGCCCGGTGAAGGATACGCTTGCAAACGAAGATGACATCCATTTGGCCGATTCTGAACGTGTCAATCTTTCGCCAGTCCGTTTTGAACAGGATCACAGCTCGAAAGCAGGCGCCGCCAAAGGAAGCGTTGATTCACAAACGTCAGCAGAGCGCTTGGCAGCTTTAGTACTAGCTGGGATGGTGCACGGGCAGACGTTGGGAGCGGTTGGAGATCGGGAGAATGATGGAATCAGGTACGCAACTGAGGATTTTATTTCTTCCTACTTGATAACAACATTTTTACAGTACACCTGTGGTTTCGCAATTGGTGGACACCCCATGGGTACACAGTTCGCCGGGTCAACTCCGCCAACAGAACGATAATCTTGGTATTTCCGTATTAAAGGGATCCATCACAGGTACCGGGCCTACACAGGTCGAAGCGGCACAACTCCGAGTTGCTAGGCTTAATGTGGTTCCGCTTACGGGCCCAACGCCTGCCGAGGCACTTTCCTGGGAAAATAGCGAGGGGGGGCAGGTCCCACCGGATTTGCAGACGTTGACCTTCCGTCGATGGCGGCAGATTTTCTTTTGGGCACAGGATGTTGGAGGACAAATGTTGGAAGACAGGAACTGGAACCAAGCAGCGCACCAGGAATTCATGGCAACGGCTGCAGATCCAAAGTGAGTGCATGTGTTTATAAACCAGCCTAACTAACACATGTGAACATCGGCCCAGCATCCCCGTGTTGCGGATCCGCGACATGTATGGCACGAAGGTATTGGTGTACTGGGAGCATGCTGGCGACAAAGAACTTAGGTCTAATCCGAATGATTGGATTTAAGGTTGCATCTTACGTTGATTTATCTCCAACTGTATTTACGATTGTGAAGCAGAGAACACCCAATTATTCTATTTTTCTTAAGTCTCATCTAGGGATGCAATGGAATGGGAACACAACGATTGTATTGAGGGCAGTAACAAATAGAAAGTATTCATAAGACGCCCCGACATTGACTCTAATCTTGATCTCAGAGATTGAACACGGTGCACGACGCTAGGGAATTAGAGTAAGAACACAGACCAGCGAGACGCAATAAAAACATACAGATTAGTGAGACGCGGAGGAGGACGACGAGAGCGGCTTGGATGACGACGGGGCTGCCGTGGTGTCGATGGGGACCTCGGTGAGCTTCTTGACCTCATTGCGGTCAAACTTGTAGTGATAGAAGTCGAGTGCCTCGCGGCGACTCGTCTTCTTCTGACAGAACTGGTTGGGCACGCCTTTGACCTGCTCGTCGGCTTCGAGGCTGAAAATCAGGGTCAGCAGCAGAATTAGTCGACATGAAAGACTCAAACCTGTTAAAATACAGACCGGGCTGGCGGCCGACGCAGACGACGTACCACACGCCAGACTCGTTGGGGCCGGAGGGGAAAGCCGTCTCCATCTCGTCAGGTGTGGGGGCCGTACCCCACTCAAACATGACGGTCGGGCCTGAGAATTAAAGGTGAGTGTCGGTAGACAAATGGAGCAATGGACGACGTACGGATCGCGGCAACGTGGGCCGCAACGACAGCGGGAATCTTCGCTGTTGTAGAGGTCAGAAGTTATTGAGGTGGAGGATGTGAGGGAGACTTGCTCTGCAACTCAATGCAGTGGTCAATCATCGCGACAGCGAGCTTCGACAAATCGGTAATCTGCATGGCCAGCGCCGCCAACTCCTGTTCGGGGGTGGGGACGGTGGTCGCCTGGAGGGAAGTATCGGCCATAGTGTTAATGAGAGAGAGAGTGGAGATATGATCGATCTGGATACCTTGATAAAGAGTCGAGCCTCGAGGCGCATACCAGATTCAGCGAGTTTCGGGGGCAGTTGTAATCAAAACGACCATATGGACTGGCACACCACCTGATGGAAGAATCAAGCCAATTGCCGATTACGCTTTGCCTGTTCAGGTTTCTAGTTGCGAATATCCGAATTAGGGAGCGCAGGAACATTCTGTAATATTTTCAAGGGTTACAGCGACCGGAGACGGTATTATTGAAACGTGTGACGGGGTTGAATCTGTCACAAAAAACTCGCCAATTCGTCAGTACATATACGGCGCCACAAATGGAATGCTCACATTTGTTTTACTGCCCCAGTACATCACCAACGCCGACATCAACACCGTACCCACCTACCTACCTAAACTCACACTCTCACTATGGCTCCTCAACCATGGAGCACCCCAGAACAGCGGACGTTCCTCGATTCTTGGATGCCCGACTTCATCAAAAGACAGGCCGAGGGGAAGCTCACTCTTTTCTGGGCGCCGCTCTTGGAGGCGTGGTTTCGCAGATGGCCGGAACACACGCTGCTGGGACTGCCCATGCCAAACGACCGATCCGCAAGGCCTTTGACTGTGCAGGAGACGGAGACCCTGGGCGCCGCAATTGTGGTTCGGAAGGGGGTGAGGCATATTTGGCGCGTTTTCAATACCTAGATATTGACTATAATTTGGCAGAGACTTGAGAATTACTTCCGCAACAACCGCAGGAAGATTGGCAACGCGAACACGCCTGGGGGCGCTTCTGCGAGCACCTCCACCGGCGCCACGGGGCTGGCGTTACAGAACCTGTTCCTTCAGAATGCTCCCAAGCGTCGCCGTGCTCACCAGCCGATCGAAGTCTTCCAGAAGCACAATAAAGCTGCAATTCGCGAGGCTCTCGACGAGGCAGGTTACAACACCTTGAACGAGGAGAAGATGGCCGACGACGTAGACGACTGGGCCGACGAGTCGGAAGATACAGCCGCCGCGCGGATCAAGGCCACCAAGTCGGAACGTATGTGTTTGCGCACGCGCGTTGTGCAGGCTCTCTGGGCGGAGGCGTCCGTGGAGGAGCGCGAGGCGGTGGAAGCCGAGGTTACTCGGGAGAAGCTGGAGATCTATGACCAGGAGATTGCGGCAGATCGATTCACCGCAAGTGGCGAGCGGACGCCTGCCCAGTTTCAGGAGTAAGTCTTCAATCCTATTCTCGGAGACGATGTTGACTCGACCAAATGTTCGGCGTAGAGCTATTGACGCGTTGGACGGGATCTTGGCACACCTTCACAAAGCCACGTACAATGCGAGCGGTTGGGTTGGTATGACGATCGTGGGTGGGCCTAATCCTCGACACGATGGCGAACTGAGTTTCAAGATGTAAGTCGTGACCGTGGAGTTGTTTGTGCATATTAGCTTACGACGTCTGCAGTGCCTGCTTCGGCAAGACACCAGCTGGCAATGACTTCGAAGAGTCTTGTGTCGACTTCGACAAGAACATCGCGGAACCCTTTGAAGCTTTTCTGAGGAGTTCTTTCAGTGAGTTTCCCCCTCAACCTAGGTCCAAAAGCACCGCTAACCGTCTCTTCTTTCACAGCGCTCGAGCAACGCGCTTCGCGCGCACTTGCAGTGCACCAGGAGCCCTCTGAACCGCGACTGATTCGGGCCAACACTGTGGACGATGAGGCGAACACCACAGCCCTACCCAAGGTTAAAAAACCCAAGTGTATGACGAAACCCAAGAAAACCAAGAAGCAGGAGTCGCCAGAGTCGTCAGCAAATACAGTCGCGCCTCCAATGGATCCCAACCCTCCGCCAACTGAACCCCCGCCTTCGACCCCTTCGACTCCTTCAGGCCCTATGCCGTTCGACGAATTCGATGCTTACATTGATGGCTTGGACCTCGACATGCTAGGAGATTCGGACGCACAATTCTCCACGACGCCGGATATGCCACCTCCGCTGACTCGTGGTACGGCGGCTGCGCTTGACCTGTTCGAGCGTGGCATGAGTGAGCGTGCACCGTTGCCCTCCTCTCCCCTTCCGTGGACGAGCACTCAAGCGGCGACAATGAATGTTGATGGCTTCAACTTTCCAGTCATCCAGGGGGTCCCGCCCTCTCCTCCTCCCCGTTCATTTCCCGAGCCGCCACTCCTCTTGAGAGCGTTCAGTCCAGGCGGCGCGAAAACGACGACACCCCTTCGGCCGAGCCCCATGCACGCCCCACCTACGATCGTGTCTTCGACGCTGCGTGCATTTCACACCCCCGGATTCGCGACCAGGATCGCGCGTGCGATGGCAAGCTTGATTGCACCTCCGTCGTCCTCTGTGATGGCTCCGAGCCCCGGTGCCACGGCCGCTAAGACGCCCATAGCGCCAGTCTCGACCCCGGCTGTGCCGCCGACGTACCCCGAGTCGCGCCCGCCTGCAAGGACGCCCGCAGCGCCAGGCTCAACCCCTGCCATGCCGCCGACATTCCCCGAGTCGCGCCCGCCTGCAAAGACGCCCGTAGCGCCAGGCTCGACATCGACGGCGAATGCGGTGAAGCCTCCACCGGCGGTCAAAAAGACCGGAAAGGCGGCAGTGACGACGGGGAAGAAGAAGGTGGCTGTCGTGAGGGCGGGGACGAAGGAGTTAGCGGCAAAGGCGGCACTGGTGACAGAGGTGAAGCGGGGGAGGGGAAGGCCGAAGAAGACGGCGGTCCTCCATGATGGGACGAATACGCAGGATGCGGCGCCCGCAGAGGTTGCGAACCCTGCCGCGGGTGTAGCGCCTGCACTCGTCTCCTCCATCACTAACAACAACCGCCGCTACGCGAAGCTCGCGCAGCAGCAGGAGGAGGTGGCGAAGAAGAAAGAGGCGGCGGAGGCGTTGGCGAAGCAGTCGGCAAAGGGGTGGATCACGGCCCCCAATCCAGCGGGGGAGCACGATCTCGTCATCCTGACGCGTGCCCGCAAGCCCACGGTGCTCGCAGATGGGAGTGCGCCCACCCGTCAGGTGAAGAACACGCGGAAGCCAAACCCGATGCTGTCCAAGACGGAGGTAGTGCTGCTTGCGCGGGCAGCGGCGACGAAGAAGCGAACGGCGGCGATGAGCGTCAGCGCGCCGAAAGCTAAAAAGTAAGTGACGGCAACGTGTTTTGGCCTCATAGCTGATATATATCGATTTACAGGGCTCGTAACGCATAAGCCGTGCTGCACCGCATGCTGCCCAGCTGCTCAACCGGCGAGGTAGAAGCCGCCCTCAACGGGGGCTTCTGCCACTTCGACCATCGTGGGGGATTCTGCTGTTCAACCAGCGCGTGTTACTTATCTGCAGCATTAAAATACTATCCATGTTTACTTATGAGAAATCTTATGCCTATGCCCATGACTATGACTTGTTCAGGAGCGACGGCAAATATTCTGAATTAGGAAATTTGGACTTAGAAAAATGCGACGTGGTGAAGAAAACAGAAAAATAATATTCATTAAAAAGATGACTCTAAGAGGAATCGAACACCCATACCAACACATGATGGTAGAATGAAACAGATAACGAGCCGACCGCAAGGCTACACACCCATTAAAGATTATAAATAAGGGTGAGTATATACCGGTGGATGGGCACATTTGACAGAAAAAATAAAGAAAAAACTCTGCCCCACCACACAAGGCCCCGAGAACTGGGCGCAACGGTGGGCGTATACGCAGAGCGGTATGTGATACGATTTCAGTCAGATTTGGGATGGCTGTGATCGACGCGGACGAAGAATCTGGTGGAAAGGGGGTCGGGGAACAGGCGCAGAGAAGACAGGGAAGACAGGGTGCACATTTGGAAGAGGGAGAGGTATGACTGCGGTGTTGCAAGGATGCGGCGGCGCAGTGGTCACAAATCGGCGGCGAAGCGGCGTGGGGCGCTATTAGTGAGCAATCCGCCGGCGGTGCGAGGGACCTAGAAGGCCAGGTGGCAGGCCAGTGAGGGTAGGAGCAGCGTGGAGGGGCGGGCGGGAGCAGCGCTTCATTACTCCCAGGGCATAGGCGCCGACAGGCACCAGATGCGTGCGAGTAGAGGAGTGTACACGTCTACCAGAGGGCAGAGTGATTCGTGGAAGGCGGGAGCAGCTGCCCTGGCGCCAACGAAACGAAGCGGGAAAGAAATGCGCACCGTGGTGTGCTACAGGGCGCGGTGACCCAGGGGAGGGCGGGGGTGCTAGCTGGCGGATGGCAACGAAGCCCTAGATGCACGGAATATACGCCGGAAAGGCCGGGGCAAGTGCGGCGAGGGGAAATAAGGTGTGGCGCCGCGGGGCGATTGTGGGTGAACAAGAGGGAGTACGAGCGGCAGGAGTAGCTAGGGAGCAAGGAGGGAGGGCAAAGAGGAGTGCCCCCAAACGCGGGGCCAGTAGCCTGCGAAATACAGCTTTTAGGGCGAAAGCAGGAGCAGGGAGCAGCCCGGCGGTGAGGGCTACGGTAAGCCCAGTAGGCCGATTGCGGAAGATTTGAGAGCGCGGAGAGGTAGTCGATATCCCGTGGGTCAGTCTTGCAAGGCCTGGAGCCGGGGGACGCGATGGAGGAGGAGGAGGAAGCCAAATGGTGGTGGCAGGACGAAGCGGATGTGATCCTAATATGTGTCAACAAGCGACCCCATTTGGCGAAGGCGGAGCACCTATGCACGGACCATCAAGGCGGCGGCGCGTGCGAGCAGTGGGCGCACGCTGGAGCGCCCACGATGGGGGAAAGAAAGCTGGTCTGATATATCAGACGCCACGCTAACTAGGAGCTATGATATATCGCCACCCCTCGAGCATTACCAACCCTCTGATATATCAAAACCCCATATACACCTGCAAAGTGGTCCATCATTAATCTACTCACGGTAGGAGAACATGATGCCTAACCAAGTTATGAAGAAGCAGTGAATTTGCAGGCCAGAAACGAGTGGATGGGCCCAACGAGAAATGAAGAAATAGACGTCGATGGACGACATTGTTGACTCATTAAATTAAATTTGATTATTGATGGTAGAGGTTCCGTGAGCAGAGATCCAGTCGGTTCAAGAGTGTCTGATTGTTTGTGTACCGCTCTGGATGCACCCTGGTTGCCTGCGTTAGCAATTAGTTAGAACTTAGTTATAAAGTGGGAATGCGTCAATCTCACCCCGGCAATCAAACGCCAGTTGCAAAAGTTGCTGCATCAATCAAACGTCAGTAAAACGTCGGTACAACGTCACAACATCATTTTCACCCTGCCCCGCCAAAGGCTGTGATACTTTACAGCCCCTTGCAGAACTTAGGGCGGGGCCTTTTTTTTTTTTTTCTTGTTCGTTTTCAACAATATTATCGGTGTGAGCTCAAATCTCAGCCAATTCTCTTGAAAATATAACCAATCGATTCGCACGGCGATTCCGGTGGGCATCTTGTGCCAGTATTTCTGATGGCATCATTTAAGTTACCATATATGGAAGCTGCAGTGTTTTCATACAGAACCGCTGTAGCACTGGAGATATAGCCCTGGGAAACTTAGATTTTTGTTTTGAAACACTAATGACCATTCCCGAGGGCATCTCAAACATTTTCTCTGTGTTTCGATTACGCAGGGAATGGACTCCTTAAATTTTCAATGTGGGCCCACAGGGGGGTATCTGAGCGCACAATATTGATGATACATCATCATCTTTGATGAGCATTCAATGGCCTCCGCATATTTAAATGCGTAGCAGATGAGCCTATGGACAAGGCAAGCAGATGAGAATTGAGGCCGCCGCAATTGTTCGAGTCACGGGGACCAAAACCCCCCCCCCCAAAAAAAAAAAAAGAAAAAGAAAAACAGTCCACGCCCCAAGTTCTGCAAACGGCTGTAAGGGTTTTCACGCAAAAGTTCCACATTTACATAGGGGTATATGAGAGCTATCTACCATCTTGAATTGTATTTTTATATATTTATTCCACATTTACTTTGGCTCAATCAAGATGCAGGAGCATCTGGCAGAATATGGACCACCCATCTGTCAATGCAAACTGTAAGGTACCGCTGTACCAGTGGCTGTAGGCCACCGGTACCCGAGACAGGCGTGGTCATGTTTGGCAGCACCGTCCGTACGTACACATCACGGCTTGTCCTTAGCCACCGCTATCCGTACGCCTGCGACCTCGTACGACCTGACCAGCCCACTCGGGCTAGTCCACCACTTCAATTCAACAGTGAATTGCTTTGGTTATTAGGTGTCAAATTTGGTATTCAGCCGTCCCCAAACAGGGTACAGATCACTTACTGACACCTAAAGAGGCCAACAAAATTGTAGTTGAGAGGGTATACTATATCGCGCTGGGATCCTGGCCACCTAAGGGGTTTGGGCCTGTTTTCGACGTCCCACGGGGGATTTTCCCAGGTTCGTGGACCTTAGACAATAGGTGTGCATCCTACGAAGAGATCAAGGGTATTCATGATAATTTGGTGCCGTTTTGAGTACCCAACGAATTTAATTTTCAAGGAATTCCCGAAAGGGTAATTGACAGGGATCCTGGCCACCCTCAAAAGCCCATTGTTGGCGGCGAATGAGGGCCCACGCCGTTTAACCTAGTGTACATTGGATCTATATGATGTATTTTGGACACCTGTATCATACATTGGACCTTGCAAAAGTAGTGTAGCGGAGACATTTTACAAAGGCCCTCGGCCGCGGGATCCACAACGCCACGCAAACCGGGCCGGCGCGCCAGTGGTAACACATTGTAGGCCAAAATAAGTAAAATAGAGGTTCATTGGAACCCAATGAACTAACCTGAACACATATCTCTACTTTCGAGGTGTACTGTTAAGAACCCGACATTTAATCTTTTTTTCGAGGTCGAATGGGTGATTTTCTATCTGTACTCGTATCAGGAGGCAGGGGAAAGTGTTCGAGTGGTGTACTGTAGGGTATATTGAGGCCTCGCCTATCATGATGAATACTGCAAGGTGTTGGAACCATAGTCTTCACGAGTCCATCGGTATCTCGAATTTCAGAGTGCAAACATTGAGTTTGTGTTGCAGTTGTGTTGGTGAAGTTAGTGATGCAGGGCAAGTTTTCCGCCAAGTACTGCATGCCCAGAAGGAAGCCCCAAGGCCTAGCAAACGAATGAGCACCCAAAATCCCGGATCCGCCGCGCATTGGCTGAGAAACAAGCGAGACGGTCGTTCAGGGTTAAGAAATTAATGTTCTCACCCTTTGAACCGCGATCAACCCGGGCACAGTGTTGGATCAACTTATCACTTTGGGTTGAAATTTGGTCTCAAGGTGCGCAATGGGTCATATTCCATCATGCAAGTACAGAGGGGAGATATTATATGCTCCAGTGTCTTATATTTGACCTGTGCCCAGCTTCCTAGTGTGGCAAGGATCCTAGTCACTGATAGTATAGCTCTTATACACTCCCATGTACATGGGAACATGTCCTATTATGTTGGCTAAACAAGCATATCAAAGTTTCAGCACCATGATGGGATACGGCTTATTCAACACTAGCAGTGTGCCCGTGCTACACTACGGGAGTATTCCGCAAATTATATAAACACATTCCACTGAAAAATGAGGGAGATACTCTGTTAGGATGATATCAAGAGACGCCGCTCATCGTCAACCTTCTGTTGACTCCTCACAGCCTCGTGGACAGTTCACTCCCAGTCAATAGCACAGTCAAAATACTTGCAAGAGGTACAGTATAAGCAAGTCCATTTCCGTTCAAACAATAGTTGACGGTGGCCGAATCCATTTGGAAGCTTCAGACAGTCCAGATCATCTTTCGGAATTGAACTATTTGGCACTGGCTTCAAATCTAAATATTTGTGCAACAGAAACACTATTTATGCTGGGATTACTTCGTTTTTTGGCAGTCGAACCTCTCATGGGTTTTCCCTTGTTCTGAACATACCTATCATTTTGGTGCCATCAGTTTGCACATCTTCTTGAATAACTGAACAGATTTTGCTGGATTGATATACTGTGTTTGCTCTGGATACATGATTGAAGACCCAGTCAGGTCTAGAGTTTGTGAAGCTTCACAATTTTTTTTCATATTCTGTTTGCAATACCCAGCATGCCCAGTGGGTTATCAGCAGTGAGAAAGGTTGTTATCTCAAGTATGAGTAGCGGCTCATGTCTGTGTTCCCAGAGCCGGAGACTCCATAGCGAGAGACACAGTCCTGTTGAATTCAACGGCGCCGTCATGTCCATCAGGTCCGATTGTCTATCGGCATGTGCCAAGTGCTGCGGCTCAGCTGAGCTGATATTATACACTCGGCTATCTCGCGGCGGCGGCCCACATCTGTGTCGGCGTTCTCTGAGCCGATTCGGGGGTCAGCTGATGCAAAGATTAGTTAATCGGGGAGTCGTACCCATGTGCATTGAGTACACCTCATTATTGTGACATTATAAATAATACTTCAACATCTGGGTGGAAATGTCGATGGAGTTGTGAGGTAAGTGACAGAATTGGAGCCGCTTGGCTCGAGACAAAGACACCGGTGAGCCAATCAGAGTGTGTGGTCAGAGACAAACCACTCTTAATTCTTATATAGATGTATGTTGGTGTATTTGCTTTTAACTCCTTCGAGTCTACCTTCATTTTACTCTCTTGACTCTTTTCCCACTCAACTTCTGATTTCCTTTTAGAGATTCTTACTTCCAGTGACTATGACAAGTCACACAGTCCATCACAATCTTGATCTTCAGTTAAAACCCTAAACCTCAAGTGTAGCCCATAGGTTGAACCACAGGGACACGAAAGTGCATGACCAGTCAATATTGCAGTCTGATATCATTCATAAACATGGCAAACACAACACCATCATAAATACATTGAAAAATAAATACAGCTCCAACACAGAGATACGCTTATAGCTAGGTATAGTATTGGCAAATCCAAATGCATGCCGGAAGTCTCAAAATCAGACTTCCACAGGAATGGTAGTTTCTCCTGCATCCTCCCTCTCGACATCTGCTGGAGCTTTGAGTGGTGCATGCAATTCGGTGAGATGGTCCAGGGCTTTCCAATGAACTTCATCAATATTGGCAAGTCTATCATCAATTTTTACAACATCTTTTGCTTGCAATGACTGTTCGAACAGTGGCCGAGCTGCAGTCCATAATTCGATGGCCTTTGAAAGATATCTGCTTTTATTGGCAAGATCTCCGAGACGTAACATGCACTGAGCTCGGCTGCGATGCACATCCATATAGGTAAATCCTTCCAAAGCCACAGTCCAAAGACTGTGTGCTGTGTTTTCATCATTGTTGGAAATAAAAACATCTCCCAGGAAGAGAAGTGCCTTGTGTTGTGCCAACTTCTCCATCGACTTGCAGGCAAATCCCAGATATACCACCGACCATGTGGAAGACCACTCAATATCAATCAGATCCCAGCGGCTGATATCTGCGAGCCGCTCCAGCGTAAAGGACACACACTGGTAATCCCTTCTCCCACATGAATCAAGACATTTTTGGAAGAGAGTGTTGGCTAAGGAGGTATTCTGCTCTCGCAATACTAGATCAGCCAACATCATTTCACAATAGATCATTCCTAACGGATGTTTCAAGCCACTAAACACCATCTGTGCCTTGTTCAGATTTTCACGCACATCTAACTCAGAGACACTGGTTGCTATATTAATCTCTGCAATATTAAGCAGTGCAGTCGCATAGGTAGTGACATTGAAGTCAGAGGAGATGTGTTGAATAACTGCAGTATAAATGCTCCTTGCTTCAGCATATTCAGATTTCAGAAGATGGAGTGCAGCCTGGTCTTGTGTGATTATGCAATCGAGGCCACCCCCTGACATGCCACAGATGCTAGTAATGTTTCTTGCTGCCTGGAGCTGGAAAGTACAGTCTTTATAGTTACCAAGGGACATTGAGCACGAAGCTCTAGTTGACAATGCTATTGCTTCCTTATATAAATCTCCTGATAACTTCGCAAGTCTATGAGCCTCTTTGGTGTTGTCCATAGCTGTAGAGTAATCTCCAGTACACAACCTGAGATGAGCAATTTGAAGTAATGCAATACTCTGCCAACTTGTGTCACCACATGACTTGGCCAAAGCCAGTGCCTGTTGCATGAGCTGGATAGCTCTGGGTAGATCAGGTTCTATGGTGGAGTAATAGCCTCCAGCTGCCACATAGAATTTCGCTATGAGGTTGTATCAGACAGAGAGTGGCTTAAAATTATGGTGAATTTACCTTCAAGAACTGTATCCCTGAAGTGTTGGAAGTGAGATATGGCTTGAGAAATTACCAAGTCCAATGTGGGGAGTGGAGCCATTGTAGCTGACAGCAATAGTTCAGTGAAGAAACCTGTCTCCAATCGGTGATCACAAGGTTCAGGGAAAACAGTGGGAATATAGTCCATCAGCATAGTTCTGCTAGACATAATTAATCGGTAGAAGGAGCTCAGAGATAATGTGCAATATACGGTATCCACAAGATCTGGATGACCAGCATGTAATTGTCGTAATAATATCTCTTGCAGATTTCCCAAATTGGATGTTATTCTCTTGATGACAGGGGCCAGCTGCTCCCCATTATATTTTTTGAATAACTCCAAAAGTGAATGAAAATGCTTGAAAAGAGGCTGTATAAGATTTTTTACTGCAGGAGAGGCTTGCTGGATGTGCTCTCTGATCGGCAGCAGTGACCGGAGTTGCCTCTTGGCATCCTGATATGCTAGTGAAGTAGCCAGCAATGTGGCTTTACACGCAAGAATATTGTCAATTGGAATATTGCCTTGAACAAGTTCAAGATCTGAAAGTCCATCGGGAAGAATTGAAAGAAGACTCAAGAGATCTCTGGCACCAGATGTCATCCGGGGGCTTGAAAGAGAAATAGTGATAGAGATATCCAGACTGGATCTTTTATCGTGACCGGCAGACAGCAGAGATGTCTTGTCAGTCTCCCATCGGGTCAACACATTGGAGGCTCCTTCATAGTCTGCTAGATGAGCAATGAGATCAACTGCAAGAGGCATGTTATCTGTGAGCTGTAAGAGTTTGTCCATGTATTTTGCATCAATAGAATTGTCTGTAATATCCATGAATGCTTGTTGAGCAGCATTATCTGACAAGGGCTCAAGTGGCAACAGAAATGGATGAGTCCAGCGGACTTGGCCTGGTCTTTCAGCACCTCTCATTGTAATCTGATTAAATATCAGCAAGGGAATGGTGGAATTAAACTAGCAGCATACAATCAATGCAAGATGCGGGACTTCAGTGAGCTGTGAAAGAAGTTCTTCAACCCCTACACGAGATTGTATTGGCTCCCATGGAGTTTCCAGATTGTCTAGAATTAAGAGACATTGTGGTCTCCTAGAGAAATACTGAACAACAGATCTGGTGAGGTCTTTCCCTGGCTCCAACCCAAGGTGCAGCCCAATCAGTGCAGCTAGTTCAAGGCTAGTGGTTGCTGATTCGACACTGACAAAAAATCTGTGTTCAAATCTTACTGTGATTTCTGGATGGTGGAGGGCAGCCTTTGCAAGGCTCGTCTTGCCCATTCCACCTCCTCCCAGAATGGCTATCCTAGCTGAGTCCTGGCTAAGAAGTTTCACAACTTCCTGCAGTTCAAATTCACGACCATGGAAGATCTTGGGCTTTGAAGGCAGCATGGTGAATGAATTTGAACTCGAAAACTATAAGTATGGGTCAAGTGCCAAGACTTTCTCTTTTACCTATTCTTTGAGCCATTGGTTCCCTGATACACCTGGGGTAATTTTAGTCATTGTTATAAAACAAGAGGTGCATATGTACCGAAGATGATCTATCTGAAACTGTACTGTCTGACAATGTCAAAAGTAACTCAAGGAGTTCCTCGTGCATGTTCTCTGTGTGTTTCTTCATCTCGCTGATGTTGTTGAGAATTGCGCCAGTGTTGATCTGAAGCTATTCAGTGGGCGGTGATGTGATATATTACAAAAACTTGTACCTTGAACACTCTGCATGCATGAT
The DNA here is from genome assembly GCA_029204075.1 of Mycena capillaripes. Lineage (NCBI taxonomy): Eukaryota > Fungi > Basidiomycota > Agaricomycetes > Agaricales > Mycenaceae > Mycena > Mycena capillaripes. Next base: position 2,433,157 of record JARHKZ010000009.1, on the reverse strand, counting down.
CTAATCCAGCATGACAATCTTTCAGCAGTGCGCTCATCTCACTCTGGCGGAAGAGGTGCTTGATTTTGCCACCGCCCTGTTGAGCTTCAACGTAGTTGTATATCTTGCGAAGAGTTCTGTATGCCAATTTGGTCAGCAATCCATTCCATGAACAAAATTTACTCCATGAATTTCCCGATGTCATCGAGGACTGAAAGAGGGAGGGATCCAGCAATTTCGGATTTTATATGGAGATTAACAATTGCATAGAGGACTTGATGGATTTTTTCCATGAGCTGCAGACATACATCCCGATTCCGCTTCAAATTCTGGGATCCGTAAGACATTTGGATATTCATCTTTTGGAACTGTTACCTGCGCCATAGTCAACAAGGACAGAGCTGTGTTTGAAATGGCTTGAATGAATGGTGGCCCAAGCACATCATGGAGCTCATTGAGCAAGGTTAGCGCAGGAGTCAAACAGGCTGTTATGTTGTCGACACGAATTCTCGTGTTAGTGAGCGGGCGGGGCATGTCAGAAAAGTGGGATTAATTCGTGATTCAGGGGTTGTATATACAATATCCAAAGCTAGTGCTCATCGAATTTATCAGTGGCGGACAGGTAGTCGCCAAGACATATATGTCCGTACACTTCCCCCGGTTTCTCAGCGTAACTCACGTCAACAGCCAACATCAACCTAAATTCAACCGAGTCCCTGAGTATTACCATATGCATCCATTCCAGCTTAAGAGCATACAATGGCTTGCGCTTACCATCGGGCATTAAATGTAGTGGAATTGCAGACCCAGCTCTGAGCGATTGGACCAAGAAAAATCTTGAGCCCTTGGCCTCCCGGTTCCGAAAGCGCTGGATGCTCAGAACATGAACAATCGAAAAACGGACCTCACAGCACCATAGCGGATAGCTCCTCAACAATAATAGTGTTATATGGGCCGACCGACATCTGAGTTAGCATCAAGTTAACGTCTGTTAACTGCGAGTCCCAATGGAGAGATGGGGCATTGTCTGCATGGTCGCCGCTCATTAAGGTTACCGGCGGAGTTGATCACTGGGCATCGCACAGAGATGGCTGTGAAAAAACAAGATATTCAACCTATTCTGAGCAGTGCGTCCCAACTGATACAGAGATTATTGTGCGGACGACTACGCTGTTTTAGTGGTATTTTTGGCTCGGGCGGAGAAATTGACGATCCGTGTGTCCCACACGCGTCGTACATCCATTTGGCATTGTACCTGAGACACGCCGCTCCAGGCGAGTAAGCATCGTGCCGCTTGGGATTAAATGTGGCATTAAGAACGTCAGGCCAGACAGTCCAGAGGCGTGATATCGGACACAAGGCCACGAATCGGAGGCTAATGTGCAAGCGTGGATAAATTGAACGGCATACCATCATCTATAGCGTCCCGGATGTGCAAATCGAAAGTATTGGCTGGTACCGCGCTCCGGGTCATGTAAACACCACACCCTTGAAGTGCGAATGCGGCGAGACGACGTGAAGGCTAAGCCTGCGACGCAAAACTGCTCGCGCTGCACCATCTCGACTCGCTGCCTTCCCCGGCATGCGTTCCATAACTGCGCACTTGATTGAAACCAGACGAGTGGGCGTTAACACACGCGCCAACACATATGCGCTTACCTCCGTTCGCACCACACTGCCATTCCATCCCGCCGTGCACATCTATCCTTGCGCACACTCGAATCCCCAACGATACTGACATTCCCGCCGGACTGCACTTGCGCTCGCACCGACAGGCCCAGCACCACCAATAAAAATTCAAAGGAGCGGGACTCACCAAGTATCCAGGTCTTCAAAAAAAAATGTCGGGTACATATCCAGCCCAAGGAGAGGTCTCCCCACATCAGCTGGGCCAATTTGGGGGGCGTATGCACTTATCGAGTGGGATGCGAGACATTAGCTCCTGCAGACGAGGGTGGAGCTAAGGAACAAGTTATGCCTGGCGGGAAAGCGACGCATGGCGCCGTCTGTCGGCGTAAGCTGCGCGGTCGTGGCCAGCGTGGGGTGTCGGTGTGGAGGAGGAGGAGGAGGGTGAGCGGGTGGGTAACGACAATACAAGCTGCGCAAGTGGGGGTGGTGCTGGTATTTGACACCCTCCCAGCCTTATGACCATTGAAGTCGATCTGGAACTGCATCCAGAGGTACCACAACGAGCATCGTCGCACGCATCTCAGTCTGCTCCGGATCACGTCGCGCGCGGCAGAGGTTCCTACAGCACAGGAACGGGGAGGTCGGTATCCGAAGGAGGAGAGGGACGAGGACGGCGGGCACGTACGACATCCTCCGTCGGAGTGAGATTAACACGTCGCGAGCGCTCCTGCATCCCATCGCCTTTCTTGAGCATGCCGCCAGGCCTTGTCCGAAGCCAAGTAGCACGTCTTTCCTTCTGCTCCGCTGGCGCAATGGTCCAGGAAGGCCGGTGGTAAGAGGTGCCAAGCAGCCTCTGGAACGAGAAGATCCACGAGGATACCATTAAGAACACGGATGCGCACAAAGGTCAATCCCTGATGCGGGCGATGCCTGGAATGTGCAAGCAGGTAAGCAAACGATCCGACCACGTAGATGAAGGACGCACCGTCAAACGCGGGGGAGAAGATGCTCGTGACGAGCGCCGTGCGACATAGCAGGGCCGCGCGTACCCTCTTCCTTCTCCATCTTGGCTGAGTACGTCCCTCTGCGCACACGCGAAGGACAGCGAGCCACGCTCGTCCATCCGCTAATGCTCCAAAGGACAGCTCTCCGCCACCAGCATTCATCTTCGTTCGGTCCGTGTCTATCCAGATCTTCTGTTCAACTCGTGGCGTCGCGCTCATCGTCGCAGTGTTTGGCAATATGGAAAAGGTATCGAGAGCATTCGGACATCGGACCCGGCGTTGCTCGGCCGAATCAGCTCCTTCAACGTCTCGAAAAGGCAATTCGTGGCTGTGCCCCTCCCACCGTCTCCCCGCGCACATCCTCGTCCCGCTACTCCTTCAATCCATCCACAACATCTTCAAACCGCTGAGGAATCATTCTTGTCTCCATTGATAACTCTTCGAGCTCGCGAATCCACGACGCACGGAGCACAGCCCCTCTCTGTATCCTTATCAACTTTCGACATCCTCGAAACGCGCGCATTTTCATTCCTCAATACGTCCAAGGATTCGCGGAGTCGCTGATGCCGGCGATGGGCGGGCTGAAGGGACTCCGATGGCTCTGTCCCTCATACCGATGCTCAACGACGCTCACTCCCTCGGGTATTCGAGTCGACGCCTCCGTAGAGCAAGTACGCATTTTTGCCCTCCTCCGCCTCTCGGTACAGCCCTCTTCACCTAAGCTCATCCCTGCTGTCGTTCATCGCCACACCGCCGCTCGAAGTACTACTCGCCGTCGCCACAAACACAGTACACGCCGTGGTCCGCGTTCTTGGCGCACGTCGCCGTACCCGCGTCCGGCTCTATCCCCTCTGCAGGGAGACCTCCTGGCTGTCCCGCAAACACTCTCACGTCGCGGGCCAGTGCCTGCGGTTCATGTCGTCTAATCATTGTTCGTTCAGTTCGTATCGACATGGATCTTCGACGACCAAGACTCAAAATGGTTTGATCGTCTTCTTTGCCACAATAAATGAGCAGGATGCCTTATTGAATTTTTCCTCGATTTCGTTGAATCGGAATATACTCTTTAATTTCTATCGATGTGTACGGGACACCGCCCATGCACGCCTTACTTCCACTTTCGCGCGACTGCATGGACTCTGCCAACCTTGTATAAACCTGAATCTCCCTGTGAGTCACGATCAGATTGTTAAGCCTGTCGAAAGCATGGGAGACTGCGTATCGAAGCCCGTCTTCCTAGAAGGCGAAGAGTTACGTTATCGAACCCTTTCCACTCAACTTGGCTTTCTTTGCGGTCAAGTTTGTTTGGTGCTCTCTCTGTCCACTGTGACTCCGAAGTCTCTCGTTGGCTTGACAACAAGAGCATCGTTGGAGCGACGTTCTACGATCGAGCTCGGCCATCCTGCTCTTTGTTCTGCATCTGTTTGACTTGTAGATCAAATGTTTGCAATGATAGAATCCATGGATCTTGGCAGGGATGAGAAAACACGTTGACCGCTGATCTCGAGTTTAATAAAGACCGCCTCGGACAACGTTCATTCTTCCTCCCACTTCCATGCCCGTCACATTTTCTCCCGCAAAACATCTTGCGGAGTCCCGAGATGTTGAGCCGGTTACGCCTGCCCAGATTTTGCAGACAGCATGCCCAAAGCAATTCGCACAGGTGGACCAAGTGTTGCAGTATTCCATCGGCGGACAGTCCGGGGCGCCGAACACAGTCTTTAAAGTCGAACCAAACAAGAACGGTTTCGTGAACACGGTCATGTCGGCATGGGGCCAGCACCACGCGATCGTTATCCGTCCGGACGATGTCTGGCTAGCAATCATCTCCCAGTTCAGTTTTTACGTTAACGCGAACGCGGAGCTGCTGCGCGCCGACTTCGTCGCACATGAGGGGAAGAAGGAGTTGGTAGTTGACGCGGACAACGGCCCATTGGATTTTGCGTACCTCTCCCGCCAAATGGGGGATATGATCCACAAAAATGTGGTCGATCCCAGCCTTCGCGAATGGATTCTGCCCAAATTCTCCACCACCACGACCAACGACACTACGATCGGCGCCATGCTGATGATGTCGACTATGAAGAAATATTTCGATTACACATTCGGCATCATGTGTGGGATTCCTCGCGTCACTCTCCAGGGAGAACGGCAGGACTGGGAGCTGGTGCTCCATCGGCTGGAAAAGTTGAAGGAATATGGCCTGCAGACGATCGCGTGGTATCACCTTCTTCACCCCGTCATTTCGCGATTCGTGAAAGCGTTCGACGACCCGACTAGTCCCGAGAATCTTGATTTTTGGCAAAAGGTCGCGTACGAGGGAATGGATGGATATGGAAGCTCCGTCCAGTGGTCAGGATGGATTTCAGCATTCTGCGTGTTTTCGTCGGACGGTCTCTGGCAGGGACCGTGGCTTGATACCGTTCGTTCCTTCCCGATATATCCGCGATGGACACTGACCTGGATATCCAGAACCACCCTCAGTCGAGAGCTCCCGAATCTCTGTCTTCCCGCCGCTTCTGGTCCTCTTATACCAGACCGCTCCATGGGAGCAGACCGCATTTGACTCTCGACGGGACGGAATACCCTGTCATTGATCAAGAACAGGTTCCTAGCGGATACGCCGAGGTCGATGTCAAGGTGGATAACAACGGAACGGAATTCCCATGTGTCATTGTTGCTGGGTTTGTGGGAATGGGATTCTCGTCCAGTCGCGATCTCTCCGTTTCCAAGACCGGGAAGAATGATACAGTCAGGCCCGTTCTTGCGTGGTGGATCTATTCGAAGCTGGAGGAGTCTGAGAAGACAAGTCGGCGGGAGTCGCGGCGCCGCCAGTCTCCGGTGTTATCCAGGAGTCCGGAGATGCCATTTATCGTCTACGGTGAAGCCGGGCAATTCACCCCGGGAACCTCTGTGCCTGCTATTATTCCAATCCAGCCAACGTCTCCGTGGTCAATGCCCATCTACGCACCTCCGCCTGGACCTCCGCGTGGGCGAGCCGAGCCTGTCGTTGTTTTCCCGCCCAATGCATCGACGATGCAATGGGTCACTGATCAAAATCGTGAAAATTTGCGATCGGCACTGGAACGGGAAACCCCCTTCGCTTGGCTCTCGAAGGCCACTCCTCGCCATGAAAGGCGGAGAAGTGAGAGTGCTGTTCGAATTGATGAGCCAGTCATTCCGGAATTCCCTCGCCAAAGACGAACAAGTTTCTTGAAGCGGTTGTTCAGATTTTAGTACGTCCGTCGGATACGCAAAATGACCATGTACTATTTTGTATCTTGTCTTGGCTAGACTCCAAATATATCATGGGGCATACGGCTTATACTTACTATTGAATCATTTCAATAACTACGAATGAACCGATGATATGTCATCAGCAGACTCTAATTGCCGGTGCTAATAGTCGCTCATAGTGAAGGTCTTTTATTACACAGCGTTGCAGAGTGCCCATAGATACCATACTGAATCATAGTGCACACATGGTTTGCTGATGCGTACGAGGTTCAATGTTTTTTTTCCTGACCATTTGCAGTCCCAGGAAGGCAAACTGGTGCGTCCGCTTTGCGAACGAAGTTAAACATCGCCTACTTACCTTCCTGTTCATGTTTACTAGTAGTATGCCCGTGCTACTAGTACGCTACGGGGGTGTGTTTTTCAAGTTCAAACTTCAAGTTGATTTCGATTTTGGAAGATGCCACTCGTCGCCAACCTTCAGTTGGCTCCTCGCGGCCTCATAAGCAGTTCTAATATGCAATTATCTCCTTGAATCTCACCAAATCTAAGCCACTCACCGTCCAAAGTGAATCAGAGACGATTTGTTGTCTCCATCTTTAATGCCTAAGGCACCTTGAGGAACTTGAAAGAGGCTTTCTCTGTAACTGTTGATTAATATTCTAGATGAATGAGACAGAAAAGGCATTTGCTTGAGACAATCAGAATGCTCGCCATGTAATCCAAGATTTATTCTGTCTCAACTCTTATATCCATTCCCACCATGTGCTCGCTTGAACTGGGATACTATACTGCGCACGCTATTAACAAACATCATCTGGTCCTCAAATCAGTGGCAGTTAATGTCGACCTATGCGCACTACTGCCGACCAATTGGCTTGGACTCGCTGCGATACTGCTGGCGAACCGCTCGCATCCATGTGACCAGTGCGTCATCCCGAAGAATTTCCTACCATTTTGCCTGATTTTCTGTTCATTCTACACGTGACCACAGAGCTGCGAATTAGTGAGAGCAGGCAAATAGAATGACCTAGTCTCACATAGTTGTATCCTGGGATCTGTATGCCACTAAGAAAAGGCCGATTGAGGAAGAATTTAGAGGATTGATCTGACCAGATAATGCTGATCATTGCCGACCAGTGCCGATCAGTCTCTTGTGCTTGGCTCGTGCGGGGGACATTTCGCAGTAATACAAGGGCTGCACGCGTAAGAATCTGCTCCTTCTTCCTTCTGTATCCTCTGCGCCGCCCTGACCCTGAAAGTCAGAGAATCTGAATCGAGACTATTTTGCACGGCTATATATCTGCACCTCATTATGTCGAGCAAGCAGGTCCGCCGTTCATGCCCTGATCATCTCCAACAACAGGCCCTGCGACGCAAAAATCGTCACATTTCCAGCTAACGATCCGTTTATTACCTTCACCACAACCGAGTCGTTGCCCTTCGGCTCCTTCCCGTTATCTTCCGCACTCCACTGCTGTCCGGCCCAGCTAATATTCGAAACTCCCTTAGAACCTCTCGGTGCGGTCAATCGCGAGACCCTTGCACCAGTGATTCCGGTATCGAGGTCAGCGAGCTCAATATCAACTGCAGGTCTTCTGGGCTCGATCGTCGCGTTCCAGAAACGCATATCCAGCACGGCAAACTTCGTGAGCAGACCCGAGTTGTATCCCGCGTAGCTCGCGATATTCGGGTGGGACTCGTTCATTGGGAGGCGGTAGATTTGGAAGTCGCCGCCTGTGCCAACAAAGTCCGCTGCGAAGACGTGCCCGTACCAAATTCCACGGACGGACTTTATTTCGTCTGGTGTATTGACCGGCTGCCATGGCGGCAACAGGGACACCCGCTGTATCCCCATCGCCATAGCATTCAGCATAAAGTCTGCGGTCCAGAGGGCGGCACCAAGGCTGTAATAGAGTGGAGGGGGTCTAGGACCTAACCCGATGGCGGAGCCACCTTCGCCCAGAATAAATGGGATGCCTCGTGGCTCAAGGAATGAGATAGTGGATCTAAAGCGGGATTCCATTTCGGACGTTGTTTTCGAGTGGTTCATCAAGTCATCTGAAAAGGGGGTCAAGCCATTTTTTCTGCATGGAGGAAAGATGCTGTCGCACATCTGAGACTACCGTTATGTGTCGTTTGGTAGCTGTACTTGCGTTAATAAAATAATCTGTCTTTGGAAAGATAACTCACTAATGCTGCGAGACGGCCTTCACAAATCGTCCCTGATCAATGTCACTCCACATCTCCGTCCTGCCATAATTATAATATCGAAGTCAGACTCATCCGGTTATCACAGCGACGGACTGCCTACACGTTCCAAACACTCGCATTGACTATCGTGGAGAAAGTCATAGCCTGATACCAAGTGCTTTGGCCATTCAGTGTATCGACTTCGTTGCTAAGATTTATTGCGGCAGCTTTCCATTCAGTAGAGTAATCACCCGGTCCGTAGCCGCTGTGTCGGTTGGGTGGGGAGCAGCGGCGCAGTGGATACAGCGGGTACAAGTCAGGCTCATTCCCAATCTCGATTGCATCGAGCTGCTGAGTCCCTTCCGGAATCGCATCGATGCATGCATTGACAAAGCTGATCCTATTGCTGGGGTGACTTCGCGCAAGGGGGACCTCAAGCGTGAACCGCGTGCCGGGATTGAAGTTCCTGAAGGCTTTTAACCAGGGGCTGCCGATGGTCCTGTTCGTGCTTAGGTGGCAGCTGCCAGTGCCCCGAGGATCGGTGATGGTAATCGCCTTGGCACTGGACTCATTGAATATAATGTGGTCCATCGAGGTTCCGCCGACCCGGATATGGATTGGGGCTCCGGTACGATTGGAGATTGCGGCCATGAGGTTGCTGGAAAATTCATCAGGCCGGTCTGTACCTGTTCGCGAGTGAGTGAAGTGCGTGGAATATGGAGCAGCCACCTGCCTCCGTACGCTGGGAGAATCAACATCTCGATGGCGAATCCGAAGAATCCTTGGCTGACGTTCTGCATGTTGCCTGCAGTTTTGGGTGGATTGAACTGGACTGTCGGGGAAACCAGTGTCGCTGCATCTGCGGCATCTGAATTTGCTGGCCTCGACGAAATGATTCCGAGGAAAAGAAGAAAGTTTGTTAAATCCAGGTTCATAAGTGGGAGGTTAAAGCTGTGGAAATGCATGTGGACGCTTCGCAACCGCGCTGCTATTATATATGTTGAGTGTTTCGGGTTTGCGTAACTCAAGGTGGATATTCTATTCTAAGGCGTGGAGCTTCGTAACCGTGTCGAAAATAAATGCAGTTCTCCCGCTGACCTGGGTGACATGGATGACAGGGCGGCTTAGCCGCTGTAGGCCGTGCTGGTCCTCTCCACCTACACCGCTATGCCATAAAATCTGCCGCCCCACACGGTCTCAAAGACACCGCGCAATCCGGATCCCGTTTCGCTCCAGGCTCCATAGTTCTCAGCATCCGCTCCCGTCGGAGACAGCATCATGTCGGAATCTCTCGTTGACTCCACCACGCGTTCCCCACAGGCCGACAGAACGAGTCAAGGCCCGAGGGAGAAGAGCATTGGCAGGTGAAAACACTAGCCGTCATCTAGAGAACGTACCAACCCTTGTCTTACTTGATGATTTGGACACTGGAACTCACAAAATGAAATCAAACTAGTAGGGAGGCGGAATACTTCAAAAATGTATGTAAATTTGGCGCACAACGAACGAAAAACTAATGTACACAAGGGGCTGGGAGCGGCCTCCCATCCCCTTTTGTGCAATTTATTTATTTAAGGAAGAAGCCACTGTTGAAAAAGGGGAGATCAAGAGCAACACACCCTTCAAATCAACTTGGTCGAATTTAAATCTTCAATTAAGCTGAGTCGCCTTTTTTTGAGCATTCAATTCTGTTCACATTGATTTCAACTTATCTGTGGGCTTGAACACACAAAAATTGTTGAGAGACTGGCCAGCTTCAACCAATGGGAGCAAGCCCTTTGTTTGCCTTGCAATGGGTGGGAGAGAAGGTCGAATTTCATACGTGATTGTAGCACCAGGGCAGTGCCTGCCAGATTACTGGAATAGTGACGGCAAGCTGCCGTCAGCGGCGCTGGGCGGCAATGGTACGGAATGATTGGACCGGTTATTTTTGGCAGGCAAAGATCAAGCCTGGTAGTTCAATATCAAGGCGGCACGAACTGACATCAGCGGAGTTTAGAGCGGAGTGGCTTCGGACGGACATACGTAATCTTATAAAGAGAGTGAAGTGAAGTGACACGGAGCTGTCAAACGGCTCCTCGGCATTGGTCGGTATCGGAGTCCGTTGCCGACCCAGAGCATCGCGATGGGAACCACCGGCTCCCGATTTCTGTTCGGGTGGAAACCCCTGGAAATCAGTGGTCCTCCTTACCTCAAAATTACCACTGGTATACGACGACTTCTACTGGGAGTCGATGGATTCCTATGAGGTTTGGGAGTTGAAAGCCCCACTGTTTCACACCATAATCCACTGCGATGCATTTGCGATGCGCGTCCATGTACTGGATTCAAACTATATCTAATGGAGCCGGCAGTGAAGGAGTTTCAACAAGTGCGCAATGGTGAGGGCTGCTCATTCACATGGACAAGATTGTAACGCCGATTGTTGTGGAAATTCAGGTTGCATTTAATAATATCACTCTTTTCAGTCCATTTCATACAAGATCGATATTTCAGGCGGATGCAGCGATGAGGTTTAATCTAGAAAGGGGTGGGTGAATGAAGTGAGGATAAATGGAAAGTCAATCACATCATACAGCTGCAGAGGTTGTTCAACAACGAAGTCGTTGAGGAAGACACGGAGTTGGCAGCAGAATTCTAGTCCTTCAAGTCCTCCTGCAGCATCTCTGCTGCGGTCCACTATCCGCATGCTCAGGCATTGTATCCTTATCTCACAGGGTCCTCCCTCCTGCCCTACATGTGGAAGTGCGCTAGGCGCCCAAACGCGTCCAGGCAAGCTAGTGCTCGAGTCGAGTCGTGACCAGAAGGCTGCACAAGCAAACAGCCAAATTGACGACCCCGTCATTAGGCTTCGGATGGTGCCTAAATGGTGTAGGCATTGCCCGAAAGCGGCAGATATTCCGAAATGCCGCAATTGAAGAGCGGCAAGTGAATTAGATATGCATAGAGCATGAAATGAGAAACATTAACCCGTACACGGCCGTAACGGCCGCGGCCCAAAGCCGTGCCCTGACCGTGTCGTGAACCATCAAGGAAAAAGGGCCAACGGAACGGGCACGGGCGGCACAGAACACCCATGCCGCCGGTGCGAGTTTTTCAGTTTGTCTCTCGAATCCTGCACCCGGTGCAGCTACTGGCACCATAACGTACAGATTCTCTCTGCTGTCGTCCTAATCAAACCTCACGCTCGATGACTCGGATTGTCTCTCTTCCAAAAATCGATCGTAAACCTGCGCCCGCCGTGAGACATGAGGGAGAATTCCACAAGAACAGCTTGTTGCTCCAAGTTTTAGCTTGTGACAGTGGCCTGACCGAAAGTGGTGAAGGAAAGAGAAACTGACAGCCGCAGAGCAGAACGAGCGATGCCCAAATTACAACGCAATGGTCAACTAACATCACGGAAGTTGAAACAATGCTTCGCACATCACAACGTTTCATAATGCCTATCTACCCCTGGATAATTCTATTTGGCACCCCGAGGTGCCCGGAATACCCGGGTGCTACTATCTGGGACCCCCGGGAATTGTCATGATGTTTTCTGTGATAGCGGGAAGGGCGGGATGAGCGGGAGGTGTTCAGAAGGATGAATACCACCCAAGGAAGTTCAATCTCGCACAGGTTTCTCCGATTGGGGAGGCATGGTATATTTGGTGCTGCTACTGCACCATTTTCTCGTAAGTTGGGGTTCTCATTGACAAACCGGTGGTTTGGGCTTGCCCGAGAGAATGTGAGGTGGGAAAACAAACAGAGCTTCCACTTCGGTTCCTTTGTGGCTGCCCATCCTCCGGACTGGATACGTTTTCACATTTGGGATGTTGAAAACAATAGAGTAAAAGACAAAAAGACAGAGAAAACGATAAAGGTGCGGGATTAAAATTCCTTTGTGGCCTCAGAGTTCAACTGAATATGGACCGTGGAATCCGTGGAAGTGTCCGGCAATGCGCTCCGCGGCACTTTTTTCCAGGGTGCCACATGGAAAAATGCCATATTGTTCCTGGGTACTTCGGCGCATAGAATTATTCTGCCTACCTACCATTCAGACGCTTATCGCGAATTAAATGGAGAGAAAAATAGTGTATAGTGTAGTCGTCAAGGACGGGATTGGAATATAATGAGTGGCCCATGAAGAAGTTGGTGCCGCTTTAAAGCGGCTCAGCTGCAAAGCGAACCACCATCACCGGTGCTCTTTTCCCACTTTTCCCTTTCTACAATGAACTTCATCCTCGCTCTCCTGATCCCAGCCATCAGCTCTGTGCTGGTTAATGTGAGTCCCACCCATCATCTATGACGTCGAAGCCTGTAGTGACTCGCGGCATGCAGGGCATCGTCCTCGACACCCGTGTATGCTCGCTTCATCGGACAACTCGCTTATATTGATCGATTCTCTGGAATAGGCTCAGGCTGATGATGTCCTTCCGCGGATATGCGATCGGACCTGCGGGCCGGGACCTGGCTGCGTATTCACGCCGCCGTGTAGCTGCTCATGTTAGAAGGCTGGGACTCAGTGTATGTCTCCTACTTCTTCTCTCAGAATCATTTGGCCTGATGCAAGCTTCTATGTAGTACATCCACCGAGAACAAAAATTTGCTAACCGAATCGGGTTGGAGGTTCGGGCAAGTGGAGTCGTTCAGGAAGCGCAACGCAAATTTGTTTCTAGTGTACGAATATATAGTATTGGATCGAAGTTCTGGTTATTTCCGTGACGAGGAAGTAGATTTTTTTCTCTTTTTCTCTGGACCTCGCGGCAGCGGCTTGATTATTTATCAATGCACCATATGAATCCGTAGATAATGTGCCAGATTGGGGTTTGGAGAATTACTGACAATATCGCAACAATGTTTGGTTCTGCTTCGCTGTGACTTGGCTGTGACTGCAATGCTCCTTGCTTTCTCCCATCATGCCACCCGCGCGTATATGTTCTCTGCCCGTCGGTGCGTAGTGTTGGGAAAGTTCGGTTCAAGAAATCGGTTCGAACCCGAACCGGACTGAACTGAACGGGAAGTTCAGGTTCAGGTTCGGCAAATCGCCGAACCTGAACGCCCAAGTTCGGTTCACGGTTCAAGACAAGCAGAAATTTGCCGAACGCGTTCGAACTCCTGAACCGCTCCAAAAATTCATCTCCGTCCTCCCTGCACAATTTACCTGCCGTCCGTGTGTCCAACGAGACAACAAGCCGGCCGACTGCCACTGTTGTTCGCCTCTCGTCCGAAATCGCTGGAGCGCGTCGCTCTGCTCGTACCACTCGTCCCTCGGCTCGTATCACTGACCCCAACAATGCGGAATCCTCAGTGACCGCAGGTATTCCCGCGAAATGCCACGCCATTCTGCCACTGTGGCTTCAGAGTCGGAGGATAACGGGTCTGAGGGCAATTCAGATGGCGCCGCGCCTGAGGAGAATGACAACAGCGACGATGAGGAGGGGCCCGGACAAGAGATCATGGATCTCAAGGATTATCATTCCATCCGGGCAATGGCGGATGCAGATCATGCTCAGGTGTGTCCTCTTCCAAATTAATCTACATTTTTACAGCTGTACTCAATGGGCGCAGGTGGTGGCTAAAAATCTCGGTACCAACAGCACAGCGGACATTCGCACTGTCTTCACTCGCATGAAGGGCCGGAAGGATCCCAAGACCGGTAAGCTGGAAGACGAGTCAGAGTGCAAGATTTGCGTGTATGTCTTTATTCTCCTTCGACAATGTATTTAACATGAGTCTGCTAGCGAAAACGGGAGTGAGAAGACATTTCTCACTGGCAGTGTAACCACTCTTCGCTATCATATTGCTCGGTATGTTGTTTGGTCCATCGTCGTTTGTCTGTTACTGACTCTACAACTATCTCAGCAACAAAGGGTTTTACAAGGTCTACAAGGCTCGTTGCGTTGTGTGCGCTTACCTTTTTTTTTTTTTCCTTTTTTTTGTAAAATAGTTTCGGTTCACGCGTTCGAACGAGTTCGAACGCCGAACCGAACCGTCTTGAACCTGAACCGAAGTTCAGGTTCGGCGTTCGGAAAAAAACACCCCGAACCTGAACTGAACCGAACTTTCCCATCACTATCGACGACGGTGCGCCTCGACTCCCCGCCAAATTAATGGACCAAGTCCTCAGAAATCTCGATCCCTATGACCACGATAAAGGCACTCTGCTCGATTGCGGGCTCGTCTCGCATACCTGGCTGACATTGAGCCGTAGCATCCTTTTCTTTTCCATCTTTATCACGCCATTCCGAGTTCGCCCAAACAACGACAGACTACTCAAAGCGTTTCAGTGTGCAACAATCCGGCCGTATGTGCGCGAAATCGTTCTCGGCGTTGACCCAGCCGCCGAATGGACGAGAAACCAGTTGCCTGCACTTCTAGCACAGTTCCCCGAATTCACCACCTTGCGATTCTCAAATCAGTGGAGACTGTTCGGAATCTGCGCTGAACTCGAGCTATTGGGCATTCTGAATCCGGTGGATTGTCCTTCCCCCGAATCGTCACCGAAATCAGGTGTCATAGCAAGGTTACGGCGAGCCTTTACCTTCTCCCGTTTCACCCGTCGAAAGGCCACCGTGGATCTGAGGTCCAACTCAATCAAAGACGACACACCTGGACCCTTCGTCGTCCACGGGCGCCCCCCGCTCTCACAGCTGTCTACCATCTACATCGACTACCCCAAGCGCGACGTCCCCGTCCTGGAACTCCTCGCGCCACCTGCCCTCACGACTATTCATCTCACTCTACGCGAGTGCGACCAGCACCCCGACTCGGTCCATGCATATCTCCGCGCCGCAGGCCCCACCCTCCACACGCTCGTTCTGTCGTTCCCGTGGCTTCTCTGGATTGAATGCCCCTCGACACCCCTGCCGATGCCGGAATTGCGCACACTCCATATCCGCCCGTACGACGTCCTCACCTCAGGAGGCAAGACGATACCCTGCTCCATGCCCGCGGTGATAATGCGCGCTGCGCACCTGATGGGATGTGTGCTGGCCGTTCCACGGCTCGCGGAGCTGAGGATTGACGCCAAGGTTTCGGACTGGGATGATTCAACGGCGGCGGCCATGGAGGCGGCGCGAAACGAACTCGACCGCGTCCTCAGGACGCTACCCGCCATGAACGCAGTTCGTATTTCGCCGTAAAGGCTGGGTATAGGTTATGGCAGTTATAGTTTCGTATAGAATACAGAAGGCGTCATTTCAGGACGCTGTTGGCATCTGGGATGATCTTCCTTTTCCAAATTAACTAGTTGTGTAACAGAGTTGAGGTCCCCATACGTCTCCAAATAGCAGATATTACACAACAATCCCGAGATACCATCAGGATTTAGGAAGATCACGCAGACTGACATCGGGCGTCAACAGCTCGAATTCCGTGTACTCGTGGTTTGAGAATTCTGCTAAATGCCTTGATACAAAAAGTGATAATGAGCAATTCTCATCTTCGAACTCGTCTCAAGAAATCAAGACGTAACGTACCTATCTTGAACGTGGAATCGTATCGCCCTTAGGGAGAAGAGCTTCACGATATTCGGTAGCGCGTGAGGTGCGCGCCGCCTACGAAGACCATCACGCGCCGCTGCCGTGGGATATCGGGACCTAGGAAACGGATAAAGTGCTCGCCTTCCGCAGGATCCGCGATTTGGTGGCTAGGTGCACAGAATGAGTACAATATAACAAGAAGACGTCTCCAAACAAACAACAACGCACTGGGCGCAGAAATGATCCCGGACGCTACTTCGCCTACCAAACGAAGGGATGAAGTGCTTTCAGAGGGTGCAGGACCAGACGCAGAGGGCGGAGTAGTCGTCCGGCTCCTGACGCCGACGTACGTCCGCGACTGCCATCTGCGAGAGAAGTAACCATTTTGGCGCGCCACACGAACCGCGCGCCTTCCATCTCCGCTGCCGTCAGTCTCAGCGTCCAGTCCAAGCAGCACAGAAAGCGCCGCTGCCGCCGTGGTCCCTAATGCAGGTGCGCGCGCGCCGTCCCATCCAATGAACATGTGCTTGGAGTTGCTGTGAACGCGATCTAGCCAGTGGAGCCCAGGCTGCAGATTGTGCTCCTGCTCGGGTCCGGGGTCGGGAACGAGGGCGACGAGGACCACTGTATGTCGAGAGCCCAAGCGTCCACGGCGGCGGCGAGTCGGGGATCATCGGGCGACAGAGACGAGTCCTCACTGATGAGCTGGGTCATCGGCGGGAAGGGATCGATTGTGTGTGGTGGAATGTAGTATGTGCGTCGTGAACCGGGCACGGGTGCACGCAGTGCCACGAGCGCGGCGGAGACGATGGCTTCCTTCCGGCGCGCAATGCGCGTCACACTCGCGCGCGAGACGCTGGGTCGCGCGTCGATGATGTGGGAAAGGATGTGAGCGGGCGCGATTCCACACTGCGGTGACCAATTGGCTCGTCGACGGCTTCGAACAAAAATATGAAGACATCGTGCTCCCGCTCCAGCCCACGCAATGCCGAGTCCGCCGCGCGCCTGCGCGCGACCATGCCGCCCAGCACACCTACGCCGCCTACGTGCCCGCCCTCGGCGTCCACCCAACCGGGCTGCCAACCACCGACCTAAGATAAATGCTGCGTACACACAGGCCCATGAGTCAAAACGCCGACGACAACCTGTCAGAAATGGATATCCGCATGTAAGTTAAAGAAACAACATTTACACACGTGAGCTTCAACAGATGTGCAACCGGCAGCGATTGGATGTCCCTCGGCTCGGTGCAGTAAGAGTGTTTCGTCGAACAAAGTAAAAGTGGTAGGAACACATTAGCACACCCGCGGAGTTAAGGAAATAGGAAACACACAATTGCTTGGCTTTGAGGGAAGGAGAGACGCCCGTGGCGAGGAAAATCGTGCTTACGTGCAGTTAACAACACCCCTAGCATCTCGTGCGTGGCGACGGCATTAAGTCGAAACTGAAACTTTCTGCATCAAGTGTAATGAATTCAGAATCAAGTGTTGAAAGAACAGGAGAAGCAAACTTGCCTGCAGCAGTGTAATCCATGGGGCAAAGACGCAGCTGAGCGTACCTGTCAGCTTGCGGGGGTTTAGGAGACGCTAGGTTGGTGCGAGTGTCTGCGGACTCGGAGGAGGCCATAGAAGGAGTAAACTGAACTTACCTCGGCGTATACTTTCACCGACCACTGGCACATATCAGCATTAGCTCAGAACTGGGTGAATCAGCTAGGATCATCGAATGCGTTGAAAATGAAATGAACCATCAGTGGCTAAAGCACTGGTAAAGTAACAAAGCACGCGAAAACTAAACAAGTGAATCCAGTAACAAAGAGGTCGAGAAATGTGACAGGTCATGAAGCTGCAAAAAACATTCAAACGGAAGAGAATGGAAGAGAGACAGACCAGTGAACGTACTTGTAAATGCCAGCCCAGGGACATTACGAGTGCTGCGCGTGGGGTAAAATGGTGCGGCGTAGGGTATACTAATGCCCCTCATGGTGTGGCGAGTCAGCAATGGCTGGTTGAGATCCTCGAGGGATTTCCCAAGAGAAATGGATTGGAGGTTGAGTGAAATGGGCTCACAGAGTTTCAGCAGCCAATATCGGCCGTTGCACGTATGCAAAAACGTTGAGGTAGCAGCATTGAGTATGTGGAGCATGGGCGAGGGAGGGATAGTTCGGGTTCCAGCTCACATCACCTGGGACTTCAATAGATATACTGCGAGCTGTAGCTAAGTACTGTAGGACTAGGATTAAATGAATGGCGGCGGCGTTGGCTGGCGAATAACTTAGCTTCGCGGAAAGAAAGTGCGCCGACGTCCGGTGCTGCTTCTCGCTCACTGAGACATATACGGAGACGTGTAAGTGAAGATAGTGTACATACGCTGTGTGTGTATATTATTGGAAAAAGCGAAATGCACTCGTTGGTGAAGTGGAAAGGAGAGTAAGCAGGTAAGAAAAGCGTTGAAATTGGAAAGAGAATCCACGAATTGGCTCATGATGAGGAAGAATGTCGCAGACAAGCCATTGCTACATCGCCGCGTGTCTTTCGAGTCCCTGCGGGCTGGACCTGGGCGTTGTAATGGGTGCGGGCTGCGTCTCATGCGCACGCTGCACACTCTTACCATCGGTCGCATTAAGTATGGCAGCGGCGAGCGAACAAGAGCGACGCATAGGGTGCGGGAGGTGGGTGCGGAGGGGACGCAGCGGCATTGGTGATGGTAAGTGGGCAGCGATGGGTGCGGGGATGGGTGGGTCTGGGTCAGCAACGCAGGCAGTCGCAGTGCGCGCCGGCAGCGTGTCGAGGGGCGCATGTGTTGGACCGCGTGTGGAGGGGCCGAGGGCTGTAATAGTCGCGCAGCGGCGAGAGCTGCCCTAAGGGGGCTGCGCAGGGCGACTACAGGAGGGGCGGAGTTGCAGACGCTCGTCACGGATAAGGGACGATATCTGAACGCGGTCGAGGACCCGGATAAAGGAGCTGACCACGCATGGGCCGCAGACGGGCGTCGACGCGTCGTGGATGTAGGATGAGAGCCGCGTTGATGCAAAGGACGCAACGAGCGACCGCGCATACACGGGATGGACGAGATGATTAGGGAAACCGAAGAGAGATTAAGAAAAGGGGAGCGAAGGATGGAAAGGAATGGCACAACGTACTCGGTTGCCCAAATCTGTTTGCCACTCAGCGGCTCGTACTACAGCGAGGTGGGGCGATGCCCACAACAATTTGAACGTGAGCTCCTGCATCCTATCGCCTTTCTTGAGCACGCCGCCAGTGCCTTGTCCGAGGCCAAGTGCTGTCCTTCTTTCTTCTCCGCTGACGCCGTGGTCCAGAAAGGCCGGTGGTGCCAAGCAGCCTCTCGAACGAGAAGACCCGCGAGTATAATTTAAAGGTCACGGAGGCGTAGAAAGGTTAATCCCTCATGCGGACGATGCCTAGAATGTGCAAGCAGGTAAGTAAACGATCCGACCACGTAGATGAAGATGAAGGCTGCACCGTCAAACGCGGGGGAGAAGATGCTCGTGACGAGCGCCGTGCAACATAGCAGGGCCGCGTGCACATCTTGGCTGCCCTCGAGTACGTCCCTCTGCGCACATGCAAAGGACAGTCAGCGAGCGTCCATCCGTTAATGCTCAAAGGGCAGCTCTCCGCCACCAGCATTCGTCTTCATTCGGTCCGTGTCCGTCCAGATCTTCTGTTCACCTCGTAGCGTCCCGCTCATGTTTGGCAATATGGAAAAAGTATGTTGTCGTCGAGAGCCTTCGGACATCGGACTCGGCGTTGCTCGGCCTAATCAGCTCCTTCAACGTCTCGAAAAGGCAATTCGTGGCTGTGCTTCTCCTTAGCACGATTTCTTGTTCGCTCTGGAGTCTCATTCTTCGATCCAATGGCATAAGTTCAAGTGCCTCCTCTCTCACCCGGCTCTTCATTGATTAAAATCACCATAAAATCACAAGCGGCTTTCCTTTACCCTTTCTTCTCCTTTCTCTCACCTCCTCTTCCTCGGACTCTACTCGTGAGGCTGTAGTGTTTCGTCTTTCGATTCAGCCCTACGCTGCCGCTGCCTCTCATGTGGGATACAAAATACACACTGCTATCTCGATCTGCATCTGCGCTCCCTTGTTAATACTTGTTTATTCCTGCGCGGTGGGTTCTGATTATTACTGTACCTTCCGGCACAGTACTATTGACTTGGTTTTGATGATTTCATTACGCCCCGGCACAGCGAGTGGAGTTCCCTCGCCACGAGATTCAACTCCGAGTCCGACACCGCTGGACCGGAAGTGTATTACGTGTCATCTCGCTCTCTAATAGAACGAATCTGGAATTCACGCTCTACGGAGCATAACCCGATTTTCAAGGCGTTGCGTATGCGACCTCCATACATTCAGTACCATCATCATCCACTCCATTTCTCTCTTCCTCCCCGCACGCAGACCCTTTCAGCGTTCTTTCTGTTGTCCTCAGATGAATCAGATGAATCCGAGTCCGAAAAATAGCAAGTATACAAAGTGAGGTCGTGTCCTCGTATTGCTCTCCCCCAGTTCTCAAGCCTTCTTTCAAGCTGTCGCATATTAATATTTCTTCGTCCTCATCCGAAGTCGGCTTCAAAAGCAATACATACATTCAAATTCAAAACGCAATCACAGCCGCACGTCCACGTCCGATTCAGATACAGGAAAGATTCAGCGCCGGAAAGAGCGTCTAGAAGAGGTTTCTTTTTGGCACGCACGTTAATGTTGTACGTGCTTCTCATCCTGTGCTGCTGTTTAACCGGGTTATGATTATTGGCACTGGTCATACGTGCGCGCGGTCCGCAAGTCCGAGTCGAGGATAAAAAATAAGAGCGCTTGGGTGTTCAAGTTGAACTTGACTGGTTCTCGGAAAGCATTGGAAAGTGACTCTATTCCTGGCCAGCGTAGTATGTACATGCAACCGCAACTTATTGGCGTAGGATATGTTCCCCACATGTGCAGCAGCAACGACAATGAGAACCACGTTGTATATGAGGCGTGACAGAAATGGAACAGAAAAGTGCCAGGTACCTACGAGTCAGTTTAAAATGAGAAAGCGGACGCCAATATCACGGACAATGCACTACTGATAATACGATATCTCAACGTGGGACCCTTGCCGCACGAAGACGGCTCCCGATTGCGTCAGCTGTACCAAGGGCCTCAGCCATACCGGATGCGTCAGCATGGGGGAGTCCACGTCCAACTCTTTCGGCGTTTTGATCCCCGCTTCATCCAAACGATAAATGAGACAAGGTTTTAGGTAACGGGTTTGCAAGCCATAGCCGGCCCTTGAGTTGGACACAAGGTCCTGGGAGTGGCGAAACAGCGATTTGAAGGTGAGCTGTGGAAGTTGAAATGAGTGCCGCTGCGTGGGGAGGGCGATATGGTATCGGCACAGGGTGACTTCCTGCGAAAGGGAGTGATTTTGTGTGGTGGACCGAATTCGTAATCGCTTTAACAGAGAAGCGAAACGTGGAAGGGGGAGAGGGGGACCGCACTGTAGAATTTGACCAACAGTTCGTAGGTGTCATCATGAAGAGGGCTCTCCCTGCATTATAGGGTAACACTGTAGGGAGAGCGTCTTTCATCATCGACCTGGAGATGTACAGACGAGATTTGTTCGACATGAATGAGGTCATCGAGGTTGAATTCCCTCGTTGGTCGCCACAAGTGGTCAAAATTGGTAATTGGATAGAGATGAAGCTGAAGGAATTTAGGGTAGCCCGGGCTGTATTCTTGGTGCGCGAGTACGAGATGCCCCGGCAACAACATGAAGGACTCGAACGGGTAGAGGGCTGAGAACACTGGCCGACCGAAGGGTGTACCGTTAAAAGCGATAAATTTCGCCGCACGCCAATTCCATAATAAGATGAACCTACGCCCATTAAAGTGAGCCTCGCAAATGAAGAAGTCCTCGCAAAGTTGTGGACTTCCGGAGGACATCATGGGCAAGGAGAAATGCACCAGATCATCTGAGTATCCAGTCTTCAAATCGGCTTGAAGAATGACCACCTCAAGACTGTTGTCCCTGGACTCCGTTACTAATGACATCATGGTGAGGAGGTTGAGACGTACGTCGGGCTCAACACTGTGAGAGCCACCACTGCCTCGGATGTTCCTAGGAAATCAAAGGTCGCGGTACGCACGTCGAAACCTGGCCGTGACCATTCCCATACCAGGCGTCTCGAGTTTATCTCAAGACAGCCGACGGTCCTGAAAGGGCCCTCGAAATAACAGAGGATATAGGCATTCCCGGGAAGCGGTTCGGCATAATTGGCACTGTCCACTTCAACAGTATACCGACGAGACTGTTTTGGAGGGACTAAGGATTTGGGCGACCATGTTTGAGGGCCGTCCACAACACGTTTGACCTCGTCTATCAGCGCATCCTTTGACATTTTGTCAATATCAGCCAGAGGTGTATCGATCAGCTGTCGTGCGAAGAGGTTACGGACGACCGAGAGCCAGAGTTGTTTCGTTGAAGTAATCTCGTGGAATAACCTGTTCACCTATGTCATAAACATACGTATGAGTGGATATAGAAACTTCGAAGGGAAGTGGACGTACACGAGACAGAGCAAGGATCGTGTAGACATCGCTGAGGGCAAATATGCATCAGGGAAAACCACCCTGGGAATTTTTTGGTAAAGTTTCTTGTAGCATCAAAATTTTGTGAAATTTGCCAAAAAGTATCAACATTCATTGAAAAGTGCCCAATATTGCGATGAAAGTTGCCCAAATATATAACATTTGTCAAATCCTAAAACCATTTTACTCATGTTTCAGTCAAAACTGCAAGCAATTTTTTGTTGATTGGAGACTCAGGCTCGGTTGATCAAAGAAAAATGTAGGTGCAGCATAGACAGAAAATACACAGAGAGGAGACAGAACCTTCTGAATAACATACCATGGATTGGTGCAATAATGCAGAGAGCTTGCCAGCACCAAGCTATTATAACTTACAATGCCCAAGACTCGACAAGGCTTCCCGAGGCCGGCCCTAAACTGTACGGCACTTTTGACGTTGGGCGCAGACCGCGCGTATTTAGCCGCACGTTACGTCCAAGTCCACGTGTGCACGAGGAAGGTTTGTTTTGATACTGTCACAACAATGATAAACATCTCTCTTCCTTTCCCTCCTCCTCCTCTTACTTCCTAACTCGTTCCTCCGCCCATTTCTTCTCTTTGAGACGCATTCTTCATGCCATAGTCTCCTCAGCACTTTCCCCTCTCCCTTCTGCCAGTTCTGGTCTTCAAGATGCCTGCGCGGTGTGCGTGACCGGTACGTGTACATAGCAGTCTTGACATACCGTATTCTGACCTCGTCTTCTTGTTCTCTCTATATTCTCAACAGCCCTCAAGTGGCACCTGTGGTGCGTTGTCTTCTGTCATGACTGTTCTACACTGATCTTCTCTTTCCTCTTTCAAGCTTGCCCAGCCTCGATCGCAGCCCCGCACCTTTGCTGTACCTCGATCATACCTACCTATGCTCTCGGATACCCCTGTCGTTGACAGATGATGGTCGTCGCTCCCAGTCGATCGGTCACGGCTCAGGTGTGTAATATGTCTTCCCGTCATCGGAGGCTCATGCTCTTGTCATAAAGTAGGCGCCGTTGATTGACGTGAACCATCATAACTGGCACGGCTCCTGAGGCCTGAGTTCCGATGTGATCGTATGTATTACGAAGTACCCTTTCCCGTAAGTCATTGCATGCCCGCCTTCAGCATTGCACTTCCTTGTCCACATTTGACACATTTGTCAGCTTGTGCATGGTCATCCTCTCCATTGCTGACACAGTACATGTACCATCCGCGGTAAGTCACGACTCGGCGCTCCAGATTTGCATGCATTAATTTCGACTTTGTATAGTTGTCTGCACTAGTTCCGTAAGTCTATGTCCTTGTCCATGCAAACTCCAGCGCTAATAGATGTTTATTGGCAGAACTTCAATGCAAGTTGTGATCATGATCGGCTGCAGCTCAAGTCTTGATACCGGTCAGTATCTATCTAAATATTTTAGTCATGAACGAGCTCGAAGGTATTATAAGTCTTGCTTCACTTGTCATTATTCCGTCATCTAATTGCTTCTACAGTCCAATCTGCTGAGTGCCCAAGAGTGTGGGCTCCTAGGTATGGATAGTGATCTGTCTAGCTATGGATAGTGGCTGGCGCTACTGCTCACAGCCTGTTACCCACGTTCAATCATCTTAGCTTACGTATCTATTTATATACAATACGTTACAATGTTACATAGTTGTCCAAATAATATTGGTTGGCCTTTTTTCGCTGACTGTTGTCGATCTGAGAAGAATATTACATCAAACTTGAGAAATATTTACACAAAAGATGAGCACAACTACCCGCCATTTTACTGGAAAGTGCACTATAATTTCCAGAAATTCCGGCCGAAGACAAATTTTTGGTAAATTTTGCTTACTCGAGAAACTGAAGATATTTTTGGTAAATTTCGGTGAAAATGAGCGAAAATATGTGGGGGAGGTTTCCCTGATGTGTGTCCCAGTACATCAGCATCCAAGTCGATGAAAGGCGTTTCAAGTGCACTAATGGTCCAAGGGCTCTGAGCTTTCCCTGCTCCCTCCGATATGAGCGTTTGGGACAAGCTATGGGAAGGCTGTGTCGGCATGATGGGCTGTGGGCCTAGACCGCGACAGGAATTGACAAGGATCGAAAACAAAACGAACGAAGTTACTTATGCCTTTCTTCATATCCCTGACTCGTCAGAATGAAATAAAAGGAAAACAATGTCCACTCCAGAGGGACACCAGAGGATCTCCAGGTTTTTTGTCCGACAAACGGACTGTCACAATTTTTGTGAGGTTGAAGTCTTCTAACGAGCTAGAATATTTCGCCGCGTCGGCTGATTGGCGCCGCATCACCGCCGCTGACCATACAGACACTTATACGGTCCTTGTCCGCCTCCACAGGTAAATCTCATGTGAACCTAAATAGCCACATACATTAACCACGATTTGGGTTGTGTTGATCCATTTGATGAGCATGCGTGAGTAGTCTTGGATATTGTCTTTGTCGCTGGATTTAGTTGCTTTTACAGCTAATGTCGGAACCGAAGGCGCGGATGAAAATTTCTTGTTTTGGAACATTTTCGAAGAATTCCCGATATCTCACTCAATTCTTCACCGATTCACATGAAAACTAGGTGAATCTGTTGGGCTAATCCACGCGGAATTAGTGACAGAGCGGAATTTGTGAAAATATTACGCAATGGTAGATTTGGGTTTTTCGGACTGTTTTCACGCTAAATGCTGTTTAGCAAGCCCAGAACATGTCGCAAGGGCCTAAGATTTTGTGAGGGTCAATATTCATACCAAGGGAAGGATGTGACAGAGCCAGAACTACATATAACTTTATTACAGCTCTTCTAGCTGCATTGGAGGCATTCAGTATTTTCTTGCATCTGAAGATCCTGTGAGAATCACACTTATCTGAGTATTTCATGTAGTTTTGGCTCTGTCACCTCTTTACCTAGGTACATATGTTGTTCCCCACAAAATATTGTGCCCCTGGGACATGTTCTAGGCATGCAAAACAGTATTTTGCGTGAAAATGCCCCGAAAGCACAGGTTACCTAATACATGATATTTTCGCACTAATTGCGTATGAATTAGCGGAGTATATCTATCCAGTTTTTATGCAAATCGGTGCAGAACTGACTGAGATACTTGCAATTCTTTGAAAACATTCCAAAACAGGAAATTTTTGTTCGCGCCTTCGGTTCTGACATTAGCTGTAAATTTTACTTATCTTTCCAACCCTGTCAATTTTTTTTTTCTGTTTTGGCTCCCATATCGTCCAAAAAAAAAAATGGACTTCAAGTATTTGCTTCTTGTCCCTGTGGGTTAATCTGGGTGCTAAGGAGATGCGCATTGACGCCTCTACCACTTGTCAATTGTACTGTAGCTCAGTTGGTAGAGTCTCCTTTCTAGATAGCATTGTTGTCATCTTGATGAGGAATGTGTGCGTTCAATTCCCATCAGTGGCATGTATCGTTCTCTGTTTTTTGTCCTTTTTCTTATTTATTCGGTCCACTTTCATCTCCGACCCCTCACTACAGACTCACCAACCACGATTCAACACCCTTGCGTGCGGCCCGGCGCGCGCGGCGCACGTGCATGCCTTCATCTTGTCGTTGACGTAAGGGGAAATCATTAATACTAGTCAGCACTCTCGAATCTCGACGACGACTATGGACAGCACGCCGCCGCCACCAGCATCGACAGTAGAGGCGGTACAGTCTGGGATAGAGGGAGGAGAGGGTTTTGTGCAGAAGGAGGAGAAGGAGAGGGAGAAGGAAGAGAAGGAAAGGAAAAGGAGGCAGTGACTGAGACAGTCGCGACGTCCAGCCCTTCGTCGTCTGCTTCGCCAGCGCCTTCCATCGCCCTCGTACCTACAGAGACCAGCACTTCATCGGGCCCCACCGCCCTCGCCCTCGCCGCCGCCAACGTCGGCTTCGACCACCTCTTCGCCAACAACATTGCCCTCGCCCGCCTCGCCCTCTCCCCTCCCTCTCCCCACGCCGACTCGCCCATCCACCTCTTGGGACTAGGCGTCTGCGCGTTCCTCGAGGCTGCGCTGGGGATAGAGGGCGGGTTGATGGGCGAGGCGGCGAGGCTGCTTGCGGCGAGCGAGGGTGGCGCGAAGCGGGCTGCAGAGGAGACGAGGAAGGCGAATGTGAAAAGAAGGGCGATGGAGGAGAGTTTGCGGCGGGGCTGGATTACGAGACTCTACAGGCGGACGCGCTGGTGCTGTTGGGGCTTACACATGCGCTTTCGTGCGTTATTGTCCTTCTCTTCTCGGCTTATATATATGTACTAATACACACACCCAGGGACTCCCACACGGGCTACTTCCAATGCATTTACTCCCTCAACGTCGCCCATTCCAAGTTTACAGAACTCTGCAAGACCATCTTCCCCGACGGTCTCGACGCGTATCAGTCTTGCTTGTCTCGCGCGCCCTCGCCGTCCCCCGCGCCGAAACCCGACGGAAACGGTAACGGCACCCTCTCACACGCAGCCTCGAGCGCGTCGTTGACCTGCTTCGCCTCCGCCTCTACCCTTTCGTCCGCACCTCCTACACCTACCACGACGGGGAGTCCCAGTCCCTCTCCTTCGATAATCGCACCGGCGTCCAAGTCGATCTTCGAACACTGGGGCGCGTGCAAGCTATCCCTCGTCTCCAAAGAACAACCAGAGGCAGAGCCTCTCCTGAAGGAGAAAGAGCGGATTGAACGTGAAGTATGTGCTCTTGTTTCTATCTCCCCTCTCTCTCTTTCCTTGCCTACTTACTTAATTCCTTTCTCGATACCTTTCCTTCTCTACCCATCGTCTCATTCATCCCCTCCCCTCGCTTTCCCAATTGACAAATAAATACTCACTCTCAACACAGGCACGCGACAAAGCCGCCAGCGAAAAGGCCAAAAAGTCGAGAAAGAGAGACCCGCGGAGGGCGCGGTAGAGATGATCGTTGCTGGGACTGCGTTTGGTGCGTTCTTTCTTTCTTCTTGTTCTCTCAAATTTTTTTTTTTTTCATGGGCTCTGCGGTGTGGAGGTTTTTATTACGTTTGCGTTTTGCGTTTTGTCGTTCGCTTTCTTGGTTTTCGTATTTCTGCTTTTTTTCGCGTCCGCTTTTTCCGTGTTTGCTTTTGGGTGTGGGATCGCGTTTTCTTTAGGAGAATGGTTACGCTGACGGGCAACCTGCTTTTTTTCCCCCTCAGGATTCGACCTCTTCAACCTGACGTTTTCTCTGTTGCCGAAAAAGGTGCAGTGAGTTGCTCTTTCCTTCCTTCCTTTCTGTTCTGCTCCCTCTTGTTATTTGTTTTATTTTTCTTTCGTTTGAGAGCGGTGGGAGACGTTTTCTTGGCGAGGAGGACGCGCTGCCTTTGCTGGGGTAGGCAGCGGGCGCTCATCATCGCACGGACTTCGGCGCTCTTTGGCTTTTGCGTTACACCGTGGTTCGGGCCTTTCGGGACGTGACGAGCCCAAGGCCAGCAGTTGGCGCCTCGACGGTGATGGCTGGCTCGGGCGCATACTCGCGACATGCTTTACGACGAGCAGAGGACTCGCCAAGCCCACCAACGGACGTACTAGGGTCCGCGCTTGACGACGAGCGGCTGTTCGTACTTTGTCGAAGCAATATGGGCAGTCGGGTAGTAGGGTTGGCGTGTTGTGGTTGCTATGCCATCTTCGCAATATGCCTACACCTTGCCACAATTATCAACCACGCACATGCGACTGTTCTATTCTCATAAATTAATGCGGCGATCTCACCTCATCCGTATGTACTCGCCGACGCGACTTGACCATCACTTGGTGGACCGCTTCCGACTCCACCATGACATCTCTTTGTCGGCCAGTCTCTCTAGAAGTGAAACATGGGAATACTTCGCATGAGCATGATGTTATAATTCCGTATCATAGCCTTGTGAATTAAATCTGGTTCCAGGATCAATTGTGAAGCGAGTCTCACACCGACTCACAGGAAACGATTTTATTTGTCTTGAGCCATCCTCCATCTCAATCAGAAAAAAGCTGTAAGCATCCCTAATGGAAAGTCAAGATTTAGTTACTAGGACTGCCAGTGATCATAGTGATTGTGAGGTGCTTTTTGCTCTTGCTCTCGAGTCAAACAGTGCGCCTATTACCACACAGCTGTCTCCGGGATGATTCGTCTGCGCATCCGTGAAGTTGCTCCTACTCGAACTTATTGGTTGTGCCGTTGACTCATTTTATTGTGCCCGAGAGTGTCCAAATGAGACAGCTGAGCCAAGCACTTGGCGAGCACCTCCATGGTCCGGTTACCCTAGGAATCCAAGAATCGAGGAGCATCATCCCACACAAGAACATTCTTCTGGAGCGCCGTCACTCAAAGCAAGTTCTTCATAGGCACACGAGATTAATATTCTACTTTGCTGACAATCCCTAGAATGGTCTCAGACTGCTCAGGATTTGTGGGTCGATTCATTCGGGTGACACTTCATGAATCATGCTCACAGCACAATTTCATCCAATCGAAATACCCGCTCACAATCGCGTTCGAAGCATTAACAATACCAGTGGCAACCACCCAGATCAGCAGCACGATCCGGCGTTGATATCAGATATGATCGCGACGGGCACTGCCTCCTGCGAAGCACCCGCCAACGGCTTGTTCTCTCCCTCCATCACGCTGCAAGCATGCCCTTCGAGTTCACGGGCGTAGTTTCAGGGGGCAACTTCAACAATATCGCCGGTAATATGACTCAAGTCCTCAATTGGCACCCCAACGAGCACCAGAGCTCGACCCCGCTGCGGACACACGGTACGTTACGGCGCGCATTTACTAAAGGAATGCTCATTGAGGTATCCGTCGTCTGCATTGCCAGACCTAATGATGCATGACCGATCGCTTGGAGGCTCAGTCAGGCAAAGAGCGCGACCATCTTCTGTCTGGCATCCTTATTGTGAGTCCTATAACTTGAATACAGAGAAAATTCCTGAGCTGGGATCAGACTTGCACAGAGACAGTGGACATATATCGCGAAATACAGGTACAAAACCAAATCAGGTGATCGGACACGATATTAGCCTTCACGGTGACCGTCGTCCGCCGATTGAGCACTTCGAGCCTTTAAACCACACTTACAACAGTGTTGGAGGCAATATGACCCAAGTCATCTCATACGGAGAATCAGGTGTGTTGTGCATACTTCTTGTCAAATTTCTCGCATTGATCTGTTCATCTTAGGAATTAATCTTCTCCACCGACACGTCGTCACGGAGGCCTTGCATGATTCAGTGGAGCGATTTCAAGAGCCAGCGTGCCATCCTGGGACGCGAACGGAGGTGCTCAACGAGCTGCGGTCTTGGTCCACTGAGACAAATCCCAATACCACACTGCTGTGGATGCACGGATCGGCTGGCATGGGCAAGTCTGCTATTGCGCAGATGTTTGCTGGAGATTGCGAAAGCTATGGTCGACTGGGAGCATCGTTCTTCTTCCGACGCAACCACCCACGACGGGGAAAATGGAATAGTTTCATCGCAACGATTGCGTATCAACTGGCGAATACACTACCCGAATTCCTCTTACCGCTTCAGCAGGCCGTGGAACATAATAAACTGGTCATTGGGCGCTCCATGACTATACAATTCCAACGCCTTTTGCTGGGGCCTTTCACGCAAGTGACAAGTCTTCCATTTGTGCCAGTTGTCATCATAGACGGACTCGATGAATGCGAGGACCACAAAACTCAGCAGCAAATTCTTCGGCTGTTCATCGACGCGGTTCGAAATGGGCAGCTTCCCATACGCTTGTTAATTACCAGTCGGCCAGAGCCTCATCTTCGGGAAGTTCTGGAGACAGCGGAAACATTCGCCATATGTCGCCCATTGGTTCTCCGCGCCGACAAATCTGCATACGAAGATATTAGTACTTACTTTCGAGCCGAGTTCTCCCGGATTCATTCGGACCATGCGCCCAGAGGAATATACCTCGGCGCCCCGTGGCCCTCGACAGAAACCCTCGACCACTTGATCGCAATGTCTTGTGGCATTTTTGTGTATGCAACCACAGTCATAGGTTTTATTAGCGATGAATACAGCCATCCAGAAGATCGGCTAGCCTCCGTTTTGCGTCTCGACCCACACAGTACTACCACCCTCGACGATCTCTATTCCGAAATCCTGTCGATCCTGTCGCCGGAGCCCCAAAACCTGCGTATTCTACACAGCATTTACCATCTCGCACTAGATCCAGAAGAAATCGATACACTTCTGAGACTGCGCCCAGGGACATGTCGTCTCGCAGTACGAGGCCTACATTCACTGCTCGAAGTCCCCCAGATCCGACCCTGGTCTGGTTACCTGGAGCATGTCAAGCTTTTGCACGCATCATTCGCTGATTATCTGTCGAATCCACATCGATCTGGTGCTTGGTGCTTCTCCATACCTTGGCTACACTTTGACTGTCTTGAGTCCATAATTCGGCTGCTCTCTTCACCACTTCCGACATACTCCGCATGGTGGTTCCATAGGTAATATACTCTTCCTCCTAGGCTCCTAAAGTCATATATCTTTGCAGACAGATGGCACACTCGTTGCCGGACCTTTTGACTTGTACAACCCCATCCGAGGCCCTTATTCGTCTCATGCGCAATCCACACTTCCAAGAGTCTATCTTCCGCAATGAAGACAACGCCCAATGGCCTCGGGTACGTCTCGATTGATCCTCATTCGTTAGTTGTTTTGTGATACCTGACATAGGACCAGTCCGTATGGCCCACGGATTTGGTTCAACTCTGGGAAGATCACCGATTTATTTGTGCCCTTCAGCCCCACCTGCGCTTGAGTGGCCCCGGAACCTTTCCGACATGCAAGTTCGATTCAATTTATGCAAATATACTTTCAAAATATGCCGATCTTCTCTTCGTCTTGAAAGCCAGAATTCTACGATATGAAGGGTTTTTCAATATCCTCTTGCGTCTTGGCTTGACATGGAGTGTGTTTAAACCGCTTCTCGTGCTTCGCAACCTTCTAGATCTACCTTTCCCTCACGGCGACTCGCCACTGGACTTCCTACAGGATCCACGTAGATCCGGGATGCTGTATTCCAGCAGAGAAGAAATAGTCGAAGAAGTGATGTTTCTCTGGATACGGCAGGCCAACGAACTGACCATGGGAAGTGACATCTACCAATATATGTTATCATTACCGTGCGTGTTGCCTTCTACGACGGTTTATGCATTAATGTATGGCAGGACCATCAATGAATGCCGGCCCAATCACAAAATACTGGGAGAGCTCCAAAATTTGAAGCTCTCTCATCTTTGCACACTAATGCGCCAAGATCACGATGTCCACCACGATGCTCACAGAGGCATACTGAAACTGAGCTTCTTTCAGGAAGTCCTGCATTGGCTTTGGGTGCGGTACATGATAGAACCCGCGGATGAATTGTACTGATTGGCACCCGTAGAAATTCCCCGATCCTCCACTTGCAGTAATTGCATTCTGGGAGCGGCAGAAAGACAATATACAGAAATGTATAGACGACTCTGGTTTTGAGTGTTTTGATAGTGATGGGAATTGTGTGGATGACTTTGATACCTAACGCTCAGGCTGTTTTACATATGATTCGATTCAGAGTCACGTTTTCACATTCTTTGAGCGGAGAACATGTTTTGTTGACTCGTGGCCAATTTTTTAACCTCACTTGAAAAAGTTGTGATTGAGCATAAATGTGTGGTTTGATTCACAATTGGGATATCCCAGATTTTTCGCGGCGACGGAGCTCAGGGCGATGCTCGCGCATGTGATCATCAGCTACGATGTGAAGTTTGAGTCAGACACGCGCCCAATCAGTCCATTACTGCCGTGTATATTCCCAATAGAAGGGCCAAAGTGTGGTTCAGGCGGCGGTTTGAGGTAAGTCCTCGCGCTGACCAAGAGGCGAGCGATCTCTGGATCGTGGAATTTGATCTGTCCACGTGAGCACCACAGATGGACAGCGGAACAGCGCTCGGCTAAGATTAGATCAATATTCTCTCTGCGGCAGTTTCCGCTCCTTCGTGGTTTGTTCCAGATATGTTTGGGTCAACGGCAAGTCAACGCCACCTGTCGATCAAACTTTCCGAAATGATCGCAGCTCTACTCATGTACTACAGACTCCGCGTAGGCAGTGGTTAGTGACAGCCGTTTGACAAGCTGACGGCCGAGTTGATGCCGCTGAGTAAGAATCACCTTATTTGGGGGGGTAGGTCCCCCGTGGGAATTTATCCATGATCCAGAGATCGCACGCCTCTTGGCGCTGACAGGAAAGTATCTTTGTATTCATTCCCACGAACAAGTGAAATCCGGTTCTCGAGATGCATATGCAGCATATCTGACGGTGTTGTTTGATTTGTGGTTTCGTAGTGGATTTCATGCTCTTAGCTTTACTTTCCGAGTGAATGTCCCATTTCAGGACGACCAGGCGATCCACGAATTCAAGGCTCGTACGGTTTATGTTCGGTGCACTGAGTCCTAGTGCTGGGAAGGTCCGGTTCAGGAATCGGTTCGAACCTGAACCGGACTGAACTGAACGCCAAGTTCAGGTTCAGGGTTCAACATTTGCTTGAACCGAACGCGGTGTTCAGGTTCGGCGTTCGGGCGGTGAGGGTCGCGTTCGAACCGAATCGAACGCTGAACCTGAAAATTGAATAATTGGCTCATTTTCCCATAATTTTCGGCAATTTCTGACTTCCCTTTGGCCCAGACGTTTCGGCAAGAAGTGCTACTCACCTTCACGAAAATTTCTGGAATCTCATTGAAAAGAATTAGGACAAATCTTGATCCCTTCAAGTAACATTGGGCACGTGTCAACCTTTCAAAGAACCTTGATAAGCATATTGTGGTCCCCGCACACCTGTGGAGGACATTAATTCGTGCTACAGCGTTGGTAGTGTTTCATTCACAGAAAAATAGTATCCCTGGTCATCTTTGACCTGATTTTTCGTTGCTGAGAAGGCCGAAATTGGCCAGGTTCGAACGCGTTCGAACGCGAAACCGAACCTGAACCTGCGTTCAGGTTCGAGGTTCAGCGGTGATCTGAACCGAACGCGGCGTTCGAGTTCAGCGTTCAGAGCGAAGTGCCC